>CM025791.1:128937-1378937 GCA_014635995.1 Sarcophaga peregrina
TTTTGTTTTCTGGCCCATTTTTTCCTTTTGTTTAGAAATTATTCATTTTTTCATAGGTGTGATGTGGGCTAAATATAGTTAAAATGACAATGGGTTTGAAATATTTTTCCAACGAGAAGACTGATGAATGGGGTAAAAAGGTTGTTCTAGGAGTTATAGCCCGCGACAAACGCTACTAGATGCCGTTTATTTGATGGAAATCGGTTAAGGGGTTAAGGAAATATGGCCATTTCAATTTTTAAATTTTATTGTTTAAGTGCCGCAGGAGACCAACAATGGTAGGTTAGAAAAGAAAAAAATTTTTTAAAAATACTTAACTGTACTTTATTAATAAAAATGAAATTTTATTCTGGTCGTTTGCATTGTTTTCTAATTTTGGTTTTTGTTTTCTGGCCATTTTTTCCTTTTGTTTAGAAATTATTCATTTTTTCATAGGTGTGATGTGGGTTAAATATAGTTAAAATGACAATAGGTTTAAAATATTTTTCCAACGAGAAGGCTGATGAATGGGGTAAAAAGGTTGTTCTAGGAGTTATAGCCCGCGATAAATACTACTAGATGCCGTTTATTTGATAGAAATCGGTTCAGGGGTTAAGGAAATATGGCCATTTTGTTTAGAAATTATTCATTTTTTCATAGGTGTGATGTGGGCTAAATGTAGTTAAAATGGCAATGGGTTTGAAATATTTTTCCAACGAGAAGACTGATGAATGGGGTAAAAAGGTTGTTCTAGGAGTTATAGCCCGCAATAAATGCTACTAGATGCCGTTTATTTGATGGAAATCGGTTAAGGGGTTAAGGAAATATGGCCGTAGGACGACCAACAATGGTAGGTTAGAAAGAGAAAAAAATTTTTTAAAAATACTTAACTGTACTTTATTAATAAAAATGAAGTTATTCTGGTCGTTTGCATTGTTTTCTAATTTTGGTTTTTGTTTTCTGGCCATTTTTTCCTTTTGTTTAGAAATTATTCATTTTTTCATAGGTGTGATGTGGGCTAAATATAGTTAAAATGACAATGGGTTTGAAATATTTTTCCAACGAGAAGACTGATGAATGGGGTAAAAAGGTTGTTCTAGGAGTTATAGCCCGCGATAAATGCTACTAGATGCCGTTTATTTGATGGAAATCGGTTCAGGGGTTAAGGAAATATGGCCATTTCAATTTTTTAATTTTATTGTTTATGTGCCGTAGGACACCAACAATGGTAGGGTAGAAAGAGAAAAAAATTTTTTAAAAATACTTAACTGTACTTTATTAATAAAAATGAAGTATATTCTGGTCGTTTGCATTGTTTCCTAATTTGGTTTTTGTTTTCTGGCCATTTTTTCCTTTTGTTTAGAAATTATTCATTTTTTCATAGGTGTGATGTGGGCTAAATGTAGTTAAAATGGCAATGGGTTTGAAATATTTTTCCAACGAGAAGACTGATGAATGGGGTAAAAAGGTTGTTCTAGGAGTTATAGCCCGCGACAAATGCTACTAGATGCCTTTTATTTGATGGAAATCGGTTCAGGGGCTAAGGAAATATGGCCATTTCAATTTTTAAATTTTATTGTTTAAGTGCCGCAGGAGACCAACAATGGTAGGTTAGAAAGAGAATAAAATTTTTTAAAAATACTTAACTGTAGTTTATTAATAAAAATGAAGTTTATTCTGGTCCCTTGCATTGTTTCCTAATTTGGTTTTTGTTTTCTGCCCATTTTTTCCTTTTGTTTAGAAATTATTCATTTTTTCATAGGTGTGATGTGGGCTAAATATAGTTAAAATGACAATGGGTTTGAAATATTTTTCCAACGAGAAGACTGATGAATGGGGTAAAAAGGTTGTTCTAGGAGTTATAGCCCGCGACAAATGCTACTAGATGCCTTTTATTTGATGGAAATCGGTTCAGGGGCTAAGGAAATATGGCCATTTCAATTTTTAAATTTTATTGTTTAAGTGCCGCAGGACACCAACAATGGTAGGGTAGAAAGAGAAAAAAATTTTTTAAAAATACTTAACTGTACTTTATTAATAAAAATGAAGTATATTCTGGTCGTTTGCATTGTTTCTAATTTGGTTTTGTTTTCTGGCCATTTTTCCTTTTGTTTAGAATTATTCATTTTTTCATAGTGTGATGTGGGTTAAATATAGTTAAAATGACAATGGGTTTGAAATATTTTTTCCAACGAGAAGACCGACTGATGAATGGGGTAAAAGGTTGTTCTAGGAGTTATAGCCGCGACAAATGCTAATAGATGCCTTTTATTTGATGGAATCGGTTCATGGGCTAAGGAAATATTGCCATTTCCATTTTTAAATTTTATTGTTTTTAAGTGCAGCCGCAGAGACCAACAATGGTAGGTTTAGAAAGATGAATAAAATTTTAAAAATACTTAACTGTGTAGTTTATTAATAAAATGAAGTTTATTATGGTCCCTTGCATTGTTTCCTATTAATAAAATGCAGTTTATTCTGGTCCCTTGCATGTTTCCTAATTTGGTTTTGTTTTCTGCCCATTTTTTCCTTTGTTTAGAAATTTTTCATTTTTTCATAGGTGTGATGTGGGCTAAATATAGTTAAAATGACAATGGGTTTGAAATATTTTTCCAACGAGAAGACTGATGAATGGGGTAAAGGTTGTTCTAGGAGTTATAGCCCGCGACAAACGCTACTAGATGCCGTTATTTGATGGAAATCGGTTAAGGGGTTAAGGAAATATGGCCATTTCAATTTTTAAATTTTATTGTTTAAGTGCCGCAGGAGACCAACAATGGTAGGTTAGAAAAGAAAAAAATTTTTTAAAAATACTTAACTGTACTTTATTAATAAAAATGAAATTTTATTCTGGTCGTTTGCATTGTTTTCTAATTTTGGTTTTTGTTTTCCTGGCCATTTTTTCCTTTTGTTTAGAAATTATTCATTTTTTCATAGGTGTGATGTGGGTTAAATATAGTTAAAATGACAATAGGTTTAAAATATTTTTCCAACGAGAAGTCTGATGAATGGGGTAAAAAGGTTGTTCTAGGAGTTATAGCCCGCGATAAATACTACTAGATGCCGTTTATTTGATGGAAATCGGTTCAGGGGTTAAGGAAATATGGCCATTTTGTTTAGAAATTATTCATTTTTTCATAGGTGTGATGTGGGCTAAATATAGTTAAAATGGCAATGGGTTTGAAATATTTTTCCAACGAGAAGACTGATGAATGGGGTAAAAAGGTTGTTCTAGGAGTTATAGCCCGCAATAAATGCTACTAGATGCCGTTTATTTGATGGAAATCGGTTAAGGGGTTAAGGAAATATGGCCATTTCAATTTTTAAATTTTATTGTTTAAGTGCCGCAGGAGACCAACAATGGTAGGTTAGAAAGAGAAAAAAATTTTTTAAAAATACTTAACTGTACTTTATTAATAAAAATGAAGTTTATTCTGGTCGTTTGCATTGTTTTCTAATTTTGGTTTTTGTTTTCTGGCCATTTTTTCCTTTTGTTTAGAAATTATTCATTTTTTCATAGGTGTGATGTGGGTTAAATATAGTTAAAATGACAATAGGTTTAAAATATTTTTCCAACGAGAAGTCTGATGAATGGGGTAAAAAGGTTGTTTTAGGAGTTATAGCCCGCGATAAATACTAATAGATGCAGTTTATTTGATGGAAATCCGTTCAGGGGTTAAGAAAATATGGCCGTTTAAATTATTTAATTTTATTTGTTTATATGCCGCAGGAGACCAACAATGGTAGGTTAGAAAGAGAAAAAAAATTTTTTTAAAATTCTTAACTGTAGTTTATTAATAGAAACGATGTTTATTGTGTTGTGTTGCTGGCTGTTGTTGATGGAGGATGGTTGAAAGATAGTGGAAATACTAAGGGAGGTAGAAGAAAGAAGTGAATAAAGTGGTATTGTAAGGACAGTTATTTGATGGGAAGAGGATGGCTGGTATATTGCTGGTAGTAATAGTTTGTTGAAATGTCTTTATAATAGAAATCTTTTACTTAAAAAGTTATGCCAAATTTTATATTATTGTCAAGCACAAGAACAAAAATTTATAAATAATCAATTTTATGTGTTTTGTGTGTGAACGAGTTTATGTAGGAATTGTTTTATCATCCGATCACTACATACATGAATAATGGTAACGTCTACTTGCTGTTAATGGGTGGGAAAGAACTTAAAACAATTTGAGTTGCGTTAAATATAATGTGTAGTGGTTATTGTTATTATAACGGTTTGTTTAGAAAATTTTTGTAGAATTATAGATTTTTAAGTGAAATTTTGAATTTTTTAAAGAAATACAGATTCTGTGTAGAGAATATGTAAGTCTTTAATATTTGCGGATGAAATTTTGAATGGGATTGGCTTAGGGGAAAGTGTTTTTTCACCTTAACTTTTTTTTACTTAAATTGCCTAAAAACTTTTGATTTTTTAAATTTTATTTAATTGTCGTCAATCTAATGCATCCAATAACTTGATCAAAAAATAAAATGGTTTTATTTCATTTTCTAAATTTAATTTCTTTTTATAAATGTATATACCAGAAATACATATTGTCAAAATTTCTTCTTAGTTACTATTGGCTTCGAAATTAGTTAGTCGAAACAACTTTTACAGCAATAAATTATCTTTTATTTTATTTTAATTTAACCATTTCTACAACACAATTCAATAGAAAATTTTTTAATCAAAAAATACTTTAGCGCTTTAAAAAACTTTGTTTTTTTTCTAACTAACTCCGTTATAATAATAAGCTCAGAAAAAATGATTTGTTGATTTTTATACAAAAGTCGACATAATTTCAGAACCGTTATTCAGCTATTAAAATTAATACATATATTATATATTTAGTAGTATATATATAGTATGTACTATGTGTACGTACATATTCTACGTGTTAAGCAAATAAAGAGAGTAAGCAATAAGGAAGAACAATATATGATATAAATAATTGAATTACAGTGGCGGCGGTAACATTCCCCCCTTTGCAAGCGAACTAGGGGTTATAAGCTTGCCATCTTGATTATTACTGACGTCCAGTACTGCGATTTTGGTGGCTGGCCTTTCAAACGTACCGGAACTTGTTTTGACTTTTACACGACGAATTTGACATTTTTTGCTCTAACTGTGTCTACTATTACTCCCTTGGGCCAACTATTGCGTGGAAGTGTGTCGTCCACTATTATGACTATATCACCTACAGATAGTGGTTTTACCTTTGCGAACCACTTTGTTCGTCGGATTAAATTTTGGCCATACTCCCGATCCCATCGTCTCCAAAAATGGTTTGCAAACTGCTGTATTTGGTACCACCGTTGACGAAGACCGTAGTTGGTTTCACATAGGGGTTTACAGCCATCAGCAGAGCCGAGTAGCAAGTGGTTTGGCGTAAGGGCGTCGTCTTCAGCTGAATCCAGAGCAATAAATGTTAAAGGCCGGGAATTTATCATAAACTCAACCTCGCATAGAGCGCTTCTCAATGTCTCGTCATTAAATCTGAATGCAGGGTTCATAGCGTAAAGCGTTGTCTTCACTGTGCGCACCAGTCTTTCCCATGCCCCTCCCATATGCGGTGCTGCCGGTGGATTGAATAGCCATTTAATTTCATTATATTTTGAAAAGACTTGATGAAGGTCGAGGTTTCGCTTTTCTTCACGAAGAATTCTTTCTACAGATTTAAAATTCGTGCCATTGTCGGTATATATCTGTCTGGGAGAGCCACGGCGACTTATAAAGTTTTGAAACGCCATGCTGCACGAACTTGTGTCAAGACTGTGAGCTACCTCAACATGAATTGCGCGTATTGTTAGGCATGTGAATAATACACCCCATCTCTTCTCTCTGCGTCTGCCTACTGCTATAAATAATGGGCCAAAGAAATCAATACAAACGTAGGTGAACGGACGTTCGAAGCTAGCAAGTCTTGCTGCTGGTAAAGATGCCATTATCAGTGGTTGTGGTGCAGCCGATTGATTCTTACATTGTTGATATTTTGAACGAACGTTTTTGTAGACAACCCTTAGCTTCGGGATGTAAAATTTTGATTTAATTTTGCATATTGTGGCTTCGTGCAGGCAATGATGAAATCTCTCGTGATAGTTGCGAACCAATAAAAATGTTATATAATGGCATTTTGGTAAGATTATGGCGTTATTACAATTTAAAGACATGGCTCTACCGTTTATACGCAAAAGTCCATTATTATCGAGGTAAACATTTAATTGTTTAAGATGACTTTTAGAACATATTTCTTGTTTATTTTTAAGACACCATATTTCTTCAGAGAACTCGTAGGATTGGGCATACCTATATAAAACGAATTTTGCATTTAGTATATTTTCATAGCTAATACCTTGGACAGTTTTCCCTCCTTGTATTCTAGTTTTCAATTTTTCAATATAGAGTAAGAAATTCGCAAGTGCCATATAGAGCCGCTTCCAATTTGAAAAATATTCAATGTTGATTGTAAAGCTTTTTGATTTGTTAATAAGCAGTAAATGATTCCTTACTTCATCGTTATTTGGATGACCTAAATCTGGACATTTGGGCCACATATTTTCACCATGTTTAAGAAAATCCGGACCGTGGAGCCACAAATCATTGCTGGGTAGACCGGTCTTAGTGGCAAGGTCAGCGGGGTTAGATTTGGATGGCACCCAATTCCATTGATTTAAGTTTGTAGATTCTAGAATTTCTCCAACACGATACATGACGAACGCTTTAAAGTTTTTTGGGTCCATGGACAACCATTTAAGCACCGTCTTTGAATCGGACCAATAAAAACACTCTCTGCATTGAAGGCGTGTTGCATTTCGAATTTTCGTAGCTAAACGTGCACCTAGCAGTGCTGCTTGAAGTTCCAACCTGGGTATTGATATTGGTTTTAATGGGGTTACCTTAGATTTTGCTGCCACAATTGACACGTCTTCTTTGCCATTATATTTTACGCGAAAATAACTCACTGCAGCATATGCATTTTCACCTGCATCGACAAAGGTATGAAGTTGGACCTCGGGTGTCATCTTTAGGAGTTTGGAGTAACATCTGGGAATGCTGATAGCTGATATTTTACACAGATTGGAGAGCCATAAACGCCATTTTACATAGAGTTCTTCGGTCAGTTCATCGTCCCATTTTAATGCTGAGCGCCAAATATCTTGAAGTAATATCTTTAGGCCGATAGTGTAGTGGGAAACCAATCCTAATGGATCAAAAATCGACATGAGGACTTGGAGAACTTCTCTTTTTGTAGGGTTCACTTCCGTGTGAAAAACGCAGCCTCGAAAATCTAGAATTATATCGAAATACGTCGTTGTTTGATTCCCAATACATACCCAGAATTTTTTCGACTGCTTTAAAGGAAGCCTGTGACTCCGAGCCGTCCTCTGATAGGTGTTTTCGAACGAAGTCAGAATTGGTTACCCAATTTCTCATATGAAACCCAGCTGCGGAGTGAATCATCTTTACCTGGAGCGCAAGTTCTTTTGCTTCTTCCTCGCTGTCAATAAAATCATCCATGTAGTGATAGTGTTGAATTGCTTTGACAGCCCGAGAATATAAATGTTTAAATTAATCAGCATTTTTGTTTCTAACGAAATGAGCAATGCAGGGTGCACAGCTAATACCAAAGGTGAGAGCTTTCATGACATACACGCATGGTCGTGGTTGGTTATCTAAGTTGTCGAACCACAAGAAACGCTGAGCGTGCATATCCTCTTCTTTTACATTGATTCGATGTAACATTTCCGCTATGTCTCCACAAATTGCCACTTGACCCACACGAAACTCAATTAAAATACTAAAAAGTGACGTAAGTAAATCGGGGCCACAAATAAGAAAGTCATTAAGGGATTTTTGTTTTGATTTAGCTGCTGCGTCCCAAACGAGGCGTACTTTGTTTGGTTTATTTGGATTAAGGGTCACAAATATTGGCAAGTACCATGTACGCCTGAGGTAGGAAAACATTTCAGAATCCAACACCTTTCTAGCATAACCTTTAGAAATTAATTTATCGATTTCGGATTGCATCGTTTTTTGTAGTAAGGGATCCTTTTTGAACTTTTTTTTAAGACATTCTAATCTATGGCACGCGGCGCTATAACTCTCCGGCAATTGTGGGACTTCGTCTTTCCATAGTAAACCTACTTCGAATTGGTGATCTTTTCTGAACGCAGAGGCTTATAGGATTTGTATAGCTCTGTTATTTTCGGGCGACAGTATATTTTTCTCTTTTGGCGCTTCAAGGGCAAAATATTCTTTTACTTCTTCGTGCAATACGTCATAACGTTTTTCGCAACCGCAGGTATGTATATTTAATGAAGAAATTTGACGTAAATCTGTACCACTACCTTGCAATGTCCATCCGAGACGGGTTTTAGATGCTATGGGTTGACCTCGCTTACCTTCTTTTATTTTTAAGGGAACAGCAACCCTCCAATTATTGAGGCCTATGAGAACCATCGGCTTAGCATTCTTGTAAGACTGTATCGGCAAACCTTGCAAGTATGGATAGTCAACGGCGATTTCATTGAATTCAATTGACTGTAAAGGTAGTCCAAGATTATTTACTGTACGAACATCGTGTAGAGTAAACCTATTGTTGCATTTAACGCCGGACACTTCTAAGTCAACTTTGAATGAATTTTGCTCTGATCGAGTTGTATCGTCAGTCCATTGTAGCTCCAAGGGTTCTCTTCTACCAGTGAGACCAAGCTTTTCCAAAAGACACTTTTCCATAAGGGTGACAGAAGATCCTTCATCAAGAAATGCATATGTCTCTGTGCAAGTACCATTATAGTGTATGCGGATAGGTAAAATTCTGAAGCACTGTCTTCCCTCGCTTTCATCGTTATGAGTATTTACATTTCCATTGCGACCTTGTGCCACTGTTTGAATTGCATTATGATTCAACGATACTATGTCCTTATGCAGCAAAGGGTGATGATTTGCTGAGCAGTTGTTTGTGCCACATACCTTTTTTGAGTAACACTTACGTCTATGTGCATTCAAACATCGCCGGCACAATTTGTTCTGTTTTACAATACTCCACCTCTCATCGACATTTAGAGACTGAAATTCACCACAGTTTTGGATTTTGTGTTGTTGACTTTTACAGAGGCTACAATTTAGTTTGCTTTGATAAGATGGCTCCGAATGAGTATGTACAGAAGCTCCTTTTTTGGCTATTAAAGGCGACACTACCTGGCTCGCTGCGCCTGCTATATTATAAATCCAGTCGCTAAATGCTTTTACAACTGGAACTTATTCATTTTTCGGATGCATTGCCCAATTTAATTTGTGGCTGTCGGGTAATTTATTGACCAGCGTTTTCACGAGCAATGGATTGTTCAAATGAGCCGTTAAATTACACGCCTCCATTGTCGAGCAAATATTTTTAACGGTAAGTGCATACTCGATGATACTGTCCAGTCTATCCTTTAGTGGTGGTATTGTTGAAACTTTGGCTATCATGCTATCTAGTATATGCTCTGGACGACCAAAACACATTTCCAGAGTCTGTATGATTTCATTTACCATTGATGGAATAAGTAATTTGTTTTTCACTAATTCTCTGGCGCGCCCACGAAGACTTGACTGCAATCGCATCAGATTTTCACCATCTGTGTAACCCGCTATGTTTGTGATTTTTCTAAAGTTGCTAATAAATAGGGGCCAGTCTTCTGGGTTGCCATCGAAAGTGATTAAATCTTTGGGTATAACCTGTCTAGCGGCTATTTGTGCTGCGTTAGACTGGAAGTAGGAAATATTAAAGGAAGAATTTGAACTTTGACATGCATCACCTTGTGTTAGGATACTATATTTCTTCTCCAAGTATTGTCTTTGAAGCTCCTTTTCCTCTTCAAGCATCTGCAACTTCAATTGTGTTTGGGAAGACGAAGCACCGAATGACGTGCTTGGACCGCAATGAGAGCCAAAATTTTGTTTTGCACACTTGCTACTTGCCGTTGCCACTGACGGAAAAACATTTCCCGCTACTGGATTGTTCAGTTCATATCCACCATTTTTCAAATTAGATGGCTGAAGAGCTTTTTCTCCTAACGATGAACCGGGTACATCTGATAGAAGTCCTTGTGTGTGGCCGGCTGGAGATGACGTTGTGTGTAGCCCAGCGGTAAACTCCGATGTTGCACTTATGGGCGGCTGTGTTTGTGGGGCCACGTTGGAGACAATATTTTTATCACCTACGCAAGAGCAATTCCAGCTTACGTTCGCAATATTGTCATTTACCCCAACGCACTCAAAATGGTACCACTTATCACACGAGTCGCACTGAACCATTCGCTCCGTATCTTTTGCTTGACATTTGTTACAATTGAAATCCGTTTCTGACATCATTCACTTTATTTTTATGCCAAACTTGATTTTATTTCTTATGCCACAATTCTGTGCAAACAAAGTGCTTAATTTTGAGACACTATTTAACTTTACACTGACAATAGTTATCTTCGAAGTAGTGAAAATTATTGTTATTTTCTAATTTTAAGAAAGTTTTTTAAAGAAATGTTGGCTTCGAAATTAGTTAGTCGAAACAACTTTTACAGCAATAAATTATCTTTTATTTTATTTTATTTTTTTTTTTTTTTAACTAACTCCGTTATAATAATAAGCTCAGAAAAAATGATTTGTTGATTTTTATACAAAAGTCGACATAATTTCAGAACCGTTTCAGCTATTAAAATTAATACATATATTATATATTTAGTAGTATATATATAGTATGTACTATGTGTACGTACATATTCTACGTGTTAAGCAAATAAAGAGAGTAAGCAATAAGGAAGAACAATATATGATATAAATAATTGAATTACAGTGGCGGCGGTAACAGTTACAATTAGCTGTAAAAGTTCTTTTTTTCAATTTAATCGTCATTCATCATTTCACTTAAAATAAATTTGAAAAATCATATGAATGATAGAGAATGTTGATAAAGTAGTTTTGTTATTAATAGTCGTAAAATTATATTACAATTGGTACGGATGTTGTATATAATTCAAATAATTAGTACAAATGAGCTTATTTACAATCAAAATACTTCTATTACTTCAACTTCTTTTTCAGTTTTCTAGTGGTCATGTAAAGCTTAGGTATTGAAAGAGTTAAACTATTCAACTGTCATTTTTTGTAGAGAAAAAGTTCAATAAAATGTCATCAATGTTTAGAAAGATTAGTTTACGCGCTAATTTAGACCGCGTCGGGTGCATTGTTTTATAGTGAAATAAAAAATTGTTTTAAGGTGATAAATAATAACATTTTGCAATTAATTTTATACCAATAACTCGGTAAATTATAAAGTAGCAAATATAATATCAGTTTTGCAAAGTTTGTAAACATTACAAAAACTTTTATAGAAATTTGAGTGCAATGCAAAAATGCTATTCGTTGTGTTTTTTATTTTCGCAAGTGAGAGAGGAGATTTAGTTTAATGGAAAGGCTACCATGAAAATATTTAGCTTTGAATTACAAGTAAAAAGCTTTCATGAAATATTTCCAAAGTGTATGAAAATTAAGGAGAGATTTAGAAGTAGCTTTTATAAATAAAATTCTTGTAGAAATTATAGCAAAATCTTTTGTATGGTTGCAAGAGTATAAATAAAAGTAAATGAGGTGAAAGTATCCGAAAATCATTATTAAATATATGTGTAATATTAAATATAAAATATGTAAATAAATATTAGTTATAAAATATGAAAAAAGTATAAAAAAGCTACGTCATAATAATAAATATAAAATAATAAATATGCGTATAATAATAATAGTAAAATAATAATAATAGTAAAATTTGAAAAGAAAAGCATTAAAAAATTTGAATAAATATTAGTTGTAAAATATGAAAAAAGTATAAAAAAGCTACGTCATAATAATAAATATAAAATAATAAATATGCGTATAATAATAATAGTAAAATTTGAAAAGAAAAGCATGAAAAAATATGAATAAAGTTGTTAAAAAGTAAAAGGTTTTTCCTTGAATAATTATAAAATAATGTAAAAAAGTTACGTCTAATAATAATAATAAATATAAATATATAAATATGCGTATATATGTATATAATAATAGTAAAATATGAAAAGAAAAGCATGAAAATATGAATAAAGTTGTTAAAAAGTTAAAGTTTTTTCCTAAAAATAAATGCAAAATGGTGTAAAAGAGCTACGTCATACTAATAAATATAAAATATATAAATATGTGTAAATACATATTAATTGTGAAAAATAAAGTTGTTAAAAAGTAAAATGTTGTTCCTAAAATAATTACAAAATAATATAAAAAGGCTATGTCATAATAATGGTAAATATAAAATATATAAATATGTGTAAATATTAATTGTAAAATATAAAAAAAAAATATGAAAATATAAAGTTGGTAAAAAATAAAAGGTTCTTCCTAAAAATAAATGTTAAAAAGCTACATAAAATGTATATAGTTAGAAGGAAAATAATCGTTCTATAAATAAAAATAAAATATATTTTAATTGGTATTATTATAATTAAAAAGTTATATTACTAAATTAATTAAAAAAATATAAAAAGAATACCAAAACTAATTATTAAAAAGGTAAAAAATGGTTTATAGCGATAAAATATTTAAAATAAAAAGTAAAATTATAGTAAAATATTATATAAAAATTAAATTGATAAAAATAGTGGTGAATGTGTTTAAAATTTTTTGAAAAATATATGTATGGGGTTTAACTAGCAAAATAAATTACAAATAATATAGCAAAACCGCAAATAAGTCAAAATATGAAAATTAAATGTTCCTTTGCCAAATAAATAAAAATGGTGAAAAAATTAAAAATAATAAAAGTAAAAGCTATGCCAGCAAATATACAAATGTAAGTCAGATTGAAATAAAAAAAACGCAGGCATCAGGTACGTACTTTCTTTAAATATTGGAATACATTATAATATACATTTTGAAATATGGAATAATAGAAAAAATAGATATGCTTGAGAGTCAATTTACTTGTGTAGTCTTCTTATAAACAAAATCTAATGATACGATGTTGTTTAGTATTTTTAAGTGCTTCTGTCTGTCTATTATATCGAACTAAGTTTACTATTAAATATATGTGATCCATAACTTAGAAATTCTAAGATCTTTTTCAGAAACCCCTCATTTCATAACACATGTGATTTACTTACTTTACTTATTTAAAACATAATCGAAATAATTAAATTTAAATTATTTTGTAAATGAATATTTGAATAATTTCTTTCTTTTAAGTTTTGTACCCAATTTATAATTTTTTGTGCTTTGTTTTTTTTTTTTAAATTGGTATCGGATCTAAATTTAACATCGGGATAAATTATTAAAGAATTCATTCATTTTTTCAGAAGTTGGTTACGGGTTTTTTGTTTTCTGGCAGTATTTCAATTTCAAAACATTTCAGTACTTTTTTCTTTTACATTTTTTATAGTTTGCGCTCTTCCGTTCGTTTAAATAAATAAATATAATTTTATAAAACTGCCTATCATTTGATGCAAAAAAATACTCTTTCAGTATAGCTCAAGTACTATTTCAAAATTTCAATTTTTCAACTGTGGTGGATATAGCAAGGACACCATTTTTCTCTTCCAACGGAATTTTTTAAATATGCTTCTATTGTGAATTGTTTGTATATTGCCAGATTGACTTGTAAACTTGTGACTTGTACTAAATACAGTGGTAACATTAATTTTATTCTGTGTACATATTTTTTATTCGCCTTAAATGCAGACCTATTTCACTCTTTGGTATTACACTTTTGTCTCATTGCTTTAGTACTAAGTACAACAGTGTTATTTAGTAAGTTTTATTATGGTAAAATGGACGCGTGAAGTGGGATTTGCAAAAATAAAATAATTTAATATAAAAAATAGAAAAAAATCTATTTAAATTAAATCAAAAGTGTTATGGAAAGTATTTGATATATATAAAAAACTTAAAAGTTTGACAAGATAAATCATACTTTAAGCAATCATTTCATTTGTGACGCAGAAGGAAAAAATGTATTGCATGCGTTGCACAAAGAGAAACGAAAAATAGAATAAAACTTATTGATTAAAAAATTCATCAATGTGTTAAGATATATAAAAAGAAAGAAAAATAGAAGAAATATTTTTTGCGCGGTAGTTATTTTATTTATGGTGTGGATGAATAAAATCGATATTGTGTAAGAATCGTAAAATCTGTTTTACTGAAAAAGAAACGTCCTGAAGTCGACATAGGAAGTGGCGCGCAATGTCGAATAGTGTGGAAACTCATGTGATGTCCTCAAAATCACAACAATTAGAATGTGAGGAAAGACAGGAACATCAAAATGTACAACTACAAACAACAACAACAAAAAATATGAAAACAAATAATGAAAATTTAGCCGGTAGTAATGAAAATAATGGGAATGATAGGAGAGTTTCCGAGGAGAAGGAGCAGAAACGGCATCTTGTAACAAATAACAGCGAGATGAAGGGTGCAGAAAATGATTTGCAAGTTCAAAAATCTGTGGCTACTGAAAGAAAAGCTGGACAGAATGTCGTTCTATTGCCTAGAAAAAACAGTTCAATGGAGATTAGTTCTTCTGCGGCTCTCATTAGCGAACGAAGTAGCGAAAAGGGTAATTAGCTGAAGGTATTTTAGAATCTAATAATAATTTAATTGAATAACATTTTAGATAAATCGCATAAAAAGAAGAAGAAAGAAAAGGACCGAAATTACGATAGAGATGTAAACAAAAAAAGTAAAGAAAAAGATAAGGAAAAATCATCATCCCATAAGAGCGATCATAGCAGAAAGGATAAAATCAAGTCATCATCATCATCTAAAACTTTAGAACGAACGACTTCAAAATCAGGTCACAAGGATGGTCATAGTACAAGTTCTAAACCCTCCAGTAGTTCTAATACCAAAACTAAGCCCAGCAGTTCATCTTCTAAAACATCGGATTCACACAGTAATAGGGAGAAGGTAAATATTATGCATTGATGACTACTAAAATTGCTGAAGTCTAGAATTGGGTTACCAAAATTAGGGGAATTATTTAATAATACGGTTAAATATTTTCGTTGAAAAATAGTAATGTCGCAAAACTACAAGATTTATTATAAACCATTTATATATATTTTTCTTTTTAAAAAATGTTATAGTAACAAGACTACTAAAAGCAGGCTATTGTCATATTTTAAATGTTACCAAATCTGCGTTCATACATAAATGTTCTCTTGTCCAACGATGAAATTTCTGAGCATATATTTTTTTATTATTTTTATACAGTTGTGACAACTTATAAAAGACTAATATAACTGATCTTTACAGCAGTGCTTTTTCAGTTCTTCAGCTAGTTATACTACTACTGTGTCCAGTTTTATAACTTTATTTGTATAAACAGGAATAGGTATATGATATATATACAATAATTTTTCGTAGTGTTTTTTTGAAATGGGTGTTTTAGTTTTCCTAAAACGTTGTGCATTTTATTAATTTTTGTGATTTTTAGGTTGTTATTTATGCTTGTTAACGACGGACCGGATAGTTGTTGAACTGAATTTGATTGAAAAAGATAATTGCTGATGTTTATTTTATATTAAATGGGTTCGGTTACATGTTTCTTTTAAATACCTGTGTGACTTAATCTAAGTCTGATTAATGTTAAAATTAATATAGTCATTAATATTAATTTAATTATGATTTATTTCCTTATACTTATCTCATTTCTTCTACAATATTCTGATCGGTAGAACGGCAAGAAAAATCTAAGTAGTGTTTCTTAGTGGGCTTTTAGTCATTTTTAGTTGGACTTTAAGCCTTTTGGATTTGTTGAAGAAATTTTGCTGCTCTCCCAGAGCTAGCACAGTATGAAAATTGACTGTGTTCTAAAATAATGACGGTGTGAATTGAACGTAGAGGGTCGCAGAATGTTCTAATATTAGACCATAATTTCTTGATTGGCATTTCAGGATTAATTTCCGCTGAGTAACTGGAAATGTATTTGTTTATCGAAATTTTTATTTATCTTTAATTTCGTTACTGCATTTTTAAAGTTGAAAATATTAACAGTACTAATAGTAAGCTTCAGCTCTTTAAGTTCATTAAAAGAATTATTTCACCAAGAATCTGATTTGCTAATTGAAGGAATAACATGTCGAATGGAATAATTTGTGCTTTCAAGTATGATATTTGAATATTGACTGCTTTTTGATTAATATTATTACTAATACAACGATTTTAATTGGATTAAAACAAGAGATTTCAGAACTTTTCCCCATCTGCTTTATTTGAAAAAAATTTTGGGCTAGGTTTCGAAGAATTTGGTTGAGGTGTTCCGAAAAGCTTTATAATTATCGAGAAATTACCGCTTACATAAAGGTTACCTTAAGTTGTCCAAAGGTGTTGTACTTTTAGACCCGCAGGACGAAAATATAAATCTAAATGTCTGGAAAAATTAGGCATAGTGGGGTGTGGTGTGTAAGAGTGCTGTCATCAAAAACAAGGAAATTATACTGAATAATGTAATCAGTTAAGACGATAGTCCTAGCATTATTAACTGCAGGACTCTGTTGACAATTCAAGCATCTTACTATTAGATGCAAATAATTTAAATCCAACAGAGTCTGCAGTTGGTCTGGGCCAAGGTTCACATTGTCGCGACTATACTGGCGCAAACTCGGTATTTTATGCGACTTGTATGAACTGTTTTTATCTACAAAACGTTTTATTACGTTTATAAGTCGATTATGATGCCAGGCATATTGTATTTGTATGAAGTTTTTAATTTAGCATCATTGAATCGAATGAAAAGCATCGGTCTTTAATCGAAAAGGTTAATAATTTCGGGTTATTGAAACACTTACGTCAATAAATTATTATTATTATCTTTATTAGAAATATTTATAATACTCTTAAAATACATTTCATTTTAAGTACATTCAACAATTAGGTAAGGTCTGATCAAAAATAAACTTGTTTTATAAAATCTACTGTTCTCTTTTTAAAAATATTCATATTCGCCTCATTTTTCACATTAGCCGGATATAGATTCAATGCTTTACTGAATAAAGATCTCTGCATTGCATTTGTGTCTGTTCTTGGTGGTCTAAAATCTAAAGCATTTCGGAGGCTGGAGGGTTGAACGTCTTATTAGCTTATTTTCTCGGCCAGGTACTCTGGTGCAGACCCCATTTTAATTTGCTGAATAAAAAGTATTATATTTAGCTGCAATCTTTGTTTTACATTTAACCATTTTAATGAGTATAACATATTCAATCGATGTAAACCGGTTACATTTTAAAAATGAGCGAATAGCCTTATTCTGTAATTTTTGTAGTCTATTTATATGATGGTTAATATTGACAGTTTGTTTTTTACTTGCTTAAAACCCCAATTTTTTTGAAGATATATTCAATGTGTTCCTTAAAACGTTTATCTCTTAAGAAACCCAGATATTTAACTGTGTTCGCTTTTTCTATAATCACATTATTTATATTGATTAATTTGTCAGTACATGTTCAATTAATTTAGTCTTATTTTAATTCAATTTTAGTTTGTTAATTTTTAGCCATTTATTTATATTATTGATATATTTATCTAAGTTTTCATAACATAATTCTTTTGTCGCCGCTTCAGTAAAAACCAAGGTATCATCAGCATATAGAACAATCTCACAATTCTCCAAGACTCTTTCAATGTCATTAATATATATGATAAAAAGAAGGATCTTGTGGTACTCCAAAAGCATTTTCAATCTGACAGATATTATATTATTGACATTAGTATATTGTCTACGATTCGTAAGATAGGATTTTAGCTCCGTATCTCGAATTCCATATTTATATAGATTTTTCAACAATATATCTCTATATATAGTATCAAAAGCTCTTTTGATATCGAGAAAAATCGTCAATATTTTGTTCTTCTTTTGTCTACTCTTCCTTCTATTTGCAACATAATTTACAGCAGTTTCGCAAGAGAAGCGCTATCTGAATCCTGATTAATATTTAGACTAGAAGTAATATTGTTCTATATAATATTCAAGTTGATTTTTCACTATTATTTCAACGACTTTGTCACTCGTTTTTAAAGTATTAATCCGTCTGCTCTCCTCACATTTTACCGTATTTTTTACCTTTACGGTTGGGACTCTTTCCAATTAATTGGAAATATTCCAGTCATTAATGATCTGTTAGTGTATCTTAATAAAATATACCCCAATTATCAAGAATTATGTTGCTTGGTATTTTTGTGTAAATAGGTTTCTTCTTAATGCTTTCAAAAACAGTTTTCAGATCTTGTAAATTTATAGCACGAAATTTAAACTTGTAATTTATCACAGCAATTTGATTTTCATATGGCACATCATCAATGGAAGATATAATTTCCTTAATACTATTTACGAAATACTTGTTAAAAATAATGGCTATTTGCGTATTTTCCTTATATTCTATGTTTTCATGTATCACAATTTTTATTACATTTTTATGTTCCTTAAGACTAGTTCCATAATCTTGCACCACATTTGCTTCTGGATACATGCATTATTTATTAAATTATTAATGTGTCTATTTTTTTCTCGCTCAATTATAACTTTATATATATTTCTTATTAGCTTATAATTATTCCAAGCTTCACTCGTCTTTTCATTGACTGCACTTAGATCTTTAAAAACTTTTTCTCCTTTTAATCATCTGAGTTCATTATTGAACCATAGTTTATATTTTCTTTCATTCATTTTCCTTGAATGTGAATTTCTCTATCCCGTTTTCTAGGCATCGGTCAAAATTTAAAACATCCAAATTGAGATCATCTGTTTCACTATTATTTAATATTGCACTTATTTCATTTTTAAAGCTGTTTTTATTATATATAAAACGATATATAAACGATATTCTTTAGCATCACAATTATTCTCAATAAAAATGTCATGATTCATGATCAGATATATTATTATTTATATTAGTTTTCGCCGTAATCGATCTATTATTTGTTATTATATAGTCTATTAAAGTTTTTGAGTTTTCCGTTATTCTTGTGTATTTATGTTATGTTTTAGTCCATTATCATTAATTACACTTTCCAGTTTACTTGCATAGAAGTCGTTCTTCCGGTCAACATTAAAATCTCCAAGAATTAAAATATCACCATTCCTCTTATATATTTCTTCTACAATATCTTGAAAATTACAACAAAATTCAGTTTTTGAACCACTTGGTGATCTATATATTGCCATAATTATAAGAGATGTTTTTTTCAAATTTCGCTATATATACACTAATCCAATGTTTATTGTCTTTAATATTTTCTTTAATTTTTTTCACACTCTAATGTTTTTTTTTAATAAATTATTACACCACCAATCTTAGAGGAATTTGACAAAGAATGATAGTGGTTATATTTTTCCATTTCAATTTCATCTATTTCTTCAGGTTGACGGGTTTCAGAAAGTATTATGAACTCAGGTTTAGTAATTTCTGCTATAATTTCAAGTTTGAAGTTATTAATTAATCCTTGTATGTTAGTATATATTTTACATAGTTGCCATGGTTGTTATGTTGACCTATTCATTTCTTTTTAAGATTTAACTTATTTTGATGTACCGGACATTCTCGGTTATTAGTTACGTGGTTTTCAACTAGTCTTAAATTTAGTCTTTTATTTTCCTTTACACAATTAATACATTTCAACAAAATTTCTTTATTACTTTCTATACTATTGTGATTTTCATGACACTTGAAGCACACACTTTCATTCTTGCATTCAGACGATTTATGATTGTAACCTTGACATTTAAAACATTACATAATATATGTACCATCAAAGACCCTACATCTGTCCCATTCAACATTAAGTTTCTGGCCTGTTTACACTTTTGTGTAGGATTTTATTAAAAATTGATCTATTATTTATTTTCGTTTTTTACATTTTTACAATATCTATATTACTGTTTTTTATATTTCATTTTGTTTCTTTAATTTTTTCACTAGTTCTTTATTAGATACTTTAAAGCTCATATCAGTTATCAAAATGTGCATATTTATATCTTTAGGAATTTTCACTTCATATTCTTTACTAATTTCACTTTGCCTCTTTTATTTTTTCGCGTTCATTAACATCTTCACTCTGAATCACAAGTGTACCATTTTTTCTATTTTCAACATTAGTAATTTTAAAATTAATTGGATCGACTTTTTTATTTAAATCAGCTTTGGTTTTCTCTACACTTTGTTTCTCCCTTGGTTTAATAATTAAGGGGACATTTTTTTTAAGGTTTGTGCATATGAAATTTTTGTTGTTTTTTCGTTTGTGTCTTTTATAACCTTTTTTATTTCATTAAATATTTTAAAATTGCTCTTTTCAATTGTATCACCAATATCTTTGTTTTTGCTTTCTATTTGGTTAATATTTCCATACAAATGTTTCACTTCTTGAACATTTTTCTCACAAAGTTTTTGTATATGATCTATTTTCCGGAATCTTTCATCATAACGTCTGTCTATAGCTTCCAATAAGGCCTTAATTTCCTATTCATTTAGTTTCAGTTTTGTTTATTTTTTAAAATCATTTTTAGCAACAAAAGTATTGTGTCCATTTTGTAATTTATTTCTTTCCAGCTTAACTAGATATTACAAAAAAGAACGATAAAAACATTTTTCATCTTATTTTCAGGTTGAAAAATTAGTTTCATCGTATGATTCAAATAATCGCAAAAGTTCGGAAAGCAACAAACACAGTCATTGTAATCTCAAAATTGGTTCTGAAAATAAATTGGATGAGAATATTCTGGATAAAAAGAAAGCAGTGGTAAATCAACAAACTAATGAAAACCGTGAGGAAAATGTGAATGAGAACAGAACTGACATTGAGAATAATTTATGTTGCGTTCAAAATGTTAGAATTGAAAAGTCCTTAATAGATGATAAAAAAATTATAAGCGATATATTAAATATTGAAAACGTGTTTTCAAAAAATAGCCTGGTAGAAGTAACTACTCCGAATAATATTAAATTTAGTGAAACTAATATGGGAACCAAAATAGAAAACGAACCATTACTTAAAAACCATATTCCAAAACGACCAAATGATGTTGCACGGCAATTGAATTTTAATACAGAGAACAAATCAGAAAATACGACAAGTCCACTATTAGATACATCATTACGTGAAGATGTTTATCATCCTTCATTTATAAAAAGGGAAATTAAAGAAGAAGGCAACGAAAAAGAAACGAAAGCAAACGAATCTAATATTATGGATAAGAAAAATTGCATTGAAAATAAAATGATGCCTTCCCCATCACAAAAATCATTTTCGTTAACTCACGCAAACCAATCTCATACTTTAACAGCAACGTCACACACTGTAATAAATAATCAATATGTTTCGCATAATTCAACCTGTTTAAATTCAGCTAATGTGACAAGTAGCAACATGCAAATTTCCTCTACACCTACTTCATTAATTTCGTCATCATCTTCGCACTCGGCAACATCATCTAGACGATCATCTTCTGGAAGTAGCAATCATACACATCATCGCCATAAATCGTCGTTGCCTTCATCATCTGCAAAGCATAGTATGAGTTCATCATCTCGCAGTCGGGAGTGTTCTAGATGTTATAAAAGGTCAAAAATTAGACGCGTTAGTGTGGGAACGCAAAGTATAAAAATGGAACCAGCACCAAATATTACCCGAACTAGTCGAAATAATAACCGTACTCCTGTGGGACTTGAGCATCTTAAATATGGTCAGTACTTTGAAGTAGAAGTATATCCGAATGGAGGAGCTTCCGTAGTACATTTGTACCAGGACGAGATACAAACTCTTTCTTCTGATGAATTGGAAGAATTGGTTAACGAGTTTTTTGAAATATGTTTCGCTGAAGATGAAGATGGATATGCCCATCACGTTATGGGCATAGTGCATGATGCTGCCAAATATTTGCCAGATTTGTTGGAACATATGGCTGAGAATTATTCAACTTTAACTGTAAAGGCTGGAGTACTTGGAAGAAATTCCGATATTGAAACGTGTACAATGGCACAATATTATGAACAGGTGATATTGTTTTCGATTAATAAAAGTTTTAATAATAATGCCAAAGTTTTATAGGTTGTTCGTAATTATTCTGAAGGTACTTTTCGTTATGGACCCTTACATCAAATAAGTTTAGTAGGAAAAGTCCATGAAGAAGTTGGAGGCTATTTTCCAGATTTGTTAGGACGTATAGAACAAAACCCATTTCTAAAAAAGGTAAGAATATGTTTAATATAATTTTATTTTCTTTATATTGTATGTGAAAAATAACTTCAAATATATATACTACGCAGATTAACAAATATTAATTTATTTGCGCACGTACTCCAAAAAACTCGGATAAAACTTTTATTAGTATTATTATGCGAAAAAATCTACAATGTATTGCATTTATAAGAATGTTTTTATGCGATATATGCATTATACTGAAATTTAATTTAGTAGATTGGATTTGATTTGAATTGAATTAAACTAACCTACTTATATGGACGACTATTTACCATGAATGTATCAATTTTGAACCTGTGTGAAAATAAAACAAAACACGTGTGGATTAAACTGCAAGTGTGGATTCCATTAGTTTTTCAAACATCGATAGATATTTAAAGCCCACCAGAATAACTACATTATCGGCATGTGCAACATTTTTAATATTCAATCTTTCCAGGCAATTTAAAAAAGTATATTCACCCATAATCGAATTTGCCTCAAAAAAATCACAACGGGGGGAACACTTCACACACCGGTAACGTAGCGTGTCACATATTTAACAGAAACCTCAATTATAGGCTGATGAGTCTTCTTAGAAATTTTAATAGAAAGGATGAGATATATCGACCAAAAACGGAAAAGGTCGACGTAGTTGTGTTTATTCGCTGTCGGTATAGACTCTTCAAGCACATTTTTTATTCGCAAAGTATAACTTCATTCAGTCAGTTCCTTACCACGGTTTCATAATTTTGCACATTACCCACATTACATGAATTAAGTCGAAAAGTCTGCTGTAGTGGTGCCGTGTTAACTGTTTTTCCTTCTTTTTAATATATTATCTCGTACATTTGAACACGATACGCATTGCTTTTTTTTGTAATTTATACTTCTATTAATTTGTTTATTTATGTAACAGGTGTATAGAATTGTAGACCCGTATTTCGAAATGAGGTAAAATCATTATTTTGTAAATATTAATTGTAGTCATTATCATTTCATTTTCTTTCCTATTTTTCTACAGATTAAAAAATTTAATTTATTGTTCATTAGCAGATTGTACCCGGCGTTGCGCGGGTTATTGTTTCGCCCCTTTTACCCTTTTTGGACCCATTTTGGTCCAACTTTAGAAACGGAATACCTCCAATACTTATTTGGGAAACTTAACCAAGCTAAGTTAGGTTAGGTCGGAGTGGTAGCTCTGATATCACAAAGCACACTTAGGCACGCATAGCGGCCCATTGTAATGCCACGGCTGTTAATCAGGCTAAATCGTATAAAATTACCTATTACCATTTTTCTCCCTTTGTCCCATTTTTTCTCCCCTTTTGGTAAAAATTTTGAAAAGATTTATAGCCTCAAATTTCAAGAAATTCGGTCCAGGCGTTCAAGCGTGATTGGCTAACAAACATACCAACAAATAAAAAACAGACTTACAGAAAGATTTATAATATATATTAGGATTAGTAATAGGTATTTAATAATAATAGTTATAGTAATAGTAATAGATTTAAAAAAATTCTTTCAGCGGACGTACTACTATGAGACATTGTAAATATATATGTATGTAAAGAATTCATATAAATTTGAATATGTATAAATTTTCATTTTTTAAATTTCCAATTTCGAACCAAAACTTTTCTGCGTTAGTTATTTTAAGTCAGGGATTACCATTTCATATTACAATTGTGCAGAGAGAACTCAAACTTTGATTTAGTTGTCGAACAGACTGCGACAAGAACACATGTGTGGCGGATGCTTCATCATTTTATTTCAGAATAACATTCAAAAAATATTTTATGTTAAAAATGTTCTATGCCATTAGCAGGCCGTATTTATTTTTTTATTTTTTTCGCATAGTACAATTTTTTAAATGATTTGGAATTCTCCCTTTTTTTATGAACAAAAAAATTTAAGTATATTGTTTTTTTATTATTATTATTGTTATTTTTATTTATTTATTTAGTAGTATTTTAAAATACTTAAAAATTTACAATTATGATGAGATTTACACAAATCTCAATTAATGACATATACAATATTTCTTTTAAATAAATTAATGTTTGATTCATATTTAATTTCATTTGGCTGCAAGTTTAGTTTTATTTTCGTTTAATTTTAATTTGTTCATTTTTAACCATTCATTAACATTATTAATATCTTGTGTCATGTTATCATAGCACGGATCATCTGTATCTCCTTCCGTAAACATCAGTGTATCATCTGCGTATCTTTATACTTTTTGCGAAATGCGAAATACAATTTTCTTCGGTTTCAAATCGGTTAGCGATATTGTGATATTCGAAGTTTCCGTTATAATTGACTTAAACATTTTTTCTTTAACGTTTTCTATAAATTTGAAACTCTTTTTGTTTTTATAGGGTGTGGGAAAACTATAAGGTTTAGCTCATTGCTTAGATGTTGAAGATAATTGAGGTGTAACCCAAGCTTTTGGTGTAAAACCGATCCCTTAGGAGTAGATAAAACTGTATGATTTTGTATTTTAGAGTCTGTTAAGATAATGCGTGGATGTTTTTTATGAGTTTCTCCAAATTCGTCATCAGACAATTGAAAAGTTTCCATTGGCGTCAAAGGATTCTTGACATTTTCGATCAATTCAACAGAATTGCTTGTTTTGAATGTTCCATTCAGCTTGTTAGTTTCAGCGTCGCCATCTTGCCACTCATCATCGTCAACATAAAGAATAAGCGAGGGCATTTCATTTACAGCTTGGGAGATTGTCTCCTGTTCTTTGCATTCGAAACTATTCTGATCAATATCTTCATCATTAATGGCTTTTAGGTCCAATTCGGAAATACTGATTTCTTGTTTATATTTTCGTCCGTTGATTTTAACTCCAAATTCTTGCCATCTTCATTATTGTAATGTATTGAAACTGTCCAATTGGAGTTCACTTAACGACTAACTTTATTAAAATTTCAATAAGAATGAATAGATAATTAGTACATGATTACTTAACATAAGTACAGCTTAAAGCTAAGGAATAAGCTCCAAAAGCTTAATTATAAAAGAGTTAGAGAGGTGTCTGTACTAAAGATTCATACATAACACGCCTCCCCTTAAATTTGATTTTAAATAATTTCCAAAATGTAAATTTTAATCATATTTACAATACTATTTTTTTTTTTTTTTTTTCAACACTTTATTTACAATCTATCCCTTTGGGATAATAAGCAAATTTGATACAATATTTATTTCACATATTTGTTGGACTCCATTGAGACCAACAACG
Organism: Sarcophaga peregrina; assembly: GCA_014635995.1. Classification (NCBI taxonomy): domain Eukaryota; kingdom Metazoa; phylum Arthropoda; class Insecta; order Diptera; family Sarcophagidae; genus Sarcophaga; species Sarcophaga peregrina. The sequence continues at coordinate 154,404 of CM025791.1, forward strand.
TACATACTTATGCAAATTTGATCTATAAATTAATAGTAGTTTAGTATATACATATTTACATATTTATAATTAGAAAAATTGATACATATTATTATTATTATTTAATTAATTTCGAAATGGCAAATCCAGTATGTGGTGTCTCTTCAGTCGATTTATTTCGTTGGTGTCATCAAGTAGAGCAATAGCTAATGGATTGTCGTGATGAATTAGCCTGCATAAATAATTTTCACTGAACCTTCTTATTTCGTCTATTACCTTTGGAATGGAAAGGTCATTGTGAATTGAAAAATTTGATACAAACCATGGAGCGTTGACAATGAGTCTCAGAGTTTTTGACTGGTAACGTTGAAGTATTTCAATATTCGAATTGCTGGCCGTTCCCCAAAGTTGAATTCCATAGGTCCAAACTGGTTTTAAGATAGTTTTGTAAATCAGTACTTTATTTCTTAAACTCAAACGAGATTTTGGGCCTAATAGCCAGAATAGACGTTTCGTTTTTATATTTAACTGTTGTTTTTTCATTTTGATATGAGTCTTCCAAGTTAACCTTCGGTCAATATGCATTCCTAAATATTTCACGCAGTCACTCTGAATTCAATAATTATGAATAAGGTATAAATAATTCGTACATATATAAAAAATAATATATAATTTTAATATACAATATACATATATATGTTATTTATTTAAATCAAGGTTTAGTTTTTAGTAAAACATAAAATTCATATAAAAATTTATAAAAAATAAAAAAAAATAGCTAATTACAATTAAGTATATCTTTTATGTGCTCTAGGTCTTAGCACTCTTGAAGATACATTTTCATTCCCTCTGTTTTGATTTGAATTATTATTATTATTATCAATATCTACGTTTTTATTATTTTCTGAATTGGAAGTTAATTCATCTATACTTTTCTCATTATTATCTTGTGGCTTTTCAACAGCTTCATTGGTGGAATTTCCATTTGAGCATGATGGTAAATCTGATGAATCATTTTGATTTTCGTGATTGGTTTCAATGTTTCGATTCTCATTCACTCCTGCCCTTATCTGATCAGTATGTCTTTTTATAATTCTACCTGTTGAAAGAATACATTGGTATGAACGTGGACCTGTCTTATATTTTATGATGGCAGGGGCCCAAGACTTTGAATTAACGTTTGTATAGTCTCGTATGAAAACATTTTGACCTTTCTCGAACACAATCGATCTCTTACCATTATAATTTGAAATACTTTTATTTTGTTGTTCTATTATCTTGTCTCTAACAAGAGGTGGTTTCATTAGATCAAATCTAGTTCTAATCGATCTTCCAATAAAAAGTTTTGCTGGACTTTCATCAGTCGAGCTACGATTTAAAATAATATCGATATTTTCATTTGTTTGAGATGACAAATTCGCATAAATAGATTTTTTTAAGGTTTTCACAAAATTTTCAGCCTGGCCATTAGTGGCAGGATGTCCAGGAGCTGTTAGTATGTGTTTTATTCTATTGTTTAAAGTAAAAATTTTAAATTCCTGAGAAACAAATTGTCTGCCATTATCGCTAACAATAGTATGAGGAATACCAAAACGACAGAAAGTTTCTCTTAATTTTGAAATAACGAAATTGGAAGTGATTTCCTTGGTTTTAAAAACTTCTACCCATTTTGAAAATGAGTCTATGACTACAAGAAAATGATAATTTTTAATTGGACCTGCAAAGTCTATATGTATTCTTTGCCATACAGAGTTTGTAGGACTCCATGGTATAAGAACACTTTTTTCCGGATTAGCCATAAGTTTTTGACATGGAATACATGATTTGATTAAATATTCAATATCCGAATCGAGTTTAGGCCACCAAACAAAGGATCTGGCTAGTGCTTTGGTTTTAACGATGCCTAAATGAGATTCGTGTAAAATTTGGAGTACTGACTCTCTCAATTTTGTTGGTATTATTACTCTATAACCCCATAATAAACAATCATGGTCTACAGTTAACTCAGAATCTTTGAAAACAAAGGCTTTAAATTGTTCACCTTTGAGTTCTTTGAGTTTACCCATTTTTAAAAATTCACATACCTTGGAAAGTATAGGATCACGTCTAGTTTCCCGAGATATGTCCTTAAAATCAAGATTTAAAAAGTTTTGCTTCTGTATATAATTTACAAATGTAGCACTATCATTGATATTATCAATGTTACTACCTAAATGTTGAGGCATTCGCGATAAATTATCGGCTTCATTCAATACACCCTTGACATATTCAATTTTATAATTGAAACCTGAGAGTATAAAAGCCCATCTTTGGATGCGCGCTGCAGCCATCACTGGTAAGCCTTTATTTTCTCCAAATAGGGTAATTAATGGTTTGTGGTCTGTTCTTAATGTAAAAATATTCCCAATTAAATATTGTTTTAATTTTGTAACACAAAAAACTATAGCCAAGGCTTCTTTTTCATGTGTACTATATTTTTGTTCAGCTTTAGATAAAGCTCTTGAAACAAATGCTACAGGTTTTAAATCATTATCAAATTTGTGTGAATGAACGCCAGCTATGGCAAAATCTGAAGCATCAGTCGTGAGATAAATTGGTAATTTTGGATTGAAATGAATTAAAACTTTGTCGGAAGTAATTTCCTTTTTAATGGTTTGGTACGCCTCTTCACAATCCCTAGACCATACGAATTTTACATTTTTCTGTAATAATTTATATAAGGGCGTCATAATCTTTGCAAAATTGTTGACAAACTTAGCATAATAATTTACCATACCTAAAAATGCTCTCACCTCAGAAACATTATTAGGGGTAGGGGCATTAGAAACGGAAACTATTCTTTCCTTATTTTTCCTCAGACCGTATCTATCGATGGTAAAACCTAAATAATTAATTTCCCCTTTGAAAAACTCGCATTTGGACAAATTCAGTTTCAGTCCAGCCAGCATTAACTTATTTAATACTGATTTTAAATTTCGAATATGTTCTGTCATATGACACTGTAATGTCATCTTGATATACAACTACAAATGGTATACCTTGTAAAAAATTTTCCATTGTCTTTTGAAATATGGCAGCTGCAGGCTTGATACCAAAAGGTAAACGTTTCATTTTTAATGTGCCAATATGTGTTGACCAAGTACATAAAAGCTGTGATTTTTCATCAAGAATTAATTGATTATAAGCACTAGATAAATCAAGTTTTGAAAATAATTGACCACCTTGCAGTGCAGCAAAAATTTCGTCAATTAATGGGAGAGGGTATTTAAAATCTGTTAAGTATTTGTTAATAGTAACTTTATAGTCACCACAAATGCGCATATCACCATTTGGTTTCAAAATTGGAACAAGCGGTGTACCCCAATCTGAATGATCAACTGGTTCTAAAACATCAGTTGCTATTAACTCCCTTAAATTCTTTTCTATTTTATCTTTCCATGCTAAAGGAACAGAACGTGGTTTACAGAAAATAGGTTTCGCATTTGTGTCTATGGACAAAGAAATTTTACCAAATCTGTAAGCTCCAAGACCACTACTGAAAACATCATGAAATTCATTTCTAATTTCTTGAGTTATAATGGAAGATTGATCAGAATCAATAGAATTTACTTGAACAAGTTCAAAATTAAAATTTCTCAAAAAATTTCTACTAAATAAGGGACTGTTATTATTGTTCGTTACAACAAGTTTAACTTTTCTGTTAATACCTTTCACTTCAATATTCTCAATGTATTCTCCCAATACTTCTATTTTGTTTCCATTATAATCAACATATGGATCTTTACAGGGCATGAGACTTACTTTTTTATTCAATTTTTTTAGAAAAGATTTTGATATTAAACTGCAGGGAGCTCCAGAATCACACACCACATCAATGGGATTTCCATCTATTTTAATCGAAACTTTGTAAAGCTCAGTTGAATTACCACAAATTTTATCATTATTGATACTGTAAATAGAAAAATCATTAGAATTATTTTTAGTAAAATCTTCACTATCTACATCTGATTCAGATACATAATTTACAGTTTTTTCCTTAAATCTACAAACCGAAGCTAGATGACCAATTTTCCTACAAAAATTACATTTACTTTGTTTAAATCTGCATTCATATGAATTATGGTTTCGCCAGCCACAATGAGAACAGGCACTGTTTGTCTTCTTTTGAATATTCGGTTGTGTCTTCCCATATCGACCTCCCTTAATGTGTCCAACTTGCATATTGTGACTATCATCTTCTTTAGCCAACAACTTCATCTCCATAATTAGGGCTTTTCTAAGTGCTTCATCGATTGTTATTTTCTCTTCTTCCTCACACAGTCGCTCAAATATTTTGTTGTTTATCCCCATGATAAAACGATCCAGAACAAAAGCATTTAAATTGTCTCCAAATTTGCAAGATAGTGCTAATTTTTTTACTCTAGCATGCCACTCTGCTACCGTTTCATTTTCATTTTGTACTGCTGTATGAAAACTTTTTCTCTCACGAAAAACAATTACTGGTGGAGTGTAGTGTGATTTTAATAAATTACAAAGCTCTTTAAATGTTTTCAAAACTGGTGCATCCGGACTACATAAATTATGCAAAGTCTCATATGCAATAGGCCCAATTGATTTTAAAAGAGTACCCTTCTTTGCATTCTCTTCGGTGCAGTTTATTTCAGTGAAATGAATATCCAATTTCTCTTTCCATAATAACCAAGATTCATTTCGGGGGGAAAATTGTGGAATATTGTTTGGATGGTAAATCATAACGGTATTATTTTGTACGTTGTCTGGCATGATCACTTCTTTTAGTTAAACAAAAAAAATTGTAGTTTTATAATTCTCTTTTTCTTTTTTATTTCGAATTATTTGAAAGAAATTATTTCTATTGTGTAAAAAAAGAAAGAATTTTTATGACAAGTTTTTGTTGTAGCCTTTTTTTATGTACATATGTATATTCAAATTTGCTTTTTTTTATATTTTTCGTTTTATTTAAAACTTTATGTGAAAAAAAAAAAATTTTTGTATTTAAAATGTTTGTTTTTAGCAAAATCTGTTTTTCTTTTAAACATTTTTATAGTTATTTAACTTATTTTATTTATTTATTTTTTTATTTTTAATTTTATGGTATAATACACCAAAGTTCAGTTCTTTATTTTTTTTTTTTAATGTGTAATTACACTTGATCGTATATACGAATCACTACCGGTTTGACCTCGTCGCCAATGTAATGTATTGAAACTGTCCAATTGGACAGTTTCAATACATTACAATTATACTTGTCATTTTCAACTTTAGCAACAGAAGTTTCTGGAAGAGAATCTGTAAATATCTTTCTCGCCTCGTCGCTTTCTGGATTATGAGTAGAATCGTGCTAACGTATAATTCCTTAAATTCTGCTGTTTTATTTTTTATTGGTTGACTTCATTTTTCAATCTCTTTTATATTCTCTTTCTGTTACCCTACAGATGCGCCATCTTTTTTTAAAGTGATTTGAGGTTCATGCATTGTATCGGGTAATATCAGGTCGACAGTGCCTTTAATATCACCCATCCCTTTCTTCTTTACAATTATGACACGATTTGTGTTGATGCTTTTGTGACACCCTGCCCACTTTCACCGAACGCGTACGTAAACGCAGTGATTCATTAACTATCTGTTCGTAGTTCCGACAAGGTTTGATTTTATTACGGTGGCTACGTCTAGGAGTTTTGTGAACTGGAACTGTGAGCGTTGTTGCTTCCTTGATTTCATTGTTTTTTGAATTACTTTCCTCTTCTTCCGCTACATTTTTATTTAGTCTTTTCGAACGTCTAATTGAGCTTTTTGATCCTAAAAAAAAACGTTTTACACACGACACAAAATATAATAAATATTGAACTCCATTCAAATTTCTACTCTAAGTTTGTTGGTAAGTTTATTTTTAATTAGCAGATTGTACCGGCGTTGCACGGGTTATTTTTTCGCCCCTTTCCCCCTTTTTGGATCCATTTTGGTCCACCTTTAGAAACGGAATACTTCCAATAGCTATTTGGGAAACTTAACCAAGCTAAATCGTATAAAATTACCTATTACTATTTTTTCTCCCTTTGTCCCATTTTTTCTCCTTTTTTGGGCAAAATTTTAAAAAGGTTTTTAGCCTATAACCTGCTCCGACAAAAGCTTGATTTATATGCCCGTTTTTGGCCCATTTTCCCTTTTTGGACCCCTTTTGGTTCAACTTTAAAAACGGAATACCTCCAACAGCTATTTGGGAAACTTACCAAGTTAAGTCGTAAAAAATTATCTATTACCATTTTCCTCCCTTTGTCCCATTTTTTCTTCTCTTTTGGTCAAAATTTTGAAAAGATTTATAGCCTATAACCTGCACCGACAAAAGCTCGATTTATATCCCAAATTTCAAGAAAATCGGTCGAGGCGTTCAAGCGTGATTGGCTAACTAACAAAAAAACAGACTTACAGAGAGATTTATAATATATACTATCAGATTGTGTCCGGCGTTGCGCGGGTTATGTAAATTGGATTAGTTTAAAAAATGAAAAATGTTTTTAAATTAAAAAAAAAAAAAACAGTGATTATTTGTTGTTGTTAAAGAAATTTAAAATTTTTTATTATTAACACTTAAAAAATCAGTGCATTAACAGGCATCGTTTATCGGTTTCGAAACTGGCTCGTAAAAAATGCAATTCCTAAATATAAATGCACTCAATTTGCCCGTTTTTCGCCCCTTTCCTCCTTTTTGGACCCCCTTTGGTCCAACTTTGTAAAGGGAACACCTCCAACAACTATTTGGGAAACTAAACCAAGCTAAATCGTAAAAAAATACCTTTCAAACAGATAAAATACAACATTTATGTATAAGAGTACTAATTTTTGTTCATTTTTTTTCCCTTCAAAATTTTTAAAAGATTTATAGCCTATAACCTGCACCGACAAAAGCTCGATCTATATCCCAAATTTCAAGAAAATGGGTCCAGGCGTGAATGGCTAACAAACAAACAAACCAACAAACAAAAAACAGACTTAGACAAAGATTTACAATATATATTAGTATTAGGATTACAAACCTTTAGTATTTCGTCCTATTAACTGTTCTTATTTCCATTGTTTTAATTTCACTATTTTTTTAGTTTAAGCTTATTCTTTGTGGTTATTATCAATGGTCCTTGATTTGAGATTATTTATTATTGTAGTCTGTCTTCTATTTGCAAATATGGCTCAAATCCTTTCAATTCAATTTTCTGTGTACCGTTACTTTTCTATTGTAGGCTTATTCATTTCCAGCTATTTGTTTACATTTAGCATCTCATTATTAACTTTATCATAACATTGTTCATTAGTATCTATTTCAATATGAATAAATGTGTCATCCGCTTATAATGTAATTTTACAATCACGTATTCCGTTCGACATATCGCCGATATACAAATCATTCATAGGAAAAAACTTACGAGAGTTTTTATAAAAAACTAAATAAAATTTTTATAAGCATTAATCCATATTTTATTTCATAAAATCAAAAGCGATGCAAATCTTATAAAAAAGTAACATAAATTTAAAATTATTGCACTACAGGAAGTCAAAAAAATAATATGTTGATAAACAAATGGTACCGTCATCAAAAGTTAATAAATAAAAAATTAAAAGCAGTCAATATGATGATGAAAATAACAGAATTCTATTTCCAATCATCATCAGATGTTATACGTGATCACCTTCGTAAGGTTAGTTCAGAATAGCTATCAACTCCAACAAGATTAGCATTTTCAGTTTCCGATTGGACAGCACTACGTTTAATAACAAAATCGGTTACTAGCCGTTGTGATTTAGATTTGGGTTCTCTTTGTATAACTCATAGTAATGGGCTATATCAAATATCACCATGTAAAAACAGAACTAATTTTATATTATAGAGCGTTTTATCAGAAACCCGTGTAAAACAGAATTGGGTGTACTCCTAAAATTGATCCTTGTAGTGCGTCGTATTCATTAACAATTCGATATACTGTATACCGTAATTGTTAAGTTTTTGCTGTAATATATTTCTGTTTTATTCATCGTCTCAAACGCTCTTTTAACCTTTTCATGCCCGTTGTTGCCTGTAGGCAACATTGTACATATTTGCTCATAAATTCTGTTATTTTAAATTTTTGTAAAAAAAAAATCTTTTTTGCAAACAAGCTTGATAGAAAAGGCTTATTCTAAAAAAAATGAGTAGGCACGGCACGTGTCATTGTCATTGCCACAATGACAATTTGAAAAAAATATAAATTTTCCAAACCAAAAAAAAAATAACGGTAAATTTTTCAATTTTTTTTTCATAAAAAGTGTATGAATAATTAAAAAGCAGGTAAGAGAAAAATTATAAACAAAAAAGTGGAAAATATGTTTTTAATTTCAGTCCAGTATTTTTTAAATGTATAAAATTTACATGAAACTTTTTCTGTATTGTTTTCTTTTCGATCATAATAAATTAGAATGAAAATTACGAATATATAAAAATAAGTTTTTCATTAAAAATTGTCCACTACTGCCCAATGTTGCCTGTAGGCAACATTTTATAACGTTAGAACCAGAATAGGTAGGACTGTGAATTTAATATCACTTCATATTTATGCCATGGCTAACAAACACATGTCCTTAAAAATATTTTAGCTCTGGCGGAAAAAATTCGGGCATGAAAGGATTAAAATCCCGTTGTTTTCTTACTTTTTCCATCTGTTTTTATTAAATTAACTGCTGTTTTGCAAGAAAAATTTCTTATTTAGAACATTGCATAATATCAGTATCATCATAGGCGTTACATTACAAACGTTGCAGTACAAAATACGACTGTTCTTTCTATATTCAAAAACTTGCAGCTCATTTTCATTCATTGATTTCTAAAATTTCATTTCCCTCCTTTAGTTTCTGTATTACTTCGTTTTCCGAAAATTTAGGTTTCATTCTAGTTATATTCTGGTTGATTCGGTACCTAAATTCCATATTTTCCATTTAATTCATTTTGTGTGACTTCTTTTATTTTTTCCCTTTCGGTTTTAACAATAACGGCTCAATTTTTACAATTTTGTGATTATTTGGATTTAGTTCTTTAGACAAATTGTATTACCTTCGGTTTAATTGTAAGTAGGTTTTCTTTAGTTTTATTTGGTATTACATTTTATGGCATTTGTAATTGATAGTAGTCTAAAAATTTGTTTTTTGGGCTGTGGTATTATCATTCTTGTTAATATATGTATATTTATTTGTATATAAGACAGGTTTATACTAAAAATATTTAACTTTTAGCTAAGGGACAGTAATATACACTTATTTTTGGATAATATTTATCCTGCATTACAGTTAGAATCCACATAATTATACGCTCTGTGTATTAGTTGTTTGTGACGTTAATTGTAGATATACCCAAATTTCTGAATTATATAAGGTTTTTCTTTTTTAATTAGTAACAATGTAACGTAATCTTACTTTTTATTTAGAAGCTCTTTTTTGATATTTCATAAATCATTGTGTATTTTCGTTATGGTATGTCAAATATTGTCGAAGACAGATAAGTTTTTACTTTAATTATTCGTTATATCGGCAATTTAATGTTATTAAATATCTCGTAAGAGAAAAGTCTCTGGGGGGAGTCAAATTTACGATTCTCACACAAATCGTACAGCAACCTACCTACTGGACTGTCAGGGTACCCTTAAAAATATTATTTTTTATTTGTTTATAATTACAATATGTTTACATTATGTTATAGACCTTATACCAAGACACCCAGTACAAATTTTGTTATTATTTACCTTTAGAAAAAACAAAAAATTCAAATATCTAACTTGGATTCCATTTTTATACACTTGAATGCAGCATAAATAAAAAAATTGGAAAGTTGGCCCCTCAAAATAAATTTTTTAACAAAAATTTTTAACTTTATTGCTATTAATAATTAATTGAAGCTTAAAGCCTCAAATTTGATTATAAATTAAATTATTTTTCTTTAGGATATATATAAAGAAAAAAATATTAGATAAATATTATCATATTCGGTAGCGATGAGCGAAAACCTGTGGGAATGAAGCAGGCGAATACTTAAAACCCGTACCATAAGACGGATTTGGAAATGTAATGGTTTGGGGGATAATGCGCGCAACGGAAGTAGGCAATCTTGTTGTTGTATAAACAAAACAGACTGCTTAAGTAATTTGAAAATTATTTTGATTCAATCTTTTTTAAATGTGGGTTTAGGAAATGGCTTTGTTTTCGTTCAAGGCAACTCTGCAAATCACTTGGCTACATCCACTTAGACGAAAATGGGTATTTTGTAACATAAACTGTTTCAGGCCAGACATAATTCCATTAAAAAACATTTGTGGGCTTATCGTCATCCACTAGGACCCATTTAGAAATTATCCAGTGGACGTAAGGGAATCTATACCCACAGAAACAAGACTTCTAGTCGTAAAAGAAGCTACAGATCATCACACAAAACACTTTTAAATGATAAATTTATTAAAAATATCGTTTCTGTATTTTTTTTTCTACTTATTAATATTCCTATTCCATAGTTTTAACAATTTTTTCTCTATCCAAAGTCCTGTATTAATTTGTAATAATAATAATACGGATTTCAAGCTTTAATTTTATAAATAGTTTTTTGTCCGAAAGCTTGAGGTGGTAAGGGTCCAATTTTTTTTCACTACATATAGATAATTGTATATGTATAGATAATACAAAAAAAATCATTTAAAAATTTTCATATTTTTTGTACATAGTTGGTTACAGAATATTTAACATTAATTCGATATTTTTTAGACTATGCCCTGGGGCCCATATTCAATATTACAAACGGACCCTCGTCTGTCAAATGACGGTCCTATTTTATGGATACGATCTGGAGAGCAGTTGGTACCCACTGCTGAGTTGAATAGTAAAACGCCATTAAAGAGACAAAGGTATATAGTTTTTATTCTAAATTAAATTAAAAATTTTAATAGTGTTGGTTTAGAACGCGAATCAATGAACTCCGCAATTTGCAATATTTGCCACGCCTCTCGGAAGCTCGAGAAACTATGATAGAGGATCGCACTAAAGCACATGCAGATCATGTAGGACATGGTCATGAACGTATTACGACGGCAGCTGTAGGTAAGTAAAATACAAAATATAAATTACTTAAGGGTACAAATTGGAAAATTCTTATAATCAACTCCTTCTATTGATAAGTATATAAGTATACTTAAGGGCAGAAATTGGAAAATTCTTATAATCAACTCCTTCTATTGATAAGTACAGAATATTTACCACACTTTAATTCAACTAAGTCTGCTGTCTTAAAATATAAAGATGGAAAATAAAAATAAAAAAGGATTATTGGCTTAGATGTGTAGTGACAAATAAAAAGCATATTTAAAATTATATTTAACACAGTGACATATATAATTATCTTAGAAATATGATCCTCACTTTGATACAGTTTTCTGAGTTTTAGCTAATAATAGGATCAGATGTGAAGAAATCAAAATTAAGTTGGAAATACATAACGCCCCGTAACAGGTAGACAGAAGGGACTATCACAGAGCTATTTTGAAAGTTTTGATTAATCGGTCTCAACAATCAACATCAGGACTTCGTATTAAAAATGTCTCGCTTATGATATAGTTTAAATGCATTGTGACGAATTAAATCATCGATCCAACATCAAGAAGGAATAGCTTAGTTAGATTTTCAAGAATGGGTGACCAAATGTAAATACTTTTTCTTTCCTCAACCGAATTATAAGCTTTGTTGAAGTCATTTACAGCTAAGTGGTGTATTATCGCATGCATACGCAATACGAAATGAATCGTGAGAATAGTTACAATGATAGGGATGTCACTATTGTCGGCCAATAAATGATACTCTATAGGAGAGCGCCTACTGTAGCAATTTAACAGCTACACCATTGCCCGGGATCCGCCTGTAATCAGTAACCCCTGACTTGTTTTTGGCCATTACATAATTTAGCACCTATTTTCATGTGTGAATTAGTATTCGATAGAAGTTTCCCATCTATAACAAATTTGTCATACCATTTCCCGGGAAGTCCCTGTGATCAGAAATCCTTGTAAGATGAAAAAAATACTAGTAATTGGGGATCTCTCTCTCAATTCCACAGTAGAGCTTAATGCTTTACGAAGAGTACAGGCTTCAGTAGAGAATCCAATTTGTCCGCAAAATCTCAGTCTACATCAAAAACTCCGTGTGTTGTATCATTCAATGTTGTGTACCTCAAACCATAATTGCCCAAATCTGCACCAACGAATTCAATTAATACAATTTTGTGTAAAGCTCCATGACTACTCGTTTCTTTTAAATATCGGAGTATTCGTTTGGCAGTTTTTCAATGATTTTCATTATAGTTTGAGCTAAATTGGCTTAGAAAATTTGCCACGTACATATGTAGTGTCCGGGTACATTTTGATAAATATATAAGTGCTCAAATTAATTTTTAATATGGGTATTATTATATGATCAGAATTTACATGGTTTGTTTGACTCCATATTAAATTGCCCTAAAATTAACTGAACATACAGTCGAACTTCTATAAATTGAATCACCATTATCCTGAAAAAAACTTCAACTTATAGAAACTTCAAGTTAAAAAGCAAAACCTGATAGAATTTCTCTCCAAGATCCTGTTGCTGTGCTTCAACTTATAGAAAATTCAAGTAATAGAAGTTCAAATTGTAGAAGTTCGACTGCATTACTTTGAATTAATCTTATTCAAATCTTTTCTACGGCTAGTGCGCAGCATTATTCTAATAGTCCAGAATTTCTCTGCTGGCGAATATGTATCAGAGAAATTTTCTTCCTGCTGTTGGAAGCGCCACTTGGTCAATAAACGTGGTTTTCGGATATTATGGCCATGGTCTGAAACCATATAGTTTATATATTATTCTTCGTTGACGTGGGGTTTTAAAAATTTTCCAAGTTTAATTTAATTTTTGTGCAAAGAATTTATCATTGATAGCCGGCTGACATTTCGATTTATGACTAGATTTCATGGCGTTCTCAAATATGATCAGGTCATTGGTGAAAACTGCATTAGTGCACTTACAGGCGTCATCTGCTTCATGTGACGCTTCTTCTGTTTGAGTCTGAATATCTGCTTTTGTATTAGCACTAACTTTTTAGTGTCTGCTTCCTTTTCCAGTGTTCGTGAGTACAAAGTCTACCTCAATAGTTGTCTACTTATTTCCTACGACTTCCTGTTGCCGGAGTTTGCAATTTTGACCCTCTTTGAGAATTCTGCATTTGAATAGAGCGATCCGATCAGTAAGCTGATTTTCTACTTTTTGTCATATTTCGTGCTGATCGTGTGGATCAGACTGAGCTGTGAGAGCTTACCATTATTCCTTGATATACAGTTAGCTACTTTTTCACCTTCTTAGATGTCATTTTTAGACCTGGCGTTCTTAACGATCTCTTTTTGATATTTCTTAGGATTGCCGGATGGAGATGGACCATCATTAATTTTCCCGGATAATCGTTTTTAACCATAAGGATATTATTCAGTGGCTTACCCCTTCCCGCCACCTTGCCCTTATCGCTAACGTACCAACAGTTAGTTTCTTACTAGGCATTGTCACCACTACTGATACCAGCGCAGAATTTCTTGCTGATGCTGCAACCGCATTTAGGCGATTAGCATCAACAGATAATAAGGGACTGATCCTCCCAAGAGAACAGGCAGGCTCGTAAATTCTTTCGAATTAAGCAACAGTCGTCCCATGCTTCTTGAGAAGATGTCGTTCCTTGTCGGAATATAACTAAGGCATAAGACATCTAATTATGCCCTTAAGTTAACATTTACTCTTTCCTCTTTCGGTCGCCCTTGCGTACTATTACCTGCTACCTTTGTGTTATTTAACAGTGCATTTATTGGGAACAGTATTTCAGTCTGTCGATGAGTCTTCTGAGTCCGAAGCCACATTGGAAATGGAGGTACTACTTGCGAGTTTACTATTTGGAGCAGAGATAAGAGTGCTTATATGATTCCTTCCCGGAATCGAAGCGACAGATCTCCCACGTCCTCTGAGATACCCGAAATTAACTGAGAGTGTTCTGACAGACTCGAAGATTGTTCCTTGTTGCTGAAGTATCCTCCTGCGTCTCTTCACGTCGCCTACGTCTCCCTTAGAGACATTAACAGTGATTTGGTCTGTGCCCGATATTGTATTTCTGTCCTTGTCCGAAACCTTATCCACCTCACCTTCATTTATCATTATTCTTCAGTTATAGTCCCACGAGAATGCACAAAAAAGGTAGAATGGTCGCTCGCAGTGACGGCATGCGGGACCTAGGCAAAAAGAAATTGCAACCAACCCGCATCCTTGCGTTAGAGGGGAGGTGTTAGCGACTAGTAAATTTAGATATCCCCTAGACTTTTAGGATCTCTGCACTGTTACTAACCACCTTGACCTTAGGGTATGTCCATATTGATTTGGTCCACGAGAACCTCGAGGATCCTTGAGTTAAGAGGAATGCAGTTGTAAGAATCATAAAGTGTTAATAAACTACCCCAACTATTGCCACTCCCTTGCTTTCAATTCCTTCTACCCTTAATGCCGCGTAGAATGGGAGTAAATAAGACAAAAAACTAAACACAGATTTTTATTATAATTATTTTTTACTTCCATGTTCTTAAAAATACTTTTTTGTATTCTGTACTTGATTTAGAATATTAGAGACTTATGTTACGCATACGAGCTCTTCATTCTTTTATTTTAGCTTTAAAAATCGTATTTTAAAAATATAAATTCTGTAGCTATTGGTCTTACTATTTCCAAAACGATTATACAATAATATAAGTTTATTTGCAGTTTAGTTAATTGACAATTGAAGTTTTTTTTTTGAAATTTGTTATAAGAACACAATTAAAGATTAAAAAATGAAGACATAAAATGAAATCAAATAAAAAAGATTAAATAACAACAAATTATTTTTTATTGCAACTGTTTAAAGGTATATTAAAAGCAGTTCATTGCGGTCAAAGCTATGAACAAAATCGAATTACCAAAGATGTAGTTGCCTTTGCAGCGCAAAATTTTAATCAATTGGTTGAAACTTTGCAACTCGATTTGCATGAGCCTCCTATTTCTCAATGTGTACAATGGATTGAAGACGCTAAATTGAACCAGTTACGAAGGGATGGTATACGATACGCTCGTATTAAATTATGTGATAACGATATATACTTTTTGCCACGAAATATTATTCATCAATTTCGGACAGTAACGGCAGTAACTAGTGTTGGTAAATAGGATTAAAATTAATTTCTAGATAAAATTTAAATGGTTTCAATTACAGCATGGCACTTACGTCTACGTCAGTATTATCCCGGACAGGAAGTTATTAATGAGAAAAATAATCCCGTTTTAGCTGAGCCTCCTCAATATAAGGAAAAACAAACTATTTTACCACATCCAATTTCACATGATGATACGAAGAAGACCATATGCAAACGTACAGATGGTAAAGCAAAGAGAACAGACATTAAAAAAAATGCTGATGTGGATAGTTTGAGCAGGCGTTCCAGTGAAAGTGGCACAGACGATTCATCAAAAGCGGCAATAGACGATTTTAATAATGCTGCACAATCTAAAAAGAAAACTACAAAAGAGGAGTCCAAAATAGATATGCGAAAAATGGTAATTGAGCATAATATGATAAATAAAGTTGTTTCAAAGATTTCCTCATTGCCACAAAAAGAGAAAATTAGTATTAATGCAACAGATAATTGTCATAAAGAAAAAAGAGATAAAAGAAAGCTTAAGGACGAAGATATTTCTGTAATTAAAGTAGGGGAAAGAAAAAACAACAAAAGTATGGATACCCCAAAAAAAGCTAAATTATCAGGACCTCAGGAGCTAGGTTCACACTCTTGTATGTCCGCAAAATCTATAGCATCATCAACAACCCAAGAATCACTATCGTCTAACACACATCAAATAAATAAAAATACTTTATCCGAACCAATTGTGCCTGCTTTGTCTCTGCCTCTAGTACCTCCAAATCCTTTTACTCACCGAGCGGCTTATGTAAATAGTTTAAATCAAAAGGAACCCGAAATAAAAATTCAAGTACAAATAATTTCCGATCAACCGCGAAAATCCATATCTAACCAAAACGTTATAAAAAATTCACAATCTTCTATAGATTTGCATAACACAAAATCTATCCCTACAGAATTAATGCCGTCTTTATGTGAAAATTTTCCTCAAAATTCCACTGTTACTAAAGTTGAGCAAGACTTATCATCAGCTGCAATGGGTGAAGAAGTATTACTCTCACAGCCTCAATTAATAGTAGATCATGAAGAAGAGGTAGCAATATCTGATGTCGTTGATACGTTGATACCCGTTGGTGCTTCTGCAGTGTCTTCCAGTCCTATCGTCAATTTTGTTGCGACGACTTCGGAATGTAGCATTGTACCACCAACACCACCGTTACCACCCCTTCCACCGCCGTCCCTTACACAAACGCCTCTGCCTCCACCACCTCCAGAGACTGTTAACTCTGAAGTAATAAAAAAAAATGTGGTACAAGTGAAAAATACGAAACTTACGTATTCTAACTCGTCTTCTTCAACATCACCTTCAAAATCACCGAAAAGCAATTTAAAAATGTCTAACAAACAAAATTTGAAAAATCGAATGGACCTCTTAAGTTCAATAATGGCCAGTATGGATACTAAAAATATAGTAACGACAACAAGTAGCAGTAGTCAATCTAACTCTTCGTCAACTACAGCAAGTTCTACTGTCATCAGTTATACGACACATACGAATTAGGATTTGATGATGTGTAGAATATTGTATATAAATGTATCCTGTATCAAAGCGAGTAATACATCAAGTACATAACTATGTATAGTATATGCACATATTTATTCGGTTTTTCTTACATTTAGGTTAATAAAAATAGTATTTACAAAATTGGTATCATCAGTTTATTAAGCTGAACGAATGAAAATGATCTTTATAATTGAATTCTTTTAATAATAGCACCATAAAGATTTGTGTCTTTTTACTTCATTTTGTATAAGTAGTTGTATAAATAATTAATACAACCTGTTTCTAAGTTTTATTTCTTAATATTAGCTATTTAAAATGCATACATTTAAATAAACACATTTTTAATTGTACAAAATCAATCTCTTAAACATTTTTGAGAATTATTTCATTTGCAGATAAAATAGATGCCATTAAAATTAAGAAAAAAAAATTACCGTTCGTTTTTATTTACAAACTTGTACTTATAACATAATAATTTAATAAAATCGTTTAATTATTTATTCGCTTTTGGAAGGCTGTAAAATGTATACATGCATATATTTTATATTTTGAAGACAACAAATAAAGATAAATTTTTTAAGTTCCCAAATATGTCGAAAAATGAAAATTATTTTAGAAAAATTTGGTTAAGATTTTGATAAATTCATTACAATTTTGATTTCGTTAATTAAAGAAATACTACGCGATATAATGAATAATTTTAAATACCTTATTTTATTAAAGAGTTTTCCTTATCTCCTTATCAAATTTGCAAGGATTTTAGATATATGGAAAATAAATTTATTTAATTTTTTGAAAAAGTAATCTTATAAAGTAGGACAATATTAAGGTGAATTAACATTTATTGAGTTTAATTAACATTTTAATGTTATTTCTCTTTAGTAATTTAGTAATGGATTTGTACAATTTATTTCTCTGGCATGTAAATATGAATATCTATAATGAAACACTTACATATATCAATTATTGAACCAAAAAACAATAAATTTGATGAAATTTATAAATCATAAAACTTGTTAACACATTTTTAAATTTTTGTTGAAAAAATCTTAATTTTACTACGTGTATTTGTAGTAGAAGTCTACTATATACATATAAAAACGCAATATAAAAGCATATAGCAGAACAGATCTTGTAGAAGTCTACTATCGATTAAAACTTAATATAAGAGCATATAGCAGAACAGATCTACAAAATGTTGGTTGTTTATTTAAAAGAACACAAAAAAAATTTGAGAGACGGTTCCTCACTTGTGTAATAATAACTTATTTCCATTTAAGGTTCTTGGCTTTTGTTTATTTATTATTACGACCCTTGGACCAAATGTAAACTCTAGCTGGTCCGGGTTAGCCTGAGTTGGCGCTTGACCGATAGGTTAGTATAATAGGCGTACAAACTACATATTAGATTGGGGAGACTTATTTAAAATTAATAATTAAAGAACAATTGCTGACGTTAGTTTAAGATATGTGATATAAGAATATCCAACTTATTTAACATTTCGAATAAAAAATTATTAGTGACTTGTGTGTACTCATTCAGCGATATGTGAAGTTTTCTCATTCCAAAAAGAAATTTAAAAATTACTGAAATGTGTTATAAATTTGTGTGCCCTGAACACAATTAAATAAGGTGTTATATATAAGGTTTTTATAACATTTACACCATTTTTAACAATTGTTACACATAAACGAGTTACACAATCGCAAATTAAAGTTAAGATAAAACTTATCAGATATTAAAAATGGTTATTAAGTTTTAAATTCTGCTAATTGGTTTTATGAATAACGATTTAATATTATATTAAGTGGATAAAAAGAAATTAACTGAGAGAAATACTTCAGTTTGGAGTGATTTAGCAGGATGCCTGAACTTGGCTTCGTTATCCAAAGGATTTAAAACAAGCTCTTTTGCATCCGTACTTTTTGTCGCAATCATCACCCGTATAAAATCGATTGCTGTTATGCCTGGAATAAATACAATCAACTTAGATACCTTAAATTAAAAAAAAAAGATACAAAAATTTGGTTTTTGTTGCACAACAATTTAATGCATAAGGGTTGTGTTATTTAAAAATAACAAAGCCTTTTTGCAGGAAATGTAATATGGAAACTAGCGTGAAAATGTTTGGATATAATTTGTTAAATATAACGAAACACAATTTACGCCAATTTGTTTAAAAACGTAACAGTACATTCAATTTTTATATTATTACTATTAGTGTAATATTTTCTATGGGTTGAAAGGAATTTGAATTTGTCTAAGTAGATGGTGTGTGCATGCAGTGTCGGACAAAACTGAAGCGAAAATAAAACCGTCACAGGTATTAATTTCAATTATCAATTTAGAAAGATTTTACGTGCAATTACACTGCATGGTATGTCTAAATTTACGTAATTCGCGTAAATTAGCCACCGAAGCTAAATAAATTGGAAAAGCGACTAGTCGCAAGAATGTAAATTATTAGAAGAACCCATAAAATTTCAACATAAAAATATTAAGTTCAAATCGAAAAACTGGATGATTATTTGTAAATATTTGATTTTTTTTTTGCAAATTTATGTTATAATGATTAAAGAGTTGCACTAGTCAATAACGTATGTAAGGTAAATTGATTTTTTTTAATTGCCCAAAACAGGTCACATTATATATTTATTGTAATACAAATGCGATTTGTTATATGTTTTGTTCGGAATTGTACATCAATTTTTGAAATTTATGTAATCAAAAACAATTCATGAGATTTGAGTAACTGAAGTTAAATGCAAAAAGTTTTTCGAAACTTTCTTAACAGATAGTTATAATAAAGAAATAATTGACAGTGAAATGGAATTATTCTCAATAAATAGGGCGACCATAAATGTGCATTATATGTTTTCGTTAAAGTAAGGTAGAATGATTATCTTAATAATTTATATAAAGATTTATAAAAATTTTATGGCAACTTTCATTTCAAGGAACATATTTGAGCATTATTTCATATGTTAAAAGTTTTTCTTGTATTAATATTAAATGATAATTTATTATCATCCAATATGACTTGTATCTTCCAATATGTTATGATTTGTACATATAGATGTTGATTTAAGTTTGTATTCAACAGTTTATAATGTAATTTTGTGTTTTGTTATTATTCATTGAAATATAAAAAAACTCGAATTCAGTTGTCACTAAAAGTTGAGTGAGGTCGTTGTTAGGGCTCTTCATTGTACGGTTACAAACTTGGACAGATTTACAACACTATCTGAGCTATATTTTCTTCGGGGTGATAGAGGAGACTTTCTACTGAAGCTGAAGAATTCTTGTTGTAAAGGCAAAGCCATTATGACTAAAACCTTAGCATTCAATTTTTTTTTTGTTTTAATTGAAATGATATTTGCAATGTCTGGTGACGAGAAATTTATCGGTGGTGATAATTGGGTCTAGGTATTATGTTGGCCGTCCCTTGAAATTGTTATTGATCTCGATGACATGTTAATAGCACTTTACTCTAGCAGTTTTTCGAAATCACTGAGATGTCCTTTGAGTCATAAATTTGATACTGGTGTTGTACGTAGAAGGTCGGATACAGTCATGTATCATCTGTTAATGTAGTATTAATTTGATCCACCCATAAACCGTTAAGCCATTTAGTAAGGTTACAGTTGTTAAAGCTTTGAGTGCAGTTTTAATATGGGCTCCTTTGATACGAAAGCATTAAAATTTTAAAATATTATTTACTTTTCATTATTGTCTTGTTTCTGATGTCAATTATGGTATCATCCCACTATTTTCTTTCCGTACGAAAAAATTTCTGCTTTATTTACAAAAGTGACGAGGCATCGTTGATTTGTAAAATCATTTCATCAGAATAATATAGATTATGGATGACTCTCTATAATAATATATATACATACATAATTGGCCATTACAACCCTTCACTCAGGATTACGACCTAGCTTCTCACACCACTTTATGTTGTTTGCGTTCATTTTTTACATGAGAGGCGGGACCTACAGTTTAAAGTCGACTCCAAACGACAGATTTTTTTTGAGAAGCTTTTCATGGCAATTTTTACTCTCAGAGTCTTTGCCAGAAATCTGCTGAGAGGAAGTCGCCGAAGAAATATTTTTCGTTTCTGATGTCTGACCTGGGATAAGAACCCGGGCCTTTCGTCTAATAAGCCAAGACACTACCCACTAGACCACGGCGACTTCATAATAATATATATAATAACCGTTAGTATTGTAATCTTACCTTAAGTGGATAAATTTGAAATTTATATTCTCATTGATTTTCTAAAAAGATCTAAAACAGGAAATCTGATTTACTCGCATTTAAATTTATTTTATAAATATATATACAGTTAATCACAGTGAAAATAGCCCACCATGAAATTAAGCAGTATTTTTTAATATTTATTAAAAAGGAAGAAAATAAAATAAATATTTTTGTTTAAAATAAAGTTGCACATAAAAGTTAGTAGAATCCATCCCTAATCGTTTAAAATCGGTAATAAGTCAAAAAGGCTTTCCTACAAAATTTTAAAAATAAAAAAAATGTTATTTGGTGGACCATTTTCACTGTGATGATATGTACATATATTAACGTTAATGCATATATTTTTATAATAATATGTACACATATACATATTTATATATATATATACATATATTTTTATACTAATATATATTTACAAAATTTACGACAGAATATTATACATACCATTATACTAATTTGAGTCTTTCAAAAATGCAGGTGAAAAGGTGTACAATAAAATATACATATCAGTATATAATAATATACTATGATAACATACATACCTATATTTCTATAATCATATATATACATACATATATTTTTATACTAATATATATTTATATATTTACTACAGAATAATTCTATCTCTTGATTTTGAATTAGTACTTATGTATTAAGTGCTTATAAATGAAACATATTTAATTCGGCATCATTCAAAATTTAAACCTTTAAAAATAACATTTTCGAAAATACTTTAAAATATAGAAATAGTATATGTATTTTAAACCTTTTATATTGCAACTAGCTGCCCCTAAATATTTAATTTTAAAGTTTTGCCACGGCTACTTTTTGCTATATCGAATTTTTTTAAAAACCATCTAAACTTGATAAGCTTTCGGACAAAAAAGGAATGGTAAAATCGGTTCAGTAGTTAAAGAGTTATAGGTATCATTTGAAGGAGGAGGGTTGTCAAGCTCATTTCTGGTGGGATTCTAACTAAATATTCAATTTTAACAATTTGCCACGCCCTATTTTAAGGATATGCACACAAAGTTTCAGGAAAATCTGTCGATCCATTTCAGAGGAGTTTAACCACTAACACCGTGATACGAGAATTTTATATATTAGATTTAATGGCATTTTGTATAATAAGTGCCAAAATCGAATAAAATTCATTTTAATGTAATTTTTGGGTTGCCCTGATGAAAGCATTTGTAATTTTGGCAATAAAACTTTCATAACTCATGTTCAGTCTGAAGCGGAAGATATATGTAAATCACGCGGCAAAGATATTTACTAAATTATTGATAGTAAATGTAAATTCAAAGGCAAAACATTATTAAATCTAATTTTACATAATTTCCTGTTTACAGAAAGTTGTAAACTTTATATTCGAAAAACAAAAGGTATCTTGGATGGTGTCTATAACAGCGTATAATTGTTTTTATTAAAATTTAATTAAATAAAATATAATTTGCTTATGTTGATGTTAACATAATGCTAGACAAGAGCAAATTCAATTTTAGGTTATAAAAACTTTTATTTTGTAGTCATCGGTAAAGAGTACATACCCTAAAGTAAGTTTATTATTATCACTTTTGTTTCCAAAGTAAATATTTTTTGGAAATGAGGACATTGCCCACTTAAATTTTAATTGTCTTAAGTTTGAAGTAAACCCGCAGCAAGAACGTTTCTTGATATATAAATTATGAGATTGACTATAATTTTTATTTTATTATTATTTTTTATTTAAAATTAAATCTCATGATGGTGTAAAAATCATTTTGAAAACCTGAAAGCTCTGAAATTGACTGCTAATGAAAAGACGAAGTTTAGTTTTTCGGTTAAAACCTTACGCTGCTGTATTTGTGTATTGCTTGGAAAGCTTCAGATTTTTTATACCGTCCTGAATACCTTTTTCAAATACACTATTGTTCGATGTTAAAATAAAATAAAATTTGAACGTAATCAATATTTATGCTCTTTTTGGCGGGTGGAATTGCATGGATTTTAAAACATACATTTTTTAATATTGCGTTATCCAATAATGATGTGGTGGACAAGTCGATAACGTGGTCAGGCAAAACAAAATAAGGAATGAGGCACTCGTTTTTAACACAGTTTTATATCAAACAATTGTTAGCTCCAGTCTTTTTTTTTATCAATGTTTGATCAAAAATTTTAATTATTTTTAACCAAGAAAGCATAAAAGTTCGTACGTTGAACAAAGTGTAAGAACGCTTAGGCTATAGGGTTTAATTGAAAGAATTTTTATTAGTTTGATTAGGAATAAATAGCTAATAATTTGTATTATTTCTTTGTCTTGTATCATTAAAACGCAACACCAATGATTGCCCTTGTACGAAATATATTATCATAACAAGCGTAAGATATGTCAGAAATTTCAGTTATATTTTTTAACAATGCATATGTACATATGTAGAATTTCATGTAATTCTTAAAGTAAAAGTGAATATTATTAACGAAAATTTGGAATTGGTTATGTCAAACAGCAGAAATATATATAAGACGTAAAACTTCTGATAAAATCTTCGATTTTTTTAGTACTGAAAGAAAATTGTTTTAAAGAATAATGATTGGATTGTGGCTTATTGGTGGTGAACCCTGGGTTCAAACCTCAGATCAGACATCCCCAATAAATGGAATATATTTCTTCGGCGAATTCTTTTCAGCAGATTTTTGGTAAAAACTTTGTGAGTGAATAAAATTTCCATCAAAAGATTCTAAAAAATCTGTCGGTCGGAGTCGACTTTAAACTATAGATCTCGCCATTCATGTATAAATTTAAATTTAAATTTGCTGTGCAAATGTTGTATGAGGAGCTTCAGTCAGGATAACGACATAGCTTCTCACACAACTTATGTGGTGTGCGTTAATTTTATACGTGAGTGGCGGGAAATACAGTCTAAAGTCGACTCCGAACAACGACTTTTTGAGAAGTTATTCATGGCAATTTTATTTACTCTCAGAGTTTTTACCAGAAATCTGCAGAGAGGAAGATAATTGTATGCAGCTTGTAAATATTCACCTCTACCACCTCCTGATGTAAATAAATCTATTTCTTTTGACAGATGAGTATATAAATCAGTTACCCTGTTAATTCGTTTTATAGGGCTTTTGCATTCTTCGATGACATCATATAACTTTCTAGCAATGGAAATAGGGTTTTCCTCATCTAAGATGCTATTATCGAAGTCGAATGATATAGGTTTTTTATTCAGGAACTTTTGCAGTGTCAAAACACATATGAATTCATAATCCCAAAAATCCCGGGATAAGTTTTTAAAAATTCCGGGATTCGGGATTTGTGAATCTCGAAAATTCTGGGATTCGGGATTTCCCGATTGGCATCCCTAGTATGCATGTATTATTATATTAGATTCGTCCGTAATTTAATTTCAAATTCAATTATACGATTATGTAGATAATTCAAACAATTTTTTAATTCAGAATTGAACATAATACGTCGTTTCAACCTTTTAGTCAGGATTACGATATATCTACTGAGGTTTGAACTCGTTAGCTCTCGCCTGGTAAGTCTACATGCTACCTTCTTCACTAGGGAGACATCAAGTATTCTCCTTTCATTATTATTGCTTGCTTTTGTTTTTTATTTACGATTTTTTGAGATTAAGATAATTTGGAACATATTTTTTTGATTTTTCTATATATGTACATAAGTGCAGATGGTGGCAGTAAAGGATACAAACATTAAAAAGCTTTGGACAAGCTGTTTAATTTATGTTTGCAATGTAGTGTTTTTTTAATTTTTGACATAATTATCAAAAGTTTGTAACTAATGTATAAAATTTTTTTAATTAAAAAACGTTATTTTTTCTTCTCTGAACAATTCATATAAATAATATTAAAAAATAAGCCTCAAATCTAATAAGAGAATTGAAATTATTAAAAAAGCTGGAAGTTGCAATGGTTGTTAATTGTAATGGTTGAGGGTAGGTTGCCTAATCTTAGTGCCGTAATATTTCTAATATTGGTGGATGAAAAAATTTAATATGCGAGGCGTTTGCTAGAATCATTAAAATTAACAAAATTTAAAGTGCTATAAATAGAAAACAAAAAAATAAGTTATAAAAACAAGAAGCCATCTTAAGACGGGAAAAAAGGAAACTAGGTAACTGGGTGATTATAACTTTTAATTAATTTAAAAAGATTAAAATAAAATTTTTTTTCAGTTTTTTTAATTTTTGTACGTTCTGCTTCAGATAAAGTTGAAAAGATTATAAACATAAGATTTTAATATACCATGTTCTGTTCAAGAAGGATGGGACAGTATTTTGTTTCAGTTTTATTATAATTTAAATTTGAATGCAATGAAACTTAAACTTTTACTGAAAATCTACTTAAAACATATTAAATTAAATTAGTACTTAAAAAAATAAATTCTTATTTTTGAATAACAGCTGCACATCTCATCTGCGTGTTATTCACCAGGCCCAAATATTGTTTCTGTGGTTTTAATAGCAGTAATAGCAGTAATGTGTTTCTTCACCTCATTTAATTGGTTCTCTGTAGAATTGAGGTTGTGTGATTGAGACCGCTACTTAAAAACATCGGTATTATTTATTTCTAAGCATCGCTATACTATGCTTTACCTCTGGTTACACTTTATTAAATGTTGTGGATTATTATTAAAAAGAAATGATGATATAATTATAATATTACGATATTATTGTGCTATGAAATTATTCCAATCAGAGACTAGAAACTTACAGTTACTGTTAAAGTTCGTAATTAAATTATGTTAACTGTTTTGACGTAATCCGTATATTATTTTAAATAAAATTATAAAATTTGGTTTACATACATAAGTTATGGGTATCCTCTTACCAATATATTGAATTTGTTCTAAATCAAGTATAGATTTTGTACAACTTCTACTAAATAAATTTTTTGTTTACTACTTTCATTAGATCGAAATATTTAAATTTTGTTTCATTTAGTTCATAGAGTAAAGTTAAGTTATGCTTAGACATATCAGAATAATCTTAGATTATCCAATATTAATATAGATGGGTTTATAGGGCAACAAAGGAAAACTAAAATTGAGCCAATAAGCAGCAATTTATTTCAAAATATATTTTAAGCATGAAATAACCCAAGTGGTTTCTGTATTGAAACGGCTTGGACAGTCAAAAAGTTAAATGGCATGAGTGTGTGTTCTTAATTGAGGGTGTTTTCAAGAAAGTACATATGAATGTGTGTGTGTGGCCTATTATCAACAGGGGTCAAAAACTGAAATTGATGTTTCATTTATGATTAATCGGAATTTTTCCACAAAAAGTAATATTCACTTAAAAGACGACAAATGTTACCCTTGATGTCTTCTTACATTATACATACATAAATTTTTTGTGGGAATGAAAAGCTACTTTTTACATTAAGTTAATTATAGAAAAAAATCACAGCTGGATTATTAAAAATACTTGAAGATAGGTAATATTAAATTTAAAATAAAATTCTAAGTACGTTTTCATCCAAAAATTTATGTATGATATGATATATGTATGTTTGTATGAAAATGTAACTAATGCTTAATTTTTAATGAAAAGGAGAAAAACTTAAAATAGTATTTAATTTGCAAAAAATATTTTTTGATTAAATAATTTTCTTTATAGCTATATGCATAATTTTTTTGGGTGTACTGAACTACTACTAATTAACTTTTTCATTTCCTTTGTTTTCGCAGTATACCAATAATATAAATTTCCTAAAATATAATCGTGAATTTTTTGTAGTTGTTCAATTTTCACTGTGTACTACAAGCAATTTATTATGTAATGGACAAATATAACCCAACTAGATGACCCGTGCGAATATTTCGCACCGTTAGTTGTCATTATTGTAACATAAAATGAAAATAATTAATAGAAATCTTATTAAAAGTATAAAAATATTAGAAATCATAATATGTCTTACATATTTACATACATACATACATACATATGTTTAAATGCTTTTATAATACTTCTTTGAATACAATGTTAGAGGTAATGACATGATCATCGTTAACTTTTTGCCCATACGAATCCTTAATACAAACAAAAATATCTTTAAACGTATTCACTCGAGAAAAAGCCACGTGAAAAGACCGGTTCTGGTAAATGCAATCCTACCTTTTGAAGGGTTTGACCTTGTGCTTTGTTTATCGTCATAGCAAAAGCAACTTTCACAGGGAATTGTTTTCGTGTCATTCGAAAAGGCACAGTTGGATCGGAAGGTGTAAGGTTGATTCGGGGTATGAGTACAGTTTTAATGGTATGAATAATTATTGCTGATATGATATGCTCTCCCAAGTTTGGTACGATTAGCCCCTGTTAAGCATTAAGATTTCTGATTAACATTGTAATTGCATTCGTCTTTTCAAATGCACGTTATTTATATTCTTACGTTGCACCTTATTTTTATTCTTATTTTTCTTAAAACCTTTTTAACTGTTAAATATCAGCTGACACTATATATATGTATTAAAAGACATCGTATTACTACTCTTCATAAAACAAACAATGCCATGACAATAACGACATTACCAAAAAGGCTTTTACAACTTTATATATTATTATGTGGAATAGCATTACAATTAAGCGACCCTGTTTATCGCACTTGATCTAACAACTACTGCAAAGTATTGCCAAAATAGCTTTCTACAACTTAATATGCATATTACATATAACTGACTTAGTAATAAACGGCATTATAGTAAATAGCGGTATTGCCAGAATGGATTTTAATACATACTATATTATGTAGAACTGCATTACTATTAATCGACCCTGTATTACCACACTTGCACAAAAATATATAATCGTAATGACAACAGTATTATCATGCAATTCTATATAAAATATAATTTTTATCAACGAAAATATGAATTTTTCAATTTCTAATTATTTTTCGTCATTAGTGTTAGATATAAGCTTTAAAATGAGATATTATTTATTAAATTTGATGCGGTGGTATGGGAGATATTTGCAACCGACAAAAAAAAGTGCTTTAGAAATAATATATATATGATGATGTTGTATAATGAGGAAAATTTATTAATTGCAAAGCTTTTATTTCTTTGCAAAATGTTACATATCACAATAATACATAAATATGAGAAAATACACGAATATCCACAGATTTTTCTTTCCTATATTCTGTACTCTGTTGTCTGTCTGTTGGCTTTGAAACATTTTCTGAATGGGTCGGTTGCGACATTCTCTAAATATGTATATATATATATATATATATTGTTATATATATATTAATATATTTTATATATTTTACATATATTATTATATATTTTATATATGTATATGTATATAGTGCTCGTTGTGGGCGCCATTGTGCAAATACTTGCCAGAAATAAATATATTATGGCACCATTGTTTGATCAGAAGATTCATTTAACGATGTTGATATATTATCTTCTATTGTGAAAGAGTCTATAGGATTCGAATACCGTTCAGAGAAAATAGTGCTGCGGAATTTGTCTTTCGGGATGACGAATTATAGATCTTTATCTTTATGATCTAAATTATAGAATCCGATTTATATTTAGTTGAACTGGAAATATTGCTTTCGTTTAGTTTGATGTTGTGCAGTGACATGATACTGGTGACGACTGCACTAGTAATGCGTCCTCTCTTGGTGTGGCTCTTGCGCAGCTTGACAGACATAAGCCTTTAGATCCGCTGTCAATAAATGAATACGCATTGAGAAATATGAAAGTCAATTTTTATAAACGGAAAGAACAGAAACTCTCTTGACCTTTAGAAGCGGATCTTTTAGATTTATAGAGGTTATGGCTATTGGGTCGTGTGTACTTGGATATATGTATGTGGAAACATATGGCTACCGATTAAATGGATATCGTATAAGTTCTCTGTATGATATGTCACTTGCAAACCTGATCAGTGTGGTTGATCAGTACAGTATGATTAGACGAAAGTCTAAATGTTAAGTCTGATGGTATTTGTCAGGTGCACTCGTTGGTAAGCAAGGCAACCACATGGAATATATATGAGACGGAATTAGGTAGGCGTAATTCTTAGATCACCACATGCAGCTTGAGCTCCAATTGTTATTCCTGTGGACTGTTAGGGGAGTGTAAAGTAAAATTTAAGTAAAATTCTTTAAAAAATTATTGCACAAATCTTAAACTTTGTGGATGTTACAAAGAACAACTTAACCTAACCTATCCATCATTTCAATTTTAACAAGTTATTTTAATATACGTTTGTATATATTTAATATGCCACATATAGAGATTACTCCAGATTTTGTAAAAAAAACAATGATTTATTATAATTTTTTCATGAATTATATCAATATATATATATATACATATAAACATTATTTAAATTGAAAAAAAAATATTTCTTGAATCGTAATATGTTTATGTTTAACAAAAATGCATATTATTAAATTGTTCACGATTGTTTTTAATCATATTATTATAATGCCATTGATTATATGAAGAACTACTAGAATCCAAACGTCGGCTTGGTACCTCCAACTTGTAACCAATGCGTGGACTAGATGACATTTCATATTTATTTGCTATAACTGATATCCTGTTTCGTAAGGGGCTAACATCCACGACTGGGTATGATTTGCGTGAAGAACGATTTTTATGGACCATTTTGCAAAATTTTTAAAATTAATTACGCAATCAGGGAACGCTTTGAATAAGAGTTAATACCGAAAATTCCAGGCGATTACCACAATTCGAAGTTCTGGAACCCTTTTTTGATGACAAATGTTTAGAGAGACTAAAAATAAAAATTAAATTAGAGTATTTAAAATAACATAAGAAAGACATAAGCTTACCTTAAATTAGCGTTCAGCTTTGTGTCGGCGCGGTTACTCATTGACACAAAAGATATTGTATTATCACTTAAGGAATACCTGTGTATTGTTACTTGAGGAAGTTTTCTGTTTAGCTTTTGAAACACGAATGATGTTAACAATTTTGATTATCGGAATTATATACTCGGAATCGAAAATATCTTGTATTTTCAATACGTTATTGTGGTTGTTGTGAATAAATTTCTACTTTTTTGTCTGACATTATATTAAAGGCTTTAAACATAAACTAGTTTAATTTTAATCTTCGATATTGAATATCTAATTCGAATTGTGAAAACAACAATCTTACTCATCATACGCCAAACACATATATACGTATGTATGTATATTCATTTGTATATTATTTTCAATACCAAATAATATTTTTTTTACTGCTCAGATCGAAAGCAGACGAATTTAAATCTTAATGCTAATAAAGTTAGGTATTGTACCTATGTATGTACATACATTTATTTTATATCTTGGTAAACAAATGTCTGAAAATTTACATATTTTTAAGTCTACTTGCGATCACGTCTATAAAGTGATTCCCTACGTATTTCGATAAAATTGTTTAGATTTTGTAAAAATTTATTCAAATTGATAACGTCATTTCATTTGTTTACTTGAAGTAACTTTGTATGCACATGAAACAACAAAATTTTGATTTGAAATTAGACATAATTAACTTTGATATACTATCACATTTATTAGAATTTAAAAGTTTTAAAGAGGCAGTTTTTGATTTGTTTCAAAGCTTGATCATTGTGGCTAGAGTATACGTTACTTATTCCATTATTTTTGTTAAACGACCCAAGCTATTTATATTACAGTGACATTAACAGCTGGCTTAAAAAGTTAAAAGTATCTGCTGGGATTGGACTATTGAAGGAGGTCGTATTTTGTTAATCCATTTAAACATAGGATCACGCTGATCATGCGATCTAAAACCCTAAAATCGACGGGATTTTAATCATTTCTTCTATAATCCGGTATATTTGGAAAAATAAAAATATTTATGACTTTTAAAACCACCAAATGTTTAGCTTTAATTGGTCTGGATTATGCAATGCAATCTAAAAACAACTATTTGCGCATTTATTAGTTTTTTATATCATTATTCACTATACCTCTGGTTTTCAATTAGTTACGAAAATTGAATGTATTTCTTTTGTATAAAAGATACAATTATCAAATCCATAAGTGAGCTCTATTTCATATTTTTTGTAAATTTTATACATCATGTCTCAAAATAATGTTACAGCTTCCCACAAAGTCTTTAATTTTATATATTCTTTATGTTTATAATTCTGTTTTGATGACCAGTTGCTTCATAAGTTTATCAATAGATATTTTTCAACATTTTTCTTCAATGTATTAGATATCAATTGTGAAAACCACTATGAGTCAGTACTGCATTAAGAAAAGTGTTTTAATAAAATTTAACATTAAATGTTAATGGGATTTAGGAATAACAAATTTATTTCAGTAATCAGAATTTTTTCAGAAAAAGCACCATAAAATAAATGTTTCTCAATGTTTATTTTAATACAGTCGTAGAAGAAAGTCTATGTAAA
Organism: Sarcophaga peregrina; assembly: GCA_014635995.1. Taxonomy (NCBI): domain Eukaryota; kingdom Metazoa; phylum Arthropoda; class Insecta; order Diptera; family Sarcophagidae; genus Sarcophaga; species Sarcophaga peregrina. Next base: position 185,885 of record CM025791.1, read on the forward strand.
AACAAAGCTTTTTCAATTCTATGCACATATATATTTTATCAATACGTAAATATACATACATATATGTAGCATATATTTGTACAATTAAAAAAATTTCAATAATTTATACGTCTTTCGTTAATTAATTTTTTGAGAAGTGATGAAAAGTACAAGTTTCATTGCATCAGCCAATTCTCTTACACAAAGATCGCAGACAACAAATTGTTATTGTGTACTCGGGTACAAGCAGGTGGAAATGGAAAAGAAAAAAATAAATAAATAATTAAAATTATTCTCAGTTTGAGAGTGAACAGACTAAATATGTAAATGCAAACCGTTTTATAGAATTTAATGTATAAGTATTCTTCATGCTTTTAATTTGTTTATTATTATGTAGCATAGAGTGCATTGATTTTATGCGTACTTATTTAGGATTTTTAACCAAATAATATAATATTTATTTAATCAATATTTAACCTTGAGACAAAATAATGTCTATTGAATTGGATAAACAACAGCATTGGACTATAAAAGCCACATTCTTTCTCTAACCTGGTTATTTTCTCTAATCAGAAAACCAATCAATAGTGTCTGGTCTAGTTGCCAGGTTCGAAATAATCTAATATTAATCTGTTCTTAATAATCTACAATATGACAATATTAAGAATAAATAACATATATTTACATACATATATACTAAATATAGTATGTATTGTAGATCCGAAAGATATTTTTTTTTTTTTGTTATTATATTAAAAAATTCCTACCGGCAACTTTATTTATAAATCTGTTAATATGTGCTATAAATGTCTCGAACGCTTTAAAGTAAAAGAGTACGTGAGCGTAAGCAGGTTTTTGAGCAAAAATATTATTTTTAATGTGAAGTGGTTGGCAAACCAGTCCATATTAAAATAAGGGATCAAATTGAATAAACACAAAATATAAAAGACATTAACAATAAAAGACAGTCAGATACACTTATATGTATGTATGTATGTATGTATGCAGTATGTGCATATAACAAGCAGGTGTTTTAACTGCATCTTATTAGAATATTTGCTGCTATTAAACTGAAAATCTCAAGCAAATTTTGTTGCAGAGAGTTTTAAGGCAACTATTTAAACAACAATTTTAAGCAGAGAGTGCATTAGTTGTGGTTCAAAATTCATTTAGAAAGTAACTAACGATTGCGTGAAATTTTAACTATTAAATAAAATAAACAAAATACATAATTCGTAAGATAAAAACAATTAAGATCTAATTGCAAAGAATAAATTAATCGTATTTGTTCACTCGGAAAAACTAAGCCCATAACTTAATTATTTAAATTTTACACATGTGGAACGTAATAAACTTTGGTGTCAATGTTTAGACCCTTGTCAACAAAATTACGTAAACAACGGTAAGTATTCAATCGTGTAAACGGGTGTTATGAAATATATTTGAACCTAATCTGTGTATTTCATAGTTTAACCAAGGATCCTGCCAGTTACCGAGGCTCACGAACGGGTAACGCTGCAAATCATTTGGAACTTAAAGTTCTGACACATATACAATACGTACCCTGAAAGAGTATTTAAAGCTTTAAAATTACTTAGAGAATTTTTGTAAAAAGTTAAAAAAAAAAAAACGAAAATATGGTCTACACTAATCGCACAGAAAAATGTTCGACTTCTCAGGAATCAAATACTGTGAAAACCTCATCTGGTTCAAAATATCACACATCATTTGGAGTAAATTCTAACTTAAACTCAAATTCCAGCATGCCAATTAATAATTCCTGGTCTAAAAATGCATCAGACAAAGATAAATGGAAGTATAATAAGATGGTGCGTGATGATCGGGACAAATTCAATGGCATGCATTTTTGTTAATAGATTTATAAGATTTAATGAAACAATTTCCCATTACATTATTCATCCTTATTATCCACAACTAACGTTAATATACTTTTAGCAAAATAAATTTTTGAAATGTATTTTGCTCAAGCCAAATAAATTTGAATAAATTTATATGTTCAATATGTATGCACGTAGTACGAACTGTGTTTAGAATATTAATAGTGGCTATAAAACACACTTGTTGTCTATAATTTAAGAAATTAATTGTTCGCACCACAATTAAAGATAATGGTTGTTGTCAACACTTACAGTTGACTTACCACCCCATTCAACTTGACATTGCCTGACATTTTAGATTTTTTAATAAAACAACTTCATCCGTTGCGTTTAACATTACGAACGTACAATAACAATGAAAAGGGATGGGACTTAAAGTAGCAATCATTTAATTTACTCATCATTATCGCTGAAGCATAACCTTTTCTTTTAATTTTTGGGTATGTAGTTGTAAACTCGATTTAGTTACATCTAAAATAAAATATGCCCGGCAATACGGACTTAGAGCATTATTGTTTGTGATGCATCAATCTTACTTTTTAGTTTTAACACGTGCCTTTTACAAAAGGGCGTGTGTTATCTTTGTATTTTTATTTTTGCACTAAAAATGAAACAAGTGAATTCGAAACTTTAACTCCTCTGAATTCGCATGTCTAAATGCGAGACCTTAAAATTGATATTCGAACAAAACAACAAAAAAGGTTGCCTGTCACGTGTCCTTAGTGGTTTGGTAAGTGTGTCAATCTGATTGTCTTCATTCGCCCATTTTTATATATTTTTAAAATTTTTTTTAAATCATTTTAGATTTCTTGACAATTGAAAGAACTTCAGTGTTTGTCAATTTATCAACTTTGTGGCACATGCAAAATGTTCGTTCAGCTTTTTTTTTTCGTATATTTTGGGATATTTGTTAAGATTTCAAATTGTTTATGTTTTATTGACTCGAGATTAATGGTCATCAACGGATGGATATATGGTAAGATGGAATCTTTTTACATTTTTATAGTCTAAAGACGAATTATAAATAAATATATATGTATGTACGTATGGATATGTGCATGTGTGTATGTATTCAGCTGTGTTTTTTACCTTAGTGAAAGTCATTATGAAATTCATTTAATAGTAACAATTGCCTTCTTCTAATCCCGAGAGGATATCAAAACGTGAAAGGTTTCTAAATTTTACGGATAAGGGTTTTATAACACAAAGCTATTTTCAATTACATATATGCCTTTAGCTTCTTATTTAAGTTTGGAGTAAACTCGTAACTAGTAGAATCAAATGTATAAAAGGCTTATTAAATCAAAAAGAGTGTTTTCTGGCTTTTGATATTTATAAATGAAAAAATCTTCATGTTTTCCAATGAATCTAAGATTTTACTTTTATTATCATAATAGTTAAATTTATTCTGCTTGATGTTTTAGGCGCTGACAATATTATAATAATGTTCTCACTTACCGGGTTGTTAAATAAGAAGCCCTAAACATACTTCACAAGCAAAGTTTGAAGTAAATTGGTATTGCTATAATTTTAAAACGTTTATTTTCAAATCAAACTGCTAGCCTATTTATTTGTTTTTAGACGAATTTAATGTTTGGATTTGATTCCAAACATGCCATAACAAAGGTATGAATATTTGTGGCCGAAATATCTAATTTATTTCTTAAATTTTTTGTATGTAAAAACTCCACATTCCAAATATTTAGCGAATTTTCCCAAAATTAAATTTTCTTATTTAACTTTGCAGAGATAACTGATTCTAATTTTTTAAGTTTTAGTTAAACATATTTCGTATTTCTTCAATTTTTAAGATTTATAAAACGATATGTAGTTTTGTACTATTATACATATATTTTTGTGGAGTTTGAAATTAAAAAAAAATCAGTCACATATTTCAAAAGAACAATCAAAAACTTTTATTTTCTTTACAAAAGTGGATTCTTGTTTTGCAAATTGTTTTTTGCAGCTTATATAACTTCATTTATTTGTTTAAAATGCAAATGTTATTCGCACGTGTTGTATGTATATACTAGAGGTGTGCACACGACATATAAAATTGCACACTATTGCATTTTTCTCAAGACCGAATATTGATTGTAGCTGCAAATATAAATAAGTGTGAAGCAAAGATAGAGTACAAAAAACAACTGCACTCGTAAACCATTGTACAACAGTAGAGTTGTGTGAAGAGCGCAACAAAAATATTGTACTCTTCATAAAGTCACAACATGTATATCTCTTTTTGTTCTCGGCAACATCTTCGTCGACGCCAGCATTGCCAGTAACTTTTTTAAACTTTTTATTTCATATATTTGATATGTATAGAACGGTTGAGAAAAGTTTATGTAAATTTCAACGTGATCTGAAATCTTGTATGGCTCGTTACTATGAGTTATACACAGATCTGTCCTAAACTAAATAACAACGGCTAATAACATATTTTATTATTAAACGCATTGCTGTCCGTAACTGAAAATGCTAATCCTATTGGAGTTGATAGCTATTGTGAACCAGCTTTAGGTAAGCGGTTAGGTATGACATCCGATGATATAGCGAATAGAATTCTGTTATATTCATCACCGCATTGACTGCTTTTAATTTTTTTACTTATGAACTTTTGATGATTTTTAGTTTATTTAAATTACCTTAAGAATTGATTAATATACCTTTTCTTTATTAACTTATATTAATACTTTTTTTTAGATTTGAATTACATTTTATGAAATAAAATGTGCATTAATGCTCATAAATTTTTTTTTAGTTTTTTATAAAGACTCTCATATCAGTTTTTTCTGCGAATTAATTTGTTTTTACTTTTTTTTTACAAAGTTGAAGAACATGGAACCAATCATCTTCTTTTCTATGTACGTTATGTCTTTTTTAAACGCTTTTTTCTAGAACATATCTACCGTGTAAAAACAGAATTAAGTGTTTTGCATATTCTAAGGTTATGTGACTTATGAGTAACTATCCCCTTATAACAAACACATGTACAGTCAAGCAATCTGCCTCGCTTTATCACTCCGCATCACCCTGAACAGTGATGAAATTAATCCATCCACCTAGCTTGTATGCAAGCATTTAAAAAATATTTGATATTGTGTGGCAAGGTCTGCCACTATTACGAACTTTTATTTTTCATGTCTTTTGCAGTCATAGCACGGATTGTCAATAACAATTTAAGATTTAATTTAATTTATTCTAGCTTCATAACTTTGAAAACTTCTGTAAAAGTAACCTCACAAAACCCATATATAAATTCAAGTGATAATGAATATGTATCAGTTGTAAAGTCAAACCTTAGGTCATGAGAAAAGTCGGCTATGCCGGTAAGCAAAAGCTTAGTTAATGACTGACGATGATATTAGTTGATTGATTGCTTAATGGATTTATAACTTAGATGTACGTATACATATACTAGCTCTCACATATCATATAATATGGCTTATAAATTATATTCTTTATTATGAAAGTGCATATGCACAAATCTCCGATTATCGTTAAAATCAATTGCAATTAACGATAGAGGATCTTGCTAAACAAAAACACAAATAAGGGCTTACAAATTAATCACTTTAATTGAAAAGAAATATGTTTTACACATAGACATATAGAATAAGATCTTAAGGATGTAAAAACCGATGTTGTAAATTTGTCACTTTTTAAAAAATTGCATTTAAAATTTAAAAAGTTCTAAATTTTTTTTTTTTTTATTAGCATAGAAATTTTCAGAGTGAAAGACAACCGGTAAGTTGGTAGGCGGGCGCAACGAAATATATAAAAGGAAACTCCTTAGATTTGAGTAGAAATGACAGATTTTTTGCTGTTTAACATCTGTCGGAAGTTATTGACATACACTTCTTTGCTCTTCATAAATACATTCATTTTCAAGTTTCAATTTACACAGGGTGCATGAATAAATCGTACCTCGTGCTAAGGTGAAAATAATAAAGACAAAAGAAAATCATGAAATCAACCTTTTTTGCCCCTTACTTATTGACAGAAGTAAGCAAAGTCGCTTCTCCCTTCTGTATGAACTTAAGATATTATTTTTTTTTTTGGGTACTGGAAATTATGAAAATTATATATTATTTTGACATTGTCACGGGTGTTTTCAGCATTTACAGACACATTTATTACTTGTTCTATCAAATTTTGTTTCGTTTGTTACTTGGGCTGCTGTCGCAATGTATGTAATTGTCATGTTATGGTATGCCTTATGGTGTTCGTCGTTAGATAAAGACCCGTACAATTTGTAACTGGAAAGCGAGTGATAATCAGATGTTATCTAATAATAATAAACAATTTGTGTAAAAATAAGGGTTGTGCGCGCAAGTCAATATGTGTCGGATTTATGAACGAAAAATAAAATAAGTTATACAAAAACAATCATTGTTATTACTTTATCATCATAGAATTTTACCCTTTAGTATGTATAGCCAAGCCAGGCATATGTTTTCAATCATCCTGCAAACGCATCTCATTGATTACGATATGACCGTCAGAATCAAAAAGTTATTTTCAAGTTTTTTGCCTCGTCATTTGCAAATATTAAATAAAGAGTTACATCTAAGGTTTGAATGTAACTAAAATACACGAACTGTAAAGTTATTTTAGAAACTTTGTAGTTGTGCTAAGCATCAATGTGTAGTTAGCTTCAAAGCGTTGACGGCAACATGAAATTGTAAATTAAATGTCATCACTCATCATTCTATTACGTTTACACAATGTATTATTCGATATATTCATTCGTATGTATGAATGTAATATGGATTCTCTTTTTTGGTACAGGGGTTTTTTTTCAATATCATAGTGATAATTGTATTTATTTTTTATATAAGCCCTCATTTTAATTTTAATTTTGTGTCATTATTGTGTTTATTTATAAAATAATAATTGTATATTACTGCTCAACTGTCCTGTTTTCGGAAGCCTTGCAAGTGACATATTTAAGTGCGTTAATACAAAGGACACCTGCGGTGATGTTTTAATTACATTTGTTCAGTTTATCTCGATGCCTTCTCTCTTTGGCACTTTATGTTTCGTGCTATAATGGGACTCAATGTGTAGTGGTGATTTTTGATGTTTGAGGCGATAGCAAAGAAAAAAAAATTATAACTTAAAAGGTCGTTATGACAGCTTTGTAGATACAGATTTTCTCAACTTCTGATTTTCTTGATAAGTCATCGTTTTAGCCAAAGTGTGAACCGTAATCAATTTCCTGTGGTGTCAGAAACATAACAAATCAATTTAAAGAAAATATATTTAAAATGAATAATGATACCTTTTATAACGCGCAATTTGAAGTGGAAAATAAAATCTTTTCATTGTGGCTAGCTTATGTATATTTGTTGGATATGTGGATAAGAACTATTTAATATATACGATTTCACATTGTTATCTAAGCGACTTTCCAGGATGATGTATAAACACGCATAACAATGGAAAACAAATTTAAATGGAACGCTTGAATTTTTTTTTACTGAATGAAACTTTTATAGTTTTAGAAAATTTAGCGAGTGGGTTTGATAACATAATGTTTTTTAATTTTTTGTAAAATGATAGTCGTAAAAGTTTGAGCTATCAATTCGGTGCCACCCGGCCTATTTGCCTATTGTATTCGAATGGCTAAGGCTGTGAAAGTATTGTTTCTAGTTTTTGAATTTAGATAATATCTGTTTTTCACAAATAAATTTAAAATAGAATAAGTGCTTGCTTAAAAAGTTTCCAAACAAGTAAGACATATAAAACTGACTTTTACTTATTGTTCTAACTACACTTGTGAATTGTAAGCACATATTTTAAACATCGTTGACAGTCATTTTACTTCATCTGGTATTTTGGCTCACCGGTATACGACGGTATGTTTATGTTAGATTACGACTATTCATATCTATGATTTATGTATTTTAAGTTTACTTCGTGCATATATTGTGCTTTGCATTGGCTAATCCAAATACTGTTGTTGTCTTTTTATATTCCGTTCTAAGGATATATACATACCTTTAGGTTGATCTGTCATCCATTATCTGTTTAGATAGAAACAATAGATGTAGTAGAAACTTTATCAGTATCATAATGCATAAAGCACGAGTTTATGGTAAATTAATTAAAAGCGTCATCTTTAAACTCTCTACATATTTGTTTTCTTTAAGTATTTTCTATGAAGAATATTGGAAAAAAATTGTCGTAAGTGCGTATAGTCGTAAGTCGAACGGTCGTAAGTCGGGAACTACCTGTATATTTTTACAAATTCTAACAGAATGGAATTACATATATTTATTCGTATGTAACAAATTCTAATGTGTTTAATTCATTTCAGTTTAGAGTAGAATTCTCATTTTTCACACACGTAGACGCACAAAGAGATTTTTCAAGCTTCAAGTTAAAACAGAAATAATTATAATGTAACATTTTTAAAATTTTAACTTAAAAAACACATGAATATAGATACATACAGTATAATATACATACAGAACAATATACATACATGTAGAAACATGTGAAATGACCGTCGGCAAGTTGCTTGTTTGTGAGTAAATCTAAATAATGTGTTCAGCATACCCATGTACACAAACTAAAGTTAAAATCGCGAGTAACCGCATAATAAATGCCCAGCAAACATTTAAGCGGCTGCCGATTGGTGTTTGTATTTGGCAAAATGCACTGTTATAACAAAGCACATTAATCTACATGTATAAGTTTTCGACGTATGCTTTTTGTCGATTTAGTAGCCAAATTTATTTAATAATGCTTTAGGCACATTTAATTTAATTTCAGCGTGTTGGATAAAATTGGATAGTTTTCTGTCCTTGTGTACGAGGGCCAAATCAATCAATCAATTATTATGAATATACATAATTGGTCATTACAACCCTTCAGTCAGGATTATTGACCTAGTTTCTCACACTACTTATGTTGTGTGTGTTAATTTTATGCATAAGTGGTGGGACCTACAGTTTAAAGTCGACTCCGAACGACAGATTTTTGATAAACTTTTCATGACAATTATATTTACTTTCAGAGTTTTTACCAGAAATTAATATTAATAATTAATAAATATGAATAATTAATTAATTAATTAATCATTAATCATTGCAATTTTCTTTACATTTATTCATCAATATATAGACAATTAAAAGAGTCGGGAAACTACAAACGGATTTTCATTTCAGAATATATGTAGTTATTAGAAAGTAATTGCATATGAATAACAATCAATGATAAAGATAATTATTTAGCAGGATGTTGCCATAAATATTTATTATTGTATTTATATAACACTAAAGCTTCGTTAAGGACGAGTTTTTAAAACACCTAACTTTTTACACTTTTCTTGCTGTGATATTATGATTTGCTTTGTCTGCTACATTACACCGAGCAATTAGTCTAAGTTAATTAGCTCGTAGTTACTAAAATAAATAAATAAAAATTTTATATGTATGACAGGTAAATATTTTTATTTATATTAAAAGTCTAAAACAAAAATCATACTTTTCTTCCTGCTGTCTTCTGTAGACATTCTCTTGCATAGTTAAGAAATTGTTTGCGATCAGCATTGCTGCTAGTGAAATTTATGTAGCGCTAGCGTCAAATGAAATAAAACACATAATTTTATTTAAAACCCATGTATATTTCATTTATAATAATAGTAGCATATAAAAGTCAATGATCTGCAATTCATTGTAACTTGAAGTGTAGAGTTGATATAAAAGAAAAATAAAAACAAAAACTAACCAATTTAGAAAATAATTGCATATTTTATTATTTTGTTTCAATACTTTTCATTTCATTATGGTTTCTAGCCTCTGGGGCATTTAATCCTCAAGTTTAAGATAAAGTTTATGGCAAGACGTCGATTGTCGTCACTTTTCAGGTGTTATCTAGTTTACTGTTCTTTACTTCTCTCACAATATCTCTTACCACTGAGTCTGTAAAACGCTTTGGTTGAATTTCGCGTATCCAATTCTTTAAGATTTCATACTTTATGAAGTTGTCATTTCCTGCAAGGATTTATCTTTCTCATACAAATGTGGAACTATTTTGCGAGCCTAAATTGAAGTTTGCTAGCACTTTTAACCATCTTAACTATTAAACGATAAAAACAAGTGAATTATTTTCTTAGTGGTTTGATTTTAGTTCCTCGATATTAATGAAATTAATTTCCCTATAAACGTCGTTGAATTACAAAATACTGTTTCTTATATTTTACTTTTTTTATAAATATAATCCATATGTTTTTAAAAGTATGTGTGGTGTTTGCTTTCATTTGAGGCTCACAGTAGGTTTAAATATGTATGTTTAGATTACAGTTTGAGCGAACAGGAAAGGTTGAGATAGCCACATAGATTGTTATAAAGTATGTAAAACCAGAGCGAGAACCTATTGCCAAATTATATATTTATTCGAAACACAAAATATACGTTTTCTTTTAAGATAGCCTGTAGTAGAAACGTTGAACAGAAATCATTTTTTTTTATTGCTACAAATATTAAAATTAATGTAATTATGAAAGAGAAACAAAGATGCAAAGTATATTGTGTAACTAGACGGTTGCGATAACAAAAACCAAAAATGTTACCCATTTCAATTGATTTTCATCCATTAAAAATTGCACGAGCTACCAAGGGCGAAAAACAATAAATTAAAAATAATAAATCAAATTTCAAGGGGTCATAAGAATGGATAAACGTGGCAGGTTACGAGATAATTTACCTCTAAGGTGCCTTGTAAACAATTATTCTTAACAAAAATATTTGCTAAGGACAACAGTTACTTTCAACAACAATAATTGTTTACAATTTCCTTACAACCACAACAAGAACAATAACAGCATCCTTCGAATATGAGACCTGTTTCGAAGGGTAAGACAATACATTTATCAGAAGGGTAATATTTGCCGCTGTATAATACCCACCCCGAAAATGTGAGTGGGTGATTTCAATAAACGCAATCATTTTCATGTTCCTTGTTTTACTTTCTATACTTTTGTTTTACTTTATGAACAAAATTAATGTATGGTAACATACTGATAGACAATAATTTGTCTTAATGACTCTTTTGGTTTTATTTATGTTATAACTAAAACGTGAACTCAATTAGTTGTTCAAATTTTTGTGAAGAATTAGTTTTTGGTTTTATTACGATGGTTAGATTTATTTATTATATTGGTAGAAAATAAATCCATACTTTATGTTACTCCATTTCCCAACGTTGGCCAGCAATATAATGAATAAAATCGTTTGCGATTTATATTGCATTGGAATATAAAAACCTTATAATGAATTGTGGTCCTCAAAGTCTAGTGGATAGTGCGTTGGTTTATTTAGTTCAAAGGTCTGATCAGGTTTTTTAAAAAATAAAAATGATTTCTTTTGACAATCACCCCTCCACCAGTCTTTTTGAAATAATTAAGAACACATATAGTTTTCTAGTGTTATATAGTGTTTTTCAATTTTCAATCTAAAACATCGGACATTTTCAGTTGATTGTTAAATACTTTTCAACAGAAATTTTTATTCAAGCGCATATTAATTTACGATTTATAATTTACATTTTTAACATCAGTTATAAGATAATGATTTAAGCTTTATTTGGACTTTTATTAAGATTTGTTGATTAAAATAAAGCCTCGTTGTAAAAAGTTTAATAATATTAACTTTATAATATTGTTTGCAATTACATTGATAACGACATCCTGGTTGGTTGAATAATGTAATTACTTAATAAAACATATACTGAATTTGTAATTCTAACGCACCGAATTCATTTTAACAAAAATAATTTCCATACAATCTTATATGAAATAATCCCGTTGTTTTCAATTAAAATCAACAATATAATTATGTATACAGTCCCTCGGGTACTTTTTCAATATTTAGGCAGTATTTACAAATATAAGTATAATAACAAAACTATAGTTTCTATATTGTCATTATGACAACTGTTACAAGGTTATTAATCTGTTACTAACTCCATCGAAAGATCTGTTTCCTGTACTCTTGAATATTTTGAAGAATTGCGTATACTAGTGTGTACAATGCGGAATAGTAGTGATCCAAAAACTGCAAACATTTTGTGAACTCTATACTATGCAACGCCTAATAGAGGCTTTAGTTACTACAAATAAAGGTTATGCAAAGGATTCGAAAAAAGTTATACAATTTATTAAATAATGTAATTCCAAAAAGCCGGTAAATATTACAATACAGATGGACATCATAGTTGTACAGAATGCAATAAGCAAATATGTTTCAATAATATCCCATATTTACTTTACTTTATATACTAGATTAGTGGTTAGGAGTAATGTTAGACTTTTCCATAAAATGGCAATACATACATAATTGGCCATTACAACCCTTCAGTCAGGATTACGACCTAGCTTCTCACACCACTTATGTTGTGTGCGTTAATTTTATACATGAGTGGCGGGACCTACAGTTTAAAGTCGACTCCGAACGACAGATTTTTGAGAAGCTTTACATGGCAATTTTTTACTCTCAGAGTCTTTGCCAGAAATCTGCTGAGAGGAAGTCGCCGAAGAAATATTTTTCGTTTTTGATGTCTGACCTGGGATTCGAACCCGGGCCTTTCGTCTAATAAGCCAACACACTACCCACTAGACCACGGCGATAGTGTGAAAATTCATTCCAGTATTTTTAACAATAGATACAGTAAACTTATCGGCCTATAGGATCATAGATAGTTCTCAGTATAGTTCAGTTTTATCACCGTTACACCGCACTGGAACATTACTCATGAATTTTATAAAAATAATGTAATGATTAACAATACTTTCAAATTATGGAAATTCACTTTGTTAATAAATCTGTTTGTGAAATTCATAGAATACTTCGCCCGTTTTATGGTCAGCAGAATATGACTAGTGAACTAGAAATTCGTGGAGTTATTGATCGTTTCTACTCTAATTTCACTCCTCTACATTCAAAAACTTCAACGAGACAAAAAATCTGAGTACCGAAAAAAGTATTGCTGTTGTGTCGTGAAGTCTTTAAGAAACCAAATAACGATTCGTGACCATTCTACTCTGAATTGATTGTTTTAAGCCCTATGATTTTTCCATTCCAAAGTAAACATATTGCCAATTGCTATCCTCAATGATACCAATGAAATAAACTGACTAAAAACATCACATTCCAGATCTGCCGTAAAGACGCTTCATACTTTCAAAATTTTCGATATAAACGTTCCGTAGAAGTTCATGGCCGTTTTTCGATAGAGACCAACAAATAATAACAAATTTACTTTTTATTTTTAAATGGATAGAGTGCAACTAAAAATGATTGTAAAAGACATAAATTTTGTGATTTTTTTGTTTCATTTTTTTTATATCCACATGATTTTTAATATATCTTTCATTTAATTTTAAAATATTGTACATTCTAATAGAATTGTTGTCGCTGGGGCGACAATTTATTATAATGATATTTTATCCACAAGAACATATGCCAAACAATACCACAATTCCATTTCCGTTTATTATACGAGGAGTGTAAAAATTTAGCACTGTTGTTGGGCTTTAAAGCTAAACCAAGAGTTACAAATATAAATTGTAAGATATTGTTGAAAACCAAAATTTATCTAAATAAAAAAGAAAACATATAAAGAAAGAAAAAATATGAAAAGAACGAAATAAATAAATAAAAACGAAAAATAATGTGCTCAGATGGAAATATCTTAAGCAAACGTAATAGCAACAAGAGTAACGACAAGAACAACAGCAATTTAAACATCCGTAACGGAAGGAAGAAGCAGTGGTTTGCCTAAACCTTAAGTGAAAATGTTTGTATGTAATCGTTTTTGAATGAGTAAATGCATGAGGCCAAACCTATTCTAACGATTGTATTTGGGGTGAAATTTAAACGTTTGCATTAACATCATTATCCTCTAAACGAAACAAATTGTTTGAAAATCGTTTCTATATTATATCCTCTTTGTTGTTGCATTGTAAAGGAAGCCAAATTGATAAAGTGTAGATGTGGGGGTGTGTTCCGATTTTGGTAAGAAATCCGTGCTTTGACTTCAAGCAAATATATTATATGGCAATTCCCACAGACTGAGCATTAAACTCAAATTATGATTTATGATGCCATCCACTTTACAAATACTATTTCACAGAAATGAAAGTAATCACAATCCAACAGACACAAACCGTGTGTTAATAACGCATTAGACTTGCTCTCTTTCTCGGCAAACGCTGATTAAAAAATTGTACGTATGAATGATTGCTGACGATGACAATATTGTTCAACATATGCTTTTGAAAAATTTCACGGCCAATTACACAATTTTTGAAATAAATGAATGGACACACCTTCTTCCCACAATATTGTTTCAATTACAAATACATACAAACTTACATGTATATACACTCAACCACACATGTAGAAACCTTTCCAACCGAATGAAATTTATTATCGAAAGTATTTGTTTCTAATCACTGCATCATGTATTTTAGTGTCTGTTCTTCACACACTTCAATAGATTTTCTAAACAAAACCATTAAGACCTTAGGGTTAATTCTATAATTCCAAGTGGTCTTAAGTGTGAAAAAAAATCCATTAAAGTATTTTTCTAAGATTTTACATTCCATATGTCTTAAAACAATAAATTGTTTTAAGCTATCACATTTCGATTTTATAATTTTTATGCGCATTTTATTATGTTTTCTAACAGTATGATGGAAAAAGTTTTCCTAACTTTTTATTTTTAATATTTTTCGTTTCTGTTGAAACTCTCTCTCTCTCTCTCTTTCTCTCTCACTCTGACAGAGAGATAGCTTATAATGTCTATCGGAGAGTTAGCAAAAAAAAAAAAAAATGGATTCTAACATTATGGTGTCAATGAGAACGGAACATTGTAGCTTCTCAGGGAACATGGTAGCTTCTCAGATAGTGAAAGAGTATAACTGTTGTTGCGCAGACACTTCTCCGAAACTGGTGAAAATGATAGCAGACAGCCAGATAATAGGCCAGCTTATTCTGGTAACATAAATAGACAGATTGCGTCATCTATAAGTGCAGCAAACGGGATAGAATGGGCTTTAAGCAGTTGTTATCTTACAAGACTCCAGGAAAGAATGGAATTTTGTTTGCCCCATTGCAAAGAGCATTGTTAGAAAATTACAATAAGAAGAAACTTGACTTGTGAATTAGACTATTAAGATATATCCTAAAATTGGTAACTAGTCTTTTAACAGGGCACTGTAAATTCAGAGTACAATTATTTACAATGATTTTTCAATAATGAGAGTGAATCATTACATTAACGAATAGTCCCCGTTGGTACCAAGCAGCATTCTATAGCTTGTCAGGATAACAAACATGGAGACATAATAGGGATATCCTATAAATTTAAGGGGACAATGAATGTAAAGACATTTTAGGCATATCCTATAAAGTTTAAGGGAAGAAAAAAGTTCACATTGTCGCATCACAACAATAAGTCTTACGGCATACACGAGTCTGTTTAGCTTCCGTTATTTATTGTACTTTTCTGCATCAATGTCGGTATACTGTTCATACACGCATAGGCAGATTTTATTTCGTCCATAAATTTTAAATGGAATCTTTCATTCAAACAAAATATGAATAGCTACATATTAAGACAAACTATTTCAGGTGCTTATCCTTAAATAATGATCCTTTATACGTTTTAAAGTTTTTTGAAGTCGCCGTAGTCCAGTAGATAGAGTGTTGGCTTATTAGACGTAAAGCCAGTGTTCAGGCCCCAGGCCCGACATCAAAACAAAATACAAAAAGTATTTCCTTGGCGATTTCCTCTCAGCAGATTTCTGCCAAAAACTCTGAGAGTAAATAAAATTGCCATAAAATGTTTATCAAAACAATCTGCCGTTCGGAGTTGACTTTAAAGTGTAGGTCCCGCCACTTATGTATAAAATTAACACACACAACATAAGTGGTGACTGAAGGGTTGTAATGACCAATTATATATGTATATATCAGTCCGAAGCATTTTACAGTCTTTATCGCTCTCAGTGTTCAGAATTGGGAAAATAGATGCGAAGATAAGTCTAAATATCCTGTCTCTTAAAATCAATAATCATTATATTCTTCTTACAATTTTTGAAATAATTCCTCATTGTCATAAGAATATGAGATAAAACAGCTTACGATAAAAACACAGACTTAATTTCAATCTTAAATCATTTAAAACTACTCTGAGTTGGCTTGTTTGTTTCCGTAGTTCATATTCACAATTGAAAGATTTCGTAAAACAAAAAAATAAAAAAAAAAAAAAAAAAAAATAAAAATAAAAAAATCCCGCATTTGTATTACCATCGTATGTACAATTTGGAACATTTAAATAATTTTATTTTTTTTATTTATTTATTTTCTTATTTTCACTAATGGTTAGTTAACTATAATTCCACCTGAAAAATGTTTAAATCTTTGAATATGTGCTGATAAAGGAGTCAAAGAAGTCAAAATAAGGTACTCATCCAAATTTTAGTTGCATATACAAATACTTATATTTTCAATGAATATTACAATACAGTGATTGAAATTATTATAGGTTTAACAAAGACATCATATTTCATAGTTAAAACATATTTTTTTTTTGAAGGGTGTTCTCATTTTTAGCGTTATTTCATGTCATAAGGATCTAGAACCACACGTAAACAAATCAAATTCATCTATTCAAACGTCTATTCATGTACAAGACATTGGTCACGAACGGAAGTGCTGATAAGACTCGAATTATTTTATTTCACTGTCGTGTTTAATGTCTTTTTGTCGTGTCTTATGTCAGTTGTAGGCAGATACGTATTGTGTTTGGCGAGCAGTATCCGCTAGGAGTTCCATACGACTATGCCACCAATTAATATGTCCTTAAGGTAAAGAAGTAAAAATAAAAATGTAAGTAGAAAGAAAAAATCCAAAGCATTTAATTTTTATTTAATATACCACTGACCAATAGTAATGATTATCACGTGGTTATATTATTTAAAAATCTGAGCTTTTTTGAAGTTTTTGGAATAAAAAAAGGGAATTTAGTAAATGGTTGTAACCGTATGTATAAAATATTTATCTTCATTTTAATAATACTTTGTTCATTAACTGTAAATTATTGTAAACAATTTTAATCCTATTTGTTATGGTTTTGAAAATAAAACAAATGTTTTTAAAATGTTTATAAATGTATTTAAGTTACAAATTCAAACCAAAAGAATAATGAAAATTATTTTTACATTTTGACATAAAATATCTTTGAATCATTGTTATTTTATGTTTTCAATATTGCAAGTAAAAACGTAGCAAGTGTTTAATTACAATATTTCCCTTTGTTTTAAAAGGTTTTATAATCTTTCATCCAATTAGGAAGTTGACGGTTCCTTTTAGATCTGAGAACTTCTACATTATTCATTGAAGTTGATGGAACTGAGTCAAACTCTATTGAATCAGACGTAGAGTGAAATGAAGATTCCTCTTCAAGTTGAATGTCTTCTTCAGTATTGTGATTATTTTCTAAAGATGATTGATTTAGTACATCTAAATTTGAATCTGATTTACAACCTTGACTTATTGGTAAAATGTTGTGTAAATCAAACATTTCCAATAATAAATGTGTTGAATTTATTCGATCTTCGTTACCATACCTTCTCTTAATCTGATTTGCATGCGAACGTATAAGTCTTTGTTTGTTTTTATCATTTACTAATACATTGTAGTTTACAGTTCCTATACGTTCAATTATTTCACCTGCTACCCACATGTATTTATTAGCTCTGAAAATTTGTGCATATACCTTCTCTCCTGCTTTGAAACTTCTGTCTTTTGCTCCATGTTTTCTGTTAAAAATTCTCTCTTGTTGAACATTCCGAGCAGTATGTATTGGCTGGTGCGGTTTCAATAAGTCCAAAGTGGTTCTAATTTTTCGATTTAAAAACAGTTCTGCTGGAGATTTTGATTCTAGTTTTGGCGTTGATCTATAAGTTTGAAGAAAAGTTTCCAAATTTTCCTTACTTGTCCCTTCATTTCCGAGTTTCGCAAGAGCGCGTTTTAACGTTCCAACAAATCGCTCAGCTTGACCATTAGATTGTGGGTGATATGGTGCAGATTTCAAATGCAATATTCCTCTGTTAAGAATAAAATTTTTAAACTGTGCACTTACGAATTGACTACCATTATCTGAAACAATGGTATTTGGATTTCCATATCTAGCGAACATTTCTGTAAGTTTTGAAATAATAGTTGCTGATGAAATATTTGATATTTCAAAAATTTCTGGCCATTTTGAAAAAGCATCAATAGCAACAAAGTAATATAATCCATTGCATGGGCCTGCAATGTCTATGTGAATGCGTTCCATAGGTTTGCTTGTTAAAGGCCATGATTGTAGAGTATGTTTAACTGGCGCAGAACAAATCACAGCACATTTATGGCAGTTTCGTACATAATTAATAATATCTTCATCAATTCCTGGCCAGTAAACATGACTTCTTGCTAGTGATTTCATTCTTTCTTTACCTGGATGCCCTCTATGAAGTTGTTTCAAAATACAATTTCTAAATTTGGAAGGTATTACAATCCTATTGTTATACATTAGACAACCCTGAACTACACTCAATTCCGTTCTTCTTGCATAGTACGGCGCAAGTGCGTTTGATGCCTTGCTGGTCCATCCATTATTAAGCGCTGATATGACTGATTGTAATGTTTTACATTTATTTGTTTCTTGCAGAACCATGTTAAATGTTATTGGAAGTGAGCTAAAGTGTTCAGTGAGCATTTCCGAGCAATCTTCTTCTAATTTAGTACAGGCAATTATGATATCTTCGTCAGGTTTCCATTTTGAATCGATTAGTCTTGATAAAACATCAACACAACCAAAGTCTTTGGTGTTAACGTACTCAATTTTGAAATCATACATCATAAGTATTAATGCCCAACGTTGGAGTCTATTTGCTGCGTAAGCTGGTATACCAGATTTGCTACCGAAAATTGTTAAAAGAGGCTTATGATCAGTACACAATATGAAATGTCGACCATATATATATCTATGAAATTTTTTTACAGCAAAAATCAATGCAAGACCTTCTTTCTCGATTTGAGAATATTTTTGTTCTGCTGGTGTAAGTGTACGAGAAGCATGGGCAATAACTTTCTCTGACTTATCTGGATAAATATGGCAAATGAATGCACCAATACCTTTACCTGATGCATCTGCTGCAACCTTGATTGGCAGTGAAGGATTGAAATGTGTTAACAGCAAATCTGATTGTAATAAGGTCTTAAAATCTTGAAATGCTTTCTGGCATGCGGAATTCCACTCAAATTTTGTGTTTGACTTCAATAAATTATCAAGTGGAGCTCTTAGATTAGCCATTTGATGGATATATTTACCATAATAATTAATTGATCCCAAAAATGATCTTAGTTCTGATACATCTTTTGGAGCTGGTAATTTTATAACAGTTTCGATTTTGTCAGGATCGGGTCGTAATCCATTTACTGACATTATGTTACCAAGATATTTGACTTCTTTTGCGAAAAATTTGCATTTTTCAAATTTGATGTGAAAATTGAACTCACGTAGTCGTTTAAAAACCTTGTTGACGTTTTCTATGTGTTTTTCAACTGTAGTACCACCAATAATTATATCGTCAATGTATGCTGCTGCATCGTCTATACCTGCAAGCATTGTATCCATGATTTGTTGAAAAGCACCTGGAGCACTTTTTACACCGGGAGCTAAACGATTGAATGTAAACAAACCCTTATGTGTGTTGATTGTCAGAAGCTTAGCGGATTCTGGTGTGACTTCTGTTTGTAAATAAGCATCAGAAAGATCAATATGAGTATATAAACAGCTGTTAGCCACTTTTGCATACAAGTCTTCTGGGCGGTGAAGTGGATATTTGTGAGGTTCTAAGCTGTCATTTAATCCAGTTGAATAGTCCCCGCAAATGCGAATTTTACCATTTGGCTTTTTAATAGCAACAATGGGTGCTGCCCAATCTGAGAATTCAACAGGAGAAAGTATTCCCAATGATTGTAACCGGTTGATTTCGTCTTCTATCAATGGAAGCATTGCATATGCCACTGGTCTTTTGGCTCTAAAAGCGGGTTTAGCATTCTCTTTTAGATGTAATTTTACTTTAATTTTAGTACATTTTGCTGGAGTGTCCTGAAAAATATCTGCAAATTTATTTCTAATTTCGTGTAACGTATTAGAATTGATTGCAGTCTGTGTAATTTGACAACAAATTTTACTTAAGGGTTGGTCCCAGATACCAAAAATATCACACATATCAGTGCCAAATATTAAAAGCGTATCAAATTCTACAACTGACAATTTGCATACCCGTACTTCATCCTTTAGCCTGACCTGGCAATCAAACTCGGCTAGAAGCTTGATTTTATTATTGGAAGCACTCGTTACAAAACAATTTTTAAACTGTTTTCCTGGTTTACCCATTTTGATCCACAGGGATTTACCTATCATTGAGATGTCTGAGGCTGTATCCACCTGTAGTTTAACATCAAACCCATTACCGTTTTGAATAGATACTAAAGGGTTGATATTAACTATGACGTATTTGCGCCTAGAAGCATGAGTTATCTTTTTGACTTGAACTACATTCGATTTTGGAGAACTTGAACTATTCTTATATTTCTTGTTTTTCTTCTTATGTGAAAAGCTATTTTGTGATGAATTACTTTTACCTGTAGATTTGCAGTACCCTTCCTTGTGACCAAAAATATTGCATTGATTATATTTGTGATTACGGAAAGTGCAAAATCTTGCGTAATGCATGGCACCACAATTCCAACATGGTGTTTTTGGAATCTTTTTGTTGACATCTTGTTTTGATTTTTGAAAATTTGATTTTGTATTAATGGCATTAATGGACACTGGTGTGCTTTCTTCCACCATGGCAGTATCCTTTTTAAGATTTATTAGCCTTTGAGCACTGGTAACCAATTTGTTGATTGTTTGATTTGAATCGTCCTCAAGGATAGCTAATGATTTCATACGAACTTCCGAATCTGAATGAGATTGTAGTCCGCAAACAAAAACTAGACATTTGAATTGATCGGAATTCATTTCGGATAGTTTAAATTGTTCACATACTTCGTTAATGCGAGCGGCGTAAGATACTAAATCCTCATGAGGTTTTTTTACAGTCTGTAGGCATTTGTACCGTAAACTAAACACTGATTCTTGAGTGCCAAACATACCTTTTAGGATATTAACTGATTCTTCAAATGAAATATCCCTAACATTCTTGGGTAGAATGTAAGCTGCATATTTTCCGTAAGCAACAGGATTTAGTTTCCTCATCAAGAGTCTCACACGAGCTGCGTCATCTAAATTTTTACCATCCACCAGAAATATGTCTTCATGACGGCTGTACCACACGTTAAATGTGATGGAATTTTCTGGATCAAAATAGAATTCGGCTATACAATTCGATAATTTATCCATTAATTCCTCTTGATGTGTCGAAACACCCAATGATAATCTTGATAAGATTTCTCCTTGTTTTTGAAGTAATTCAAGAATTTTAGGATCTGTAGCCATTATCCTCGTCGCCACAATTTTATGTTATGGTTTTGAAAATAAAACAAATGTTTTTAAAATGTTTATAAATGTATTTAAGTTACAAATTCAAACCAAAAGAATAATGAAAATTATTTTTACATTTTGACATAAAATATCTTTGAATCATTGTTATTTTATGTTTTCAATATTGCAAGTAAAAACGTAGCAAGTGTTTAATTACAATACTATTTATATGCAAATACATGCATACATAATTGGTCATTACAACCCTTAAATTAGGATTATTGACCTTGTTTCTCACACCACTTATGTGTGCGTGTTAATTTTGGAAATAAGTGGCGGGACCTACAGTTTAAAATCGACTCCGAACGACAGATTATTATGAGAAACTTTTCATGGCAACTTTATTTACTCTCAGAGTTTTTGACAGAAGTCTGCTGAAAGGAAATCGCCGAAGAAATACTTTTTGTATTTTTGTTTTGATGTATGGGCTGGGGCCCGAACCCTGGCTTTACGTCTAATAAGCCAAGGCACTACCTACTAGACTACGGCGACTTCATTACACACATCATATATAAAAAATATCACAAACACAAATGAAAGTAAAATTAATACCGAAATACTTATTATTCTTCTTCTTTGCGGCTCTATAACAACCCTTCGATCTTTAGCATGCATTAGAACAGAGTATAAAGTGCCTCGATAGTAAGCTCTTTTCCTCCAATTTCGCATATTGTTTTGTAAGAGCCATCGGAGCCTTACTCATTTTCATTTGCGAGTTTGATTGGCTACAAACTCGAAAATTTTTACACCCATTCACACGATATGCCGAAATCAGCGCAAACATTGTACTTTGACGGGTATACTGAAATCGTTGTTAGCAGTTAGCAGTTAGCTGAAAGCTGATCCAGTCCATGTCGCAGACAGAAATAAAAATTACTTTTCTCCAAGTACAGCTTCACCAGGCTGCGGAAGAAGCAATTAATCTGTACTAAGTAACACCGCCTGTCACGCCTTATTTGTTTTGCGGAGATACTAAACTCAGACCTGGAATTAAACGCTATTGCACGCATCGATCTTGTAACTGATGATTTGGTGATACGTGTCGATTTGTTTTCCCTGCGACTTTTCCAGGATTTTGTAGTGTAAAAATTTCGTCAGTTGAAAATTTACTGAGTCTAAAGCGAGACTGTCTTCCATTTCAGTTTCCAGCGCTTCAGTGTTTTTTTGAAAGGAGATTCGCGCCTCTTTAATGGGCGCATTTACGTTTGCTACCTTTTTTATATACAGGACATTTTATATTGATGTTTCAATCATTGGGCATGCGTTCATCCAGCCGGATACTTACTTACTTTACTTACTTACTTACTTAATTGGCCATAACAACCCGATTAACGGATTTCGGCCTGCCGCAATACATTCTTCCAGGCGCCTCTGCTTCTTGCGCGCCTACGCCAGTTGGTCACACCAATCGATGACAGGGCTTCCTCGACTTGGTCCTTCCAACGGATACAAGGTCGTCCTCTACGCCGACTTCCGCAGATCCCCGCATCAAATACCCGTTTCGCCGGAGCATCCTCCTCCATTCGAACGACATGGCCGAGCCAGCGCAGCCGCTGAATATTAATACGCTGTACAACGTCTATGTCGTTGAGGAGCTCATACAGCTCACTGTTAGATCGGATGCGGAAATCATCGCCAACTCGCACAGGACCGAAGATCTTACGTAGGACTTTCCTCTCGAATACCCTCAAGGTTGCTGCATCAGTTCTTAATAGGGTCCATGCCTCTGCGCCATAAAGAAGCACGGGTAAGATGAGCGTCTTGTAGAGTATTAATTTTGTCGCACGAGAGAGGTCTCTGCTACTCAATTGCCTATTGAGACCATAGTAGCACCTGTTGGCAAGAGTAATCCTGCGTTTAATCTCCAGACTGACATCATTTTTGGTGGTAACGGCGGAGCCAAGATAAATAAATTCCTTGACTGTATCAAAAGTATAGTTATCGGCCGTAATCTGAGAATCAATACGCCGCACGTCTCTACTTGTCGACAGCATATACTTTGTTTTGCCCTCATTTACTGCCAGACCCAACTTCTTAGACTCCCGTTCAATAGCGCTAAAGGCAGCAGTAACATCTCGCTTGGTACGCCCTATGATGTCGATGTCGTCAGCGTACGCAAGCAATTGGACACTTTTTTGAAAGATAGTGCCATTGCGATGCACTCCTGCCTTTCGCAGAACACTCTCCATGACGAAGTTGAAGAGGTCGCATGATAAGGGGTCGCCTTGTCTGAAACCTCGCACGGTATCAAAAGGTTCGGAGAGGTCCATTCCTACCTTGACGGAGCTGCAGGAATTGCTCAACGTCATTCTGCATAGCCTTATCAGCTTCGCAGGTATACCGAGCTCAGACATTGCGGCATAAACACGATCCCTTATGGGGCTATCGAAGGCAGCCTTATAGTCGACAAAAAGATGGTGTGTGTCGACTTGTTTTTCGTGGGCCTTTTCCAGGATTTGACGCAGTGTGAAGATCTGGTCTATGGTGGATTTGCCAGGTCTGAAGCCGCACTGATAAGGTCCAATCAGTGTTTTGACGAGTGGCTTCAATCGTTCACACAATACGCCTGTAAGAACCTTATATGCGATAGGGAGAAGGCTTATACCCCTGTAGTTGGCGCATATTGTAGGGTCTCCCTTTTTCAGGACGGGACAGAGGACACTGAGGTTCCAATCGTTGGGCATACTTTCCTCTAGCCATATTTTGTAGATGAGCTGGTGCATGCGCCCTACCAACTCATTACATCCGGTCTTAAACAATTCAGCGGGGAGGCCATCAGGACCTGCCGCTTTGTTGTTTTTAAGTCGCATAATCGCGACTTCAACCTCCAGCCGGATACTGCTGGTTTTAAATCCGAATATTGCTATTCTAACCCTAGTCAGTACCATCACTTTCAATGGGATCCGAGATATCTTCATCGTCGTTACCATTTTATCTTTACAGTCTGAACAAATGGCCTTTCAAGTCATTGATCCAAATCAATGGGCACTAGGAAAATATATTTTTTGTCTTCTCATTTTTTTTTTATCGGAGTTAAAGATTCGTGCGAATTCTTGCTAGCAGTTCATTCGCCGGAGTGATTTGTCATGTCAACTTTATATAAGCTTTAATCTATTTATAAATTTAAAATCTTTCAGGAGTATCTAGATAGTCTGTAAATATTTTAACAAGGTACGAGCAGCTACAGTTTTCATAAAAAAAAAAAAAACACAAACCGACATTATCTTTCACATATAGCAACATATTTGTAAGTATCTTAAGTATATTTACATAAGTATCTACATACATATATGCATATACACAATCTTAAGATTGTAGATTGTATGAATTTTAAATAATTTCAAAATGAACAAATTCTATTAATTATATGCAATACGTTTAAGTGTTGTGACCTAATAATTTTAAGCCCAAATAATCCTGCACTATATTAAATTTCAATTGCCGTCATAAAAATTAAATCCAAAACAATAAATATACATACATATGTGCATATACGTATGTACATATCTATGTATATTGTATAACTAATTAGTATGTTCTGATATACTATTTGTAAAATCTTAAATTCAAGTTGAAACGAAAAAGATCACAAAACTTTTATTTGTTTAATCATTATTATTTTAAGATTGTTTGTACACGTTGTTAGAAATATCAATTTTTTTTATTGTAAATTAATGTTTAAAAATGATTCGAATTATAAAGTTAACACAAAAAATCATTATTTTCAGTATGAATGAGTTATAAAGAAACAATGGAAATGTAAAAATTTACTCTTGACTTCACTTGCAAATATTATGTACGTATTTAAATGCTCTTATGCCAACTCTAGCTATAACTGCTTATATACAACATAAAATTCAATTTCAATTCGAGGTTTCATTCTTTTATTTTGTTTTTTAAAATGCTTTGCAAAGGTAAGTAACTGTAACATTTTAATTGCAGACTTATACTTATTTTATGGTACGACGATTTTAATATTTTAAGTCAAAATGGTGTGTAAGAAATTATGGAAGCTGTTACAGAAGAACAAAAAAAGAAAAAAGAAAGTATGTGTGTACATCAGTGGCTCTCAACCTTTTTGGGATCACGGAACACTTTTAAGTGGTCTCGATTTTGGCGGAACACCATTTTCATAAAATTTGTAAATCTAATGTAAATCACACAAAATAATTGGAAGATTAATATTTAATTGAAATAAAGATATATATTACATGGTAACTTATTTTAATGAGAAATTTGCGCTTGACGACCTTTACAGATTTCCTCAAGGTTGGGTCTTATGTAAGAGAGCGCTACTCTCATTTCTTCTTCTAAATTGGTAAGTCTTTCTCTTTTTTTGCTTTTAATATTTGTTAGAGTTGAAAATCCAAGTTCGCACAGATAGGATGTCGAAAAGAGCAACAAGATATTCAACGCTCGTTTTGCAATAAATGGATGTTCATTCTCGATGGAAATCCAAAACCTTTCCACTCCTTCTTCTTTGAATTTTAGTTGTAACGTTCGATCCGTTGATATATTAATAAACTCATCTGCTTCCTGAATAGAAAAATCTTGGTTCATTATATCAAATTCACCAAATGGATTTCGCGCCCAATCAAAGTCTTCAATATTAAGAGATGGAAAGTAATGAGTTATTTTGTCTTGCAATATTGACAAATGCTCTGCCACATTTGAAATCATTTCGTTAATGTTAACAATATTTTCCGTTGCTAATAACGGAAACATATCAAATTTGCGATTTTGAGCAATACGATTTTTCCAAAGCAAAAGCTTTTTCTGGAAAGCTAGCAATTTGTCTGTGGATGTCAGAATATTTTCATTTTTTCCTTGAAGAGATGTATTGACTGAATTTAAGTAGCTGAAGATATCGGCTAAATATGCTAGCTTAGTACACCATGTATCATTTTCCAAATATTTTACGTATACATCATTACCCTCTTGTCTAAAAAAAACTAGCAATTCCTGTTTCAACTCATGAACTCGGGTTAGCACTTTTCCTCTTGAGAGCCACCTCACTTCAGAGTGCAAAAGCAAACATTCATATTTGGATTCCAAAGTTGTTTGAACATACGGGTTTTTAATGGTCTCGATTTAATATAATTCACCATATGTACGACTTGTTCCAAAACAGACTTTAAGTTTGCTGGTAGACTCTTCGAAATCAAAGATTCCCTGTGCAGAAAGCAGTGAGTAGAGACTATATTTGAATTTATTGCTTTAATTCGACTACAAAATCCCTTAATACTGCCACGCATGGCTGGAGCTCCATCAGTACAGATTCCTCCGCAATTTTCCCAGGATAATTTCCATTCTTCCAAATAAGATGATACTGAATTAAATATGTCTTCTCCAGTTGCGTGACCAATAAGTTCCTTGCAGAATAAAAACTGATTTATTATTTCAGTGTCGTCAACAAAGCGAATAAATCCGATTAATTGGGCTTTGCCACTTATGTCAGTGGATTCGTCAATTTGCAGCGCAAAATTTTTTGTACTTAATTTCGCCGTCACTGCGTTCTCTATAAAACCTGACATATCTATAATTCTTCTTTTTATCGTATCGTCCGAAACGGGAATTAGGACGTCTCGCTGCGCTTCATTGCCAAACATAATCTTAACAATTTCTAAACATGCGGGCAAAATTAGCGATTCTGCGATATCATGCGGCTTTTGCTTCAATGCAATTAGTTCTGCCACTTTATAAGAAGCGATTTGCGCTTTATCCGAAATTGTAACGCTCTTTCGAAAGCATGTTGCTTGCACTTCTTGATTTTTCAGCAATCTTTCGAAATAATCTTTACCTTTCGAAGTTAGACAAGAATGTTTTGTTGAAAGGTGTCGCTGTAACTTAGCTCGGACCATTGCACTGTTAGCCAATTTTTCACCACATACAATACATCTCGGAATAGGAACATCTTGACTACCGCTCCATGTAAAACCAAACTTCAGATATTCTTCCGAATAATGCCGAACTGTTTCGGATATCTTTTTACGTTTATTTTCGGCATTTTTGTTGCCTTGCATATCTCCTTCAATTGAAGAAGACCTGCTTGTACTCGCCCCAACATTAACCTCACTTTCAGTCTTTCTTTTCAAAAATTTGTCCATATTTCAGATTTAAAAGTCTTGTATAAATGCTAAAATAAGCAACTAAAAAAGATAAGAATACTGTTAAAACTACACAACTTGCATTTCATCTTACCAATTTCCAACAATATAAAATATATATATATAATAAAAAACACACTCACGAAAACTAGATATTTATATTAAATTATGGCTGAACCGCAGATCGAAATTGCGCTTTTGTTATTTACGTACGAAGAAAGAGAAACAGCACGAAATCAACACTACGTAGCGCTCCCTGCGTTATCGAGTACACTAGAAATTTAATGGTATTCCCCGGAGTAACTCCAAACGACGTAACTGCGTCGTTCGATAATTACACTGTTAATATTATTGACTGTTCCGCGAAAATTTAGAATAATATTGAATATTTTTGCTAAATTTCAAATAATTAACAAAACTATGTAGTATTTATTTTATAGTAATAAAAAAATTTACTGTTTCTTTTATATTATATTCAAAATTTTCGCGGAACACATGGGACAGCTTCGCGGAACACCAGTGTTCCGCGGAACGGCGGTTGAGAACCACTGGTGTACATGCACAGCTACTATATAAGATAGAATAGCTGTAGTTAGTTGCATAAAAAATTTCATTAATGCGGTTCTATAAAAACATAAAATGCTTCGCCTTTCATTTTATGTGTAGATAAGATTATTATTCTTCATATTAAACCGGTTAATAGCCTGTCGACTACTGAACATTTTTCAGCTAGAGAATAACTTTTCTATCTCTCGAGCGTCTTCATTTAAACAATTTAATTTAAAGTAAACTTAATATTAAACAATTAGTTTTGAAGCAAATTCATGTTTATTAGATTTTAGAGGTCAAATGGTATTTACATAAATTGCTGTAAGTTTCGGTTAGTTGACTAGTTAACCAAAGACATGATTAACTACAATTAGCACTAAAGTGCTGTCTTGAAAACAGATTAATACTACAGATGATTAACTATTGAAATAAAAAGTAAGTAGCACCTGAGATTTGGAAATAGAATGGCAAAATATGCTCAGAAGTTTCAGAAGGGTTCAGTCCAATCAACATACGAGTACATACATAATTGGCCATTACAACACTTCAGTCAGGATTACGGTCTAGCTTCTCACACCAGTCATGTTGTGTGCGTTAATTTTATACGTGTGTAGCGGGACCTACAGTTTAATGTCGACTACGAACGACAGATTTTTGAGAAATTTTTTCATGTCATGTTTATTTACTCTCAGATTTTTTTGCAAGAAATATGCTGAGAGGAAATCGCCGAAGAAATAATTTTTTTTTATATTTCGTGTTGATGACTGACCCGGAATACGAACCAGGGCTTTACGTCTAATAAACCAACACACTACCTACTATATTGCGACAACATCAGTCCAATCAAACCGATAATAAAAGGCCTCTTTTAGTAGTTTACTACATGTTCTGTGCTCTTCCAGGAACAAATTTTCGGATTCTAAGCTTACGGTTAGAAAAAATAGGGAATGTTGCAATATTGGAGGAGTAAGAAAAAATATCAGTATTACACCAGATACCATCTTTAATTCGCCGATGAATTGTATGCATGAATTTATTCGTCCTAGCGAGGGGAAAGGTCTAGAAAACGACCGCAATGTTAGTAGTACCAAATATTCAACTTAGTAGTCGATGTGTCTTTCTACCAACAAGCCGCATAGTGCAAGTAACATGGAAAGAGACTTCAATGTTAATAAAGGTGTCTGGAACAAATTGGATACGCTCCCAAAACTTTGGTTTTTCTGCGGATTTCCACTTCGTATCGGCAGAGTGAACTGTGAAGTTACAACTTCAGGACAAAGAAGGTAATATTAATTGGCCTGAAATGGGTCTTATACCCTGTCGCCGTGGTCTAGTGGGTAGTGTGCTGGCTTATTAGACGTAAAGCCAGGATTCGAGTCCCAGGCCAGACATCAAAATAAAATACAAAAAGTATTTTTTGGCGATTTCTTCTCAGTAGATTTCTGGCAAAAACTTTGAGAGTAAATAAAATTGCCATGTCGTTCGGAGTCGACTTTAAACAGTAGGTCTCGCCACGTATTTTTCTTTTCTTTTTTTTTTTACTAGTAGTATTTCTAAATACTTTTTCAATACATTTCAATAAATTACATTTCATCATCTTTTCTTATTAAGCTCAAATTTTATTAACATTTTTAATAAAATCAACTACCTTTTTTCTAAAAATATTATTATTTGTTTCATTTTTTATATAATTTGGCAGCATATTATAGTTTCTAAGTCCTTTGTAAAATAAAGATCGTTGCGTATTTACATTATTTGACTGCTTCAATCTAAAATTACGATTATTTCGTAGATTATATGGTAGAACATCTCCAACAGATCTTAGCTGTTCTCTTAAGTAGTCTGGCGCATCTCCCATCTCCATTTTTCTTATAAAAATTAAAGTGTTATATTCCATTCTTTGACTTATATCTATTTATCTAGCATGTATTTGATTGATGTAAAACGATTGAATTTTAGTATAGACCGCATTGCTTTATTTTGAAGTTTTTGTAATCTGTTTATTTGACTATCCGTGCAACATGTATACATTATAGTTGATCCGAATTCAAAATGTGGTTTTATCGTAGTATTATAAATGTTAATTGCAGTAATATTAGACATTTTGTTTCTTATACGTTTTAAAAAACCTATCTTTTTTCCAATTTTTTTGCACATATATTCTAAATGTTCTTTGAATTTTAAATCTTTGTCTATTAAAAACCCCAGATATCTTATTCTATCTACTTTTTCTATTATTACATTATTAATTTTGAATTCCTTATCACTGTTCATATTTAATTCCATAAGCTTGGTTTTGTTTTCATTTAATTTAAGTTTGTTCATTTTCAGTCATTTATCTATTTTATGCATATCTATTTTTAGTTTTTCATAGCACAAATCCTCTGTTTGGGCTTCCGCGAAAATCAGAGTATCGTCTGCATACAGCACAATTTCACTATTTTCAATGACCTTTTCGATATCATTTATGTATATAATAAATAACAGAGCACCCAGAATTGACCCTTGAGGTATACAAAACTCAGTTTCCTTTTCCTCTGATCTAACACCATTAACCTTTGTTATTTGCCTTCTATTAGTTAAATAAGATTGTAACCATTTTATCTCATTATCCATTATTTCATATTTTTCAAGTTTTTCTATCATAATTTCTCGGTCAATAGTCTCGAAAGCCCTTTTGTATAAAATTAACACACACAACATAAGTAGTGTGAGAAACTAGGTCAATAATCCTGACTGAAGGGTTGTAATGACCAATTATGTATATATGAAATGGGTCTCAGCTTTCTTATTGCAACTTTAATTGCTACTTGACTACCTAAAAGAAAAAATGTTACCCGGCATGACTGAATTTTTTCTGTTCTGTTCTGTACTAAATATAAGGGACAACATTTTAATGTATTTAAAATTTTAAACTAAATCTAAGGGGTACTTCCTTATTTTTCTTTCGGTATGTGAAAATATTTATTTATTTTATTTTAAAATAAAAATAAGTTAATAAAAAAATATAAACAACATCAATTATTTTTACATATTCTTGCTTAAAATTCATGCAATTGCTGAAATATATTGTGGTACCCAAACTTTTGCTGTCCTCCATACATGTAGATTCAAAATGGCTTAATTTATATTTAATGATATAAATTGATTTTGAAATTAAATTGATTTTGAAATAAATTTAATAAGTTTTAACGAATATTTAAAACAACTATATTTTATTACTATTTTAAATACAAAATTGAATTGCTTTCTCGGCTGCCAAATATATAATAATTTTATTTGTCTTTTTTATTATTGAAAACTATTATTTTTTGCAACTCGATCAAGTATTTAAGTTTTATCATGTTTATGTTTTTCAGTCCGCTTACTCTTATTATTTTAGTTCAGTTTTCTTTTAACCCTACGGGATCGTCTTAATCCTTTCGGATGCGCTCCCACATACATACATATATACTTTATACTATGAATATTATGTGATAATTATACATATATGTAAGATAATTTTAATATTATATTATATTGTTTTAAATATTAAAAAATAGGCTCCCTCTAACAGCATTTGCGCTATAATATATGTAATTTAGCACGTTTATATTTTGAGGACATAAGGTTAATATACCGTTATAAGTGAAATGAAATGAATTTTATTATAAAAAGGGTATTTAACGTAATGTTCTATCTGAAATAAATAATGTTTAATATACAATATGTAATCATAATATTTGACTACGACAACAGAGTAGAAATTTTGTTCAAGAACCGTGAATCGAAAAATAATTTCTAATTTTAAATAATTCCAAAATTTCATAAAAATTAAAAGTGAAAGTAAATCATTATAATTAGGACAAAATCAATTTGATGAAATAGAGTAAATAGTTTACAAAATAGTTATCAGTTTACGAATAAAATCCTATAGACTCTTTATAAATTCATAAAATACATAAATGCGTTGAAAAGAGAATTAATGTTTTGATTGTACTTATATGACGAAACGGTTCCACAACAACACTCGTAATATTCCATTTTATGGATATAAAATATGTATACGTATAATAATGTGAGTCCCAACCGTCATCTAAGCTTACTGTGTTATTTCACTGTTTCCAACTGCATTTCAAAATGAGTTTCTATTTTACTGAATACAAATATATTAACACATGATGGTTTTTTCAGACTATTTTTTAAATAACAAAGTTTCTTAATGGGATTAAATTTGGTGTTCATTTAGTTTATGTATGTATACACTCTGTAATTCCCACATTTAGAAAATTTCAGAATAGAGAACAGAATACCGAAAACTTCACATACAAAAGGTAATATAAAATTCGATAAAATTTCAGAAAATGCAGTGAGTCTTTCATTTATCAAAAATATTGGTAGAAAAATATTAGTAGATTCGATCATCTGATAGTTTAAAATGCTATATTAGAAGTGTTCCGAAGTTTGGAGAAATCGTTTGCGTTGACGATTTACTTTCAATGATACGTACAAATACATTTTACACAAATATGGGCATCATTATGAGATTGCTTAGATTATTTAAAAGTATATTTTAAATGGTGTAGTCAGTTGTAGTCATCGTTTAAATCACCTGCTTAGCATTTGAAGAGAACATAAAATAATAAAACGATTTGGTTTACTTCACATTCAGCTTAACTTGCTGTTTTCGTGGACACTGAAAAGGATGGCTGGCACAAAGAAAATATAAAAATATAAAAAAGCACATTTGCATTAAGGAGCGTGACAGTGTCCGATACATATACACAACCACGAAAATGACCAACAACTTCCGGTAAACTATAATTAGGGAAAAGTGAGCGGTGGCGAGGTCAGCCAACTAGTATTTTCATACACAGAAATTATGCTCTTATCTAGTTTCCTGTCGTGCTCTTTTTGCCTCACAAGCTCCATACCAAAGAAAAGTTAAATATTTTTTGCTATAGGATAAATGAAATAAAGTTTCAGTGTCAGTAGCGTTTTATACTATTATATTGTCAAGAAACTCACAAAAGATTAAATATCTTTTCAAGTCCATAAAGGCCAAACTTAAGTGCAAATAGTTTTGGATTAATAAAAGCTAGAATTAAAACACTACGTTGGGTCACAGTCCTATACAGGATACTCCTAATCATAACCGAAAAAATATTTAGAATTCAAGAATTTTGATTATATCACTTGAGTTTATATCAAGGCACCAATGACGCATATTAATATATAATAATGCTTGTTTTTTAATAAAAAGAAATTTTACTTAGTTTCAATTTATTAAAAATTGTAAAAAATATTTAGTTTATGAATTTTAAATAATATTTTCCTTTAAAAAATTAAAACGCGTCCATTAACTACAAAGCATGTGTTTTTATATTTGTATATAATTAATTAATTAAATAGTATCTATTAGTTAGTATATCTATCATTATATCAACATTATATACATACCAACAAAATACAAAGTCTGGATTAATTTGTATATTTCGTTTACAGCCACGTAATAGTCAATTTCAAATAAAGTTAATTTTATATTTAATTATTTTAATAAAACCGCTGCACAACTCTATGCTTATGTAAAGTCCTTCATAATTTATTAACAATTTATTAATAGTATGCTCTTAATATCATCTTTAATTTGTTTTAATTTATGAAAATAAAGAAATTAGATAGCACAATTTAAAACTAAACCATTAATTTAATATTTTATTATTATTTTTCTTTATATTTAATATAATTAGAATGGCCTTTTTTTTACTTAATAATAAATAGAAACAGAATCGAACGGTTAAGGGAAGTTAGCAAAAGAATAGTATTAATAGAGGATTTGCAAGGTTTTACAAAAGTTTAATTTAATTAAATAAGTCTATTGTAATTAAATTGCACAGCTCTGTGAAGTCATACATCCTAAGACAGGTATCACGCAAACGGTAAGAAATGCACGATTGTGAATTGGAATAAAAAACGTCTTTGGCTACAGTAATTTACGACAATATTACTATCATTAAGGAGTCCTATAACAATAACGATGTTTGCAAGTGTATGTCCACAAAATGATAACAATCTTTAGGTGATATACGTGGTAGTTGTATTCGGTTTTAAGGCTTACCAAGACTATTAAATTTGGGTCGTATAGAAAATTAAGAAAATGAAATGAAATGAAAAGAAAAGGCAAACATATACAACTGACACGTGCATTCTAGCCTTTTTAAACGTACTCATATGTTCGCACATAAATCGTATTTAGTGTTCTGAAAGGATATTTTAACGAAAAAGTTAATATAAGCTCGATTCGCTCATGTGTCACGAATCTCTTTTCATTGGTTTTTAGTATTGTATTGCTTTATTTATCATTTGCCTCGCCTGTGAGCGGCTACAATGAAAACAGTTGTCATTATTGTCTGCTTCCTTATTTATACTTTTTTTAGCTGCTTTTACTTTTAAATATTAAAAGAAATCATAATTTATATAAAGGTGGTCGTCTTATAATGGAACAGAAAATATCAAACACTGTGGAGTTTAGCTATAATGATCACTTATTGCAAATGTTTTTAAAGACAGTGATGACTGAAACCATAGAATATTGATTAAAACAAAAACCTAATACTCGTAAAAGTTGTAAACAAATATAAATACGTATTCTTTTACTAAAAATAAAAAATAAAAAAAATACTTGGAGAAAAGTTTTTTGTAAATGAGACCATTGTAGAACATATTGTTAGCTAGTAACCATTACTTAACAAAAAAAAGATCTAATTGGTATTTATTATGTATTTGTACTGCTTTGTGTTTTGGTATGTTTTAGTTGATTACATATCGAACCATAACCGCATATATTTTTCATATATCGTTTTTTGTAATAACTAACTTTATTGGCATTATTTCCATCATCTACAAAAATTTCAGGGTCACACTCTTTACCGTTATGAATTTATAACAAAAAAAAAGTTTAACTTTCTAAATTAATTTGAAGAAAAAATAAATAATAAAAATCTTTCACTGTAAAATTTCGTTTTTGTAGCTTGAAATATTTTTGCGGTTATAGTTCGATATGTTCAGAGAGGGCAGATAAAATTCCTTAATTAATATAAAATAATATATCAAGACTATCATAAACATTTTGGATTAAAAAGCTGAGACCCGTATTTAATTCAATCGTCTAAAGATAAAAATATGTTAATTTGACATTTTTATTACAAACAACAACATAACATAACATAATTGGCCATTACAACCCTTCACTCATGATTACGACCTACCTTCTCACACCACTTATGTTGTGTACGGTAATTTTATACATGAGTGGCGGGACCTACAGTTTAAAGTCGACTCCGAACGACAGATTTTTGAGAAAATTTTTATGGCAATTTTTACTCTCAGAGTCTTTGCCAGAAATCTGCTGAGAGGAAGTCGCCGAAGAAGTATTTTTTCGTTTTGATCTCTGACATGGGATTCGAAGATTCGAACCCGGGCCTTTTGTCTAATAAGCCAACACACTACCCACTAGACCACGGCGACTTCATATTACAAACAACCCCGAACAAAAAATTCAAAAACCATTTGTTTTTTACAGAATATCCTTGAAAAAGGATATGGATGATCGTCCTTGGACAAATTGTATACACGGTTGGACGCACCTTAAAAAACCTTTCTTATGATATACATATTGTATATGTTGGAAAGGAAACAGATTCTCAAATTAACAAAATATTTAAAAATATACCTTTTTTCAAAATGGTCCAGCTCACGAGAGGTGAAAGCTGGAGCCGAAATATTTTAAATGTTATCTTAAAAAGTCCAAGGTTCATTTTTAGGAGGGTACATCGAGCATTTTTTTGGTGAGTCGCTCTAATGCACGTATGTATATTTAAATTTAATGTATTTTCTCAAGTCAGCTCATATTATGTAGCCTTTATAAACTATAGCAACGTTTTAGAATCCGAATTGTTTGCCAAAAGCCAATTTTACTGTTTATTATTTAAATTATTTTTATATCCTTTTCCATTTCTTTGTACAGAAGCATTGCTCACTTCGTTTCACTGTAATTCATTAAAGATCGTTTTTTATTTAATTTTCTTTTTACTTTTCGAACGTGACAAATTGCCAGATAACTTGCAACTGAAGCATCCATTTGTGACAATCGCCTTTTCCATTAAAAAAGCGTAACATGAACAACAATAATGTAAACGATCATTTACATATGGAAACGTTCTTCCGTTGTTTTCTTGTTTTATATTCGTAATGTCTACATTGCATTCAGTTTTTTTGCTTTTCGAAGAGTATCTCAACTGATATAAAGAGACTGACGATCTTTGTTTCTTAGTATTCTTTGATTATCTCGCAAACTCTTTTTTACGATCAAATATGATTTGAAAAGTACATAAATACAAATAAAACATGGATTTACAGAAGTATTCAGCAAAAGTGATGAAAAAAGTGAACGTCAGCATTCCCTTTGTCTATTTCATTACAAGTGATCAGCATAGCTTTGTTTATTTTCTTAAGCTGCTAAATTCAATGTATTGTATTAAACTTTCTTATTGTTCAGCAAGCAGAGGCATTTGTTTATTTATTTAACAACAAAAGTCTGGAAGACGTTATTTTAGGACAAACAAGCTAATTCAGTGGTAGTAGCAGAAAAACATAAAAATAAATTTTAAGCAAATTGTGTCGTAGAGAGTGTTTAATAATGAAGACATACTGGCCATGAAAAAAATAAGTGTATCCGAAACACATAACTTAAGCAACAACAGTAATGCGTGTAATAGAGGAACAGAAATGTATAAAAAGTCACAAACATCATAAATTCCAAATAGGCAGACAAAAAGAGAATCGACGGCCATACGGCTCTACTATTGCATATTTGGCCTCCAATTATTCCAAATACCTGTTTAGGTTTTCTCTGAACTTTTATTTATAGGGATGTTTGAAGATTGCTTTGTACAGCATAATTGATTATTTTGTAGAGGCCAGAATAAATAACATACTCAAAAGTAGTGACAAGATACATACATTTGTTTTTGTTTGCTCCAATTGAATTTGAGAATGAAACCAACGACACCAATGCTATTCATTTAACACACAATAGCGATGTTTGTAGTAAAACTTTTAAGCCAATATGATAGTAAATGACCAAACGACTACAACAATTTGGTATTGCCAAAAACGAACACCACGCCCTAACATCAAACACTTTTACACAATATTCACGCACAATTCGACTAAGAGATATAGATGGAATTGATACTACAGATAAACCATACATATATTATATATACATATATATTATATTTACATATGTATATACATACATATATATTTACATATGTTAAGTGTGTGTAGGTATACGGATGATTAACAAAAAGATTTCTATGCTCACTGGTAATTGTTGAGGTATCGAGATTTAAACTGCGAAAGAATTTCATCCGTCGGTTTAATGCATTTATTTTTTTTTTTGTTATTGTTTTTCTTTTCTTTGATTGTAATAGATTTGTGCACGCACTCTGATGGCACTGAATAGTAACTAATGCATAATGTTTTAAAGCCTTTAAAAGAACAAAAATCAATTAAATTCAAGGACTTTTTGATGGCGACGGACGGCCTTGTTTTGGTGTTTTGCGTTTTACTCTCTTTAGAACAACTACACTTGTGTACTTCGTTGATAATAGTCGTCAGATACATCGCCTTTTAATTCGATTTTCTTTCGGCCGTTTGCCCTCTTAACACACTTCATTAGTTGAGTATTTCACACAGAAACACAAGCGAATACAAAGTAAAAATCTTTAAAAATAAAAACAGAATTTCAATGCACTTCATTACGCGCAAAAAATTGTTAACAATTTCAGTTACAGCATAGCAAGCAAACAGCAAATCGAGCAACCTTTAGAGCATTTAAATTAAAAAGAGCAATCGTTTATGAAAACAAGGCGAATTGACTGTACGGCGAAAACATCTTTAAAGTAATAAACGATAAATGTTATTATGTTTATACGATTCACCAAATAAAACGGAAGAGAGAAAATAATGAACACATTCAAACAAGAGCACTAATGACTCCGCCCCATGTGGAGAATTGCGCATGCTAGAGAACTTTATAAATATGCTCTCCTCGAATCGACACAAATTAACAACGTACCCAACAGAACTTACGAGTATAATTGAAGTATGTATATACGTTTGTACATCTGTAGCTTCCTATATTGTGTAGATAATTGGGGAGAGATAAGAATATAGAGATTACTCTTCATGTTTGCATTGTTTAGCCCGCCAGTCACATCACCGATGGGCACGAAGTATACAAAACTTATGTAAGGGGAAGCACATCTTTCCAAAAAGAATAAAAAAGTTACATTTAACAAATTTATTTGTATTCAAAGAGAGCATCGTCTGTTACCATCTACCGTAGGGGTTGTGGGCGTCCCCCATTTCAGTTGTAAAATTGGTTTTATCATTTTATTTGATAATAGAATCTTTATACAATTCTCGTATTATTACATTCAATTCGTTTTAATAATAAATGTCTGTATTCTACCTGAATACGAAACGACCATCATCTCTTTTTACAGAGTTGTGTTGTGGCATTTAATTGTATGTGCAATTTCACTTCCCACTCTATGTAGAATTACAAAGCCCCTCTACAGCCACTTCCACAAGTCATTAGCAGTCTTTCGTAAAATCTGGCCTGGGGTTCGTTCAGATGTAAATAAATGAGAACGTTTTTTTAGTTTATTTATAATGCCAAAATTGATTTTAGAATTTTAGGATGCCGCAAAAAATGTACAATAAAAAAAAACTGCTAACACCAACTGCCAACTGCTAATCGAACTAATCGGCTGCACTGATCACTAAAATCTAAGATAATCTCATTTTTGATTACCTTATAAAGGTAAATATCTGCAAGGTTTCGTTGTAAGATTCTGCCTAAATCGCATTATCATACCTAAGAATATGTCATGTGCAGATAAGTTGTGATCAAAATAAAAAATTTAAATTGTTTACATTTTTATTTATTTATATAATATTTATTTATTTACTTATTTATTTATTTATTACAATACAATTACAAATTATAACTAATTGTTACGAGATGCGTAATGTAGACCTTATGCTATATATAATGTAACAGGCCAGAGTCTCTGATCGGAATGGGGCCTTAACCTTCACGCTAATACCAGGGCATTCCGTTTCCTAATTTATTCTCGGTGCTTATATGCAGTCTTTTATACTACTCTTTCGTTATTAATCAACTAATTTTATATTCTTTAAAAAGAGTATTCGTTAAGTAGTTAAGTGTTTTAATCCATGAATTATTTTTGTTTAATAATTTATACATTAATATAAGTTATATATGTAAAGGTAACGATTGGCACACTACAATAATTTCTTATTATTACAACTGCAAAGTAAAGTTCCAGATGCTTTCTTCTCTAATGTCATGACCGATATACCGCTTTGCTATATTATTAAGAGCCTCATGGCTGCCATAGATTGTTTTAGAGGTCGGTATCTTACAACCTAATCTTCTAGCAACCGCCTGGATATGAGAAAGTAAGGAAATATTCATCATGGAAATTTTATCTTTCTTAATAATCATCATCACAGTCTATTTGGAAGACTTCGCCGTCTCACAGATGCCGCAATTGCTCGCTAACCTTATAGAATTAGTAATAACTGTCGATGCCTAAAAGACGACCCTGCCCACAGTTCAACCCAATTTCGTAACATCTGGTAAGATTTATATGAAGACACTCTCAGTATTAGTCAGTCTATTTTCCTTTCCCCGTCTATGTGTAAAGAAAATTTTTGAACTTCCTTTAGAAATCGTAGTATAGCCATAGCAGCCAGATTTGACGGTTAATCGTCATTTTGACGATTTAGTTCCTTATTGTGACGATTTTTATAAATTAAACATATACGTCATTTTCTTTATTTTAGTACTTTAAACCTGAATTAAAACACTTAAAATTTGTAACTTTGAGGAAATTTTTCTTGAAGATTATATAAAAATATTCAATTTAAAGAAAAAATCAGGAATGAAAATGCGAGATGCTATACATATTTTGGTGAAATTTATTCCAAAAATATTAGTATAATGTGTTATTCAGCTAATGTAGAGAGATTATTATATAAATAATAAATTTCTTTCAAAATTATCTTTAGAAGCAATTTGTGTGCACAAAAGTCTTAACAATTCAAGTCTCAGCAATTGTAACGGGTTCGACTTTAGGGTTGTACCTGATATAGTTTAATTCTAATATATATTTATAAACTATGTAGCTCTATTTTGTAAACATAAAAATATTTCGTATACTAATATTTATATATTAAGCTTATTTTTATAATTAAAATGTTAAAAGAAATGATTTTTTAATTAATTATTAAAACTAAAGTACGTACGTTTACGTTTTACTACAGTACAAGTCATTTTAAAGAAAAACATTTTATTTAATTATTTATTTTTACTGACGAATTTTTACGATTTCAAGAACCACTTTGATGATTTTGACGCTTTTTTCTTTAATATTTGACGATTTGATGCCTTACTCATCTGGCTGCTATGAGTGTAGTATATGTAATCTATTCCCCTGAAGCTTTTTATTTCAGTAAGAATTACAGCAAAGGCATATATATAACTATATAATATATAGAATATGCGTATATAATATATTAGTAAACAATTCGGACACAGAAACGTTAAACAGCTTTAAAAGTTGGAAGTGAAAAATTGAAGTCTGGAAGTAATAATTGATTCAAGAGTTATTAATATGTAAACAAACCTTATTCTGGATTAAAAAGCATCGTTATTTAATCATAGAAGTCTCCGTGGTCTAGTAGGTAGTATGTTGGCTTATTATACAAAAGGCCCGAGTTTGAATGCCAGGTCAGACAACAAAGCGAAAGTATTTCTTCGACGACTTCCTCTCAGCAGATTTCTGGCAAAAACTATGAGATCAAATAAAATTGCCATGAAAAGCTTCCCAAAAACTGTCGTTCGGAGTCGACTTTAAACTGTAGGTCCCGCCACTTATGTATAAAATGCACACAAAACGAGTGGTGTGAGAAGCTAGGACGTTGTACAATGGGTCAATTCACAGTTGACAAGTACACGTCCTCTAACCTTACCTACCCTAACCTAACCTAATCACAGCATGAGTTAAATAATAATAACATGAATTAAGTTAAGTAATTTATTTAATTTTTATATGGTTCATATATCTAATTTTTCGAATAATCGAATAGTCGAAATATTCTAATCGAATATTCTAGTCGAATAATTTCTATTTTTTTTTTTTTTCTTGTTGATCAACATAGATAAAACGTCGATGGATTTTATTCGATACATCGAAGATATACAAATAGTATGCCATACATAATCGACCCATAAATGTAATAAAATGTTTTGGAAGAACAAAAAAGAAAGAAATAAATATGTCTCTGCGTTGAAGTTGCTGTTCAATGGTGCATATGGTGATGGGAATGATAGCCATGGTTAAGATAGTGAAAGTGACAGAACCTGTAAACTCTATGATTTTAAGAAATGATCCTCAATGCTGACTGAATAATAAAAGTGAAGGGATAAATTTAGTTGGTGCTTTCTTTTTTAAGAAAGGAACTTGGAGGTCCTGGTTTGTGCGGTCCAGAATGAGATATTTAAGGAGGAAAATCCCAGTTCACTTCCGAGTGAAACTTTATAATATTAAAAGAAGTGGCCAATTCAATCTGAGCGGTGGTTTTAGAATACGAAACGATTCAAACATATAAAAATGTAAATATTTAAAAATTTTCTTAATATCAAATACAAATCTACATACGCACAATATTATATGTATGTAGTATATAGACTTAAGGAAATGGTTTATCTATGGTTTACGTTAGTATGTATTTCTTTTATATTTTAGCTTCGATAAAATTAATTTTTTAATTGTATTTACATATTTTATGTAATTATATGTGCATACGAACATACAGATATAGATATATGTACATACATATGTATACAAGTACGTGTAGTGTTTCATAATTATTATTCAATGAATCGTATTATTTCAATTGGGTGCCCTCGTATCCTAGTGCATAGTCTGCTATTCTATTAGTGTGAGAGTTCAGTTCTCTTCAGAAATTCTGGTATGTGTCACTACACCAAGCATAAGGTCTTAGTTTCTCAGCTCGTAATGATAGGAATATAATTTGATATTGTATTACAGTTAATAAATAAATAAAATTTTTTATATCGAATAATCACTCGATTCGCAGTATAATACTCTAAATAGACATTGCATGCTATAAACACAAAATTTAAAATAGGATTCATTTAAAAATATGTCTAGGGTTTGAGAATTCAAAATTCTGTGCTATGATGTACAAATACATAAATAGTATATATTATATAAGTACATTAATTAAATTTTTATTTAACAAATGCAAATTTAACTATAATTTTTAAAATACAAAAAATGTCCAATAAATGAACATTCTTTTATTTACGCCAATCACTGTACCAGTTAGTTCTTCCACAAACAAAGAATACCAAATTTAATCATTCACCACAAAAATGCCATTTGACTAAATACATATACGTACACAAAAAAAAAATAGAATATAATTTAGATAAAAATATGAACACACTTATGGACAGTAGAAGCAAGTAAAGTTCGAAAATGGACACAATAAATTTAAAAGAAAACACGACTCCACGACTACTCCATTTACAACTACAACGTCTATACTGTAACTGCAGTGTTTTCAGATGCAAGGATTTTTTCGAAACAAAGAACAAATATTTTTCCTAATTTCCAGGGGATTTTTCTGGGGA
Organism: Sarcophaga peregrina; assembly: GCA_014635995.1. NCBI lineage: Eukaryota > Metazoa > Arthropoda > Insecta > Diptera > Sarcophagidae > Sarcophaga > Sarcophaga peregrina. Next base: position 228,835 of record CM025791.1, read on the forward strand.
CAAGAACTTAACCTGAACGCGAATTTTGTTGATAAAAATTATTGAAAATAATATTTTTTTAAATTTTAGTCATCATTGAAATTCATCAATTTATTTATTTATTACAAATTAATACGAGCTGAGTTACCTAAACCTTATTGTCGGTGTAGTGTATCAGACCAGAGTCCCTGATGGGAATCGTACCCTCGATTTATAAAAATACATATAAACTACATATAAAAATTCGTCAATAATTAGAAAAAAAACACAGCAATTCTTTTTAATTTTTTGTTTTTTTCAAAACGTCAGCCAATTCTCGTTATTAGAAATTATCTTTAGTTCCGGAACGCGTTCTTGTCTAAAAAGGAAGTACCGGAACGACGTTCCGGAACGTTCCGGCTCGACAACACCACTGATTTTAAGGAAGACTATTCAAGAATACAGTGATTCAACAACTTTTTTTTGTGCGTTGATAAAGAAGTAAAGACTCAACCTAAAACTATATCGGTTTTGTACATTGAAAGCCTTTTGCTTCATATGTTGAGCCGCTTTCTTTGCTTTCAATTTATTTCTTTATGAACATTTAAGTAATTTTCACAATTAGTTTATTGTCTACGTTAATCTACGTTAGCTTCTGTCGTTGTCCATGAATGCTGACGATTTCCTCAAGAAATTGCGAATCGTTCAAAGATATATGGATTTATACATATATGGATTCCGAGACACAGGGATATTGCTGTTGAGCTAGCCAGATGCGGAACGAAATATGATCGGGATAGAATGTATTGTGCCTAAATGCTGACTTATGTGGGAGCTCTTCTTTTGATGGGTTCGCCACCTAACCTGACCGAAAATTTTTTGAAAAATATGACATTAAATTTCTAATTGTGTGCCGCTATGGTCGTAGTGTCTAAAAACGACCGCTTCGTTTGCACGGCTATCACTGTCACGCTACGTACTGAGATTTTTTAACCGCTATAGATGTCAACGTGTTATGGACAATTTTAATGTAAGTTTTGTGTAATAACTGAGCTATTTTTGCAGTCAATAAGTTACGATGCTTCGAAGTTATTCGGCTTTGAAGATTATTTGCAATCGAAAATTACTAATTTAATAGTTAATGCACATTTTTCAGTGAGTATGTGATATAATGTACTGCCGAGTATGGGTTGCCGTTAGTTTTAAATAAAATGAATTTTTTCTTACAAATTTCTTACAAACGTTCACATATTGGATACGATTTTCATTTTGTATTTTAAAAGGATGATAAGACATTGGATGATGTCATAAACTAAATGCATGAAGCTAACAAATCTAATTTTGTTCTTTTTTTAGCATGTAAAAACTGAGAGAATATATTAAAAACAAATAATAATGATTAATCTACAATAAAATGCTCGCATAACATTCGTTGAATACAATTTGATTTAAAATTCTGAAACGCCAAAACCCAAAAATGAGTGCTGAGAAATGTTGTTCAAAAATAATTGAAAACATCTGAGTATTCATATACTATGTATTTATTTACAAAAAGAGATCGCGCGCAATAGATCCAATTAAAGTACACATTATAAAATAGTTGAATAAACGCTTTCTTTCTGTCACAAACGCGTATTTAGTACAATATACATATACTTACATATATATGTTATTTCGATCTAAGATATGTTCAATATTTATATATATGTATATGTACGTATATATATGTGTGTATTATAGGCCAAAATTGAACATTTTAAAATTGAAATATTAAAAAGTATAAACGAAAAAGAGAAACATTTATTGTTTAGAGTAAAATAATAAAGACACTATTTTAATAGATATTTTAGAGAATTTATTGTGTCAATGGTGTTATGAGTTCAACCAATGATTTTATTGCGAAAAATATTGCGTGACTTTACATAAGAGCAGTTCATAGTATCCCGAAAACAATATATTGTGAAGTTATGAAGAGCTTGGGCAGCCAACTGAATTCCACCAACAAATAAAATTATACAATTGACGCGTTAAGACTATCATAACAAGTGTGAAGCAGTCAGTAAGTCAGCCAACCAACTAAATTAACGTGTGCTTTAGTTGTTAAAAATTATTGTCCTCATTCTAAGTAATCTCCATCATCCCCTCTACTAATTGTGGTGGCGTTAAGTTAGAAATGTTTTGCTAAGCCTAGTGTTAGTTGCCAACGGTTTCATTGTTGCTGGTGTTGGTTTCACTTGGTCCTATAGAAATTACAAACAACATTAAAAAACAATTCTTTGTTGCATTTGAAGAAAACAGCCTGTTTTTGCTAAAGTCGCTAAGGAAATGTCTCGTCAGTCGCGTCTATAGAGTTTAAACGAAAACAGCCATTCATGGTTGTCGTAATATTCACAAACGAAAAAAAGTTTACTTAAATTCAAAAGAGTTCATGCCAATAGCTGCGGTCTACGCGCCCAATAGGAAACAAAACTATTTTAAAAATAAAACAACAGAATTGAAAAAGATTCAGTTTGCATTGCTTTAAAATTTATTTATACTATTAGGTAAAGTTTTTCTATAAAAAAAAAATCGAACTGTGCCTTCATAACCACATAACCGTGAATGTGTATATTTTCAAGGTGAATGTTCCTTAAGAGAACGAAAAAAACAAAATAAAAAGCCTAATGTAAGTGAATATAGCACAAGTACAAGAGATTACAAGCCTGTTGTTTGTAGTGAAAATTATATTTATAAGACCTCAAAACAAGAGCCTTAAAATAAGGATTTAAATTAAAATCTGTATTCGTGCTTTCAACAATGAATGTGTATGCGAGAAAAGGTCTCCTAATTCGCATACTGCGATTATGATCCTTACTGAAAAGCTGGAAAAACTATGAGGTTTAAAATCTTACCAAGAAAACTAAATCAAAGTAAGTTTTAATTTTATAAAATAAATTAATTCAAATTATTAAAAAATAAACAACTTCCATACGTACTTATTAACCTTCAAATTTGTTGAGCCTAATTAATAAAAACTCATTTTTAAATGTAATCACCTTACAGATACATGCTTTAAAGATTATCTTTGTATAATAAAATTATTACATATATGTATAGATTATCTTTGTATAGAAATAATTAATAGTATAACTATGAATGTAGTGGTTCTTCCCCACAATCAATGTAGGTTTATGGTAATAATTTAAAAAAAAAAACTATGTCTAGGTTAAAAAATTTCTCAATTTTCATGTCGCCGTAGTCTACTACTAGGTAGTGTGTTGACTAATTAGACATGAGCTCATGGTTCATTCCCCAGGTCAGACATCTCTAACAACGAAATATGAAATAACATTTTTTTGGGGACTTCCTCTAAGCAGATTTTTACTCTCAGAGTAAAATAATAATAAATAAAATTGCCAAGAAAATTTTTTCAAAAAGTTTCTTAAACTGTAGGTCCCGCCACTCATATATGTATGTATGTATATATAAAATTAACACACCCCAGAACGTAAGTGATGTGAGAAACTAGGTCGTAATCCTGCCTGAAGGGTTATAATGACTAATTATCTATATGTATGTATTCTATCAGAAATTTCACAATAGAATCAATCCTGTAGGGACGAATTTGACGAAAATTAATTGATTACACTTATCTTACTATTCTTTTGAAAATTAGACAAATAACAAATAGCAAATTATAATTGCAACAATATTTATATTACAATTTTAAATCATTCTAACCAGCAAGTTTAATTTGAATTAAAATTCGATTAGAGTAAATTCCAGATTCATGGTAAGTGTAGCGTGACATTAAAAAAGCAAAAACTATAAAAAACTATAAAAAAAAATAAGAGAAACAATCTTATTGTCGCCAGAAAATTCTAAATAATTATCATTTCCTTTCCACTAGATTCTTTTGTAGCTGTGTGTGTGACTGACTTAAACGATAGAATTAGCAAACTGTTGATAAGAAATTTACTAGAACGACTTTCAAAATGTGGGAGAAGGTTTGTGATAAAAGCGCTCAAATCATGTCAAACGATGGAGAAATGAAAACAATTTTATAAAACCTATTCTATGAAATTTGTGGTGAATTTTTTTTTTTTATCTGGAATATGCAAACTAAATTGAGAACATTGAACGTATGTGTGTTTGAATCTTTTTAAAATTATCAAATAAATTAATTTATAGAACCATATCGCGGTTTATTGTTTATTTCTGTTCTCGAACTGCTACAGTTATGTTTATTAGTTTCAAAAGTAAAGCAAAAATTAGGAAATAAACTGCACATAGGCATCAAATATACGATGTTTTTCTGAGTTAATTTTTGAATTTTTTTGTGTTTATGAGACTAATATTCCACAGAGTGAAACAATTTAATTTTGAAATTTTAGTTTGTATCTCTAAAGCAACAACTACCTCTACTTGATCGTAAATTAACTATAGTTTTAGAATATAAAAAAATTGAGTTGTATATACATGAAGTAGATTATAACATGAACTAGAACAGTAATTCATTATTACATAACGTATGTATATTAAAAGAAAATCGGTATTAATTACAACTGACATACAAGTTGATCCACTTGTTAGAGATATAAAGACGAATATATTTAAATATTTTTAAATTAAATTACATACATACATACATAATTAGAAATTACAACACTTCAGTCTGGATTATTGACCTAGTTTCTCACACCACACATGTTGTGTGTGTTACTTTTTTACATAAGTGGCGTGCCATACGGTTGTAATGGTCAATTATCTATGTACTTATATAAAGTTATGATATTTTCAAAACACTACATTAAAAGCAAATAAATGAATAATCTTCAAATTATGTAGACGAATATCAATTATACAGTTATAATTACGGGTAGAGTACAATCATAATACAACTGGCTTTCTATATACTATATTGTACTGTATAATACATTAGGGATAATGTACAGATAGTTACTTATGAATGCTTATTTTCAGGCAGGGGTTTTCAGCATTCTCTTACTTAGTTTAATATGTTAATAATTTGCATTGTGCAATATATTGCATTAAAGTTAAAATGTATGAATTTTTTAATTTCAAAGGTAAGTTTAAATCAAATTGACATATAATATTATTTATTTTAAACGTTCGCAGTATAATATTGTTTTGTTTTTTTGTTCTAATTATTTCTAATAATGCTTTTAAATGCAAAATTACTTACTGTGAAATGTAAAAATGTATCAAGGACTAAAGAGTCTCGATGAATCTTATTTGGTTTATCGCTATATTCGCACATAAATATTTTCAATATCATCTCTTTGCGATAAATATATGTGTACATTGAGGTAACTCAAATTACAACACTGTTTCACACTTGGTTAAGTATAAATGCTGACAATAGTATCATAGTCCAACTATACCGAATCCTAATCTTAGGTAATATAATTATGTTAACATTATTTCCTATCACTTATTTATTGATCACTAATAATAAAAGTTGAAAGCAGTTCGTTTTTGTTTTTATTTTACTGTTTTAATTTATGACTCTTATACCTTCAGCTACGACCTTATCAAAGAAATTATAGAATTATATTTTTAAAATCGTATATACATACATAGCTTACTCTGAATAGTCAAAAATAAATAATAAATAAATAAAATCGATTGTCGATAAAATATCTTGTCTTGATGGAAAAAGATAGCTCATGCTCACACTCATATTCCTATACTATTATGTCAAACTTAGTGTATCTTTAACATTAAGGCAGTCCCTATAATTACACTATGCTAGTGGTTCGATTATTATTTTTATTTGACATTTCACTTTAATTGATTATTATAGGACATATTAGGCTCAATGTGAGCTTTTTATCACACAAAAAGTTTGTAAAGAACATAAGTTCGTTTAAAACATACGGAAACATTTGAGCATCAAGAGGAGAACTATCAGTACAGTTAGTATTTAATCACCCCCTTAATATTTCTACGTAGAATACGCACGTGAAGAAATTCATACTAATATTCATTCTAATATTTTATTAGCTACCATAAAGTTAACGAAAGTGAATTTATAATTTGTTAAGACAAGTACATTTTAGATTGGACAGGTAATAAAGTGTATGTGGATAACAAAAAGGGTGTCCAATTAACTTGAAAGTAAATGTATATCAAATCTCTTTACACATTAATTGTGTTCTCCTACTATAGCGAACCATTGACAGTTAATTGTTAAAAAATTTAATTTAAAACTATCTATGAAAAATAAATCTTAGCTTAATGCAAAATAACAGTTTCTCTTTCTAATTTTCTTGTATCGAAACTGTATTTGTTGAAGCATTCAAGTCGTATAGGGTGTCTTGTGATTGAGATTGACCAAAATCATTTAATTGGTTATCTATTAAATGGAAACTCTTTAGGGTTGTAAAAGCACAGCTAATCGTGGACACATTTTTGGTAATCGTTGTGAAACTTTTTGTTCTCACACGCCAGTATGTATTTGAAATGAACGATCGGTGTTTTGGTATAGGAGACAGAAACTTTATCATGATTATAAGTGTTTAGTGGAATGAATTAAATGTATGTAGAACAAAAAAAAAAACAAAAATTATTTCAAATTATTTTTCACACAAATACGGTCACTACTATTCACCGGTATAAAAAACATCATCCCAATAAAAGATTCATACGACTTTTTATAAACACTAATTTAGAAAAAAATTATTGCAACAATTAATTTGGTTGAAGATTAAGCAAGTGTCAAATGATGTTAATAGTATCTAAAAGTGCAAATAAATAGTATACAAATTACAATATAAAAAAAATCAATTTTAATGACGTTTATATACATAGTTGAAAAGTTCAAAAACAAAAACAAAATAAAAATAATAATCATAATAATAATTAATAAGTTAAACTTCTTTGAGTCCCCCTGAAACAATAAATTGTATTTATTCTTCTATGAAAAGCAGATGGTATTTAAAAAATCAATCATTTACTTCGATTTCAATACTGCTGCCTTAAATCACGCGCCAATTTGTTTCCGGTATAAAATTTAAAATACTCGTAAACAGTTTGCAATTGTATGGGCGTTATTATTTATATATGTGTAAGTATGTTCGTTTCTTCATAACCAGAAAATTGAAATTTCTGTAATAAGGGCTTAGATTCCAACTTTCATCCAATCGACTCGTGTCTGTAAATAAAAATTGTGTTGTCAGTGCAATTTAAAAAGATACGCCTCACGAGATATGGCAATGCATTAAAATGAGTAGGAGCCGTACATTTGCTAGAACAATTGAATAGGATTGCAATTGAATAAAATCACACCGTCTGCCAGAGACGCATTTCCTTCATTTGCCCTTCAACATCAACATTAACATTAATATCAACATGTACGAAAATATATAATTATTCTGAAAGTATTCAATTTCAATACTTCTTTGAAATGTGCATACGATTGGGATTGAAGACTTTGAGAATGTTGTTTTTACTAATAAAGTAAGTAAATTACAAACTAAATAAAAGTAAAACACATTCATCTCATTTTGAACTTCACAAGTTTTATTAAGCTTAACTTATTAATAAGTGAGAAATAACTGTCTGTTACTTATACTACAAGAATAGCATCCGATGTTCATAGCAAGAACTAAGAACTTCTAAGAATATAAAAAGAATTTAAAGAATATGAATACACAGTCGATAACAGACAGTACATTGTACTGTTAGATGCATGTGACGTATTCAAAAATCTTATTATTCGATTTATCTAATCTACTTTTGCGAGAGTAACCGTTATTACTGTAAGATAAAATGAAAGTTTTAGCAGTTGCAAAAGTCAGATGTCAGTCAAGTTTCCTAAATGCTTGAGCGGAATTTTATAATTTCAAATTCCACAACAAAAGAACGTATTCAATTCGGTTGAGGACACACAGTTTGCATGACTATGGATTCGCCTACAGGCTTCATTCAAAGCAGAACATTTGTATAGATCAAGACTGCAACTTCCGCTTTTGAAAATCAAAAGCAAATAACAAAAGACATCCTTGATCGTTCAAAATAAGATCATTTTGAATGACTTCATTCAATGAATATGACTTGAAGGGGAACTTTTACAGTTCTTTTCTTCCTTAAAAAATGTATGTACTACGCGAGTAGGAATTTATATGTAAGTCTATTGACCGTAATGTTTTGTTTTATTATTCTACTTAGAGTCGATAGACGATGTGAGACCGCGTTCTGATTCAAGAACTGTTTTTTACTCTTGTATATGTGAAATTTCATTTAAGAATATCCAAGTATGCATAGACTTACAGACATACATAGTATATGAACATCTCGAATGATTTCAAATTATTTCCAACCGAGTTAATTATAGAGGAGTTTGTAAATGACAAAGAATAACAAGAAAAAAAAAAAACATTATCCACAAAAGCAAATGCTTATTGTTTTTGTGTATGGAAAACTTCAAGCAGACTGTGGTAATAACAATGAATCTTATGATATGAAAGTAAGTGTAAGAAGTCTTGAAAACAATAATGATTTGACTTATTCACGTTACCACTAACGGCAAAATAATATATAGCAGCGTGTTTAATGTTTTTTTTTTCTTTCTGCTCCAAAGGAAATCGTAAGCAGCAGCAAAAAATCAAGATCAGTTTTTTTTTTCTTTATTTGTAACAACCGTAATAACCTAAGGTCACCACATTTCTAAATATCTATAATAATAAATATTAAGACAGCAGTTTAAATAAATAAAATAAATTTTATTTCAGTTTAATAATCACTCTTAATTATGAATCAAAAATAAATACTTGTGAAAAAGGACGTTCAATTGTTGTAAGGGTGATTTAATCTTGTATCTACATACAAAAGGGGTGATAAAAGTGAATTGATACATTAAGCATATTTTTCTACCTATGCATGTATCTGTGTTATGGCCTTATACTTTTGGTTAGTTTATTTATTATGAGAGAAACCCTTGTTTTTATGTTTCTAAATTTGATTGTGTGACACTCTTCAGATGAAATTAGATACGCTAATGTATTTAAATTTGTCATGGGATACGGTCGAGCATTGTTTACAACCAATTAATTTTTCATTTATCATGATAGATTTCACTTTAAAGTCAATTTTATTAATTTTTGCAACAATGAAATGAGTATAGAAAATCAGACATATTCTTCTAAAGAATTGTTAGACAAGGATAAAAAATAATTTGCAATATTCGAAGAATAATTAATTACTCAATTACTTATTTACTCATTTACTTTGTTAGCCATTATACCTTTTTAGTCAGTATAGTCACTGATGGGAATTAGTTATTCACAATACTCATTAGACCATTACATATTTTTTGGTAAGGATTTCCTCAGCGTTAACCTCAAATGGAATACAAATGGAAGAAACACTTAAAAATCGAATGAGTTGGATTGAAAATGACCGAAATTTAGATGGCTGATAGAAATGAACTCAGGGTATTTCATTCAAAACAATCTAAAAACACATATAACCAAGCATTGAGACAGATTTGATCATACTATATCAGTTGGAGATTCGCTATGAGATCCAACGTCGATGTTATGCATTGGTTCCACAATAGTGCACTCAGAGGGATGGTAAGCAACGGGTACGTTTCTAATGTAGCAACTATTTTCATGCAGAGAAAAGCTGGAATTTTGAAAACTTAAGAGAATTAAGTATTGTTAATTTTGTAAAATTATATACAATAGACGGTTGGTTGAAAAAACTAAAAACCGCCATAATAAATTGTCTTATTGTATTCTTAAATATAGGAAGTACAATTGTACTAATGTACGGTATAAAGGCCCCATTGAAAACTCAATATTTGTTACATTTGTATATTCATATCGCCAAAATAACAAGTAACAAGTGATGATGCGCAGACTCAGTAGACATTATTTATCATAAGTAAATTGTTCATTTTCACACCAATACTAAAAGTCTGATACAACAGCAGATACAATGAACCCACATTTATTTGTCCCTCTTTAAACTTTCGAAGTGGCCAGGAATCTACATTTACACATAAACATTGCATTCACAACAATCGATTGCTAGACCAGACAGTCTGACATCTAAGTGTGCCATATCCAAAATGGTATAACATCGGTCGACCGCAAATGAACGAGCTGAACTGAAAAAATAGTAACAAGAGTACGAGTATATTTGTCTTTAGTGTCACCATATCATACATATTTTTATGTTTGTATGTATTGTTGTAGAGGTATTTATTGTTTTGTTTGCGATTTTTTTCCTTTAACTCGCGAGTTGTTTTAACAGAGCATACCATAATGTGGTTATGTGTTTCTACGTGCCATATATTCCTGGAGTTGCTTTAAATGATTTAAACGGTTCTCTAGTAAAAGAGAATGTGAGAATGAGTGCTGTAGATAGAATGAGATGCCACATAAACTAATGAGTGCCTATGTTGAAACATTAGATAGTAGGAAGAGCAACACAATCAGATACAACAATCATACAGACACAGTTATGAGATACATTTGTTCTGACACAAGAAACTCAATGTTCTACACACACGCTCTCTCGCACACAAATACAAAATCACAATTGTTAGCTGAGTGCTTCTATACGTTGTTCGTTTAAATGAGTACAAATTCTACAATCGCACACATTTGTTTAAACGTATTTATGTGTGTATGTATGTATGTATGTGTGTGTGTGTGCACATCCCTAAATAGATTTTTGTGTTTATTTCTCTGTTTGTGTTTAACTCACAGCGTCGCATCATAATTTTTTCTATCCCCAGATGCATTGTGTCTACATGAGTGAGTGTATTCTTGAAACTTATTCTTTTTTATCTCTGTATTTGTATATCTATTACGTAAATAATATATAAAAGGACAAATAAGCACGCCCAATGCTATCCTGTAATGATGATGATGCTCCTCCCAGATTTTTCTTATATAATACACATACGTGCATATATATATTTATATATATAAATCAATATTTATATATATATATATATATATGTGTGTGTACATGTATGAATACATACATTTGTATATGTATGTAAATATATATGTATATGTTACTCATTTTGAAGAATATTTTTAAATTTTATTTAATTCTGTATCTCAATGCTTTGAATAAAAAATTTGTAATTTTTTACAGTCTATAAATAATTTAGCTCTTGATCTTTGATTTTAATTTAATTGCAATTGAAATAAAAAAAAAAAAATTATCAAAACGACGAAACACATAATTTTAAATTTTTGAAAAAATTATACATTCTTAATGATGATAATAATTTTTAACAAGGTGCCATAGCCTTAGTAGGTACTGTGTACGAAATATGAAAAGGATAAATTCTTTGGACGACTTTTCCTCAGTAGTCTTCTGCCAATATCACTGTGAGTAAATAAAATTGTCATGTAAAGTTCCTCAAGTTGTAATGACCAATTAAGGAAGTAAGTACATAAGTAAGATGGCAGATTTCTATTTTATAACCTTAATGTAAGATTATTTAAATAATTGATCACACAGAACTGGAATTAAAGTAATCAAATGAGGCTAAACCTAAAATAAAGAAGGAAAATTAAACACAAGAATGAATGATTATTAATATAAAATTGAATGTTATTCGTGAGAGGAGAATTTCAAATCTAGACTTTTCTTTTCAAAAATCTTCCGTGGTGATGATTTTTAATATATTTTTTTCGTACTCTACTCTGTTTTTTTCTTTAACGAGTTAAACTATTCCAATGAGTAATGTATTAAAGTGGTAATGTGGTAATGGTATTCGTACGACAAGTTTCTTTAGAATATTAATTGACTTACAAATTCATAAAATCGGAAAAGTGCAAATTGATCATTTATTTCTTTGTTTTTTAAATTTCTTTAAAAAATTTAAGCATCAGTGAATGACCAAATTGAAGAAATATTAAAAATAAAAAAATTTTTAAATGGTTTTGTGAATCCGGAGATATGGAGTCTACTTGTGCAAACTGGACAAGTGATGTATAATTAAAGAATTAATTAAATAATTAAAATGACAGTAATATGTGTATTTAATTAGTTGAACGTCCACCATCTTTTTGTTATTTTTTTTACTAAATAAAATAGAACACCAATAAGAATAAATGAGTGTGTAGTTAATCGTACATATTGTACGGTCTAAGGAAGTATGAGCGAGATGTGAGGTGCATATGTGCGTCTGTATTAAGGAGAAGAGATGAGTGACTCAAAACTTTTAAATTTGAAAATTCTTTTATGGGTTATTTTGTTATAAAAGCGATAAACTTGGTTTTGATTCTGTGGTTTAAATTTCATTGTATGAAAAAAATTACGCCTTCGTCCGAAAAGAACGCTACATTCGTTCTTCCACATACTACATCCGTATATTTGTAATATATATACATACAAACGTATATACATACATACATACATACATACGCATGTGTTTTGTACATATATTTATTAAAATATTTGTAGGTTGATAAACAACAAAAACTCCTAAGGGGTCTTTGGTAGTCGTAATGTGACATTGATTTGAAAGGAAAAAAGAATAAAACAAAATAAATACAAGAAAAAGTCGACACATAACCGCATATTACGAAGGAAAAATTCCAAAAAAAAAAAAAAAACAAAACAAAAAAACACCCAGCCAGCAATGTCTGGCTGAGGTTGAACAAGTAATGAAAACATTTGAGAAACCAAATAAGCGATTGGGATGGTTACGAACGAATGTGGGGTTTCTATGGGCTGTTGCTCTTTTAGCTTTGAGGTTATAGAAACTGAAACAGACGAATGTGTCTTTTTATAAATGTTTTATTTTGACCAATTCCTCAGCTGAAGTTTAGAGAACGAAATGGCATTCGTATTATGTTGTAGTCATTTAGTTTACTTTACACTTTTAAATGGATAAATAAATTCGCGGCATCCACTAAAGCAATGAAGAACTCACCGTTTTGATTTACCGTTTCTGCCATTGTATGAATTGAATGAGTTGTCGCTAAATTCCTTCGCATTATCACAAATGCAAAACTAAATATAACATTAAAAATATTAATACATATGTATATTTAATTAGTGTAATTTTTGATGAGACCATCATTGTCTTACATTTTCCATTCATTAGTCATATGTAGACTGAAAGTATTTCTTAAAAATATATGTACATATGTATGTATGTATATTAGAATATGAGATAAGATATGTGCTTGTTTTTACATAATTTTTATACATACAAAAAGTAAAACTGTAGATTATTTGAGTTGTTTTATAAATAAGAAATACATTCTTGTACGCAACGTTTTTTTTTTTTGTAATCCTTAACGGCGGTAACACTCAAGATAAGACAATTGCTAAATGAATGTCAAATAAGTATACATATGTATGTACATATGTATGTAATTATTTTAGATCATTTTACTCCAATTGTAAACGTTGCTTTCGAAAAAATTTACTCAAAATAAAAATAAAATCAACCCCTACTGTGCGAGTACCCGTAGTTGGTTGAGTAACTGTTTATCATCACATCGATTAAAGTAGTGTTAAGCAGGAATACCTACATATGTTTGTGTGTGAATAGTCCTGCAATCTACCCTCAATATGAGGCGAGGATGTGTTGTACTTAGATGCTGTAGATGATGCTGTTGATGATACTTATAGGTTGATGGTAGTTTCGTCGCATCACCACCACCACCACCGTTGTTGCTTTCTTCGTGATGTTTGAAACTCAATCTCAATGTTTGTTTATTTGTTAGAAGAGTCTCATCTCTTTACAGATACACGACAATCGGTCACAAATGAAAACACACACCAGCATTTTTAAATATTAAACCGACGATTCATTCTCCGTCACGACGTCATCACGTCAAAAACGCGACAATACGCATTCGTATCCTACATACAATATAGAATACATACAACTACTACAAATACACATAAAATGGCAATTGCCTTACAGTTGAAGATTTTAAGATTTCAGTTGTTTCGAGATGAGAAACATTATTAACTTTTTCATTTATTAAATATCCTCTGCTTGAATACGTTTTAAAAATATTTCATCCGTTCTATTTTTGTGGTTTTAACTGATTGGCTTGCTTCTTGCTTGCTTGTTTAAGTGTTTAAGTGTTTAAAATAAAATGTTTGTGTCGTAATATACTATTAAAAATCTTTAGAACGTCTGCAGAAATAATAAAAATAAAAGATCGGATTACATCATAAATCAATCACTAAAAAATACATAAACAAATAATAGTATTAACTAAAATAAAATAAAACATTACATCAAGTGAGTGACATATGTACATACATATATGTATATGCATGTATAATACAAAAAAATAATATTAATGTGAATATGAATATGAATAAGAATAAGAAGTGCAAATAAAAATAATAATAAATATATAAAAAAACAAGAAAAGATAAATGCCAAAGAAAGTGCCAAACAATTGAATTCTTCATTATATCATCAAAAAGATTTTAAAGGAATATTTAAAACTTACACATTGGATTAACGATTAATTAATTATTAATCAAAATGATATTCGACCGCTACGCTGTCTCAGGTAATTTTCAATACATCTCAATAATAATAAATGTACGGTAAGCCGTCGGAAAGTGGAACAAAGTATGGATTGGAAAAAAGTGATGTTAAAACGATTAAAAATATTATTTAATATCATCTTCTGTTTGATCTATCGATAATCATATTCTAAACAAAGAAATTAATTCGAATTTTATATATTGATAGTGCACTTCTCTAGATTTACAATTTACTTAACTACCAACGGCCTAAGCTTCCCATTAAATTGATTGTGGAAGCATTGCCACCAGGTAATCCTCATGCGGGTTAGTGTCCCATTACCAATGCATTTATTCACAATTTTATAACGTTCAGATCACGGTTATACAATGTTTTGCAATAGCGTAATATTTCAAGATACGATCAAGAGACTTAGAGAAAAGTCATATGAGCGCAATCGGTTACTTAACTTAGTTGTTGACTGGTTTTTAGTTTTATTTGTTTGAAAATAAGGATTTAACAAGAAATATTGAGATAATAAAGGAATAGAATACAACAATGATTGTATTTAATGTATAGCAACTATGGAATTAAATTTAAGCGCATTTATTATATTAGAATTATAAAAATGTACGTTAGAATAACTATCTATATATCTGCCGCAATTATGATAGATAACAAATGACTATGAAAATTATCACTATCATGTGATGTCCATCAAGTGTCGCTCCTGAACGGTATCTTCATATAACGATTGTTTACTTTCAGAGCTACGAAAATACCACAAAACTGTTAAAAGATAGAAGATAAACAATATCAATATTTTCCTAACGACGAAAGGTTTGATTGACAATTATCGAGAGATGATGGAAATACAAAAATAATTGAATCAGTTAAAGTAATGTCTAGTACAAACCTCTTATGCAGATTTTATCAATATATTTTGTATTAATCTTTTATTAAACATAGGACCGGTAAAGAATTTCAAATATAAATAATAAATAATATAAGCTTAAAAATGTGAATAATTAATAAACTAAACACAACTAAAATATATTAAGGGTTTATAAAAACATCAAGTTATCTAAGCCATATTTCAACATAACTCGGAATCATTCAAGGTACTAAGGAAATAACTTTTTTTTTTTATTTTTTTAAAGAGTTTATACGCCACATTTTTGATTGCAATTCCATGGTTCCAAAATTGGTTATTAAATAAAGTTTAATGACTTTGGCCTAGTTATTCGAAAAACTTATTTAAACGCAGGTTTATATACAATGGACAGAATATGCCTTGATACCCCAACATGTGTATACAATTTTAGGAATTTTATTTTTTTATGTTTCATATATGAAGTCGCCGTGGACGTAAAAGCCAGGGTTCGAGTCCCAGGCCAGACATCAAAACAAAATACAAAAAATATTTCCTCTCAGCAGATTTCTGGCAAAAAATCTGATAGTAAATAAAATTGCCATGAAAAGTTTCTCATAAAATCTGTCGTTCGGAGCCGACTTTAAACTGTAGGTCCCGCTACTCATGAATAAAATTAACACACACAACATAAGTGGTGTGAGAATCTAGGTCAATAATCCTGACTGATGGATTCTAATGACCAATTATGTGTATGTTTCATATATTTATTTTGTTAATTTATTTCTATTTTATAAAAACACAAAAAAAAACTTATCAATACATTCACCAAAAAATATAAATACATGAAAAACTTCGGGATTACTCTATATTTGTATATACATATAGAATGTATTAAAAAGTTACGTCAAAAATTTACTAGGATATTTCTTAAGGCCAAAAATTCTATTCAGCCTATTTGGCTTTGAATATAACACTTGATTTGTGTTTTCTGGTTTTCAAATTGATTTCAGTGCGAGAATTATCGAATTCACAACCCCTTTTTCCAAATGATCGCCTAAATACTCTCTTACAGACATATCAAAACTATGTGGAAGAATATAAAACCTTTGGTAGGCAAATCATACATATATTCACATTAGTAACATTACGAGTACCGAATTCTTCCGCACGTTAGTTGAAGCTGTTATTTGAAATGTTTGTCTTATTTATTGTCTCGTCAATAAATTAAAAATTTCCCACGACTGGTGCCAACACATATTCATATTCATTCTAATTAACTGTCTATTTTCATTAATCAAAAAGGTTAATAAACAGAGAAAATTTTACATGCACAATATTTAGTATTACAATGCTAAAAAATCGTCATTTTAATTTGGACACGTAAATTTAAATCTAGAATCTTACTGAAATATATTAAACAACTCTTATTAAATCGAGACGCTGAGAAATACATATGATAGTGAAAATTTTACAATACTATGGCACAAACAAAAAGGCTTTCTTTATAAACATGAATTATATACCTAATAGTGATGCGCTAAGGTTAAGCATTATTTGAAAATAATTTGTACCCTTAGGGTATTGCATGAAATAGACCGCTATGCCAGTTTAAATAAGAAGTGCGGATAACAGCCTTATTTAATTTTGCATTTTGTTGAAACAATTTTTTGACTGTGGATAGGAATTACCTTGTTTTTTAAGTACATATTGATTTTGTGTATACCACATGATTAGTTTGAAAAGTAAATATTGATGTAGGATATAGTTCACGGTACAAAGCTAAAGAATACGATAATGTTCTTAATTTTCTTTGTTTTTTGTTTTTTGTTTTCTTTTTTATTTTTTTGTGCGAAAATTCACACATATAAAAACATACGTACATATGTACAATGTTATTTGAAAATCTCTGAATTTTAATAAATTCACTAATCATATCAGAACTAAATTTGAAAGTTAAATAAGTACAAATTAATATGTAGCTCCATTTAGTACATCCATAATTGGTCACAACGCTTCAATCAGGATTACGACCTAGCTTCTCACACCACTTATATTCACGATTGTCGAGGCCTACAGTTTAGAGTCGACTGCTGAGGACAAATTTTTGAGAAACATTTTATCGAAAATGTTATTCACTCTGTTATCGATTATATAGATTAGCTGATCTAACTGCGAACACAAAAACAAAACGTAAGTGTCTTTAATGAAATTGGAGAAAAAAAAGTAAAAATAATAATCTTTTCTGCCCTTCTTACATTCGTTCTATAAAACTAAACTACAAAGAAAACAAATTTATCAATTCTTTATGTGCATCATAAGGAATTGCTACAACCAAAGGTGCCGTGTGAACGAGATAATTCGCAATTATGTTTCGGTAAACGATACAAGTGTTACTGTGTGAACATGGTATTTCGTTTTAGTGTCGCCTTTAATGAGACTGTTATTAGCACATGTCATTTAATTATTTATTTATTTATTATTAATCATAACAAGATAATAATCTTTAAAATTAAAGTGGTATGAGAGTACATCAAAGAAAAAAATGTAATGACGAATCATTGATTATATACATACATACGTATGTAAGTAATGAAATGTTTGAAATAATTTAGAAATATAAAGAAATAAAAATATATAAACTCGGGAAATAGCAATCGATAAAAAAAAAGAATAAAAATATATTGATCCCTGAGGAAACCTCTTCTAATTACCAATTAAACTGGTTGTGATTTGTTCATAAGATAACGCATAAGATCACAAGCTGAATTAGAAAAATGGAGGATGGTCTGTAGCTTGTTCAATAATATTTTGTGATCAAGTGTATCAAAAGCCGCATTCGATTTCACGGAAGATAAGCATTTCAAAGCCTCGAGCTGCTTAAAACAACGAAAACTAAAGAGAATTTCTAGCGGAACAAAACAAAGTTCGTTATATGTGTCACTATCAGGGGTCGGAACATTAATATTAATAAATATGTCATTGAAAACGTTTACATCGACATCAGTCCTTTAAGTAACTTTTTAGAGTACGAAAGTAGTAAATTAAATTCTACGTAAGCTATGTTTGCAGTACGGTCACTTTGGGATGTCATCCACTAAAACTTTGCTTTGCATAAAACTGTGGACTTTAATGATATGATTGACGTCATCAAACTATTTTGATTTCTTTTAATTTCGCTTTCAGGTAGTGATATGCCGATGCTATGCCTGCAATTCTAGCGTTAGGTTTGCAGTAGTGGTAGAAGGTTTACATTGATGTTTTAAAAACAATTAATATAACTTATCGATACATCGAATATTTTTGAAGTTTTTCTTTTTTATTGATAAACATTGATAAATTGTCGATGTTCTCTGTTCAATGCATCGAAATTAAAAACTTGACACAAATACATTTAGAAATACAATGTGTTACACATAACCGACCTAAAAAAGTGTATTACAATATTTGAAAACAGCTCAAGTATAACCTTACCTGTTATAGGTAACGGCACTTGATTTCAGTCCATTGCATATTTTAGTGAGACCTAGGTCTATGAAGACTTCCTTAAGGTTAATGGAAGCGAAGTAAACACAACAGGAATGAGTAATTTAAATATAGATTTGGTTGTTACATACTCTTTTGAGAGCAGAGCATACAAAACGAGGGGACAGATAAAAGCGTGGTGTTTTTCCCGCTTGCTAGTTGATTAGCTTGATATTAATATAGACTTTTAAATCAGCTATCCAAGGCTAAATTTTTTTAAGAGGATTAGTTCCACTCCGCAGATTAAGTCAGAACGTTTTCATGTTGTAGGAAAATCGATTCGAAAGTATATACTCAGCGAAAGCAAAGATGAGTAGTGTCGGAAACTCTTCTAAAATCAAACGGTTAAGTTATTCATCCAATTATTATGCAGACTATTACAGAGTATATATCCAAGCTCAATTTATAGAATCCGTATGGAAAACGAACCATCAGACGCATACTTGAAACCTATACGACGTTAGTGCATCTCTAAAGGAAACACCGGGGTGTTTATCAAGTAGTCAATTGGTAAGCATACTTACTGGCGCCGGACAACAAACATTCTGACGTTTGGAACGGCAACAGGTTTGCGCGAATCGTTGATCATGGTACTCCATTACCTTTTACGAAACAATAAGAACAATTATATTTTTAATTCCATTTTATTACAAAAATCTATCAAGACACAGTAAACACATATGTACATATTTTGTGATAAATCGAGATTTAACAGCCCGTCCATGAGGAGGTTTTTCTTCAAAGTCCGAAAGTAATTTGCGAGTTTCTTCAGACGTGCTACTATAAAACTTTGCAAAATTTAGTCTAGCTATGGAGGTGTCAATCATTACACATCATGTGCCAAGAG
Organism: Sarcophaga peregrina; assembly: GCA_014635995.1. NCBI lineage: Eukaryota > Metazoa > Arthropoda > Insecta > Diptera > Sarcophagidae > Sarcophaga > Sarcophaga peregrina. The sequence continues at coordinate 248,515 of CM025791.1, forward strand.
GTCCTCGCAACACGAGCATTGAGCGGTGATATAATAATTGTTGTGTTTTGTTTAATTTATCATATGGCTGCACTAAAACATTTCAAATGTTAAATGTCATTTTAACTGGTGGTAGAATATTTTTTTATATATTTTTCACTTTTTAATAGACTTTCATTCTCGTAAATTAAAAAGAAAATTCTAAAATAAATTGTTTTCGAAGCCATTAACACGAAACTATTAACTATAACACGAAAAGGTCTTTTTATAAAAAGTTCTCCTGCACTTTTTCAATCTCCAAGTACCATTTTCTTTTGAAAAAATCAAGATTATACTCGATTATATAAAAATTTTTTATTTATATGGTTTGTGCCTACTTTACTTTCAGGCAGCACTGGCGAGGAGTACGAATTCGGTGCGTTAAAACAATTTCCTCAAAATTTAGTTTCACACGATTCAGTAAATCGCCTTGCTTTAGGTGCTCATAATTCTGATATAAACTACCAGCACAGTAATTTTCATAACGGTTTTAGTCGCAGTAACTCACCAAGTCGGGTATTAGGGCTAGATTCTACTACAACAATAATCAACACCCTGCCATATCCACCCGCACACATGGAGCATTTACTTAACAGCAAACTTCAAGCTGAAAGACTTTTGTTGGAATCAACACAACTACAAGAAGCTGTCTGTGATTTAAAACCAAATAAAAGCGGCGTTTTTGCCAAGCAGTATTTGAGAAGAGGCACAAGATTCGGACCATTTGCCTTGTCTGAGACATTGGAAAAATCAAATGCTTGGGATGTAAGTATATTATCCTTAAGTTTATCTTTTTCTAAAATTTAGAAATTTTTTATTTTTAGCATTACAACATTCCCTAACTAAGATATTTTTTTTTTTTTTTTTGCAATATTTTTCTAATACAAGAAATCTAAGAGACTCATATTTTCAGAAATATCTGATAAAGACAATAAAAATATAAAGAATTTATGAAGAGGTTAATCCTTTCGCATCTGTTAAAAAACAATCTTACAGTTTACCTTATAAAATGGCGAACGGTTTTTTTAACTGATTCCATTTCATAGTTAGGATATAGTATTCACGTAAGGGGACAAATTTCATATATTTTTCGTAACTTAATCCTGTTACAGTATAAACCAAATTTTTTTAGAAATATTCTTGTAGTTTCATATCAAATATGTGAATGCACATACAAACATACACGTTAATAGAAGAATTAATATATATTTGGGTAAAAATAAAGTGGTTGGGAAATTATTTAATTAAAGATGTGCCAAAAGAAAGGAAAATTTTAGCAAAACTCTTCAAATTGACGGGAAAAATCAATTAAAAAAAATTTAAAACAGGCAAAAATTGTACACACAAAATTTGCACGCATATATGTATGTCCGTTAAAGGATAATACCTTCAATCTAAAAAGGCGCCCATGACTAACCCTCAAAATGAACACCACCAAAGTAAATCTTACACAAGACTAACGCGAAGAGTCATAAAACAAATACGGAAGCAAACAAGCGCAAATCCACAAAGTGTTTCCTAAACGAGGATTAAATTCGGTTTACAGATAATTCCAATTAGGGGCTTGTCACTTTGAACACTACCAAAAAAAAAAAAAAATAATAAAAATCAAAAAAACAACAACAACAACAACAGCAACAATATTAACACTGTCAATGGTTATTCGTACATTACACATTATCGTATGTCCGTATTTATATTTCTGTATCTGTGATATTTTTTTTTTCTTTTTGCTTTCTATTTTCTTCTAAAATTGACAGACAATCCAATCAATATAATGAATACAATGAAGTGAGAACTCAGGTACGTTCTCTCTATATTGGCAATATTTATGAAACACTCAACGACCGTATCCCAACTTTGTTTTTTTTTTTATTTATCTGTACATCTCCACGAATACGATACTTGGTTTCAAAGTGTTTGTAGAATATTAAATCTTGTGCTATTCTGCTAACATTTTTTATATATTTTTTGTTTTTTTTTTTTTGTTGGTTTGAATATCAAGAAAATAAAGACAATTTATGAAATATGATTTGTAAGCGTAACTGAAAGTATGATGTCTCTATAGTTTGTATCGTGTGTGCTCCATAAACATAATATAAATGATTTTGTATTTTTCTAATGCATCTAACATTCGAAGGTACACATACATACGCGTACATACCAAGCGAAAAGGTGTTACGGTTTTATTTTAATCTCTAAACAGAAAATATTGTACTTTTTATATGAAATAATAAATAGACTCATCCAACAACAAACGCCGTCGTATGAAATGCATAGATTTAAAAGAGAAATGAAACAGAATTTGGTAAACTGGTAAACAGGAAGCAAATTCCTATCAGTTAATCCTTATATTCAGATGAGATTAAGATGATCCCTCTGATGTACATATTTAGGGATGCTTACCACAAATGATCATATGCTGGTAAAGCAAATAACTATGTTCAGTTGTGATATCATGAATTCCTTCTTTACTCTCCTGACATTCAAATTACTATTTATATTTTGCTTGTTTTCCTTTTTTATTTAAGCAATAATTCTAGGGTAAGACGATAATCTAATTTGCTGAACATGTTAATGAAAAACTATCGAAGTTATATTGAATTTTTTAGTGTTTTAAGAATAAAAATAGAAAACTATAAGTTTTATTATTAATTTCTGAATATTTTGAATTAGAAACTAGCTGACGAGTTATATTAAAATGACGTAACGTATGATGCCGTGAATTCTAACAAAACCAAAACGTTAACGTTAAACGTCACGAGTAGGCTACAGTTGCTCAAATACTTAAGGAAAAATTTCTTTAAATCTAGTATTTGAGAAAAAAAAATGTTTTTGTTTTTCTGATTTGAATGGCACAGCAATTATTTTAATTGTAATTATTATTTTCTGTTTTTGACGATTTCTTTTCGTTTGTAAAAGAATAACGCAATTTTTTAACTTCTTTAAAATAATATAATTTCTGGAGCGTGTACGATGCAACATACGTGCAAGCCACTTAATAAAATATTTGTACTACAACAACAACAGCTGGGTATAACATTACATATGAAGTATGTATGTATGTGAATATGTGACGACTTATATGTGTATGTATGTATGTATATACTTGTGGAAATAGTAAAATAAAAGTAAAATATCATTTAAATAACCGACGTTTTTCCAAATGACTTGCTAGACAAGAGCATGTAAATAAACTGAGTTGAAATATAAAATGATGTGAAGAGTGAACATGTGCAGAAACATAAAGAACAAAAATACAAAAAGAATAATAAAAGCACAACTTTAACTGGCCAATGGATTCCACACATACACTTGCATGTATGTATGTACGTACATTCATATGATTCCATTTTGAATGATGTACACGATTAAATACAGTTTTTTTGCATCCTATACACTTGAGCCATAATATCGTAGCTCGAAAAGTTTATTATTCCTTTCTCGAATTAAAAAATAAAAGAATAAAAAAATAAAAAAAAAAATCAACTACCCTTTACACTCTAGTTAATGCATATAAAATAAGGCGAGACGTCTTTATCAACATCATCATCATCATTATCATCATCATCGAAATCAGCATCACCGTAAACGTCATGAACAAGTTGCAAAAGTGATGTCTTAATAGAAGAATACTGGCTGGGTTAATTGTTTCTAAAAGTGCTATTGAAAAATTATTTTGTATTAATCTAAACAAAACAAACTCAGCAGTGGTGATTTTTCGGTGGAATTCTTTTTAATAAAAATTAAAAAAAGAAAAATTACAATAAAGTTACTTAATAGATAGTACACACATATGTATGTTTTTTTTTTTTTTTGTTTTTTAACTTTACGAGCTAAAGGTTGGGAATTTTCGAAAGACATTGGAAGCCCGGCCTACCAATGTGCACGATTCACCGGAAGACTTACTCTCGGCTTGCTAAACGCATGCGTACTAAGCCCAACCTAGTTCGTCACACTTTCAACCTCTCAGCCAATCTTTGCTGCGTCAATACGTTCCTTACAAAAACACATACTGCGTTCCAATTGTCACATGAGGTTAACATCAGGTTAACTATATTATACGGTGTTACCTGGAATCCTATTGTTCTCCTATTGTTGTTTCGTTGAACAACATATCGCGGGCAAGTAAAGAAAACATGCTCCGCCGTCGCCCTTTCATTACGGCATTCTGGAGCAGCCTCGTCTACGCCATGACCATACTTATAGAGCCCTATAACATCCATGGCCGGCTAATAGATGCCAAGATTGATCAGTTATTCTTAATATCTTGGACCATCACAAATGTGTTTAGGGTTAGTTGACGTCATTGAAATAATATAATTGTTAAAAAATGTACGTCCCTAGTTCACTGTTTGCTAGAAATAATTTTAGTTTATTTTTTAATACAACAACTTTTAGCGGTCGTAAGTAGATAGGCCTTAAAATAAACTCCTTGAAATAATTAAGACCGATTTGCTAATCGAATCATAATTATGGCTACTTATGAACGATGTAAGAGTCACCATCTTTCGGTACCGGAACAGTCTTTTTAATGTTAAATACATTAAGCTAAGCTCAATTACTTAACAAATTAGGTGATAACATAATCTTCTATAACAAGATGAAAGCACAGCTTGAAATATGTAAAGTTCTTAAAATAATATATTGTGAATCAGTTTCTTTCTTAAGATTTTCCACAGGTGCTATGAAAATGTCATTAAAATGTAGTTAGCCTTATTTCGATCGAAAAAAAAATATTTTCCAAAAAGCCTTTACGTAAAACCCTTCATAATTTTGATTGAAATTGAAATGATGTGTTCATAAGGAAGTAAACTTTCTTGAATGGGAATAAAATGCCAGCAAAAATATTTCACACATAAAAATTCGGAAAAATATGATTTTCATTTACATTAGAAGATGTTTTAAGAGTATTTCCTTTGTATCTTGTATTAATTCAAACCACATAAGCTATATTCGAACTTAAAACTTCCACTTCCGAAAATAAAATTTATATTTAAAGTTACGGGTTAAAGATTGCTGTAAAAAAATAAAGGTGCTGTATATGTATTTTTCAGCGAATGTTATAGTAAAGACTTAAACCATCAATGTTATGAACGTTATTAAATTTCTGTTTTGATTCTGTTAAAATACTTGTTTGGCTATTCTACAACAGATGGCAGAGCATATTATAATATTTGTACCATTTATACACAATATAATAGGATGTGTTCTTTTTACGCTTATTTTTGGCCATTACATCAATTGCGAACATAAATATGTTTGCCTGAATTTTTTGTGTATTTAAATAATTTCTATTAAATTTAAAATTTTTCAGATATTGCCAATGTCCCAAATACGAAACATGTTGGAGCCATCATCGGAAGTCAGAAATTTATTGAAAAAAATTCGTAAAATATCTGCTTTGGAAAGCAGCAAAGAGGCTAATTTTAGTAAATTTTTTGTAGCAGGATGTGTAAGTTCATTTAATTATTTCAGCTTATTATTTAAAACTTTAAACGCTTTTTATTATTTTAGTTGTGGTATGAATCGAACCGAGATATTGATGCTGGAGAGGAAATCGTTATAGATGGCCGGCCCAAAACACTTTTTGATCAAAACGAATTTCTTTCCAACGGAGAACTACAAAACGGCTCTTCAATAAATAGCAGCGATGACAGAAGTGAGCGTGATAATAGTAAGTTTGTTGAATTTTTATTTATAACTTTATACATATTAGCATTTGATTTTAACAAATTTATTGTGATTTAAATGTTTGCAATTTAATTTTGCATAACACATTCTAACTGCTAACTGCTTATAAGCATCATAAGGTTCTTACAGAAGACGATATTTTTATAACCACTTAAGCATGCCTGAAGTTCGCTGAAATGAATATTGAATGTTTCAGATGCGCATTAAGATTACAGAAATTCAAAATTGTGTCCGAAAGTAATTTATATTTTAAGTTTAGTTAATAGTTAAAAGGACTTTTTCATATTTTATTTAAGAGTCCTTTGTCTCCACGACATCTTTTCATATGTGGAAAGCAACTGGAATCTAAGAAATTAACACTTTGATGGGTGTTCACTTAGAGGTAATTTTTGAAAATTAAAGAAGAACACCACAATTATTGTTGTTTTGAAAACTGAAAAAACGACTGCCAGATAATAAGAATATGATTTTTTATTATTGGCTTTTAGTTTTTGTTGGTTTTAATAGCTACTTTATGTTGTAGGTATTTTCAAGCAGAGACAAAGAGATGTGTTTATAAAGATAAATGCGTGACTCTGTTCAAGGCACGCGTTTAATAATGGCATACACATAAAGTAACACACATAGCAACATAGTAGTAATGAATCGCTGCTGAGCTATAAGGGCTTTTTATGGTTAATACTGACAGTAGTATCAACGTCTGTTGATTACACAATTACAACATTATATAACAACGTGATATAACAATAAAACCCTGATGCTGACATGTTAACAAATGAAAGCAAAACCACCACCACCACCACCACTTGCCTAACACTCCCATTCATTCTAAAAGAAATGATCAATAATATCATATTCAGAATGTTTATCCCCATGCAGTTTCTCTGAAAATATGACACAAAACTGATATAATGTTTGTCAAACAGATTATAAGGGCTCAGCACCCTTTTGTCAACAAATCAAATATAAAGGCTGACACGCAATCGCAGTTTTAGCTACTGGCACAAGCTTCGGTGTGAATAACATTAAGTGAAAACAAGGACATGACTGCAAACACTATTTCATATGAATATAATAATGACAATGATATTCACTTATTAATTGCCTACAAATGTTGGCTGTCGTATAATTTGTAGTCGTCTGCTGTGGCATCAAGGAATATAAAAAAAAGTTATACACACATGTTTTAATTTGTTATTAAAACTGTTTGGTTAATATTATTTAATGTGCGGATGTGCGGATGTGAAAATTCTAAAATTCATTCATTCATGCAATACAGAATCAAAAAAAGGAGAAACGTAATATAATCCTAAAACTCAATTCGACACACCGTCATTAAGTAAGTCAACAACAATTTAATAAGTGGCAGATTTTTTATAAGCGTTATAAAATTAATACGGACCTTTTCGAATGAATTTCGTTGGCATTATCGGACATGACTTCTTTCTGATCGAAAATGTAATGTGTTAATGTGTTTTTCATGTTTGCAATAAGCTTTAATTCCTAAACACTTCATGTTCTATGCATGCGAATTCAGCTAAAGATTAAAAATTCAGCGAAAGATTAAATATTCGTTTACGTATATTTTAAAACTATTTAAGCGCACTATTTATTTTTATAAACTGCAAACAGCTACGCATCGAAACGAATGTACATACTCGTATATTTAATTAAAATTCAACCATAAAGTGTGAACAATTTATGCGTCAAGTTTTACATACAGAATGTATTTATCTTTATCATTTATGTATGATAATGGGAATTTTCGTTTGTTAGTTTATTTATGAACTTAGCCTGTTAACGTTAGTATGCAGATCTTCCCGATTTGATTGAAAGTGAAAAAAAATGAAAAAGGATCATAATTAGAAACTTTGTGGCGGAAGCTTTTACATTTACCCACAAATCTAAAACTAGGTTTATCTACACAATCGGCATAAGTAATCATATCTACAAAAGTATTGTAACTAAGGTTTTTAAATTACAATTTTGTGACTGTAACTGGGATTTAGCTTATAAAAATAATGAAGTTACCAACAAAAAATCTTTGTTTCGTTACAATTTAATACGTGTAGGCTTTTTGCGGATATTGAAACGAATGCTAATCAAAATTATTCGATAAGAACAGAAAAGTTAACCTAGCTCAAGAAGTTTTGATTACTTTGAAATGGATACATTGTATTTAATTGTTCTACCCAACGTCCATATTCATAATATGCATACCTTTATACGTACACAATAGTCCTCTTCATAATTATAGCACCACTTGGTTTTTACAACTTAATACGCAGTAGCGTTGTCGCCGTGGTCTAGTAAGTAGTGTGCTGGCTTATTAGACGTAAAGCCAGGGTTCGAATCCCAGGCTAGACATCAAAATAAAATACAAAAAGTATTTTTTCGGCGATTTCCTCTCAGCAGAGGAGAATTTTCTGAGAGAAAATAAAATTGCCATGAAAAGTTTCTCAAAAGTCTGTCGTTCGGAGGCGACTCTAAACTGTAGGTCCCGCCACTTATGTATAAAATTAACACACACAACATAAGTAGTGTGAGAAACTCGGTCAATAATCCTGACTGAAGGGTTGTAATGACCAATTATGTAATACGCAGTAGCGAATGAAATAAATGAATAAATTATTTGCTACAAAGAGTGTTTGTAATATAAAACGTAGCTTATATGCTGGCATTAATTTATAAATTATTATATAAAAATGTATTTTCATTCTTGTCGTAGGTAGTTCCGGTTTATTGTTACCTTATTCAGCTTGTGATTAAGTTCTGTAGCTGTTTTCTGTTCTCGTTGCCATTACTTTTCCCTTACTCGCTACAGTCCGGACATACAATATATATAATCCTGATATACATTCATAATTGGAGTACAAATGATTTTGTTAACTATTTTTATTATTACGAGAAAATCGCCTTTTTTCCCGCGATTTTTCGGGGTTTTTGGATCCCGAATTATCCCGAAATATCCCGGGATTTCGGGATCGGGATTTACAAAATCTCGAATCCCGGGATTTTTAAAAATCGATCCCGTTTGTTCGATCCCCTAGTTAGTACGTAGGCACCAGTGATGGTGAATCGTGCATGCTTTTGTCGGAACAAAAGCAGCTTTTGAAGATTTACCATGACTTACATTTTGGACATTCATAATGTCATCGTTGTATCAAATTCAAATAAAATAAAAAAGCAAGAAAAAAATTACTGAATTTATGTTTAAAAAACGTCGAATAATGTTTAAAAATGCTAAATTATTCCATTCTTCAATTACAAAATTATATTTTGTGTGGAATATATTTTTGCAAATCATATCTTACAGAGATTAAAAAATTTGGAAAATTAGAATCACCCAATGGAACAAAGTGATTCTAATTTGTTAGAATCTTCTGTAAGATCTTTTCATTTTTTAATTAATAACTATTAATTCATAACTATTTTTTTTTTTTTTTTTTTGTGTTAATAAACAAAATTTCAATAGTGTTTTTTAGCGGGTTTTGGCCACATAATATAATCTCTATATATAAAAATGAATGTGTGTTTATTTGTTTGTGGGTTTGTTGGAAGTCTTTAGATGGCTGGACCGATTTTCTTGAAATTTTATCTGTACCTTCCTGTATGTCTGGATGGAACTATAGGCTATATTTTATTTTAAAATTTCAAGTAGGCGTGATGCCACGCCCACATAGCCAATAAGTATTTAATATCGCATATCTCATAAACTGCAACAGCTAAAGTTCTCAAATTTTGTATGGATGACTTTGACGTATATATGAACAAAATGGGCGTATTGGCTATAGTGGGCGTGTCACCTTCCATAGTCTATATATATAAAAATTAATGTTTGTTTGTATGCACCTTATAGAATCGTAAACTATGCATTTGATCATGTTATGATCTTTAGAAAAGTTGTTCCGCATGAGCCGGGGAAGGTTTCTAAGTTGGTATGACTAATTTCCGGCAGGTGACGCCACTGAAAGTTACTTAAAATCAATTAAATCGTAAACTGTGCATTTAATCATGTTATGGTCTTTACCAAAGTTTTTGCGCATGAGCCGTTGAAGATTTCTAAGTTGTTATGACCAATATCCGATAGATTTAAAATGAATAAAATCTTAAACTGTGCATTTGATTATGTTATCATCTTTAGCAAAGTTGTTGCGCATGAGCCGACGAAGATTTCTAAGTTGGTATGACTAATTTCCAATTGTGGTGCCACTGAAAATTACTCAAAATGAATCAAATCTTAAACTGTGCATTCTTTAATAAAGTTGTTACGTATGAGTCGACGGAGGTTGGTGCGATTAATTTCCGATGTATGGCGTCACTGAAAATTATTCAAAATGAATGACAAGCAATTGGTCGACCTACACCCCAAGCACGGAAGAAAAGAGCATTACGAGACTCAGAATCAGACGAGCACTGTGACTGGAAAATCTTCGAGTATGTGCCGCTGAGACCCGTTCGAACAACGAGAAGTGAGATTTGAAACTGATCGAATGCGTACTACTCAGGCCCGTTCATCTGAATCATCAGGGCAACGAGAAACAAAATCAATAAAATAATTCAAAGTTAATTGGACATTGTGTAATGCCTTTCCCTCAAATTTATTTTAATTGGGGGCACAGCAACACGTGCAGGGTAAAGCTAGGGTTGTATAAACAAAAGACCAAAGAAAAAATGTACGAAAGAAAGGATAAAGTTTCTTTGTCGTAATGATAAGATACATATGTATGTATACATAAACAAATGATAATATACAGCTAGAACACGAATTAAGAGATAAGATTACAATTATTTCGATTGCATCTACAACTGATGTATAAAAGTCAATGGTACTGTATGCAGATTGTAAAGAAATTCGTAAAATATGTTTTTTTATAACAAGAGTAATTTATCTAATACTGACTAACAATCGTTAATTGATTACAGTATGAAAAACTTTAATCATGAGTTACTGTCACTAGCAATAATCTCGAATCACTCTTAGAGGGGAAGTAGAAGATTTCGAAATTTAGTTGTTCGTACAATACCAGACAACGCTTGGCAAATTATAATAGCAGTAAGAAGTTTCTTAAAGACGATCGAAATGAAAAAGGTTTTTGTAACATTAGACATAATTTAAGATTAAATAAAAAAAGATTAAGATTAAATAAAATAACATAAATATCGGTTTTGATCGCTTCTTCTTAAGAGACTTCCTTTGATAGAATCGATTTTATTTAATTTTTAAAATAACGGTCTTTTTAGTTTTTCGAAACCTTGTTTAGTTGAGGAATTAAAAAAAAAAAATTGTGTGGGAACTTGGAACAGGTGCTTATTATACAATATTGTACATTTTTGGTGGAAGCATTTGACTTTCGGTTTAATGCCATCGTCGTTGACTTCTACCCTTAGAAAGTAGAAGAACAATTCGTTCAATTTAGAAGTTTATTCAACGTATTTCGTAGAAAAAGAAAAATCTCTAAATGACAACCCGAGTAATACCGTTTGCCATAAGAGTCAAATGAAGTCAACCACCTAGTGACCATCTGTGTCCTTAAATGTTGTGTGTACTGTTTATACAATATTTTCTTAACACAAGACCACAACCCACTTCAAGTAAAAAGAAGGTGATGGTGTGGCATGTGAATGTTTTAAGTTATGCACTTATAGTCTTCAAAATAGGGTAAAAATCACTCCAGCGTTGCAAGCGATATGAAAAATCTTGCCGATGTTAAATTATCATCCCTTAAAATAAGTGTTAGGACCAATGTTGACCAACAACGCCAACACGACATCATCATCAAACTTACCTGCTTTTATATTTTAACGTTTAACTCTTGAGTATTCTTTCACTTTTTAGTGGTCAACTTGATTTTAACATGGTTAATATAAACTAGGCTTACATTTTTGAATTCAAGTCCTTTGAGGTTTATAATCTATTTTGAGTTAGTCAGGTGTTGGTCTATTAATATGATAGTGTGTGTTTCGTCCTTTTAGGGGTGTTATGGGCAAATATTATTAAAATTATTTGCTTAGTAGGGGTGAGGGTGCGTTTTTTATATTCGGTGCATACAAAGGCCAATTATCTATTCATTTTTATTTTCATTTCTATGTTTACGTGTTTAGTGAATAAAATTTGAGCCAAGTGTACACAAAAAAAAAAAAAAAAAAAACAATAAGTGTTTCTAGTTATTAACACACAGGAAAAAAACAAATACAGGTCCTTGTGTTTTTTGAACCACAACAAAAACTACTATACCAGTTAAAAGCTTCGCATAAAAGACACTTGACGTTCGAAAAAATTCAATGGTTAAACACTTTTCCAACGGAAACGGAAGAGTTCAGTTGCGTTTTAAGAAGAGAAATCTTTAAAATTAATCACTTAAAATTTTTATGAAAATTATAACAAAATAACAAAAGGAAAAAAAAAAACATTTGCATAAGAAGTCAGAGTTATAAAACTCTTACATTGAACGACAATTAAACATTTTTTATTACCGTTTGGGTAATTTAATAATCCGATACTGTGATTTTAAATAACGGTTTAATGTTTCTCTTACAGTATCATTTTATGGATCAAATCTAAACTGCGAAGAGGATTTCAAAAAGGACAAATCTTCAGACAATATTAAAAATGAACTCAGTGATGATGAAAACGGTATCGATATTCGTTGCGAACTTTGTGATAAAACATTTTTAGAATTAAAAAGGTATGCCAAACACATTATTAACTATTAACAATCAATCAATCAATTTATATGTACATATTTACTACAAAACAATAACTTAAACTTATACGTAGACATAGACATAGACATAGACGAACAAACATTTTAATCATATTTGAGAATTTAAATTTCCTAATTAGCAAATGTAAGCGAACGACCGACCATACGGGTGATAATTACCACATATGTATGTACATATGTATTATGTATGTCCTTCAAACATTTAATGATTAAGTTTTAATAATTTATCCTTTACTCATCAGTAACACTCATCAGTTCACCAATTACAAGTAATGATTCGATGATATGAAACTTGTACAAGTAGAACAAAAAGGGTTAATTGGTCGCTTACACCACAATATTAATTAAAAAATATTTTTTTTTTATTATGCAAGGGACAATTTAAAAAGGCCTTAAGAGAATTTTTGAAAATTAATTGCTTACTCTCTACTCTAAGCTCTTTAATTATTTTAACAAACTATAGAATTGTGAAATGGTCAGCAAATATTGACAATCACGAGAAGTGTTAACGACGCTAAACAAATTTTGTAAATATTTATTTAAAGAGTGTCAGTGACTGGCGACTACCGACAATTAACAACAGCGTACATTAGGGCTTCGTTCACCTACTGAATAATATTCCCCATTGGCGAACTCTTCTAAAAGCCCCCATTAAGCAAACAGCAATGTCAATGTAAGGTAATTGTAGAGCTTCAAAATCTCTGTGTATTTACTCGACGTCCTAGTACATGTACGAATGAACGTTTGTTCAATTCGACATGATTTTACAGACAGGTAGTTCCCAATACAGCTTTAATGGACAATTTTGATTTTTTTTAACAACACGCAATTGACAAATCACAAAAATCATCATCGTAAAACATACAAGTCACTTCAAAATAACCACTGCCACTTTATATTCATAAATGTATGCATAAATACTGTATGTAGTTGTATGTAATTTCATAGGACTAGTTCAGAAAACGCTAAATAAGAAGGTATGCCAACCAAATAAGTTTTGTATGTATAACAAAGGCCGTTTCTATTTAGAAACGAGAACTAAAATAGTCTCAATGGTTGTAGTTTGGTCAACCATCCTCAAATTTATTGTAATAAAAAGTAAATGTGACCAGTATCAACAATAACAACACGAATAACTTATAGAATCCTTTGATTTGTACAACAATTTCATTGAAAAACGCAAGCACTACAAAAGTTTGAGGAAATCACATTTTCTAATTCAACAGCAACAATAAAGAATCAAACTATTCAAATATCAAACTATGAAAAAAATAAAATGACAGCAAAGCTTTTGATTTTGATGGGATTTCTTATCAGATCTTAATGTAAAAAAAAGGGGAGTAACGCAAATAGCGCAAATATTGAACGCCTTCCTTTACGAACTAAATGTGTGATGGAAGGACGAGGTGAATTTCGTTTTCGTGTCATAAAGATTTCAATCTGAAAATGGTCAAATAAAACACCATATTGTAGTATAACTATATACATATGTACATATGTATCTGTTTTATATATAAAATTATTAGTCTGCCCCAAATGGGAATTTTAACACATGTTGATTGAAACTTCTATACGAATTAATTGCAGTTATTTTTCACTTTCTTTTGTCATTTCAGCCTCGACGATCATTTAGTCGGTCAACATAATTTCCGTAAAGACGAATTTTTCTGCGAATTGTGTTCGCTGCGCTTCTGCCATCGTCCCGTATTATTAAAGCATCGAGCATTGCAGCATAACGAAATTCGAAAATATCCCTGTGAAAACTGTACTAAGGTGAGTTTTAAGTAGTTAAAAGAGATTAATTAATAATATTCAATATACAGTTCCTTATATACTACATATATGTACATATGTATGTACATATGTATGTATATTGATGTAGACGCGGAAAGTCATCGCAAACAAGATATTATTTTCAGTTTTCAATTGTTAACTGTTTACGCTAATGGTTCTCTATTCTCATTTATTTTCTCGGATTATTTTGATGGATTATATATTAACGATTGTTTATTAGTGATGGTTGTGACCATGTCGCATTATAAAACATATTTCAATGTCTCTAAAGAGCTTTAATTGTTAATCGAAAAAAGTCTCTGAATTGTCACACCACTGTAAACGTGTGAAGATTGATCAACTTTAAAACTTCAAATCTTACCAAATACTTCCAAGCTACTTTAGTTTTCTAACAATGCCAATACCGCTGCCGGCACTCAAAGCATTTGATACATTTTTAATTTTTTTATTTTTATTTTTTTTTTTGTTGTTTCTTTCTTAAGATGAGGACCAAATCTGGTTTTAGACAAAAAAACAAAAACAAACAAAAATGAAAAAGAAATAAAATAATAAGTCAAGACATTCAAACATTTAACAATTAGGCATTATTTCCATTACATGTCACTACAAAATAAAAAATAAAAAAAAGTACAATACAAATTAAGGTGTGTTACTCAATCGAACGAAAATTTTTGTAGATTTTCCTCAAATATTGTACTTTCGATATTTTTAATTTCATCGTGATGGTCATCTCTTACTTACTTACCATCATTATCGTAAACTTTTGAGAAATACTTTCTTTCACATTACAAAGGCTTAATGGATTTCAAATTAGATGAGGTGAACGTTTCTTTTACGAAGTTTACGTCGACCACAACGTCTTCTGATCAGCACGTCGATCAAATTGTTTTCATTTTGATGTGAATAGAATTTCTTCAATTATTTTTTTTTTTATTTCTTTTTTTTTATTTTATAAAAATTTCCTATATCTGCCATTTACTTCTATTGAATGGGGGGGGGTATCGTGTTGTTGAGGATAATGCGTTTAAGTTGTTTTGCGATGTACGAGTAGTACTCCATAATAATTAATTGTTGTTAAATGTAGTGAATATTTTCGTATAATAAGCACAGTTTTTGCTAGTTGAACAAAAATGTAGAAGCTTATAAAGTCGTACCGTTTAAAACATTTCATTATTTGCTTAACGCCTAAAATTGTGAATAAAAATCATCGTGTATCTTCTATAAAGGAATATAAAGTAATAAGCTGACATGTAAAGAGCTTCAGTCTAACACCCCCTCCTACATAACCGGCATGTTTATTAAAATGGTAGTTGAGCAAGCAGCACGAGCTAAACAATAATTTATTTTTTTCTTTTCTTTTTCTTTTTCTTGTTTTTTTTTTTTTGAGTTTTTCGTTTTTAATTCTTTTCCTTTTGTATTTGTGGATTCAAAGTTATACAATAAATTAAGATTTATAATGCTTAGAGAGCTTCAAAAACCTTGAAGATTATGACAGATCGATCAATTTGGTCCAATAGAGGCACATCGTTGTAACCCTACGTATATATCAATCGCAATAATGTTGATTTACAACGTTGACTTTGATTGGTTTTGTAGAAAAGTTTTAAATAATATACGAGTATATACATACATATGTACATACAATATATACATATATGCATGAAATATTGTCTAGTTCTTTACATGAAATTCTATTTAAATTTCGTATACAAACGTTTTGTATTTGTCATTCAGAATGCGTGTAACGATAGAAGAGTTTAAAATATATTTTGTTGTTTCATTTTGAATTTAAGTGAGCATTCTCGCTTTTTTCGTCAAATGACAACTGCTCCAATTGATGGCAATTGATATTTATTTGAAGTAGGTGTTGTGTCGATTCATTGTGTGATTGGTTGTCCGTGTGGACTGTTCAGTCCAGTCTTCATGATACATTGCCATACTTAACGTTTCGTAGTAATCTTTGATTATTCAATGTTTAGGTATGTTTGTTTTATTAAAGTTACCTTTTCGAAAGCATCGTAGTTATATTTGCTTCGAATATTCAATTGTAACTCGATAACGAAACAATTGAAAACAATTTATGCGTACGATCAGTTGCGGTAAATGCTGTTTTGTGTGAGGGCATCTGTTCAATAGAGACTGGTATATGATTGATTAATTGGAGTTAACATTTTAGTTTCATTTGTGTTGCGCAGAGTCGAAAAGACTATACGTTTGATTTTTATTTTGAACATGTTTATATGCATACTCTTTGCTTTAAGAGGTAAGCTCGGTCAGTTGTAAATTGCCTGTACAGTAGCTAGGCCTGTCTGTTAATTTTATAATTTTGCTCGAAACATGAAATACAAATTGTTATAATAAAACGTCGAAAATATTTTTGATATTGAGTTTTATCCATTTTCAGGTATTTTGTGACCCGTCAAATTTACAACGCCATATTCGTAACCATCACATTGGCGCCAGAAGTCACGCTTGCCCTGAGTGCGGTAAAACATTTGCGACATCATCCGGCCTTAAGCAACATACACACATACACTCTTCCGTTAAGCCATTTCAGTGTGAGGTCTGCTTTAAAGCCTATACCCAATTTTCGAATTTGTGCAGACATAGGCGAATGCATGCAAATTGTCGAATGCAAATAAAGTGTAGTAAATGCGGTCAGAGCTTTAGTACGGTAACTTCATTGTCAAAGCATAAAAGATTCTGTGATTCAACAAACGTACCCCCGTCTGGCGTTGGTTTGGCCACCAATCTCCCACATACCCTTCAACATCAGACGCAACAACAATCGCCGTCTCAGTCAAGGTCAGTGGGAATTAACGGGACGCTACCTGTCAACATGGCAACACCACCCAATCCCTTTATTTTTTGGCGTTCACCTTTCTATCCCGCATTTACACCAGCTGCAGCAGTCTTTGGGCTGCAAGGCATGTTTCCGCAATCTTCAGCTACATCAAGTGGGAATTTTTCACCGATTTTTTCGAAACCATCTGTAGATTCAAAACTACAGCAATTAAAATGTCAACCTCCAAATAATACCACTGATAACAATAATAGCATGAGTAATGGTAATAATGGTAACAATGGTAATAGTTCCAGTACTAAATCTAATTCGGCGTCAATTAATCCCTCAAACAACGAACTGAATACATTCGGATTGTTTATGCCCAAATTAGAAATGAATTATAAATTTAAAAGTGAACGCAGTGCATCGGAATATAATTTGCGAGGTGTCAAAAGGAATACACAATTATTTAACTCTGATGATGAATCAAAGGAGAGCATCACTGTTGAACTGAAGCCTGAAAATCCTGGGTCCATGAAACCGGAAGGGAAGGAAGATGGCTATGCCCTAAGGATAAATGAAGATGACAAAGTAAGTCTTCATGTTGTGTTAAGACATTGTTCAAATGTTTGCAAATATTTCAAAATTCTTAATTATATTTCTAGAAATCAATTGATATTTTATCGGTTTCGCCTCATAATGAAACTGAATCAAAAGGCAGTTGTAATGAACTGCCTTTGGACTTAAGTGTCTCGAGAAAAAGGGGTAGTATTGACTCAAATTTAAGCCAAGAAGAATTGAAATCATCTCACGAAGATACAACTAATTCAATAAACATTAGAGAAATCAGTCCAATTGGACAAGACGAAATGAGTAACAGCAATTGTTATGAGCCGACAAAGAAACAAAAAGTATTAATATCCTCAATTAACAGCAGTCGAACACCAACAGCATCCCCGGGACCAACGCCCTCACCCTCACCCCCGTGCAATGTATCGAATAGCGCCGTTCATAATAATAATTCAGCCATAATGCCCACCTGTCCGCGACCAATTCATCCCATGATTCTCGATGAACTATATAGAACGCATGCACTTGAAACGACATTTTCTCGTCCATTTCCTTTTTTAGGCTTAATGGGGGAACGAACACCATTAGATGGCAATGCTTTACGCACCAGAGATGACGCTTTCGCACCTGAACCAATATTTCGAGAAGCCATAAGGGGACTGTCTTCAGGTGTTCTCCAAGTACCCCAATCGGGAAAATTAAAAGATCGCTATACCTGTAAGTTCTGTGGCAAAGTGTTCCCAAGATCGGCAAATTTAACGAGGCATTTACGAACACATACTGGAGAACAACCTTATACCTGTAAATACTGTGATCGAGCTTTTAGCATCTCTTCTAACCTACAAAGACATGTCCGCAACATCCACAACAAGGAGCGTCCATTCCGATGCCATTTGTGTGATCGTTGCTTTGGTCAGCAAACGAATTTAGATAGACACTTAAAGAAACATGAATCGGATACAACAGGTATGGGTTTAGCTATCAGCGATTCTCCAAGTTCAAATGAAGCTGATCGCGAAGATTCCTACTTTGATGAAATTCGCAATTTTATGGATCGAGTCACCTATAACGAGGACTTGTATACCCCATCAAGCATAGGAAATGCTGAAAACGATACGGATTATAACGCAAGTGATAATGAAAATGATCTTTCTGTTTCTAGATCGTCATCAATTGACCTAACCGTCGATCCACCGAAAGATGCCCCAAACGTAATGGATGCAGATCAGTAAATATTAATTAAATACGCAAATGAATCCTGCGAGGACGATCTAACTTCCTCACGTCGTAAAGTTTTACAACATATGTACCACCAGATTAGGGCATTTTAATATATAAGTATAAATAAATCAGTGATATGTGTATATGTACTTATGTTAAACTGATCGATAAACTAGCATAACGTACAAGTTTAATCAGATATGAAAATAATTTTTAAAACCAACATTATACTATACATACTCGTACATACATATGTATATTTGAGACAAATCATTAAACGTCGATTGTTATAACAAGTACTTTAAAATTAAAATTATTTTAGTTATAATTTTATTCTATTATCATTAAAAAGTTAATTAAATTTTTATATTTTAAGATTGTTTTATATAAACTGTTTGGTTTTAATTCAATTCAAATTGAAATCTACATGAACTTCTGTAAATGATTATTATTAATTATTTTTAAGAACATAAAACAATATTAAGCGTTTATTTTGGTTTGAAATTTAATTATAAATATTTATAATCAATCTTATATAAAATCATTGAAATTTTTTTATTAAATATTTCTGTTCTGTTTCGAGCAGTGAATCCTAATTGAAAATTTAATTATTTAAAACTTATTACTGAATAGGTAATTAATAATCGAAATAAATACAAGAAATAATTCAATTTTAATCATTTCAAATGCGTCTAATGTTCTGCAAATAATATTTATTTCTGTGATATTTGAGTGCCATTTTTGTTGAATAAAAACAAGGTGAATAAGATAATTCTATTCTAAGATAGTATAATGTACAATAAACTACTTTTAGGATTAAAGGTTGAATAGTTCATCATCAAAAATCAGTAATCTGTTGCAGTGAATTCAGTAAATGTAAAAGTGTTAAGCTCTGAATTCGGGCAAAGAGCAAAAACGGCATCAATATTTATGTCGATAACTATATGTAAAAACAACTGAACTTCTACCAAAACCTTTTCAAATTTTGCGAGAGCTGATAACTATTGATTCGCTTAGTCATTTCATAATTAAATCTGATGGTTGTTTACATTTGTAAAGTGGCTCTCAACTTATATAAACCAGTACCTTTAAAAAAAATTTAATAAGAGTTTATAGAATATGTTTAAAAATTAAGCAAAAAAGTTTTATTCAGTTTCAAATTTATGGGCATTTTGTGATCAAAACTTCCGCCAACACCAGATTCGAACAAGAATGACCAGAAATAACTCTCCAAACTACCATGAAGTGGAATCAATGCACAAAAGACTGAAAGCTGTAAGCAAATAGGAGGTCATACTAAATTTCGAAATTAAAACTATTAGTTAATTAACAATTTAATTTTTTGTTTACAGTAAGTGAGTGAAATAGGCTGTGACGAATTGGGTTCCTATATTTTTGGTTTTTAGTTTGTAAGTTTATATTTGAGACTGAATAAAACTTTTTTTTTCTTAATTTTTAAACATATTCTATAAACAGTTATTAAAATTTTTTTAATATCTTGTTTCGTTTCGAAATTATACGAGCTCCATTTTTTTAACGGTGCTGGTTGAAATAAGCTGGGAGCCACTGTATGTATAAAGCAAATTGTAATAGGTAGCCAGAATATTTTAACTCTTTACTAGTATTTTTTGGCATTAACAAATGACTTAATTTTGATCATTTTACTCGTAAAAATAATCAACTTCAAGTGAACTTATACAAAGAATGATTGTTCGAAAACATTCGGCGTTATGGAATTAACTTAAGTACTAATTTTTAGAAATAAATGAAAGTAATATAAATAAAAGTAAAATAAATAAATAAACGTCCCTGTACGTCCCGTCTGAATATCTCGTTTTATGTCGTATGAACTAACACGACACAATATCAATTATGATTTGCTGCAATTTTTATAAAAAAACAAAAAGAAAATTGTAAATAATGTTAAAAATAACAATAAAAGATTATAGATAAATCATAGCTGACCACACTTTAATACTTTGAAATGAAAGAGGCATCATTTTAATTGTAGATGTTTTTCGGCATTTTGTAACGATAACGAATTATATCTAAAATCATAATAATAGTCCTTGGGTACGTAAAGTAAAACAAGTTTTGCATTTTCATTAAAAAAAAAAAAGATATAATAAAGTGAATTCACAATTACAGCGCCCTTCTTCGAAACTTTAAGAATATTGTACTTCGCCCTTTATGAAATAAAAATTTGTTAAATACTAGAGGATTATTGAAATAGATACAGTAGATTTTAATATGTTTACCTATATTTGAGGGGGAGTCATCGCTATGTACCCTTTGCATAACTAGTGAACATTCTCTAGCTCAAAATAAACAAAGTTTATTAAATTTCATATTTGTGGATGGAGGAAGCCAAAATATATTTTTGTTTTTATTTTAAAAATTTTACATTCGAAAAAAATTATATATAGCCAATAATTGAATGTTAACTATGGTCAGGGCCAAAGATTTTGCAAACAGTCCAACAAACTTACGTACATTCATTGTGTACGAAGATATGTACAATCGAAAGTGACCGCAATCTATTAGAGAATCGTTTAAATAATAACGTCATTTCTATGTGGCTACTGAGAAAACAATGATACCGAAAATACAGGTTGTTTTAAACAGAAAAGCTAAAACCACACTTAAAAAAAAATGTACTACAGCAACTGCTACCGCTTTTAATATTATTTTATACCATGTCCAACCCAGAAGTCAAGTACACAAACGGTAGTATTGATTGTTATGTGCACCCAAAAATTGCTTATATTGATCGTATATAAATAAAGAAATTACTTAAGAAATCCAACTATGCAATAACAAATACGAATACAATTCGCAACAACCATTCATTCATTCATGCAATCCACTGACCATCGTTCGTCGTAATCCATAGCTAAAGGCGTTACTGAACAAAAAAAAAACAACACATTCAGATACAAATCACTACAATAAAAATAAATAAAATTAAAAAATGAAAAAATAAAATTGTAGCTATAGTACCGGAAGGGTAATTAACTCACTTTTTAAAATAACAAAAGATTCGAATTCAATAATCTAAAATAGAGCACACACCTTTCCCTTCAATCATGCGAATGAATAAGTTAAAAAATAAAACCAAATATTGTAAGAAACTTCAAGAAAAAAATGAAAAAAAACACACTTTTTTTCTTTTGATGGATGCTCTTTAATTATAAATGATCGTGCGTGCTGTACAAACTGTACACAAATAAATACATAAACTGACACCGAAGCTTGAAAACCTTTTTCTTTTTTGGTATTCATTCAAATACACCTGGATGCTACTGCGGATGTGGTGGTCGCTAACTCTTTTAGTAGATGGGTGTTTATATTGATGATCTTTGCCAAAACAAAATTTCTTAATTATTTTCAAAGTAATTAATTAACAAAAATCAATGAACCTGAAGTGAACTACAATAAAGAGGCTTCTTTCACCATGACTGCTTTCAAAGATTAGTTTGAAATGAACATTTTGTTTGAATAAATACAATTAAAATATAAGTATTAATATTGAGATTTGATAAATTCTAACTTTTGTTGCAAAACATTCGAATTTATTGCAATCCGTTTTAAAACAAAGAAATCTCCAAATATGTACAATTTAAGTTCATATCTTCCTTTATTTTATTATTTCAATACATATGTATTATGATTATGATTTTTTTTATATGTACCACAGATAGCATTGATATTTCTAAATTCTTAAAAAAACACTTTCAATTGCCACTCATTTGATGAAGTCAAATTTTAAAATGTATGTAAGAAGTATCATGGGGTGAAACGACTAAAAATAAATGTATCGAATGATTAAATAAATTTTCATAAGTTATTTCAAATATACAAGAATATGTTTACTAAACCTACTATACTCTTAATAAGAAATTAAACAATTTTCTTCATTGAAAAGTAATGTTGAACCTTGAACTGAACTATAGACAGTGAGATAGTTTCTTATTTTTAGCGCACAATTCTCTCGTAATAAAATGAGTGGAAGTCTTGCAAATAACAGATATGTATTGTATTTTAGGTAGCAATAAAGGTAAGACATTTTTTTTAAATAAAAATTATACCAATTGATACCCAATAAACCGCATTTTGGTAATCAAGTCTTATGATTTAGTTGCCATCTACCACGTTACACTTTAAGCGTCTTTTTATGTTTTAGACGAGCTCATAAAGTGGCTACAGTGTTTGATGTCTCAATTTCCTTTCAAACCAGTTCCATTTACATTCATAATGTTTATAAGCAAACGAGGTAAATTTATTCATTTGCGAGAGAACTGAGAAATACGGCCGCTAACAGGGTAATGGATTGCAATATTGGTCGCACATAGTACATGCAAGTTAATAATGATGATTATATGCCGTTAAAATCGCACAGTGAATTAAGGTACTGAGAATTAAGTTTAATTTTTAAAAAATTCAAAAACGTACTACGTAAATTAAGTAAAAATTATTTACACTCTATGTACACTTACATATATATGTAATGTGCATACTTATATACATAAATACATGGGTACGTATATACTTATATAAGTATATATGAATATACATTTATGCATACATACAGTGGGTAACAAAACAATGGAAACTTTTTCAAAATTGCACTAAAAATGAAAAATATTCTTAAGGAATTCGCAAATTACTTGTGCGATCTATTAAAAAAAAAAACGATTTCAATGCTAAATTTCATAAAAAAAAAACAATATGTGGTAAATATGGAGTTAACAAATCAGAACTTGTAAAAATGATTAAAAAAATGTTTGAGTCAAAAACTGTAAACACTCATCATTTTGGAGAAGTCTTCAATACTTCAATACTATTGCTTTTTTATATTTTTATGCATACTAATAAACTGCAATTTCCAATTTTTTTCTTTCCAATTTCCAATTTTATCTGATTAGAACACGTACATAAATTTTTGAAAATGTTTCCATTGTTTTGTCACCCATTTCCATTGTATATGAATTTATGCATATTTAGATAGAATATTCACTTCATATTTTTGGTAATAATTTTAATTTATTAAATACTATTTCAAACAAACGTATCAAAATACAAAAAAAAAAACAAAATATCAAAAGTATTTAAAATTCTACGAATTTAAAAACACAAATTCCGCTATGGTGCGTGCGATGATGTCTTGCCTTTAGTGTTTTTGCCCAGCAGACTTGGGCAATAGTGTCATAAGAGCTTTTCTTATCAGGATGGAGCTGCACAATACTCCCCATCTAGACTAGACCCAGTTCGTAAAAAATTTTGAAATTTTTAGTTCATTAACTAAGTACTCTGGCTTAAGTCGGTCGATTGATATATTCACATCTCTGCCGTTAATTCTACCATTTGCCATTTGTTAATAAAATTCAGATGGTTACGAATTACTTTTGCTTATATAAATCGTTTAAAATCCCTATCCGGTCTTAATGTGGAGCAAAAAATTTGGTGTTGTTTTAAGAGCTAACTCAGCTAAAGGCACCTTAACGTCATCTTTGTGGGTTGTCCTTAGACCATGTAAATTAAGGGGTAAATATTTCGTCTACTAGTTTCGGTCGTGAAATAAAAAATTTGCTTTGAACTTTCTGTGCCACCTCTAATGTTGCCATTTGCCCAAATGTGACATGTCGTTGTTCGAAAATACTCAAAGGCGATTTAAATTGTCGTCCATGGTCGCAAATTTTTTTGCCGAGATACCAAATCGAACTCTCCAATCTGAAATGACTACTAAGCAACTGCAGTTGCTGACAATGACTCAGACTGATATATTGAAACTGATATATTGAAATAATTATGAAATATGCCATGTACATATTGGTAGTGCTGTTCTGAAAATTCTATTTACTTAATAATTGAAGTAGTAACGGCTTAAAATAAAATTCGTTCAATTATTTTAAAATATGTTTAGTTTTGGGTAATTATCTTAGTATAAAACTGATTTTATAGGACGCGTATGTAATCAATGTAAGCGAAATAATAATTTTTCTACTCTTACTTTGGAAGCGACTATTTTATCCCTTTTCTGTTTGTGTACCCTAAAGTTAAATAAAGATTATTTTTTTACTTTTCAACGTTTGAACAATTAGAGTAAAAAATTAAACATATGTACATATATAGAATAAAACGCAATGTTTCATTCTCTGTCATAGGAATTTTCTATATAGTTATCGTAAAAAAATTACATAAATGATACTGAATTCTCAGAATGGAAAAAGCCAATAAATTATCCAATTTTACTTTTCAGATTATTCTTTATCTATTAGAATTGAGTATATACATATGTATGTATATAGTAAAGTATCGTCTGCGATCCATAGATATAAACGTACCCATAAAAAACTTAATTAAAATTATTTTCCCAATAATTTCCTGTAAATATGTATTTGAAATTCTAATGAAATGATAATATCGTGGAAAATAAGAAACATTTTATTTGCAAAGATTTTGATTTTATGTTTCATTACTGATCAACATTCTGATTGCACAATAGGTCAAATTTAACTTTGATAAAGCAAAGTCCTTTATAAGCAATATGCAATCTCTTCTATAGTTTAATTAGCTAACGAATTGTCTTGCATAGAGTATGTCCGACTAACTTTGGTATATGCACATACCTGCAGTTTTGTTATAATAATCCATCCACAAAAATAAAAAGTAAAACAATTGTAATAATTTTCATCTAATAATGTTTTAAATTTAAATCTGATTATAAAGCAGACGACGGTTTCTGAAGACCAGCAAGCATATTGTGCTACTGAACAAAAATAAACTTCAAAAAGGAGACTTAGCTTAACAGCAGCAGCATCGAAAGTAAGAATATCTGAATGCAATGGGCAAAAACTGGATCAACACCAACAGCTACATCAACGTCAACAACAATTTTAAAGCAGCATCTTGAAAAATGTTTAAAGTATTGTATGTAATATGTGGATTCGTGTCAGATGATCAACAGCAACACCAATATTAATAGCAAAAGGAATAACAACAGCAACTAAAACCAAAACAATAATACACCACACAGATCACTTTAATCAGTTATAGATAACTACCTACAGAAAATGAAAAAAAAAGAAAAAAAAAATCCAGTAGGCACTCGTTCAGAGTTTATGCACAGCTGCAACTTTTTTGTCTGTTTTGTTTTTTTTTTTTTTTAATTTTTTGTTAGATATGAGGGACAATGTTGGTGGAAAAAAGCGAAACTCTAAAAAACGGTGGTTCCTGAAGCGAAGGACATCTTGATGCACACAGTTCAGAGTCTGTAGTGCTATATATTGTAACAGCATAGTACGGTGTGGTGTTTGCAGTGGTATACATTACTCAAGCCGATGATTGTGCACTAATTGCACAATTTGTGCAACAGTTTGCGGTTTCTATGGTATTAAGTGTGTAGCAAAAAGGTTCAGCACTCCCCCAACTTCTATTCCCTCTATTTTTAAATCTTGATACATTCAATATATTGTTTTGGACTCATTGCTTGCCTGTCAGTGTGTCCGTCCGATTCTCTAACTGTCTGACTCTCTGTTCGCTTATCCCGCGGTAGCAAAAAAATTAAAGAAAAGCACAATAACAGCAAAATGGTTGCCGATGGCCAGCCGTTATTAAATGTTAGTTGATTCTTAGTGCACATTCGCAGCATTATTTCGTTTTGGCCCAGTTGGCATACATTTCATAGGTACAACAAAGCAACAACAACAACAGCAACGATGACGATGACTTGATGACGACCACACCCAATCTAATTCAATACAACTGCACTGAATGGACCGTCAGCAATGGATAAAATACAAACAACAACTACCACCACCATCAACATCAAATTCATAACGCCCGTGCGAAAGTGTTTTTTAAAACAGATCACATATATTGCGATTAGCGATTACTCGATTATTCGCTTATAAAATTCCTAACCATCGACTGCGAAATAAATCTCGTCTATACTTTACTAATTGTACTTTCGTTGGTGATGAATCCGTGTATAGCCTGCATACCCTAACTGCAATTCAAGCTTTAGAAATATTTATTGCAGAGTCAATTCACTCAACAATTCACTGTCATCAATTAATCGATTAATATTTAATCCGATTAACTTTCATGTTATACAAACTGTCGATACTTTCCGGAAAATCAAATTTAAAACCCAGACAGAAGAAGAAAAATAAAATCACACATACATACAAACGTATTATTTTTTTCATATTAAGCCAGTTGTCTGCTGCTTCGACTAAAATCGACTAAAATAAACTCCGTTCGCCAGTTGGAATTTGTTTTTTAATTTTCATTTATTATGTGTCGTTTTCATTTCAGTTTTTCGTTTTTGTGTTCAACATTCCGACCAATTTAAACACATAAACCCGAATCGAATTCCTTTTGATTTCGACATACACTTTCTTAAATCAGTTTATGAACTCGAAACCAATTAAATATTTCCATTTACATACTACACTATTGATGTAATATAAAAGTTCATTAGTCCGACGACTAAACAACAATTAAAAGCGTCTTAATTGAAAACGCGTAACATTTTCAAGTTCTTAATAATAATGAATCCTTCCCTTCCCATCCCTTCCCTTCCTTTCATTTCCCTTTTAACGATTTTAACTAAAGAAATTGTTTTACATGAAAATAGAATCCATAGAAATAGAAAATTATTATTTCACTTCATAAACTACCAGTAAAACTGCTTAATTCAATACAATCGATCCATCTTTAGAAAATAAAAATTCGAAAAGTTTTATTGCCAAAGGACATCACGCGTAGCAAATGATCGCCAATATAAACATTGAACGGAATTACAAATGCAACTATTGTATAAGGAAGGTATTTTAAACTTGCGATAACACCTCCACACATACCAATTCGTACTACTTGCAACAAAAAGATACAGATATTGACGTGATGCCCTCCTAAACATCCATCAATCGCTCGAGTGACTCGTGCTATGTATTTTCGTTAAGCAAAATGAAAAAAGAATTGAAATAAACTCGAAACATAAAAAAGAAACATAAACAACCTAAGATGCATCATTATCATTAGCGTTTGCCAAAGCAGCAACAACAAAAACAACAACAACATTGCTGGTGCCAAGAATTGGAAGAAGATGAAAATGGTGCAGAGCTTTTACAATCAGCAGATGTTGATCAAGAGTTTCACAAGGGGTTTTCTAAAGAAAAACTAATTTCTGTAACATTTTCTATGACCGAAATTATTTCGCCTTGTGGAAAAATTTCAAATAACGTTTGTGCTCTTAAACACTGAACTCATTGCATTCGTCTTTAAAGCTAAGCTAACGGATATTAACCCTACTTTATGCACTATCGAATATACATATTTCAATGAACAATAAAACTTTATCAAATTAGTAATAATTAATGAATAATGAAAAATAATAATTGGTGAGAAAATGTTCATGAAAAAATCATCATCTTCTGAGTATGTATCACTCCTCAATTCGGATAACGAATTACTTGATATTGTGGGGTATACTAATACACCTAGAAATGCACAGAGCGAGAGGGTGGTAAAAATATATGGAGCCCTTATAGTTTTGTCCTCAACCCATTTCTTTAGAAACTAACATTAAAGTGCTACCTACGACTGACACTATACGACAAACTAACAAATGCAATGAATTTGAACTTAATGCCAATCCGATACAATACGTGAGCCTCAGAATTAAATATCTCGGCCTGATTCGACGGTAGAATCTAGCTGAGAGAGCTCATAAAGGAGCTAGCGCAACCTTAATTCACATTATGGTAATTGCTACAAGATGTGGAATTCGTCGTGATGCTATTATCTTGGGTTTATTCAATGGATTTCAAATATAAACTCCTTTATGCAAGGCCTTCTGATAGACTATCGTCAATAAAAGCGCAAGGTCAAATATTTGAAAAAGTTGGAAGATTTACTGCAATACAGGTTACAGGTGTTTTCCACAATACAACTGTAAAAACTCTTTTTGTAATGCTTAACTGGCCTTTAGTGAGATTACTTGTCAGATTATTTGAAGCACTTTTTCCTATGCGACTTAGTACCACTCAGACACATTATCCTATCTAAGGATTTTCAAGTTGTAAAGTTGACTATACCTCACATAATTCTAATCTTTGTAAGGAAATACAACA
The DNA here is from genome assembly GCA_014635995.1 of Sarcophaga peregrina. Lineage (NCBI taxonomy): Eukaryota > Metazoa > Arthropoda > Insecta > Diptera > Sarcophagidae > Sarcophaga > Sarcophaga peregrina. The sequence continues at coordinate 277,464 of CM025791.1, forward strand.
CTGTAATTCTAAGCAGGAAAGACCGGAGTGGATCCTACGCAGGGAGTTCAAAACTATTTCAGACTAAAGTATGCTCTGGAATTTTCTTTCTTCCATAGACTTGACCCTAGAGCATCTCTCCGCCACCTTACTACTAAGACGTACTAATTTTAAGGGAGGTAATGGAAAAATAACTCTGACTTAGAATCACTAGTCTAAATTCTATAGCAATCATACCAAATAACTGAATTGTAACGTAAAAACTGCCATTGGATCTATTCAAACGTGTCAATTCGTAATGGATAAGCATGGTTTCGGTTGTCTGCAAATGAATTTTAAATGGATTATAGATCAGTTGAGGATAAACTCTTTCTCGATCGTCTACTTGGTGTCAGATTGAGTACTAAATTTGAAATCACCCAATCATATATTTACAATTAGTTCTGCGACACTTTATGTGGCATCACTACCGACCACTAAGCGCGCTCAAATAAACTCTTATTTCAACACTACTGCCTGCTTAAACTTTATCAGAAAGCTTATTTTCACAAAATCCATTTAAATTTCATTTCTCTAGTATTTTAAAAAGTTGATTATAGTTTACAAAAACCACAAGCGATTACAATCTGTCGCTTAACAATATATTCTGGAAAGATTAGAGATCCCATTACACAGATTACGCATTTAATTATTACTCATCATCTGGCTATAGGTAAAAGAAACTTGCATATGTATATACATATACTGAATCCGGAGTAATTTGAATTAAAATTGTTAAGTTGACGCCATTTACCGGATGTAAATTTCAACTTTGAACCGATTTTGTTAATTAGTGAATCTTGAAACCAATAGAAATTAATTTAAATTCTTTAAGAAACTCTATTTTTAAAATGATAATACCGAACTTCTGTATCTTTAATAAACGTGCTCACATGTAACATAAATTAAGGCTCACAGCCATTAACTCTGATAAGTAATCTTAAGCCTATAGACCTTGTAAAAGTCAACAAATTTAAAACAACAATTAATCGTTCCGGTTATCTGCTTTGAGAGGAATAGAATCGTTTTGAAACTGGCAAAGTTAAAATGTTTTTAACTATTGAAGAGTAAAATTACTTGGAATTATTGAATTCAGGTAGGGTGCAATAAATAAATTTTCCAACAAATATTGTGGATGGTATATGTACATTCCTTCGTTGTGTCTTTACGAATTGCTTGCGTTGTTCTTTGAGTTCCTATCTGAAAGCAACTGTGAGTTCTGAAATTTTTCAGAAAATTTCTATACATCGTCTTTAAACAACAAACTATTACAACAATTTTTACACTCTAAAATGAAATGAAAATCATTTTTATATTAGTGTTTGGAAATTTTTAAAATAGCAGTATAATAATTTAAAGTCATCATTTCTCTACGTGCGCCGTGTACTGTAAAGCCATTGATTGATCATTGTATTTTCAGTCGTTTATTCTTGGTCATAGTAGAATGGTAGCCACAGAAACAACCAGCAACAAATTTTCTTAGTTAAGCACTTTTATTTTGGAAATTGCATACATACTCGTACAAACCACCTTCTTCTGGCACATCGTATACTCAATGGTGTTAAGAGTAACGGTATTGCGAGAGTAAGTTTGTGAAATGGACCACAATGAAATGAAAAAATTGTAGCAACAGTATGGAAATGTTTGGCTGTTTAATTTTGCAAAGCCTCGTGCAGACTCTTCAGTGCTGTTTGATTTTCATTGAACGCTAGCAGCTGTATTAGGAAAATTTCAAATAAATAATGGAATTGCAATAGTGGCCGTAACAGCTGAGACCGCTTTGACGCAATCTAAGTAGAAAACACCCTTTGGCAGGCAATAAAAACGGCAAGTAATCGCAATTTCATAGACGATGCAAGTAAAGCTGTATTCGCGTGCCCAATTTCATTAACAGCCATTGGATACCTCAAATAGTCTCTCATAAAAACTGGGACATATTTGTATCTTAGGGATATACATACTTATTGATTCGAATTTCCTCGATATTATGATGTTCTGAATGTTGTGCTGTGAATGCATTGTCGTATTTTCTTGTTTACAACTTCGTTAAGACATGCATTCATATCATCATCATTTTTTATATGGATTGATGACTATCTTCAAATGAAAATATGTATTATCGCTATACATATGTGTGTACGAGTATACGATATACATGTAACATCAAAAACAAAAAATTGCAAAGTTATTTTGTGTACATGTCAGCAAATTGCCTTCGATACCTACACATTTTATTGCCTGTATTTGGTGTTTGTAGATCTCGTTGATTATGATGACGATGATGATCATGACAAGAACGAAATTGTATTTACCGTACAGGCAAGAAATGCACTATTTATTACACATTGTGTAAAATATTCGACGCCATCATTCGGATCCAAATTTTATTTTTATTTTTATTTTTTTTTTTTTGTTATCGTAGTTATAGTTGTTACTTGACATTCCGCGGGCTCATCTACGCCCAATGGATTATGCATGTTATTGTGTTTTTTATGCCTGTGATTATAGTCAATGTCTATTTTACGTAGCTTACAGGCTGGTTGGCAAACTAACTGACAATCTGACTGAGTGACTAACTGACTAACCGTCTTACTACTCAATACTGGCTGGTACTCGCTTGTAGTTTATTTAGTGTAATTCTCTGTAAGTACTTCACATAAGCTTTTTAAGTGTTGTTGTCTTTGTATACATGGTGCATATTGCGTGGGCTTAAATTATGTTTGAAATGTCATCGTAATATTCAACACACGACAAGAAGGGTTGACATAAATTTCCACCAACATTCAGAAAAAAGCTATGGATAGTTGCAACTATTGTAGGCAAACTATAACAGCAACAACAACAGATCACTAACTACAGATAGACATACAATACCATAAATACACAGCTAGTGTTCAAATATTTTCTTCGGTTTGTTTACGTATGTATGTATGTACGTATAAAAGGCCTCAAAAAGGAAAAAGAGTGTTGCTTAACTATTTTCAAACATAAACTGTTACAGATGTCAGCCCCAAAATGAGTTGAAACAACATAAAATAAATTCAGACCGTCAACCAACCAACAAACAAACTAAACTAAGTCAAGCATCCTCTTTTTGTTTGTTTGTCTCAAAAGCTGCTTTCAAATATCAGGCAATGTTTCCTTAATGTCGTTTACCCCAACACAAGACCAAAATGGTTACTGGCTGATTTTAACTTTGCTAAAGCAAAATTGTCGTCATCATGATCATCATCAACAGCACTACATCTGGGACATATCATTATCAGCACAAAATACAACAATACCAACTTTGAAAGCATTGTTGTACTACTTGTGGTTCGAATATTTGCATCTCTTCTTTCAACATTGAGCTACAATTGTTACTTGGTACTTTCGTCAACAGGATTTAATTCTACTTGATTTTGCTAAAATATACATTTTTTTGTGAACACTTAAGATTCCTTCTAAAGATTATTCAACTGATAGAAGATGTCACATAAAATATTGAATATTCTACAATGTAATTGTATAAGCCAAATCATTCCGCCTTTAAGAGCCACAAGTCTTTTCCAGAATCGGTTCTAGCAGATTAGACAAGTAGATTCTAATAGTACGTCGTAAGGATGCCAATCGGGATTGTAAATTAAAAAATTAGTTTACACCACTGTTTTTTTTTTAAGTATTACTTTAAATAACACCCATTAGTAGTTTTTCAATTGTACCTTAAGCCCGATTGAGCCCAACTTTCATTGTTAAAAAGCTAAACTCTGCCATCGAAGAATGTAAATGTTTAATAAAATCTGTTAATTGAACTTTATTTGCATCAGGAGTGAAACTATTTTGAAACCATTTTCCTACAAGTGTAGATTGCGAAAGATATTTTTTATTTTCGTTAATTTAGACTTCAAATAGTTTCTTAAAAGGGTACAAATTTGTTTTGTTAGTGAAAACAATGTATTTCTGTATGTAGACACAGTTGAATTAATGTTGTCAATAGACGCTTTTTAGTTACCTTTTGTTTTACATATTTTTTATTTTTCATTTTATACACATGTAATTATGAATAAAATTAAATTAAAAATTAATGAAATCTTTAATAAAACATTCTTTTTTAATTTCGGATACCGAACATCGTAATTTTTAGAAATCAATCCATTTTTAGATTCCCTAGTATATCGTTAGTCTAATTCACAAATGTGTTAAGTCGCCTTTTTCAAATTTTACAATAGACACAAAAAATATTGTAGCTTTTTCCGTTTTTTTTTAAATTCGTAGCTATTATCATATACAAACGTTTTCAATCGGAAGTTGGTTTAACCTACATATATATTTTATATATGCAATGTTTTTATAAATTATAACTGTTTAATAATATAAATACAATAGATGAGCAATTATAATTGAGTTAAGGTCAGACCAAATATCGACTGAAATTTGTATTTAACTAATATTAATATTTATAATATTAAATTAAAGATTTTCAAAAATATTTTCAATTTAAAAACAATCCCATATCTGAAGCTTTTTATTTCTTTAGAAACAAAATAATTTACTGTTAACAACTAGGTAATCCGAAGCATCTGGGAAAACAAACTCAACGAAACCATTGTTTTTGATTGTCTCAGTCATCTCTTTGCATTGATTCGATAACATCATTGATAACTTTAATTCCTAATTTCGAAGAAACAACGTTAATTGCGGTAAAAAGTCCCTTTGGCTAACTTCATCTCAATTGGTTTTTGAGTTACTACTGCCCACAGGTTTTCTACAGGAATAACTTCGGGGCTGTGCAGATAACTCTATGACATCGACTGCATATTGCAGCAAAAATTATAGTTTGTAAAAAGTTCAAGTCGCGTTTTTTATTTTTCTGAAATAATTGGTTCCACTTGGAATTTTACGATTGCTTATCCTAATATCTAATTACCCAGTAGCGGACTTATATTAATATTTTCTTTAAATTATCGAACAATCTAAGCATCGACTTTCACAATTATTCATTTGGACCATAATCTGGAATTAACAATTTGTAGCATTCCTGTTCTCTAAATCAGCAATAGTGCATAAAAATTTGGACAAGGAACTTTTGTACGATTATGAGGTCATAATCATAGGAGGCCAGACGAACGCTAGCAAATTGTATTTTTTTAGTTTTATTTTGACCGTAATGACTGTATTTTAATTGATTTGAATTTTATCGAGCAATGGTATAATATTTTGTATCAAATTAAATATTTTTTACAAATCTGCTTATAACATTTTATCCCTATTGACTATTTAGCCAAGTTGTTTTACATTTTGTTGAGTTTTAAATACCGATGTCCAATAAGATATCTTTGTTACCGGCATCTAGGTTTAAACCAGTACTGAAAAAGTGTTTATATTATTCAAAAATGGTTTTTATATTTTTGTTACTTCTTCCTCTTATAATCATAACAATGATAATAAAAAGCCGCGTGCCTTTCACTATTTTTCATATTAAAGTTTTAATAACTTTTCACAAATGAAATAGGTAATGAAAGGTATTAAAAGCCTACAAGTAAAAAGAATTGTCAATCTTTAGAAAGGTAAATGTTGCAATATACCAAGAAGAGATTGGGATATGTACACCTCATATGGTGAAAAGGCATTGAAAATTAAACAATTATGGTCATTTTATTTTCTGCTTTATATTGTTTAAGCACTACAACATGATGAATAAGGACCCCGACATTTTACATCATATCGCATTGTCTGCAAATAAATATTGTTTAATTCTAAAATAATAATTATTTTGATGACAATTTAATTTGAAGAAATTTTCTTATGGCGTTAAGGCTGAGTACTATAAAATCTATTGCTCCTCTACAATTACTGTGAGTCGTTACTGTTGTCCAGAAACAAGTTGTACGAAAAGTATTTATTGTTTAAGACAGTTTAGGGTTGGTATTATTTTTATTTCAACAAAAAAGAGCACACATACAAATGAATGAAAAAAAAAAACAATTTTTTGTATATACGAGTGTGTATCTGTGTTGTGTTTTTGCAAATTTTTAAGTCTATTTTGTTTTTGTTTTGGTTTTTATTTTTTTTGTTTCTTATTTTGTTGATATTTTTTTCAAGTTTTTCATTTTAAGACCGGGTGTTCAAGTTTGTGTCTTAAGTCTTTTGTTTTGTTAACGTGTATCATTAGAAACTGAATCAGAAAACGTAGCAAGCGTGACTAGTTTTTTTCTAGTGTGACTGGAGATTTGAGACGCCGTTGGCTGCAGTATTCCAAAATATTGATGTTAGCCGATTATACGTTGATGTGCACACGAGACGAATGAAAACGTTGACTGAGACGCCACCACACCCTTACATGGATTGCTTGAAATAATAACTTTGCATTGACTCTGACTTAACTGAATTGTATTTTGTTGTCTACATTTCATACGAATAATAGACACTTTTTGTTTTTGTTTTTGTTTTTGTTTTTGTAATGGTTTCTTCTTTTTTTCTATAAAAATTTATTTAAAAAAAAAAAAAAACAAAGTTTTTGTGTTTGTTGTTGCAATTATTTATTTTAGAGCTTCAATCGGACTGGATTTTAATTTCGACGACGGTGTTGTACAAATTCTCATCCAAACATACATATGTGTTCGTATAGTCGAATTAAAAACCTTCATACATGCATAAGTGCCTATAGATATTGAAACGTATCCATAAATTATACCTCACTTAGTAATATTTTGAAATACGATGTGTTTTCTTCATCAAGTTTGTTTGGTAACCAGCAAATACAATACATATTTATGTACTTAGATTTTTACTATTTTCGTTACAATATTCTTTATTTTTGTCACAATACTTCATTGCGATTATTAAGGAAGAAGAATTCGAATGAATTTGGCGGCAATTACATACCTTTAGATGTCTTCTGATTGGCTCAATGCGATTGCCTGATGAATTGTTCCATTTTCAGTTTTCTCCTCTGAAGTACTAACAGTAATTGGTGATATAATATGATGAGACTCCGTTTGACTATATGTTTCATATTGAATTTCTCAAACAAAAATTTACAATTTTTTTGATATAAAACTGATCGTTAAATAAGGTTTGTTAAATAGTATTAAATAAATATTGTCAGGTGGCAACTAAATACAGTGTGGATATAGAGACACATATTCATATATTAATAAATTAAAATACTCAAATCATATAATATGATAATATAAGAACTAGATTTATTGATCATTTGTTAGAATTAGAGACGTCTTCTATATATATGTATATATATATTTCTCTGTGTTATTTCACAAGTTCCGTTGAATGTTTGCTACATTCTAGATTTCGTTTGCATTCTTAAAACGATTCTTTCAAACGATTTCTGTCAAAGAGGAAAGAAAGCCCACCTAAAAATCTGTGGCGGAATCAATTAAAGCAAACCATAAAATATTAAGGACGAGGTTTAACACCGGTGATTGGTGATAGAGCTTTGATCAATTGTCTAAAATAGAAGGTTTTACAGAAAACGGAGGCCGCCTTCGCATCTTGCAAACAATTTACCTCAATTTATTTAAAAAAGAGTCATGGCTGATGTTGTAGATAGCTACAAGCATTTATAATAGGAACGAAGAGAAGTCACAAATTTGTTCAGGAGAAGCAGAAGACTTGTACGTTCTCCCTCAGGCACAGTATTAGAAACATCAATAGGAACGGTTGGATTGTGTTCACGGTAAACAAATGTGGGCTGTACCCTAGGAAAATATGTCGAACCAAAATATTTCTGAAATTCTACTAGACAAAGCAGCTGATCTCCATACAGAGAGGAATTTCCCGTTTTGTAACTCACCAAGGCAAGAGTTTGTACCCAAAATTAAACTAACAGAAAATTAATTTTGACGTAATTTCCGACTATCGCAGAAGCTGGACAACTGCAGAAAAGGAAATGAAGATGAGGAAGTCTAGCAAAAATTACAAAAATTGCAGGAATTGGAAATCCAGGACGCCTCAATAATGAAAAACAAGTGACACTGAACTGGCGTAAACCAAATCTGAAAAGATAGCAAACAATGCAGCTACTGAGAATTATGCAGCAAAAGTACCTACGAAAACTAAACTTGAAATCATAGTGGGAAATGAAATGGTGCGAAAGTTTAAAAAAGAGAACTCGCCGAAAAAACACAGATTCGACTTGATTCTGTCGTTCATAACAACAGAGAAAAAAGTGTTAAGGGCTATAAAATCGACCAAGAAAACAAATTAGGACACAGTTGTACGCCTGTCGACTACGAATAGCAGAGAACGGGAAGCACTTCCGTTTCACTGTTAGCATCTGCCGCAGATGCACTATGCGAAAGAATAGAATATTAATAGGATGGACATACTGTCGCATATGGTACAAGGAGAAAGAGAAGTACTTCTATCAATGTTTCCAAAATTAGAACATGGGGGTAAAAGGCCCATAAAATGCAAGAATGTAGGAACCTTACGATATGCAATATGTCTAATAGATATAAATGTGTATTATTATATATATATACATATTATTATTATTATTATATACTATATGCAGCTTATACATAGTATATGTATTATTTATATGTTAAACTATAATCCAATCAAATCAAATCAAATACTATGAAAGATGATAGTAAACATTGACAGTGTTCCAACTCTCAGCCGTCCTGGCTTCGAGGAGCTTACTGCTGTTTACCACCGAAAACAATAGCTGCCTGCAGTTTGAAGAATAAAAATGTACCCTATTTCGATGGCGTTCTAACAGAGAAAGCAATCAACCATCCTGAGCTATTACTAACGATGAACTAAAACTCTTTTAAAGACAGCATCTTCTCAGACGCCTGGAAGGAATAAAAGCTTTTTCTCACCAGCAAGGGTAAGGGAGAGCAAGGATAACTGTAACTATATAGATCACCAAGTATGTTGAATGCTGCGAGCAAAGCATTCAAACAATAAAAAACTCATTCTTAATGAAATCATAATCTCAACTTGGACCGCAATTCAGCGGTAGTCATCAAAGCGAGGAGTAAAGAGTAAGCATCAAGCAGATTACGTCAAGAAATAATAAAACATCAATTAAATACCTCAGCCTTAGACTTACATCTCCAAATCAACGAATCAATTGAGTAGACTGCTGTCAAACGTCGGCACAGCTCTCCCAGTTGGGAAGAAGGCACTCATAGAGGCTGTAATACTACGCTCATCTATGGAACATACACCATACGTTGAAAATCAAAACCAAAGCAAAAAAACTACTATCCGTGCAGAGAATATCTGCTTTGGTACCCATCATGGGCCTCCAGCCAATCAATGGAGCTAAGAATGATTCTTAACGTCAGACAAAACATAAATTTAATTATATTATATTATATATAACTCGAATGGTCTTATTATTGTATTTTATTTTTTATTATGTATGTATCTTATTATATATACATTCGCACAAACCTTTGTTGTCTATTACAAGCATTTATTAAACATTTTATATACATGCACATGTGTATCTATACCCATTGTTGTTACAGTTTTAAAAGACTACTGACGCAGATGCTTGAATCTATTAGCAAAACTTTGCTAGGTGTGGTCTTGTTCTACTCTAGAAAACTACTTTCATTTTTTGTGCAATAAATACGCTATCCGCACACTACCAAGTCACTCTAAAAAAAGGAATACAGTGTCTTCAGAAACATTTTAAACAAAGTCTACATTTTTATTATTGATGTTTTACTGTAAAGTGTTTATTTCAAACTCATTCTACTTTTTAGTACTGCATTATTCATGCAATTCTTCAAAAAATTGTCATACGAGATTTTGAATTCGTAAGAGCACACCATTTTACTTATTTAGATCACTGGTTTTGGAAAAAATTTGCAATTGATTCAGTACCTTATTGTAGGTATAATAATTTTCTCAAATCAAAAATTAAAGTTTTTATTCCACCATTCTAAAAGTTTTACTCCACCATTCTAAATTTACATTTAATGTACATTATATCTAGTTTTAGGATCCGCTCGCCGAAGTCCAAACAGATAGAGAGAGAGAGAGAGATTCAGGCCCACACAAGAACATATACTTTTAAACAACATAGGTTACAGTAGTTATATTACTTTTTTAAATTATAAATATACTTCATTAATGAGAACAACCTATATGGAAACACATACATACATACATAATTGGCCATTACAACCCTTCAGTCAGGATTACGACCTAGCTTCTCACACCACTTATGTTGTGTGCGATAATTTTATACATGAGTGGCGGGACCTACAGTTTAAAGTCGACTCCGAACGACAGATTTTTGAGAAGATTTTCATGGCAATTTTTACTCTCAGAGTCTTTGCCAGAAATCTGCTGAGAGAAAGTCGCCGAAGAAATATTTTTCGTTTTGATGTCTGACCTGGAATTCGAACCCGGGCCTTTTGTCTAATAAGCCAACACACTGCCCACTAGACCACGGCGATTTCATGAAATGGAAACACTGCCATTTTTAATTCCACAACGTTTTTAATTCCACAACGTTTTTAATTCTACAACTTGTCAGTCAGACAAGTATTTGAGAATTTACTCTTGTTTCAGTTATTGACATGCATATACATACATACATAGAATATTATCCATTGCAGACCTTTAATCAGGATCACGGTTTAACTTCTTACACCACTCGCTTAAGACAAGAACATACTACCTACTAGAGGTATGCACAAAACATTCTACTAGCTTACCCTTCACCGAATGCAATACTGTAGTGTACTCTTTTCTGTTGATCTTGATTTTACGAGTGCACTGAAATGTGTATTTCTCATTTATTCAATGTATGCAATAGCACTCGTTTGCCTGTAAAGTAACGGAACTATGCTTTGTGTTGTAAGAGCATATTTTACTACTAAAGCTACATTTGCAGTATTGCCATACGAATATCAGTAGTATAAAAAAAGTAGTACTTTAAAAAAGGTTTTTCCCAAGAAATAAAAAGTTTAAATGGCAATGCTGGCAAGCAAACAAAGAGCAAAACATTCGGGCGTTTCTTATTTATTGTTGTGAGTAGGTTATAATTTTACGTGCGCGGTTGATTTATAAGAAAAGTTTAATAATTTCAAAAATACTTTTACTTACTTACTTACTTTACTTTATTACTTTTTTATAACTACACTACTATTTTTTTGAAAAATGAAAATAAAATTGCGTTAAAAAACAAAAACATTACAGTACACATCCTTTGTTTTCGCCATAAACTCAAAAAAAATTTTCTCCAGATATAATAAGTTTAAAAAAGTTACTGGCAATGATGGCGTCGACGAAGATGTTGCCGAGAACAAAAAGAGATATACATGTTGTGACTTTATGAAGAGTACAATATTTTTGTTGCGCTCTTCACACAACTCTGCTATTGTACAATGGTTTACGAGTGCAGTTGTTTTTTGTACTCTATCTTTGCTTCATACTTATTTATATTTGCAGCTACAATCAATATTCGGTCTTGAGAAAAATCCAATAGTAAGCAATTTTATATGTCTTGTGCACACCTCTACTATCTACCATGGTATGGTGTCCATTAAATTGTATCTTTACTTTTAGTAAAAATTTTTGTTTTCTTATTGAATTAATAAAAAATTAAAAATTATCTTTAAATTTAAGACATATTTGCAGAGTATAACTTAAAAACGAAACCTCAAAACCTTGTTAAGTTATTGATAAAAATTTACGTTATTTATTAATAATGTTTTATAATATAGAAATTAGTGTATACATATAGAAGTCGCCGTAGTCTAGTAAGCTAAGTTGTAATCCTGACAGAATGGTTGCAATGACCAATTATGTATGTAGAAATCGCTGTAGTCTAGTTGACAGTGTATTGGCTTATTAGACATGAGGACACGGTTCAAACCCCAATATAATGAACAGCTTCTCAAAAGTCTGCTGTTCGGTGTCAACCTTAAACTGTAGGTCCCGCCAAACATTTATAAAATTGATGCGCACAGCGTAAGTGATGTGAGAAGCTATGTCGTAATCCTGACTGAAGGGTTGTATTGACCAATTATCTATATGTATGAATAGATATTACTAATTGTAATTAATTTCAATAACTACTTAAATTCACTTCAAAATACACTTTTTGTATATTTCACATTTGGCAATTGAATGAAAGACAAGAGAGAATATTAAATTAGTAAAATATTGAAACAGTTTGTCACAATAAAAATGATACAATTGGTAGTAGTGAGATATGTAATGTAAAAAATTAATGCATCACTACTACTGCCCAGCTTCTCTTGCCACAACTTCAATGTATAATTTAAGCCAATATTTCCATCGTCAAATAAATAAACTGTTTGGGCCATTGACGACGTTGTGCTCACGCCATTAAATTGTCACTTTCAACTGAAGTCGGCCGATATTGTAACCAGTGAAGTAGTTATTATAGTTGTTGTTCTTGTTACTGTTTTGTATCATTATTTTTTTTTTTTTCCTTTTTTTTCTGTTTTGTAGAGTTCGAGCAAAAAAATGTTTTTCTATATTTTCTTCATACGTAATAATAATTTTGCTTTCATTTCATAACAAGTTTTAAGCGATGCGTTTTATTTATTTTTTTATTTTTTGCTTTGCTTTGCTTTGCACGTATTAGTAAATTAGTATCTATCGTAAGGCTATAAGTTGTCTGGTATCGTTTTTGCTCTTGTCACTGTCACATGATTTAGTTTCTAGAATTAATTACTTGTATCTCAATGTTGGCAAAAAAGAAAAACAATATTAAATAAATAAAGAAAAAGAATTGATTGAGAAAAAATCTACACTCGTTTTGAATTCAGGAAACGCTATTGCGTTTTTAATTGGTATGGATGGTAGTGCTGAAGTCAGTGCTGATGTTTCGATGTTAAAAATTAAAGTCTTAGTAGTCAGAGATAAAAATAATGGATTAAAGGTATTGTTGGTGAATTTTTAATAAAAGAAAAAGCGAAATTGATTTCATTAAAGTTTATCCTACGTTTGGATACATAATTTGTGATCGGGAGTATTTTAAAGTATTCATTTTAACCGAGACAGCACTTCATTTTGCCTTCAAATAATATTTAAATCACTTATTTATGGACATACAGTTTAAAGTCCACTTCGAACGACGAATTTTTGGAAAACTTTTCATGGAACTTTTATTTACTCTTCGAGTTTTTGTCAGAAATCGGCTAAGAAGAAGAAGTCGTCGAATTTCGTTATGTTCGAGATTTCTAATGAACCAACACACTACCTAGTAGACTATGGCGACTTCAATCAAATACCATTTTATATTTCTGATTATTACGAACGTATCTTTTGTTCAGTTTATTAAATATTAATCTACAAACTTACCATATTAAAGATGTGAAATCATGTTGAAGTCTTTATGATATTCGTTTTTCATTTGTTTTATTTTATATTAATAAATATATCGGGCGAAGGGAAAGTAAATTCTACCGTATGTATTTCTACAAAATATGTTTGATTAAAAGAAATCTGTCAATAACCAACGAATGGACACTTTTATTAATTGAAAAATATTCTTAAATTGTCGAATTCTCAAATAGTAGTTTTGCAATTAATAATTAAGTAGAAATTACAAAATAAATAAACATTTACATTTTACAATAAACTAAATTTGATAATATTTTAATGTTATAAATATTCGTTGGAAAACTATTTAGATGATTAAGTAAATTATTATGTGATACAAGCATCGATATTGTTCTTACACAAATACATTTCATTTAAATCCCAGGAGAAATTTGTTCAAATGACAATTAATACTTCTTTTGACAGTAAAATTTACGTTTTGTACCCAAACATACCCAAATGTTGTGTATTTTAAAAAATATGTTGAAAAAAATGAGAACATATTTTCATTTTCTTTCTTACATATGTCTTTTAAAAAGGCAAACATTAGAAATTTTACCACCTATGATGGTACTTTATAATATGTGGTTAAAACTTTATTTTATTTCCTTTCATATTAAATATGGATATATACTCGTATCTATAATATAAAATGAAAGTTGTTTTTACTTTAAAAGCTAAAGAAGTTAAATACTGTCGCTAAAATACCAAAAAGACTAATATCATTGCTATTAGAAATATGTTAGGGATTAAGGATGAAACTCATGTTCCGTTATGAATGCTTTCTCAAAAATATTAGGAAAAAATGCGTTTTTGGTCGCCCAAAGTTACAACATCTTCGGTGAATACCTATAGAAATTTAATCATAAAATCCATTGATTCAAGAGTAAAATAAAATTTATACAATCCTACAAACAAAACGGTAGACAGACAGACAGACTCATGCATAGCATTAGAAACTAACATTATATGTACATTCAAACTAAACAAAACTAGTTTAGGTGGGTCGACATCGTTATTGTTGTTCTCTGCTGACTTAAATATAAAAAAAAAAAAAAATTATAAATTTTGCTCTGATGATGACGATGTTGAAAATAGATTTTTTTTTTCTTGTGTGCTCGAATTCTAATGATCGCCCAATATGCCCAAGCACACACTCATCTGTAGACAAAGTTTCGAAGCAAAACGGCAACAGAAAATAAAATCGCACAAGTTTCCATTAACCAAGAGCAAGCTCGTATAGTTTTTCATCCGACTCAACTACAAATACTACAACCAGGCCTCCTCGATACATTTAGTAGCCAGTCTTGTATTACTTACAGTCAAGCAGGCCAGATATTCAAATTATATGATAGTTTTACACGCTGCATGCACTCGTAGTGTAATATCAAGCCAAACATACGAGCTTACAAATACGTATTATCCTAAGCTTAGAACTGGTTTACATTCTTCATTTCTGCCACATCGCATTGGACCACATACAACATACAACATCCACCACAACAACGAAACGAATGCAGACAACAAAGTGCCAAAAATATGGGTCGATTGCAAAAATAAAAATAAAAAATAAAAAAAATTTGATCGAATTTTTGCATGTAGGTTTGTTTTTACATTTATTCTACCTTTGGTGGACATACATATGTACATACATAAATACGTACGTACTAAAAAGAGCGTAAACGTCTCTCCCAGCACGCAGCGACTAAATTAATTCCTTTATACAAAGCAACTAATTTTACAACCCCTGTCGTAACTAATCTTATAGCCTTATTATTGATCGTATATACGTACACACATATGTACATATGTATGTATGTATGTATGCACATATGGTCTGGTAGTAAGAAGTCTCAGGAAACTCCATTTCATTATGAATCTAATTTCTATTCCTCTATAGCTCCCGCTCTGGTTTTGAAATGAAAAAATTTATGTATACTTTGTATATGTATGTATGTATGTACGTATAAACTATTTAGATTGCGGCTACTTAAATGGGAAATTAAAACGTTTTATGAGATTCGAACACCCTATAATGAAAACAGTTGTGTATATCGGATAAATAATGATGAAACTCATGCAAACAATTGAGATGATAATACAGATCCATTGTAGGGTAATCAAACCATATCATTTGATTTCTTTCCTCTTTTATTTTTCATTTTGTTTTGGTTAGTGTTACATGTACGCTCTCTATAACTTCGTAGAAGTGGTTGTATTTCAGTAAAGATCTTGTGGTGATGTCTTGGTTGTATATTTTAAATTTAAGAGAAAAAAGTTTATTTTAAGTGACTAAGAGGTCCAGTTTAAATTGCAATTGCCGCTCGTTAATGGACATTAAAACGTGCCAAATGCTTGGTACAGTGATTTGAGAGTCAAAAATATTATTACCGAACATTTCATTTGTATTATTAACTAAAAATACAAATTTGAAACCGTTCATGGATAATTTCCGATATTCTGTTGGGACTATTATCAGAAGAGAAATGCTCTTAAAGTTCTAATTGATAATGCCTTTTTGTTCGGCGCAAATAAAAAAGTATAAAAAATAAGACAATTGCCAAATTTAACTACGCTAAGTAGACTAAAATATGTTTAATATATCCGTGGCAACTGACTTGAATCGATCTTAAGCAACAGCTTGATTATCTTTGTTTATTATTACGATGTCTATTCCAAGTACCCGATAACCACTGTAAATAGCGATGCATCATGCTCCAAAATTGAAACAAAATAAACAAAAACATTTACAACAGCAAATACATATAAGCACCATAATAGTTTATATCGAAACATTGACTTGATGCCAGCTTTATTGTATCCTATTGTATATGTATGTATGTATTCGAATGTATGTATGGATGGATATAAGTTTGCATACAGACACACGAATACATATAACACGTTTGTATCTATGATTGTTAGTTTCGCTTTTGCCAAGCACTGTGTTCAGCTCAAATTATTATGAGGCAGGCAAAAAGGTAGACATGCGCACATGCGCCCGGTTCTTCAATGGCTGCAATGTAAACGAGAAACCAACGAGCGACTTACTGATCGTTCGACCGACTATTTCCTTTTTTTGTATTTTTTTGTTCTTTTTCTTTTTTTGATTTGTTTGTCTACAATACGAGTATTTCGTTATTGTATTTTGTGTTTTTATTTTTTTTTGTTTTGTTTTGTTTTGTTTTTATTTAAGACGACTTTTTAACTTGTCGCGTTTGCCGTTTTAAACGTTTCTTGGTTGCTTTAATACCTTTAAATTACAGTTAGAGACCTACAAAACTAAATACCGGGAGTAAGAACGATTATAAATTGTTTTTTTTTTAGGGAGAGAAGGGAAGGGAAGGGGAGGGAAGGGAAGGGAAGGGGATTGTTGGGGAAGGTTTGGAAATTTTCTTGTTCATTACTTGTTTCATATGATTGCTAGTTCAGCAGACTGTTGTGTTTGCATGTTTGAATGAATGTAAGTATTTATAGTTACAGGCGACATGAATGTAATGAAGTTGAAGTGTGCGGGTGTGGTCGCTTGATTTGCTATTGCCAAATTTTGTTGTTCTTGTTGTTGTAAATTTCTATGTTTGTTTGTTTTTTTTTTTCTTTTATTAAATCCAAAGCCAAATAAGCTGGCTTTCAACTTTTGTGATCTTATAAATACCAATACATTCATATTCCTTGCAATGAAAACTAGGATTACCGACATAAGCACTAACCCATATAAATACATACATACATACATATACATGTATATGTATATGTATGTATATTCATACATAGAAATTATACAATTATATGTACATACATTTCTGCTCGCATCTGTATGTAAATGCAAGTAGAGGCCTAAACCCGTTCATATGTATTCGCGCGCATGCTCTACAATATTTTAGCGCAAAAACGCTATTGTGTAACATTATCCCGGGATACGGCCGACATGAGTATTTGCATGACATGCCATGAAAAATGGCAAAAAAATAAAAGTTTTTGCAATCAAAAATTGTTACAACATTGAACAGAGAATGAAATAGAAATATTTGTAACAATATGATTATTAAGATTAGGGAAAATGTGTATAATATAAAGACTGAAGACTGGAAATCAATATTCGTTAACGATTTACTTATATATGCATGTAAGTACATACTTATGATGATGCACATGGCGTATGAGTAATTAAAAGCGACTTTGTAGAAGTGTATACATATGTATGCATATATATGTATGATTGTGATACTATGCAATTGAAATAGCAACTTAAATAAAAAAAAAAAAGAAATAGCAAGAAAGTATTGAAATTAACTCTTAAGAAGCACCGTCATTTACAATAAATTTAAGTGAGATTTATTTATAATTATCGTTACCATTATTTCAATGTGAAAAAAGCGAACAAACATACAATACAATTAAAACCCAAAAAAGAAAAAAAAAATCATTAATTATAATTAATATTTTATATAAAGATTTTTAAAATACAGACAAACAAATAAAATGAATAGCTACAAATAATATACACAAACTATAAATATAAATTTAAAGTTGTGGTCATGTCAGATAGAAATGTTTTAAATTCCGAACAGTCCATCTCAAAATTACATTTTATGGTCAAAAGAGATTTTAAAGTTTTTAGACCCATTTGGGATTTTGTTATTGTTAGATATAGACAAAACTGTATCATTTTTACATAAATGAGTTCATTAAAAATTTCGTTATTATTTATAATTATATCGTTTCTGATTTCTGTTACCTTTATTAAATTGCATCAAATAATATCCAAACAAGTCACTAAATTTCTTTAAAAGATTCATCCCATTAGTTCAGGTATCTAATACAATTTCTCTAAAAGTTTTTAACTTTTTCCATAAACAATTTTGTGGGTAAAGTAGATAAAGTGGTAAAAATATTAACTTTGATTTAAATTCTTTTAATATTAAAACCGCTTCAGACCTTGAAATATGTTGACTTTCTAAACGCACTATATATTTATGGAAGACACTACCTTGACTGTGTATCAGTAATAACCAAGGCATAGCAAAAGGATCATTAAAAGAATTGAACAATATTTTTAGGTATTTTTATTTCTTTAAGAAAGAGCTCTTATCGTTTTTACCGAATTAGTGAAAAAAGTGGACAAAAACGAAAATAAATACTTTTTAGAAGTCACGTGGAGGACAGACAGGACGTTAAAATAGCGGACTGTACGCTATGATAGTGGATGGATGGTCATCGTATTATGGTCGACTTTTATTACTCCTATATGCGTACATGTAATTCGACTATCGCATCAAATAAATATTGAAGATATTATATTATGAATCATAGTTGAATACAGTAGACTGTGTATTGGCTTATTAGGTGGGAGTCCGTGGTTCAATTCCTTGGATATACCGACCAAAATGAAAAATAAAAATTTATTTCTTTTGGCAACTACCTCAGCAGTCTTCTGGCAAAAATTCGAAGAGTTAAATAAATTTGGCTGTCCCGATTGTAATGATCAATTAAATAAGCAGATATTCTGTAAACTTTTCATTTGAAATAAATTTAACGAGAATGTTGCTATATTCCACAGTTGACCAGAATTTTATAGATATCATATGTGGCTGAATATAAAACTTAGGTTAAAAAATGGAGTTAAACTTATTCTTATAATTATAAATTTATTAACAGACCATTATCCATTCATTATTTTTGTTAGTCAATTAAAAAAATGCTCGTCCACTCATCCACTACTGTATTCACTACAGTATTCAGATAGAAGCAGAGAGTATTTCATTTGCATGACCATAATGACACGAAAAGAATTTTTAATTCGGAAGAATTTTTAGAATATCTTCTGAAATTTAACTTTTTAGACGAAAGAATTGTTAATCAAATGATGCTTTTTTGGTTACTTCAGTGCAATTTTATGTGATCA
Source organism: Sarcophaga peregrina (assembly GCA_014635995.1). Classification (NCBI taxonomy): domain Eukaryota; kingdom Metazoa; phylum Arthropoda; class Insecta; order Diptera; family Sarcophagidae; genus Sarcophaga; species Sarcophaga peregrina. The sequence continues at coordinate 296,713 of CM025791.1, forward strand.
TCGTTTTACCGACCTAACTTTGAAATCATTAAGAAAAATAATCATAAAAACTGATAATATGGCGATACTGGTAGTACAGTAGCAACCCTACATGAAGGCGATATACTCTATATACAGCAACAGTTCTTGATAAGAGCACACAAACGAACAAAAAATCTCATTTCATTTCGTTTCCAAGACACTTTAATTTTTCGATATTATCGTCCTTATGATCATCATTACGTCTACCCATAGCGATAGCGTATAAAACGATTTTATTAAACTTATTCAACGTAAGCAAGCAATAGAGTGAAATGGTGCGGTGCAATGTGGCAAACTACATACATGGTGCAGCTGTTTTAGTCCAAACCATTCTAATTCAAATGTGTGCATATGTATGTATATATGTATATATATACATATATATACATGTTCATGTATGTGTGCTTGTGGTCTGTCCAAACAAACACATTTAAGTATGTAGTCGATGCGGTAGACGAGCTATTCCAGACTGAAAACCACTGAAATTTCAACGTGTAGCTCATATGAATGTACATGTGGGGAGTTTGTAAGTGAATCAGACTGATAGAGCTAATCATGTAGCTTACAACCTTGAGTACCGTTAGTTTTAGAGTGCTCCGTCTTGGCGTCGACGTTAGAAACGACCATAATAACACAACAACACTAAAACTGCCAATAACGCCAACACACCCAAAACAAAGAAACTAAAATAAAAAAAAAAATTTCTATTGAATTTTATGAATACGTTACGCTGACGGAATGAATGTTTTTATTCTTGTTGTTGATGTTGTTGTTGTTGTTGTTGTTATCGCTACGTTGCTTATTTTGTTTTTTTTTTTCTGTTTTTCTGCACTTATTTCATACATTTGCTGGTTGCGGAATTGTAATACAGCGTCTATAATTGAAACAAGTGAGAAAGAAGTCATACTTATTAACACACACAAACGTATGTACAGTGTCTGTCAAAATATTTCAAATTATTTTACATAAACAATAGGAAATTCTTCCGCTTTTCAACAAAATATTACAATTCCATTTGTTTATAATAATTAATAGAAGAAGCTGAGCATAATCATCATCAAATACATGAGCATCCAATAAAAAAGCAAAAATAATTTAAATTTTGAACAATTTGTTTTTTTTCTTATTGTTTATTGTGACTTTAATATACCTGATCCATAAAGCATTTTAAACGATAAACAGGGCGTAAGACTGCCACTTGAACGTTGAACCACAGACGCCCGATAACAACTTCTGTGAGCCAACTTATGCCAAGGCGAGCTAAATCATCTCTACTCAGCTTAAATACTCCTGTTCATTGTTTAAAAGTTTAACAATAAAAATAAAGCAAAAAGAATGGGCTGAGGTCTCTGCCAAGCAAACAGCCAACCAGTCATCTTTTTGTTCGAAGCGAAACAATGTGGAAAAAAATAAAGCAAATGAACTTAGCCAAGACAACCATGCGATACCCTAAACTGCAACATGACAGCATTGGAAAATTGTAATAAAAATTGTTTACTTTAGGTTATTAATTATAAATATAGCTTTTTCATTCTTAAAATTTAAATATTTTAAATAGGAACACATATCATCAGTCATTAATTTGTTATTTTCTTAAAAGAAAAAAAGAAAATATTGAAAAGCATTTCGTTAAATTATCACAAATCAATCATTCTTTAAGGTTTAACCAACGCAAAAGCCAAATTTAGACGAATATCTCTTCAGTGCCTGTCATTGTTGTTGGATATATTTCGCTTATGACTTCTGACCTACACTGCCGCCCGTCTTCCACGTGTCGCTATGTGCTTTTATATCAAATGTATCTTTGACTTGCAGGGTAACACAATAAAAAAAATTTAGCATTAGCAACAGAAGTTGAGAGAAAAAACAATTGAACACTTCGTGCCACTTTACTTAAGTGTAATAGAAAAGTTGTGCAATAATGCTGGCTGATTCCAATATTTCGCCAGAAGACCGAATTTTCAAATCACGCTGAGTTTTGTTCGTTCGTATACTGAAAAAATGTTTAAAATTGAAAACAATAAAAAAGTTTTTCTCCTCATTGGACTTTTGATTTGCCATTGGATAGCATCACTGATGGCTTGTGGCTCTTTTTACGATGGAATTGCAGAAGCGGTATCAGAAACTGTGTCCTCTCTGTATCATTGCCGCAAGCAGTAACGAATTTTTCGTTTTGTACTCTTGTTTTGCTTTTAATATAAACATCAGTTCAATTCAGTTCAGTTCAACCTAATAGACTGATCTAATTTGATGATGATTTATTGTAAAAATCTCAATAGATGCAGAAAGTACGAATCATTCAAATAAGTTCGCGATCAATGTTGACTTCATATCTGCGTTAATGTATATGTATGTATGTATATTTTTATGTTATGTATTAGTAATTATATATTAAAAATAATATTCAATTTTAAAATTTGTTATTAAAAAAGAGTGAAATTTATTCGAAAACATATTTTGACAAATTTTTGTAACAAAACTGCACTATTGCTTCAGTAGTTGCAGTACAGCTAATTGAAGTGTTTGATTTACAACTTTATCAGGACATAAATTAGTTAAATATGTATAAGAAAAAAATCAAAAAGTCTACTGAATAACATTATAAAGTTCTTACTAATCATAAAATTTAAACAACCAATCTGTATGCAAATAGGCCTGTATTTTAAAAGAGAAATTAAATTAAATAAACAATATGCTTAAAAGCACAATTGCCTGCTTTGCAATTGTTTCATGTCATTTAACTAAAAGAAAAACACAGGAAAATAGTTTCAATATCAATCAAACTGGCTTTATTGGGAAAATGATTTAATATTTCAATATTAGTCGGTCTTACCAACCATAACGACATAACTGGGTATAAGGCACCCAATAAAATTAAAGATGAATTGACAGTCTATTGTTTAAAGAACCATCCAGTTTAATTGGGCTTAAATCATAATAGATTTTTTTTTTATTATAATAAAAATCATTTGCCCAGTTTCTGTAATGTTATCTTGAATAATACATTATATTGTTGAATGATGTGTTGTGGTCGATTTATTTTTTCTATTTCTGATTCTATATATTTAAACAGTTATTAACTGTTGTCGTACAGATGATGATATTTCCATTTTTGATACTCGTCGTTAAAGTGATCTTGATGATAGAAAATTAATGTTTAATGCCAGATCAAGGTTACCGTTTTATGAAAAAAATTTGGTATGAATAGATCACTCGTTAAGAACAACATGAGCAAACTATGAAAGCCGAAGATGCTGCAGCAATACGACCAACACAGTAACACCAACAGTCAACAGATAAATAAGAGCAAGATCTTTTAACTAACATTAGTATGCTCTGGTTAGTATGCTCTGGCTGACAATCCAAAAAGCAATTCAATTTTACCTTAGCCGAGACCAGCATTTGCGCTTATTAAATTTGTAATTTCCGCAGTTGAACCTTCAGGTCAACAGATCGATTTAAATCAAAACGTAATTACAGTGTTACAACGAGGTGCTCCCAACTTACAGTGCTAAATAATAAAACACAACACCATCTACACAACAACACAAACAGACAACTTAAAACATTTGCCAATACTCTAAGCGAATATTGACAATAATTCTTTAAAAATATGATGCATACAGACACATCTAGATACAAATACAAATGCTAAGCTTAAAATGATTAGGCCGTCCACTGGCCCAAATCATTGATAGAAGCAACAATTAATTTGAAACTTAATCAAAGATTACAAGAATTTAATTAAATTGTTAGTTCAGTTCTTTTGTTAAACCGAAATAACAGCAGCAAACGAAGAGGCCAAAAAGAAAACTCCGAAATAACCACAATGTCATTGATTGATGAACAGATAGAAACAAAAGTAGTATACGGTCAATGAATTACTTTAGCGCTAATTCTTTATATTACGTCTCTATAGTTTGTCATTGGCTTTAATTAAAGGGACCGTTTTCTAACGTTGCAAAGGAATAGAAAATATTGTCTTCAATATTTTTTTGAAGATTTGGATAAAAGTAGATTAAAAAATTTTTCAAAATCTATTTTGTTATACAGTTTGTTAAGCTTCTTGGAAGTCGCTGTGGTCTAGTAGGTAGTGTGTTGGCTTATTATTCGAAAGGCCAGAGTTCGAATCCCAGGTCAGACATCAAAACGAGAATATGAAAATATTTCTTTGGCGACATCGTCTCACCAGATATCTAGCAAAAACTCTGAGATCAAATAAAATTGCCATGAAAAGCTTCCCAAGAACTATCATTCATAAGAAGCTAGGATGTTGTACAATGGGTAAATTCGACCTCCGGGTACTGTACTTGTCACAGTTGACAAGTTCACATCCTCAAACCTAAGCATCTTGCGAAATTTTCCTCAAAAGAAAAAAATCATAAAATTGATATTATCATCGTTGAATCCTGACCATAAGATTATCAATATAGAGTATGAATATCCTGAATAATACATATTTACTTATTTTATCATATCATACATTTTTTAATATAATAGCTATAAGCCTCGGATATCATTTATTTACAATAGATACATGGTGTGTGAAGTGCGAATACTTTTAAGCCTATATAGTTTTCTACAAAGGTGTCCTCATTTTTCTGACTCGATCTTTTCACAACATCAATGAACATAATATTTTTTATGTACCCAGGCAAGCCAATTGGGCATTAGTAAAAGAAAAACCAAAAACCAAATGGTCAAAAAGTTTAATTAAAAATGGAAAAGTGGTAGCAAAACTCCTTCAAATAACAAATATAATAAGGAACTCAAAAATATAATTCAATTAATAATTTAATTTAATTTAAACAACATTTACTTTGATTAAAATAAAAGCTGAAATAGTTATACCAATAACCTTAGTTTTTAAAAAGAAGAGACTACACTAAAATTTGTTGGTGCACATTCCTTAATGCAGTGGTCAATCACTCAAAACGTTAGAAATATTCATACGCATACGAATGTTTGTATGTACATATGTATATACAATAATACGTCTGAAAAGCGAAAGCTTAACTTGATTAACATTTACCCTTGAAAACTCAACGAATTAAAATATTAAAATAAATTGAAACGAGGACAATGCACGCAATGAACACACCTAAACGGTTGTTACGAATGAAAGCATCCAAATAGTCCATCAAATAAAAGAAATTCTTCAAGATAGACGAATCGATGATTCTGAACAGTGTTTGACGCTGTCCCACTATGATCAAAGGACTCAAAAACATCAATACTCTGGAATGCGCATATTATTCAACATCTCACATGAAAAGGGAAAACATTACTATGACAGCTGTATAGAAGCGTTTAAAAAAACAGAATTGTTATCACACATTTGTACACTATAGTAATTAGACAGTACTTATCTTATCCTTCTCTCAATTGTTTGTTTCATATCCAACTCATTGATGAAGGGTATATTCGATTCGGCACAGACAAGCATAAATATGAAACGTTTTATGGTATTGTATTTATGTTTTAAAATGCTTAAAAAGAAAAATATAATAAAAAAGATATTTGTTAAATTGATCGCTACAAATTAATAATAAGAAAACTAACGGAAAATCAGGTGAAGGCCGCCAGCCAGCAACTACTGCCACCTCCACTAGAAGCACCAGCTGTTTACGCCATCGAATGAGGAAAGAACACCCTGTACTGAACGCAAAGAGACAAATAACTGAGAATATTTATGTGGCTGGCTTTCTGGCAATTGCAATTATACGTTTTTATTGTTTGAATGTTGCTTTGATTGCTGCCAGTTCTTTTAGTTTTTCGTATTCCAATCGTCAATTATCAAAGTCAGCGAGACTTAAGTTTTTGTAATAAAACTCAACTCAAGTGAAGTGTTAACAATAACCGCTTATTATTGACATTATTACTATGCTAAACAATATTACCCTTATTGCACAGAAGAACTATTAAAGAGTTTTCCGCATTAACTCTGCAGCACTGCAATATTTTGACTAAAATATTTCATTAATAACTCCAATGTTAAAGTTCATACATCTAATAACAGAACATATATAATCCTCTTCACTAATCCTATGATAGTGAATGAACCTGAATCTATAATTTGTATATCCTATTTTAGTTTGATTCAAAATACAATCCATCTCTTTGTACTTCATTCCCACTGTATTTTTTTTCTTAATTTTTTTATCGTTGCAATTACTTACTATTGTCACAGAAACTTTTTTCTTTTGTAACTGCGCTCCGAAAATTAGGTGAACCATAAGAAAATATTTTATTATAGCTGCTTAGGAATAAAGAACAAAATTATGTTGCAATTGGCAACAATATCGTTCTATAGGTTCATTGTCATCAATTTCCACAATTTTGAAAAACACATTCTTATTACAATTTTTATATTTATGTACGTCATTTAAAAATTTTCAATTTGGACGAAAAAAAATGTTTTGATTTTTGTAATTATTATTCCTTCTATGCAAATCCTTAAAAAAATAAATATTTCTTATACATTTTGATAAAGTCATAGTTTTAACGAAGAAAACCTTTGACGATTATAACACCGGATTATTGTAAGGTAAATGAAACATAATTTAAAAACTTTAATACTCCACATGCGATTCAACAGATAAAGACTGATTGTCAATAATTATAAGTGTGGTACTAAGTAGCTCCTAAAAGATGCCACATTAGAGGGTGAGGAAAAGATCTGGTTATTTCTAAGGAACTATGTACTGTACTAGTCCTCAGTGCATGTTCTTGAATCTTTATTCTGATAAAATTTTAAATTCTTTTTTTTTCTTTTGTCAACTTCTTTTTACAATTTTTTAATGTCATCTATTATATTCTAAGGTCGGTTAATCGGCAATAGAAATTGTAACTTTCGTACAACTTGCCTGACAAGTTATTACATTCGAATAAGAATTTATGATATTCGTTTTAAATATTCCAATTTTGAAATCGAAAAGATTGTTTATTCACATTATCACACTTTCACAAAAAGAACAATTGAATAAATATGTTAATCTAATTGAGTATCTAACTTACATACAATGATTAACATTAGAATTCTTTATTCTGGATTACGGTACATCCTGACACACAAACGATTTTGTCTGTGTTATTTTCATTCGTAAGTTTATTTGAATATATGTACGTATTTATGTTTACATTTACGTTAATCACTGTGCATACATACATATACACCTATCCCTAGTTTTACATGATACTTGCTTTGCACGATTTCGATTTAACACGATTTTTTTATTTTTCGTGTAAATCGAGAGATGAAAAATACCTCGTTTTGCACGATTTTTTATTTAAATAAAATCAAGCTTTTGACACAATTTATAGTAAGAAAATTGCTAAAACTTAAGACTTAACTTAGCTTATTAGACGTAAAGCCAGGGTTCGAGTTCCAGGCCAGACATCAAAACAAAATACAAAAAGTATTTCTTCGGCGATTTCCTCTCAGCAGATTTCTGGCAAAACTATGAGAGTAAATAAACTTGCCATGGAAAGTTTCTCAAACATCTGTCGTTCGGAGTCGACTTTAAACTGTAGGTCCCGCCAATTATGTATAAAATTAACATACACAGCATAAGTGGTGTGTGGAGCTAGGTCAATAATCCTGACTGAAAGGTTGTAGTGATCAATTATGTATGTATACAAAAAACAAAAAAAAAAACGCTTAAGAGCTGCCGGAAGAAATTATGGATCGGAATATGTGATAATAATAATTCTGGTGATTATTTAGAACATGAACAAACACAAATAATTGATTTAGCCCGAGCAATTGAAGGTGAAGGTTTTGTTGACTTTGCTTAGGTAGATATTTTTGAACTAATAGTCGACAACGAATTGGATATATTTAGATGAACTAGTTGGTATAATTAATGAAATTGATAAGGAAAATAATGAGTCCGATTCACAAATCGTTTAAGGTGACATCAGAAAATATTTCTGAGGGCCTTGAATTAGGTCGGAAATTAGGAAATCATTTTCTACAATATAATCCAAATAGTTGAAAGAGGTCGTAAGTTTCAAAATTACATTTCTCAACGCTTGGTTCAATATTGGGAGGTATGTAAAGAATTAAACAAAAACTCCCCACACAAATACTTATAACTAAATATATCTCAAAATTCCCATGTCCCCACATCGAACCAGAAAATATTGATTGAGGTATCGAGCAATTATTCGTCACCAATCGAAGAAATACGATTAGGTATGTAATTGGTTGAATATAACTTATTTTTTTTGCTTAACAGTTTATATATTGATTTTTTGCTAATAAAACTTTTTTATGTATATTTTTGTGTTTTCTCTTATTTGGATTCCATTTAGGTTTTTAAGTTTTATGAATTTTATAACTATTTTGGTTGTTAAATAAAAGGAAATCGTTATTCACATAAACACAATGTTATTATATTAATTTTTTTTTTTTCTCTTAGAACTTTATTTACAATCTGTTTATATAAAACAATAAGTAAATTAGATAGTACAATATTTAATAACAGTTTCTATTGCCCCACAGTGCAATAACTTAAAATTATTTATTTACATAAATTTGATTGATATAGAAAAAAAAATGAATGCATATTTACAATATAAAGAACATGTAATCTATTTAGTCTACGCACCTCAGCTGATTCATCTAACAAGCAAATAGCTAATGGATTAATATGGTTATTAAGTCTCTCAAGGTATCTTGAACTAAATTTTCTTATAACTTCCTCAACTAAAGGAATTTCAAGATCATTATGTATCGCCGCATTTGTCATAAACCATGGAGCTTGTGTAATAAGACGAAGAGTTTTGGACTGATATCGCTTTAAAATTTCCACATTGGAGTTTTTAGCTGTGCCCCAAAGTTGTATTCCGTATGTCCACACGGGTTTGAGTATAGCTTTGTATATCATTACCTTATTTCTCAAACTTAGTTCAGATTTCGGACCTAAAAGCCAATACAATTTTCGTGTTTTTATATTCAGATACTTTCTTTTTGCTTTAATATGGTCTTTCCAAGTAAGTCGTCTATCTAAATACAATCCCAAGTATTTGACACATTTTACAATTGGTACTTGTAACCCATTTAGTGCAACAGGTGGACAATCTTCCCTCCTAAGGGAAAAAGTTATGTGAGAGGACTTTGTTGTATTTATTATTATATTAATGAAATACTATACATACCACTTTTTGTAATTTTTTCGATTTACACGATTTTCCATACAAATTTATTTATTTATTTATTTTTACACGATTTTCTCAGCAACGTATCTATCGAGCAAAAGGAGGGACAGGTGTATGCACCAATAAATGTTATTAATGTGTTTTGCATATACATACGTAAGTAATTTAAATGTCGAGGGTAAGGATACAGGCAGATAACATTTTTTTAACCATGATCGAATATTTTGTATTCTTTTATAAAATAATGTAGAAATGATAAAATCCTAATATAAACACTTTCAATGCTACTTACTACCGGCTGCAGCCTGTCAAAAATAGAATACATGTGAGCATAAAAAAATTAATATATTTACAAAATTATTTTATTTAGCTGTAGGCAAACTTCTATTTTTTATTATTTTTTTTTTTTTTTTTTTGGAAACAATGAACAGGTAACGGCTGTCTATAGAGTAAGATGCATGAAATTATAAACATGACAAAAATTTGCTGGCACTATTGATAAAGAACTATTTTTATTTTGAGATCAAAATAGTAAAATTACACATCAGCTGTGGATTTTGTCGTTTTTGACTGCTTGGCGACATTTGTTGTCAGTGGTATTAGTAGGCACACATTCGATGGATTGCAGCATTGAATGTGTTTTTTTTTTTTTTGTTTCCAGAAAAAGAAAATTCTTTACAAATTAATTAGTTAAAGAAACAATTTTAAACATTACAAATTATAGGCAAACTAAACGTTAAAATTAAAGCTATATTTCTTAGATATTCGAAGAGCTTATGTAATCGATTTTGGGTAGTGATATGATATGTTTTCTATCTGAAATGGTAAATCTTAACGGCAGCGATCATTGTGTAAAAACTTAAAATCATTCAAAGTAAAAGTAAGCGGCGTTATTACTTTTCACTTCTTTTGTTAGCATTCATTGGAGGCATAGAAGAATGATTGACACATTAAGACAACAGGAATGAGTATTTTTATTTTTATATGTTGAATCTAATCTGAATACTTTCAACTGTTGCTACAAGAAAAGCTCATACATACACAAATTTCGAATTAAACTCGTTCAATCAACAAGGTTTGAAATTAAACAATACAAATGTTTCTTTACCTTGGCCACAATAAAAACTACATACACAAAATGTGACAATGTAATACCGACAGATTGCGGCGATATATTTTTACCCTTCCCCAAACCATGTACAATGAACGTTTATTTTGTTTTTTTGTTTTTTTTATTTGTCAATAAAACTACAGTTATTCTTCAATTATTGATTCAATAAGAAGAAACATTTTTGAAATTAATTCATTTCATGGGACACTTACACATATACATCGATGTAATGAAACAAAACTCGAAAAAAAATGAAGAAAGTAGAGCCCTTTAGTAAATTTTCCGAAACAAAGAACTCAATACCATTACGAAAGCATGTCAAGTCATCAATTGAAAAAATTATCTTAAATACGGATTATAAACACCTACACTTTTGAGTGATTACAGAGAATTCGTAGAAGCTACAAGAAAACTAAACAATTGAAAAAAAGACGTATAAACCAAGAAAAAAAATGTATCTACCAAAATAAAATACTACAAATATATTTGGAGCCCAAATTTGATACGAATTCATAAAAATTTTTGTGCTTTAAAGTTGTCCTTGAAAGAAAATTTTTCATTATTTAGCGGTGGTGTCATTAACTCCATTATTAAAATAAATTTATTTAAAGTAAATACCACTCCAGTATTAAAATAAATTTGAAATATTTAATCGATTGCAATATTAATCGAAATACTTTAAAAAAGCTATCGAATTATTTATTATTTATTATTTATTTATTTACTATCAATGAGTTTCTTATTTATATTACATTTTTGAGTTATTATCATTTTAGATATTACAACAAATATATACATTTTATAAATTAATAAGTGCATTAGAATAACTTATTATAGGAAAAAGATAGTAAAAAACCTATATCTATAATCACAGATGGAAATTTTGAAAAGTTTAATCGCATTAACTAAAATAAATCTATACCTGGGTATAGAGTCACTCAGTCAACGTCCTGCAAACTTCTCAAATGAGAAAAATTAGACCTACTACATTTATCATAGAATGTTTGGGTCAAGTCGTTTATTAGGGTTTCGATTGTTTTTTGTCCTGAAATTCTATGTAGTTCCCTAGTGGAAAACCAACTTGGTAAATTGTAAATGATTTTCAGATTTTTATTTTGAATTATCTGGAGTCTCTTCTTGTGAGACTTTGCGCAGTTCTTCCAGATAACGCAGGCATATGTAAGAATAGGTTTAATACATAGGTTGTATAAAAGACATTTGTTTTTGGTATTAAGTTTTGACCTTCTATTTAAAAGAGGATACAAAGCTCGGCCACATCGAATCGCTTTGATACAAAAGTTTCCTACATGTTCCTTGTATGTAAGTTTTTTATCGAGTGTTACGCCTAAGTATTTAATAGAATTTGAAAACCGAATCTCCGTCCTATTAATGAACATTTTAATTGTGGGAATTCTTTTCGGAGATTTATTAAACGGAAAAAGTATCGCCTGAGTTTTTTCGTTATTGATTTTTATTTTCCACTTGGTAAAATATTCGTTGGCATGAGTAAGAACTTTTTGCATGCACTTGACAATCGCGTTTGACACTTTTCCACAAGAAATAAATGCACTATCGTCGGCATAAAATGCCACGTCGTTTCCAGTTGGTACTTTGTAGTCTGCTATGTAGAGATTGTAAAGAAGGGGAGATAGTACGGAGCCTTGTGGCACTCCTGCGAGGATAAGTCTTTCCGACGAAAAGGTTCCAGCAACATCAACTACAAATGACCTGTCTGTTAAAAAGCTTTCAATTATTTTTATTAGATATCTTGGAAGCCCCATTTTGTACAACTTATAAATTAATCCCTTGTGCCAAATCGAGTCAAAAGCTTTTTCTATATCGAGAAAAATTACACCAGTTGAATATCGTCTATTTTTATTTAATTTTAGCATATTTACCACTCTTTTCAATTGATGAGTGGTAGAATGTTGAGGTCTAAATCCATACTGACAATTATGGAGAAGATTGTTTCCATCTGCGAAGTTTCTGAGTCTATTCAGTATAATTCTCTCCAGAATCTTGTCTAATGAACTTAACAGACTGATTGGCCTGTAACTAGATGTTAGTTTAGGGTCTTTACCACTTTTGGCAATTGGAATTACTTTGGCCTTTTTAAAACTCTTAGGAAAGTAGCAGTGTTGAATACAAAAATTATAAAATTTCGTTAGAAAGTTATATGCTGAACTAGGAAGTTTCTTGAGTACCAAGTTGGTAATTCTGTCTAATCCCGGAGCTTTTGAGTTTCTAAGATTCTTAATAATAAATACAATCTCCTCAAAACTAGTTAAGGTAGTTATGTCCTCATTTAAAAATACATCGTCAGCAATTGAGCTAGCTAATAAATTTACTTTGTTCTCAATGGAGCTGGAGAAATTGGTTGATGTATTATGAGCAGTAACAAACTGATCGGCAATTGCGTTTGCTATATCAAGTTTCTCCGTTACTTCACGGTTGTCGATTACTAACTTGTCTATCGCTCTAGATTTATTTCTGATACGTTTAGAAATTTTCCAAAAGTGCTTGTTTCCCACGGGTAAGTTAGATAAAAAATTTTCCCATTGTTCATTTCTAGAGTTTGTTATTTGAATATCGATTAATTTATTCAGTTCCCTTACCATAGCTCGGTACATTATTCTCCTAGAATTATTGTTACAACGTTGAAATTTTCTCCTAAACATGTTTCTTAATGAAATCATCCTTTTACATTGGTCAGAAAGTTGAAAATGTTTAATGTTCCTAGTTCGATGTGGTATCGTTGAGCAAATTGAATTATTGATCAAGTCTGTAAATTCCTGAAGGGTCTGCTCCACATTAAAAAGGGACAGGTGGTTGTTAATGGCTGGAGAAGAATTAACTTTTGAATTTACCTCGCTTTTAAATCTTTCCCAATTGGCATTAAAATAGTCTGGAAAGAGTTGCACATTTTCCCTAACAGTTTCATTAATAATAAATGTAATTGGAACGTGATCAGAGTTTAGTTTGTTCGGATGGGTTTCCAGATCTCTGAAAAAAAGTGTGGAATTTGATAGAAGAAGATCAATTGTAGATGGATTTCGACATTGTAAGTTCTGAGGAAATCTAGTGGGACTAGAAGGGTAGTATATGTAATAGTTCGACGAATTCTGGGTGTCGTATAATATTTTCCCTGCTCTATCTGTTATATTGCAGTTCCAACTTCTGTGGTGGGAATTAAAATTGCCTAAAATGAAATAATCACAGTTGGAAGAAGTTAATTGATCAAGATCTGTTCTAAAATCGTCAGAATAACCTGGACAGTAAGCTGATATGAATAGTACATTTCTATTATTAATGTTCATAGAAATACAAATGTTTTCGAAAATTTTAGTATTGAATGAAGTTTCTAACTTATGTTCTAATGTTAATTTTACAGCTATTGCTACTCCTCCACCATGAGAACTTCTGTCTTTTCTGTAGACAATATATCCAGGCAGCTTAAAAATATGCTTAGGTTTCAAAAATGTTTCATTAAGTAACAAAATATCAATATTGTTTTCTAATAAAAATAAATGGAGTTGAGCCGACTGGCTAAAGTTTGTAATGCCTTGACAATTCCAATGAATTACATGAAGGCTGGTATTTATATAATTAGACGGCATATTTAAGCAGTTGCATTATTACAGTAAGCTGATCCATCTTTGAAGTACATTTTTGAAGGTCCACAACGGCTCTAGAAAAAATTTCGAACAACTCATCGATGCTGAAGATATTACCTTTTGTGTGATGAGATCGGTGCGGTGTCCTCACTGCTTCAGCATAACTTTTAGTGGCAAAAGTGTGACTATTTTCATTCGGAACAGTGTTTGTAGCTTCACCATTTTGCGTTACATTTGGGACTTGGTCAAAAAGTTCACGGTAGAAGTTATTTTGTTGAGGCTGATTTTTTTTGTTGACTTTATCGCGCATAATTAGGTATTCTTTACGACTAGGGCATCGAGGATCATCTGCCCTATGATGAATATTTTTCAAATTTTTCTTGATACAGTTAAAGCATTTGAAGGAAGCATATTCTGATGTTTTATTAATTTGGCATAAGGAGAAATCATGAGCACCACTACAAGCAATGCAGATACTGTTACGAAAACAATTTTTTGAACCGTGACCATACATGGCGCACTTGGTACATTGTGTAGGTCCTTTCTTGCTTTTCAAAGGGTTTCTCCAATATATTATAATGTTACATAGGCGTCTAATCTTCATTATCTGTGTTTTAGATGTAAGAGTGCGATCAAACTCTAGAACATAAAGTGCGTCATCGACAGAAGAACGTGCAGTTTGTATTTCTTTTATTTTAAGTACAGATACATTATATTCAATTTTGAGTTCGTCTTCAATTTCCTTGGGGTCCAATTGGGGAAGTCCGTATAAAAATAATTTAAATATTTTGGTGTCCTTACATTCATGGGTGTAAAATTTTAAATTTGCAGCAGATAACTTATTTTTAGCTATATTATAGTTCACCATAGACGAAGAAATTATCTTAGTTCCAACTGACATTCTCTTAAATTCGAACTCCTTTCCAATTAATTTAAAAACTCGAATGAATCCATGACTAGGATCAACTACTATAGGAGGAATCACAACTTTATATTCCTTTATTTCATCATGATCATTCTCACTGTATGTCTCTTCATCACTATCGTTAACATCCTGCAGTATTTTAAAACGATTTTCATTAAAATTCAGTTTCATTTTTGGGGCACTTCCCCAACACTTCTTTCTTTTTAAAGCACTCATTAATATACAACAAAAAAATAAATAAATGTTTTTACTTGATCTGTTTTGTTCTGATTCTATTATTTAACTTTAGTAAATTTATTTAGAATTGTTTTTATTTCTGTAACGGTTGTTTTTATTTGTTCGTTTTAATGATATGTACGTCTGTTCTCTATCAGAGGCTGAGAGGCACTGAGCTATCGAATTAAGTAAAAATCTGCTAAAACAAAAATTAAAGTGGAGATTTTTTGAAAATAAAATTCCTCACAAGATCAAAATTATTTGATCATTTGCCTCTTAATTAGAGTTTGGGGTTTTTGTCGGGAATTCCCAGGAAATTTTTTAAGTATTCCTGGGAAATTCGGTAAATTTTAAATTAATGTATTCTTGTACACTAACCCACACTTGGAAACATTGGTAAACGTTTTGAACCAGATAAAAGATGCTGCGGAAGCATAAGGCAGGCGTGAAACCAATAGGTGATGCTATTCTGAATACACTTTATGTTATTCAGTTATTCTCTGTTGATTCTATACTTTCGGAAAAAAAAAAACTAAACTTTCAGACAATTAAAACTAAAGTAATGAAAGATATAATTTAATAAATAAATAATACTAAATTTAATAAATAATATTAACCTAACAAAGACAATGTTAAAATCCTATGCAGAGCAAATGTACAAACGCGTATTCGGAGGTACTGAAATAACATCGGCTAATAGTGGTGAAGATATTTCCGTTGCAAAAGTATATCAATGTTTTAAAGAAAAGTTAAAAAACGCCATTAATGAGGCTAAAGAAAAAACAAGAAAACTGAAATTAAATATAGACAACTTATTTAAAAGAGAGCTAGCTTTATTTTAAGCTAGTACAAAACAGAACCAAAAATTCAGACATACTTTTTAATGCATTGTTAACGCTAAAGCCCACTTCTGTAGAAAGTGAACGTGTTTTTTCGGTACTTGGTAAATTTTCAACAAATATACGAAATAGAATGGCTAATGAGTTATTAAATGCACAAATAATTTTAAAAACTCATTTTTTGTAGATTTAGTTCTTCGAAATTTTTATTTTTTAATAATATTTTCAATGAATTCTTAAAAATAACTGATCTCAAAATGTTATCAATAATATGGTTGTTTTTGTTTATACAGTATGAATTTAAATGTATTGTTGTCGTTTTTTTATTAATAAAATAACACTTTAATCAAAATCTTAAGGATTTTACTAGTATTGTGATTTTTAAAAAATTTCCCGGGATTCCCGGGAAATCGATTTTTCATTCCCGTTTCCCGGGAAATTCCTAAATTATACTCTTAGTCTGTCTAAAATACAGAGCCGACTCTCAATTAAAAGTCTTAATAACATCTGCAAAGTCACTCTCGTAAGCCATGTCAGAACCTTGTATTGAAACCGGGTTGCAAATTTAAAAAAAAAAAAAATTTAAATAAAAAATAATATTAATATTAATATGTATTAATATTATGTATTGGCCGGCAAAGAAGCGCTCAACACTCAACTTTAGATAATAAAAACTTTCGATCGTTAATATAATTTTCCAACATCTTCGTAATATTGTTAAAAATTTTAGTTTTAACTTATGAATGAGCCGTGGGTCCAAAAATTTACCAATCTGTAACTTCGTTCCCGAAAACACGGAATTACTCGGTGCCCGAAAAGTATGTAGTGTATGAGTGTGTAGTTAGAAAGCGTAGATAGAATTTAAAGTTACAGAAGTACCCTTTAGGGTTGATAAATAAATTATTGGTTGCCTTAGATAATGAAAGCAAGAACATTGTAAAGACTATCATCTAATGTCTATTAGTCTACGGAATCCTCTAGAAAAACGTGATAAAACTTTCGGAGAACGCACTGCTTAGAACTCTGAAAGATTTCAGTCGTCACCAGTCTCTCAATCCAATCAGTTACTGTTGCTTAAAAATATATTTTCCAAAACAATTTATTAAGTAATTATGTATTGGAGTTGATTGTATGTATGTATGTATGTATGTAATTGAATAATTTTACAATATGTAAAGGACTACAATATATGTACACACATACATATATACGTATTTTGAATAAATATAGTTTCAGTTCCAGTTTTAATCAAAATATCTAAAAATATGTATGTTATGTAACTTTTGTACAACACTGAGAACTTTGTTTATATATATACGATGTACAGTGAACTCTCCCATAGCAGGACACAACTATCGTCTTGCTAATTTTGTCTGCTATAGTTGATTGTCCGCTTAAGGGAGTGTTACTTTTAATTACTTCAACATTTACTATTCAACACAACACTGTTTTAGATAACAACTACTGATGGATTTTAAATGTTTCTTAAAATAATAATTTTAGATTTAGTACATCTTCATATCGTATTACGGTAGTCTAGGATACACATAGGCCTAGAGGTTGTGTAATGGTCGAGACTAATATTAATTCGTTTCTCCTCTCCTGGTATAGTAACAACGGCACTACCACCATGGCCGTTGAACTAAACTCGAAGGCTCCATAGATCATATCGACATACTTCGCGTATGACTGTAGTCCCTACCCCGCAAGAACCCATAAATCAACTAGTTGAAGACGCGCGCCAGCGTAGGTCCCAGTCATTATAGGTAGCAAATCTCACCATGTGTTTGATTTAATCGATTTAATGGTGAGTGCCTTTTTGATTTTGTTATTGCTAATAGTTTAGTTATCGGTAATGGGGGTAATGAACCAACATTCCCCACCTCTAACAGAAGGAAAATGCTATGCAGTACCCTAATTAACTCGGAATTTGCTTACTATCTCAGAAACGCTCCTCATGGGATATATAACCTTCAATATTGACACGGTAGATTCTCTATCTAGGACAAATCTTCTGCTCAATAGTAAAAACCCCCTTAAGGGGAAAATTCAACTCTGTCTTCAATCTATTGTAACCCTCTTCGATATAGAATGGTCGGCGACCATATCCTATGTTAAACCTTTTGCTAACAGGGGTAGATCTGAATCGCCCTAGTGGAACCAGGAGACTGATGATCTCCGCTTTACCAGTGGCAGTTTCTTCAATAGGGCTAAAGCCACTGTTGAATGGGCACATTATAACTCCAAAAAAGGGAATTTACATACGCTACTGGTGGCGAAGAGAGTTTCGTGGAGGGACTCAAAATCAGCAACGCCTAAAATTCTCCTGATACTCACTTCCCTGGTAGAGCCACCCTTATGGCATAAGTACTCTCTCAGATCAATTAACCTCCGTGCGAAAATTATTCTCCCCTAATTCTAACCCCAAGCCAAGTCCAGGGGGCTCTTAGATCATTTGCATCACTTAAGTCCTAAGACCGTATGCTTTCATTCTTGGCGACATCCAACATGGACAAGAGTTTATTCTTCCTTGGCTGCTCGCCATTAATGATGCTAATCTTAGATTCCTTTATATTTCTTGGAGCTCGAGAATACCAAAACCAAATAGGCTTTGTTCCTTTCTTTTAAAATGATGTTCATATTAGGACATCGATTGATAAATAACTCTTAGCAGTGCCTCAACATGCCTACACCAGCGGGATATCAGTGGAAACAACACTTAACTCTCGCATTCCACATGTCCAAAATCCTTGCATGTTAAAGAATACAGCCTGGCTGTCTTCCTTGACAGTAAGGGAGCATTCAATAATGTCTACCTAAACGTTGTAGTAAAAGATCTTAATCTAGGATCGAGTCTGATTAGGTTTATTGAGCTCCTCCTAAAGTCGTGAGTAGTAAGTAACCTTTTCCATATTGTCAGACAATTGTTTGTCGAGGTAACCGCAAAATGGTGTTCTATAACAATTCTTTGGAATCTCGCTGTCAACACTCTATTTAAAAAGTTCGAATCCTCTGATGACAACGCTATAGCTCACACTGACGACATTGCCATTGCTGCGGTGGAAATGTGTCCATAGACGCTATATGACAAATTAAATCCCACTGTCGATTGTATTGATAATTTGGTGCAGAATCTGTCAAACTCTGTAAACCCAATGCATAAGCACTAGAAAATACAAGAATCCGATATTCTCCCTACCTTGTATAAGTGTTCCCATACTCACGTTGAGCCCCGAAGTGAACTATCTAGGCCTAATCCTCGACTCAAATCTCAACGGGAAAGCAAACATGCATGAAAGGCTAAAGCGGCCTGCGTTGCTTATTATTGAAGAAGAGCAATTCGATCCAGATGGAGTTTCCGACCAAATATCACGCGCTGGATTTATTCTAAAGTCATCTAACATGATATTATCCTATCCTACGCCTTTAAACGCTCATGCACGTTTATTTTGTAAGAATCGTACGAGCGGTGTTCCCCAATGTACAAATATTTGCTTAAAGCGATATATGTGTGTATGTATGTATGTATGTATGTATGTATGTGTGTATGTATGTATGTAGTATATTATTAATAAAAACACAGTATTAAATATGTATGTACGCTTGTATGCATACAGTCTCTTATATAACGCGTTTTTGTTCGGCTTTATCGTCGTTTACTAGTCGGACTGAGTGTTTTGCTTTCGTTTCATTATGTTTATTTATATTTACGATTTTTTTTTTTTTGTTGTTGCTGTTCGTTCTTGTTGATTTTAGCGGGGATGGGGCTTTCTTGTTTTTGTTTTTGTTTTTTTTTTATGTTTTTATATGCACATATGTTGGTATGAGCAGAAGCAACTTAAAAACACAAAAACATACACACTCACAAGCAGAAACAGAAACATATTTATGTTGTTTATAACGTTGTCTTTGCTTTAACAATATATTGTAGTTGTTTTTATTATGCTTATTGCTATTGTGTTGTTGGTGCTAGCATTTCTACTGTTTCTTCTTTTTATACACACATCATCGTTATTGTTATTGTTTTTGTTTTTGTTTCTGTTTTAGTACTAGTATTTGTATTTTTTACACATACATCGTATATGTGTATGTATGTATACAGTATAGTTTATTTTATTGTTTTTTTTTTCTTTCATTTCATTCGTTGATTCCACTTCAAATGAAGAAGAGGGCGGGTCTTGCTGTTAAATAAAAAAAAAAAGACACGCCAGTTGAAATAACTTGAAACGGAAGAAGAACGACGAGAAATTCCAAGCACATACATACATACATATGTATATAATACATATCTACATGATTGATGTACACATGCACATCAATATTCATCTATGTATGTATGTATAAATATAAAATAGAACGATATTCTATTCAAATTGTATATACAGATACAGATAGAGCAGTTGATAGAAAATAATTGAAATTACCACCAGCCTCTCTCTCATCACCAACGTTTGTCTATTTGAACAAGTTTTCGAGAGTGTAAAATGGATTTTTTAGTTTTCTGTTCACTGGTCATCCTGAAATCATGCGGATTTACTTTCATTGCGAACAAAGCGTCAAATTGACGTTAGGAAATTACAAAACAAAACAAAAAAATCACTTACAGTAGCAAACGGAAATTCGAATATAAAAAAAAAAAAAATTCTTGTCAATAACTGAGATCTTAATCGTCAGCTGACTAGAGGCTAGCACGGTTATTAAACAAAAGCAGCAGTAAAGTAAAGAAATGTGACACATCCATACATACCTACACAGATTCATATAGTATGTACGATTGTACATACATATGTATGTATGAACAGTAGGTTGTAGGTCGAATGTTTTATACACTTTAAAATACATACGAGTACATACATACATACATATGTATGTATGTATGCATGCATGATTTCATCGTATTACATACATACATATGCATGTACATATGTAAGTATTGTCATCAAAGATACGATGTACGAGAATTATTATGTGCTATTAAGAGCATTAAGCGTAGTTTACACGGTCAAAGAAAATATTACAAAAATTATATCCGAGTTGAAAAATTTACGATTAACTATTATTTTTATTTTTGTTGTGGTGGTAACTTTGCTTTGTATGAAAAAATCGAAGCAAACGGATATTTTCTTCACATTTATGTACATATGTATATCTTATCCCAATGCCGTACACCCTCATTAAGTATACACACATATGTACGTATATTAAGTTAACGTCATCCGCTCTCTTCTAACAAACAATTATATTCTACTCATATACATACATACGTAAATATGTACTTATAATCTATAAATTCTGTAAATACATATGTATGTACATTAGAGCGACTAGAGTTGTATGCAAGCGAAATTCGTGCCAAATGTACCCCCCTTAAAAGGAACCTTGGACTTTTAAGACAACATTTAAAATATTTCGGCTCCAACTTCGACCTCTCGCATTCGCAAACTTGTGCTGAGACCCGTATTTAAATAAATCGATTAAAGATTAAAATATGTTAATTTCGCATTTTTATTACAAACAACCCCGAGCAAAAAATTCAAAAACCGTTTTATTTTACAGAATATCCTTAAAAAAAGGACATGGATGATCGTCCTTGGACAAATTGTATACGCTGTTGGATGCGTCTTAAAAAAACCTTTCTTATGATATAGATATTGTATATGTTAGTAAGGAAACAGATCCTCAAATTAAATTCAAAAATAGACTCTTTTTCAAAATGGCCCAGCTTACGAGAGGTCGAATCTGGAGCCGAAATATTTGAAATGTTATCTTAAAAAGCCAAGGTTCATTTTAAGGGGGGTACATCGAGCACTTTTTTTGATGAGTCGCTCTAATGTACATATGTATGTATGTACATGTTGTAATGTTGTAACCCACAAAAATGATTTCTTAAATCTGTTGTGACAAATTCTCATGAGAATTGAAAACTAAAACCTGTTAATTCAAATGAAAACAATTCTAATTTCTGGTATCATATTTAATGTTTTTATTCTCCGAAGAGTTGTGTCTTCAAAAGAGATTAATTAATATTCTTCACTCCTGCACTCCTGGAAACACATCTCCACACCAATACTAACCCTGCTCCATCCTTGACCGATGCCTGAATGTTATTTGGCAAAAACTCATCACTTGGCTTACGTCGGTCGAATCTGCTGGAAAAGAGGAAAGGGAAAAGTATCTATGTACGTACTTATGTTTGTAGGTATTATGTTAGTAATCTTTACTGAAAAGAACACTTTCTGTAAATGAACTGATTGAAGTGTAATCATTTACTTTGTCTTTTTACATTATTACATACATTTGAATTAACATATTATACATACATATGTACATGGTACATACAAACAAAAAAAAAAAATAGAAACACATAAATGTCGTAAACTTTTATAAATTATTTTATGAAAAACACGCATAGCTTCCGTAAATAGTTGAGCTAAAGAATCCTTTCCATTTTCAATACGCTCATGTTTTTTTTTTTTCAATAACGGTAGATTTATACATGCATACATACATGTATTACATACATTTGCTAAATGAATGGTAAATAGAATAAAATAATTAAATGCATAAACAATAACAGACCACAACACCTATCAGAATGTACATATAAAACAATAGGTATGTTGTCGAGTTTATATTCGTTAACATTAGCTAAACACCGAGAGCCATCGTATACAGAACTTATCACTCGCTCAGAGACAATGAGTGATAAGATTAACCCAGTGGTCCACAGGTTATTACAATTTAAAACTCATCCAAATTATGCCAATAGGAAAACCTAAAATGAAATTGGTTAAGAGCATACAACCAGCATCCGATTCGGATGAGTCCTATTGCTATAACATTGTAAAATGAAATACAAGACAAAATCGAATAAAATGTTGCCATCGTACTTGCATCTGAATCGGATGGTGGCTAAGTAATGTTGCATCATATTGTTAATATAGTTTTGTTGTTTGTTTTGGTTCCGCCGATGTCCCGTTATTTATTTTTTGGTGTTTCTTTGTCTTTCAATTCTTTCAAAGTAAAATTTCATATTGCAAAGTGGTCTAACCATTTGATTGTGGTATTAAAAATAAAGAATTAATTAAATAAAATAAGTAAGTATAAATTAAAAATAGTTAAGTGTTGTTGTGTGTTTTTTTATATTAAAAGAAATGTTTGGCTTCAGTAAAAGAAATGTTAGACATATCATATCATATCTAGTTAACCTTTGGATCAGTAGAATATCGGACCCATCTGACCTTCGCTTTCAATGTTGGTAGAGTTGGACCCATCCGACCTTCGCTTTCAATGTCGGTGTAGTTAGACCAATCTGACCTTCGCTTATATTGTCGGTAGGGTTGGACCTATCGTACGGCCTAGGCCATCGCTGTGTAAATGTAAGTGGAAACTGAATATAGACTTTGGATTAGCGCATCTACATTGTCATTGGTCTCAGTTGGAAGATGTATGGGCAAAAAAATCCGCTGGGAAGTTTTCCAAAATACATAATATTTCAACTGATTTTGTGAAAATTTCCTTTGAACATAGGAAACAGTGTCCGCCATAGTAAACAAAACATTACTACGCATGACAAATGGAGTGTTGTGCTTTGCTACCGAATATGTGTACTGCAGCTATTCCATTCATTTATTTTACTTTCTCCATGTCCCACTCAATCTTGCGTTTTTTTTTTTTTTGGGAAATTCATGGAAATCTACTACTCTTTAATGTGTCTAATGTGGTGGTATTCCTTTGATTTTTTTATTGTAATTGTTATTATTGTTGTTGTTATTGTTGTTGTTGTTGTCACTATTATTAATATCGATATCGATAAACAAAGAAGAGTAAAACATGTGCAAGGCAAAATCCAACAATTAATTGTCACGTAATGAATTCCTTGATATACATATGTATGTACGCGTGTACATATGTATGTATAAATACGTGTATAAAATCCTTTTAGCCAGTAATTTGCTATGTTCGTTCATTACGTTAAAATATAGAAAACCTAAGCAAGGGATAAGTGTGCACCATTTTCTTAACTTTTATTACCAACGTATACATATGTATGTACATAGGTTTCCATGGATACTTTTGGAAAATTCTTCAAAATAATAATAATTATTAAAAATTTGAATTAATTAAACGCCATTTACGTACATATGTACACAAAATCAATACGCATTCAGAATCCAATAAAGTCGACACTCTCTAATCTAGCCGTAGCAACATTACTGCTTCAACAACAACTTAAACCTGACTGATACGAACCAAAACTTCGCGCATGTCTACACTATACTACTTCATAAGCTTCCAAACACAGCTCAGAGAGGTTTCCAGTTTGTGAGACTCTAAAAAGAACGAAAACAATGAGTGTTGCAACTCTCGTTTATCAGAATTGTTTACTAAAATCCACTGCCTGCCAACGTGCTGCATGTATGTACAACATCAATAAGCATAATATTAGGATTATATTGAGCTATGATAAATGCAATATAAACTTCATTTTAATATTTAAAACTAGTGAACATAATAAATAATAATTATTAAATATAATCAATTTAATACATATTAATTATACATACATATGAATGTATACACACACACACACACACACACACACACACACACATTAGAATTATTAATTATTTTAATTTATTTATAAATATGTTTATATCATATACATGCATACATACATACATAAATACGTACATATCTGTGTATGTATTTGGATAAATAAAGAGTAAAACGTCATTAAAATTTTATTTATCATTATGAACTTTATGTTGTTTATTACCTTACATGCATACATAACCCTCCAGTCAGGATTATTGGCCTAGTTTCTTACACTACTTATGTTGTGTGTGTTAGTTTTATACATAAAAAAAAAAAAAAAATACTTTTTGTATTTTATTTTGATGTCTGGCCTGGGACTCGAACCCTGGCTTTTGTTGGGATTCTTATTTAAAATACCGATTTCAGAACAATATGTGAAGCACAAGTTTTATGTAATGTAAGTTCAAAACTGGAACTAAGTAAGAGATACAAAAAAAAAGGAATGTAAAAAAGTTGCAGTAAGAGTTGTATAAAAATGCATCCATAAAAAGTAGCAACGATGATGTCAGATTTTCTCACTCCAACAGCTTTACGTCTAATAAGCCAGCACACTTTCTACTAGACCGCGGCGACTTCAACTACTTTTATTACCTTAACTTAGCTTTTATTATGTTGCTGCCACTCTAACAAGTTCCAGTTATAGATGTTTTGAGTTAGAAAAGTTTGCCTATACAGCTAACCCTCCTACAACACGGTATCCCACAATACGATTTCACTCTAACACGGTTAAAAAAAATTTCCGAACACCTCTTATAACACGATACTTCTACAACACTATTTTTTTTAAGACTTATTACATAAGAGGATCATTATAATGGATTTTAGACATAACTAATTCAAAATCTATTGATGTAAAGGAAGCTTGGAAGGAATTTTCATTTAAAGACTGCACCGATATCATGTTCTGATCGCTGAAAAAACTGAAAATACAAAATACTGAAAATACAAATTAAATCGATGTTGAAAAAAGATA
The DNA here is from genome assembly GCA_014635995.1 of Sarcophaga peregrina. Classification (NCBI taxonomy): domain Eukaryota; kingdom Metazoa; phylum Arthropoda; class Insecta; order Diptera; family Sarcophagidae; genus Sarcophaga; species Sarcophaga peregrina. The sequence goes on from CM025791.1 coordinate 322,172, forward strand.
TGGGCAGCAGTAGTTGATATAGAAAACGTGCATGAATCAAGAGAAATGGCATATTAGAACTTCCTAGGTCTAGGAGGAGAAGATTTTTTTGGATATGGCTATTGAAAATGTGCAAAACTTAGAAGTTGGGGAAGCACACTTGGTAGGAATCGCATCCGAACACCAAGTGAATGAAATCGATTCTAGCTCTGATGAAGATAATGAAGTTAATAATTTGGACAAAAAAATTGTTATTATTGTTCTTTTACGCATACCCTTGCGCTGAAAGAAGCCAAAAATTTAAAAGGGAATTGCAAAATCGCCTATCATCATATCAAAAAATTTACAACAACCTTGGACGGACAAGGAAACATAGCAAGATTAAGGAAAGATGATATTATTCAGCCGAAAACGCATTCCCATTTAATTGAATTGAGCGGTAATGATGAAGAATAATACTAAATTAAATTCATAATATACATTCATATATATTTATGCCGATTTCTGTTTGTTTTTTATGTATTTACGTCGATTTATCTTTATTTTTTTTTTTTATGTTTAATTGAATTTTTATTTATTTTTGTATTTTTAACAGAATTAAAGTTTCTTCTGTGGCTTGGCCCTCTTTTTGTACCAGCTTCCAGTCTCCTATAGCACGGTTTCACATAACATGTCATATTATAGGAACCTATCGACCGCGTTGTAGGAGGGATATCTGTATAATAAGATAATCATTTTCATTAGATTAAAAAGGGGTTTTTATCAAATCTAGTCGAATTAACTTTCTTAATTCGATTTTTATTTTGATCACATATCCACACGATTTTGGGTTGATCGACAACCTCCCTCCTCCCTTCAATACATTTTAATAATTAATGCCGATCTTGTTAACATTTAAATTATACACAATTTAGTTCACTTTTAAGCCTTTTATACGCCTTTTTTATATTTATATTGCTTTTTTTAATATAATAGTTGGCAACACTGATTAAAAAAAAATCTCTTTTAAACGATCTTTTGGAAACGAATGTTGGTTTGGTAAGCGTCTCTCACTCAGTGTTATATATTCGGAGAGATATACTCTCTGGCCACAGCAATTGTAACAACTTTTCTTGACAAAAGCATGCTAAAACACATGTTGGGCGGAAGATACTCCACCCAATTTCGGATGCAAGACACAACAACAATAACGTACAATATCATAAATGGAATTCCAAAACAAGCATTCAACGCAGCATCAATAATAATGCAGTAACTGCACAGTAACCGCAGAATTGACGACGACAGCGACGATGGCATCATCGACTTTAGACGGTTATAACTGTATTTTAAGACAGCGAACAAAAAAAAAACATAAAAAAAATTCGAAAAACAAAGTCGAAAAATTCATTCATTGAGTTTTGTTAAGTTTGAAAGGAGAGTAACCGTTGCTGGTGCTGGTAAAATAGTTAGTAGCGTTGTGGATAGTATGGAGATTGCTATTTTTCTTATTATTATTGTTGTTGAGTTATATGTGTTTTTCCTTTTCTTCTTCTTCTTCTTCTTCTTGTTGTTTTTTTTTTAATGCATTTTAAGGTTATAAATATATTATGGAGACTTCTAAGTCCATGAATGTACGTAAAGTACATACGTACACACGTACATACAAGTATATTTGTTGGTAACACGGTAGATGTTTAACGTTACTGTTATTACGCTGCGGATGTTACTATTTTGGCGGCGGCAGTGACTGCAGCAATGAAGGCTGTGATCGAGTTGGTTATTATTTTGTAATGATCATGATGTTGGCGGTTATTATTGTTATTGTTGTTGCTGTTGTTGTTGCTATTAGTATGAAGTATGGTTGTTGTGGTTGTTTCGGTTGATTTCAATTGCTTGTAATTGTAACAGTTTTTGTTAAGGCATCAGTCCAAAAAAAAAAAAAAACAAAATAAAAAGTACAAAAACAAAAGCAAAAGCAATCAACAACAATAGCAAAAATTAACTGTAAACTGTTAAGAGTGTAGCAGAGTCATGAGTTTTAAATGAGCTGAGTTCTTCGTTGTTGTCTTCTTCAATATCTGTAGCGCTGTTGGCTGTTAGCTGTTCGTGTTTCTTTGTACGTGTGTTGCTTTATGAGACAACGGTGGCTGAGACGGGACCTCAAGCTAGATGAATAGATAGGAAGCTACAGCAGCAGCAGTATAACAAAAAACACAGCAAAAAATTAAGTCTTGGCTCAGCGAGTGTGTGCACAATATTCACTAGAGTATGATCTCGTTTATTTTTTTTTTTTTTTATTATTGTTATTGTAATAGCCGCTGTTAGGATGGATGGATAGATGTTGTATGTTGTTGCTGTCGTTGTTTTGTTTTAGAGTAAAGCTGAAACGTAAAGATTGTTTTGAATTCAGTACTTCATCACGTACCTGTAGAGAATGGTCGTCATTACGGTTTAATCCAGTTAAAAAAAATTTTACTATTTTCTTCTTCTTTATATTTTCTAAGGCAACAACTTACTCATGAAACTCACCAATACATGTTTTGCGCGACAACCATTCTATCGAATTGACGACAATATATTGCAATTTTATTTTTTTTTTTTTGCTTAGAAAGGCGATCATTATCAATTAATAAAATATGTAATAATTTTTATACAAATATAATTAAAATGGTGCTTTTCTCAATCTATACATACACATATGTACATCTGAATAAATAAATGTATGTACGTAGTATAGATGTATGTACATATGTATATAATATTGTGAGTGCGTGTGTGACAGTTAGTGTACATACATATGTATGTATGTATGTATATGAAAAAATATTAATTGATTGCCAAGAATGAGTGGGCTACTACGTGTCTATTGTCCATCGATTATTGTCTAGAGCAAATCGAAAAAAAACAAAAAAACAAAAGCAAAAATTTTTGAATAATGAAAAGCACATAAAATCGCAAATAAAATTTATTGTCGATAATTTTCTAAAAAGGACTCATAGACACTGTGACGAGAAATATTCTTTGCTTTAATTATGAAAATATAAAATAAAAAAAATTAAAATAAAAAACATAAATAAAACATATGAAAATGAATAAGTTTGTGAGTTTAAAGAAAAATAAGTTTTAACGACATACATACATACATACATATATACATATATATATATATAGATACATATGTATGTATGTATAACTTCCGGACAATGTATGAAAGAAGGACGATGGTGTGAAATAACTAAATATTTACTACGTAAAATAATCATATCTAACGGAACGCAAATGGTTTTACAATCGACTACCTTAAGAGATTATTTTTTTTATAACTTTTTTGTGCCTCAACATCCTCTGTCCGCAATTTTTACAATAAGCTCGAAGGAAAAACTAAAAAAAGCGGTAAAAATAAAACTAGAAAAAATACCGTTACTTATCTATTATAAGTGTTCATTCAAATGCTGGCAGACTTTTTTCATCTTCGTGCTCATTTCTTACGATTCGTCTTGTACGGCTAAAGCGGATATCCGTTTAATCGCTCTCCTAACAGAGTAAGTGATTGTATGAATGCGTTAGGATGTATGTATGTGTGTATGTGTATATGTGTGTTTGTGTATTTTATTTGTATATGAATTAAACTGGTATAAGTCTACCTCTTGCACCGACTATTTATAAGTTTGCGGATATTAATAATTTGCATGCAGCAGAAAACTTTATAATTTTTCTCAACCATAAAACCAATAAAAATCAAATTAAAGAAAAAAAAAATTACAATTTAATTAAATCAACAACAACGACAATATTAATATGCAGAAAATTAGTGTGTAAATAATAAAAATAGGAAGAAAGACATCATTTACATATGTACATGTGAATGTTCAAGTGAGATTGTTATAAACTTATCGATTTCTAACAATTATCATTAGAGTTTGCTGATTCTACACAGTATATATATACATATGTATTTCAACTAATATAATAATCTCAGTATTATAGTATACATAATTGACTATGCATACTTTCGAAATCGTTAGCCTGGCCTTGAAACTTTTTAGAAAGCAGTGAAAGATTAAATGAATAATATAATCGGGACATATTAGTACAATCTAGTATCATTACTATCAGAAATTAATATCTTTTAATGATTTGGAATGAAGATTTTTCACGAGTTTAGTTCATTTAAAAAGATAATTTGTTTAAACTGATTGCAATTAGTTCTGATAAAAATAAAAATATAAGATTATTCCTGAGCTAAATACTTTAAAATTTTAAATTGATAGATATGATGTCTTTATTACTATTGATTTATCAAGTACATCTATCAAATGGGATTATGCAATTGTAGATAAATTTAACATATACAAATGTATGTACACTTTGGAATGTGCGTTGTGAAGAAGACAATCTTATAAATAATTAGCATTTTCAATACTCAACTATTTTCGTACAGATTTCGATCAATGCTCTTGGACTCTGTTATATTCTTCGCGTAACCCAGATATTATTCCTCTATACGCATATGTCCATATGAATTTCAAATTCAAATTTAAATCAAATTTATTCACTACATTTACTTCATATTAAAAACAAACTACATACATATATACTGCCTTTCACTATATGACTTCAATAACAACTTGCACAGTTTGTGTAGTGAATAATATCTCAAGGAGATGAAATTTAGGACCACCGCGAATAGAAAATCAAAGCATTTAATAATAATAATCTTATCAGGACATATGTATGTATATTAGTTCATAAATACTTATGTTTATAAAAATATATGTATATATGTATTATTCACCTACACGCACATTATTTACGTGAACAAAATATTTGTAATTATTGCTGATCGGTGAACTAACTGATCCTTAGAGCTAGGTGTCTCAACCACAATTACCACAAATTTCTTTTGAGGTGCACAACACTGGCATAGATAATAGTTTTTATCGGAGAATGTTTTATTAAACGAATCTGATCTTAAGGCGCTATAAAATTTTAGATATACGACAACTAAACCCAAAAATCATATTTAATATTAAAATCTACAATTTCAGACACATACATACATATGTAAATGTCGCTTTCCACTCGTATTGAATATTTGCAACACCATAGAACTAAAAGAGTGACGGTAAATAAGGAAGAAGAAAAAGCTATCAAACGATTAGACCGTTATTTTTATCATTCATATAGAAACAAACGATTTTCAAGAGAGATTTTAGCCAAGTTACCATTAACATTGGCTGACTTTGTTAATAATTAATTGCACTATAGCACTGTTTAAATAAAAATTTCATTACCTTTCAAATCTGTCGAGTTTGTCTGTTGCATCAGCGATTTAATTTAATGGCCTGATAAAGTTTAGAAATATTTTTTTACATTCATTGCTATAAACAAAGTTAACCAAATACTTTCAATACTAGGAGCTATTAAAACGTTAGTAATGCTCTCATTTGAAATGCCCCTTTTTATTTCTTTTAGCCAACACTTATGAGCACTAATAAAAGGTCGATCAACAATTATTATTAGTACATAGAAAAACAATGTAAAAATGTTGATTAGCTATTGCGTATAAAAATATTATTAATATTTTATATTTAATAACTACAATAATAATTACATAATTAAGTTGTAAAGGCAACAACCTTTCTATTTTATGAATTTGTGCATAGTCATTAGCCACTTTCACATCCGAAATCGAATAAAGAATTACCACACATAATCGAACAGCTACATAGGTACGTAACTTACGCTATTGATATGCAAATAATGATTGGTTACACCTTCACCAGCTCTTCTGGGTAGAAGGGTAAACTATTATTCTGTTTCTGAGCCTTTTCTCGGATCTGTATTAGTAGTGGCGTTTAAATAGCTTTAACATTCTGCAAACAGTAATTTATCTTATCATATTAAATTATTATTGTTTCTGGTTTATGTCTAGAATTATATTGCATATATTAATTATTATTATTATAATATGAAACGTTGTAAGTAACAACTAGTAACAATCTTATTCTATACGAATTAAATACGTTTGAATATATAACTTCATATCGCTCCTTTATTGCAACATAGTCATATCTCAAAAAAACTTGAACTTGGCAAAATGCGATTAAAGTTTTCAAAACATAAGTGCTATGGTCTAATTGCCGCAAACACTTTTTGCTATAACTTCGGTTCAGCTTGGGATATAAAATTGATTTTTTTTTTAACATGTAGAGAAGGGCTAAAAGAGCAGTTTTGCTTAAGTAACTACAAATTTTTAATTTTTTAAGATATGACTATGTTGCAATAAAGGAGCGATATGTACATTAGAGCGACTCACCAAAAAAAGTGTTTAATGTACCCTCCTAAAAATAAACCTTGGACTTTTTTAAGACAACATTTAAAATATTTCGGCTCCAGCTTTGACCTCTCGTGAGCTTTACCATTTTGAAAAATGGTCTATTTTTGAATGTTTTGTTAATTTGAGGATCTGTTTCCTTACCAACATATACAATATGTATATGATAAGAAAGATTTTTTTAATGCGCGTCCAACAGTGTATACAATTTGTCCAAGGACGACCATCCATGTCCTTTTTTAACGATATTTTGCAATAAATGACGGTTTTTGAATTTTTTGTTCGGGGGTGTTTGTAATAAAAATGCCAAATTAACATATTTTAATCTTTAGTCGATTTAATTAAATACGGGTCACAGCTTTTTTTGAAATTCTCCCAAGTTCGCGTTTTGTAGTGGTTGAAGTTTGTGGTTTTGTAAATATAAGAAATAAAATTTTATAATTTTTTTTTAATTTGGTAAACATATATTTCGCCAAAAAGTAGTGGATTTTTCATTTCTTTTTTTTTATTTAGTCCTATTTAAATTCATACATGATCTGGATTTTAAATCCGCTATCGTATTAGAGTTACCACAAAATTGCATTTTTATATATTCCAGAGCACCGTGTAAAATGCATCTAATTTGCAAAAATCTAAATTATTTACATATAAAAATGTTGTTCCTGGCAAAAGAAAAAATTTGATACCCAATTGACCTATTTATAACGAAAGGGCTGCCTCTCCATTGCAGATTCTCAGATTAACAAAACATTCAAAAATAGACCCTTTTTCAAAATGATCCAGCTCACGAGAGATCGAAGCTGGAGCTGAAATATTTTAAAAGTCATCATAAAAAATACCAATGTTCATTTTAAGGGGGGTACAGTTTGCACGAATTTCGCTTCCATACAACTTGAGTCGCTCTAATGTACATATGTATACATACATACATACATATATATGTATTTGTATGTGAAGGTGACAATATACATTATATTTGAATATTAATTTTTAATTAATACTCGTATCATAATTGTATTAAGAAAAGAATCTACGTATGATTCGTGTTTGCTAATACGAAACATGAAGAATCCTATTACATTTGTACATTCATACATATGTAGATTGAAATATTTACATGTGAATTTGATGGAAGACCATCATCCATTAGTTTGAATTCCCATAACGAAACACAAGCAAGTACCAATGCCAGAAATTATATTACATGCCGCGAAGTAACAACTGCTGCAACTGCAATTAATAATTGACGTTAACACCATTAAAATGATTTAACTTTTGCGGTTTAAAGAGCAATTAGACTCACATACTGCTGCCAACTAAGCAACCGTAAAACAACAGCAACAACAACAACAACAACACCATAAAAGATGTTCGCAGCTTTATAACAGATCACCACAGATAATGGAGTATTTCGTATTGTGAAAAATAATAATAATAGAGAGAGAGAGAGAGAGAGAGAGAGAGAGAGGGAAAAGACAATTAATAACACGTAGCAGAATGAAAATTTCTATTTATTTTAAAAGTCTTTACATTGAGAATTAAATTGTATTTTACGCACTTTCAATATCGCACCCATCAATCTGCTACATTCCACATGTGCATGTGTGTGTGTGTGTGTATGCAACTTAAAATCGATTAGAAATAAACTTTTTGTTTTTTTTATTATTCCAAAAAACAATTTTCGATAATATTAACTTGTAAACCGTAAGTGTACTAAATTTTTTTTAATTTGATTTTCATTAGATCATATAACTTAGCATAAATCAGCATTGCGTTGTTATCCAAAAGAAAACAAAAATCAGATCAGCAGCAGATCACAAAAGGAAATAACATCAATAATCGTGAATGATCGCAAAATTTCATTCATTCATACATCAAATCGCATCATTGTTAGTGAATGAATGAGTGAATTGATTTAATTTTTTGACGATGATTGTTTAATAAAATAAATCACTGAAAACTTACGAGTATATCGCTCAAGGTTGTTTCACAAAACACACTACACATACTAAATCGAAAATTGATATGTTTTGGAAAAGAGAAAAAATGATTTTTTTGGAAAAATAAATGCTTTATTTTGAATTTATTCTTTGCTTGTCTGAATTCAAAAAGAAATTCAGTTGAAACACCACATATATTTGAAAAATATAATTCATAGTCCATACATAGTTAGCTTAGGTTTTTAACAAATGAACATTTTGCTGAACATAAAAAATCATACAGCCAAATAAAGAAGGAATTAAAATTTAATCTAAACTCTACATCCCCGTTTAAGATTACATAGTACATATTATTATTATTATCTTATTTCGTATCTAAGTATTTCAGTGTTTCTATGTATAATGAAAAATATATATGTATGTTAATTTATATATATGTAGGTACATAGGTACAAATGTATACACGTATGTATATTTAAAAAGGCACTTTTTGGAACTGCATTATTCTATGGTAGAATAAAAACATTGTATAAATATGCAATTTCTGTATTAAAAATATAAAAGTACAAGTACATACAATAATAATTTCTTAAAACAGGAAAAATTGTGATTGACTTATGTTAACGAGGTAGAGTGTATGGTATAAAAATGAAATTGGGTATACAATTGTTACCGTTACCTTTTTAACTCTATTTCTTGGGTTAACAATAAAATGTATACCACCACACAGTTTAAACAAAACACACACCTTATAATTTAATTTTTTTTTTTTTTTGTGTGTAGACTAATTTACAGTCGCCCAAAAAAGTATTCATGATAAAAGGAATTAAACCAAAATGAAGTGCAAGACTTTTTAACAAAAAAATATTTTTATCTATGAATTCAGTTTACGTGCTTCGATGATTTTCAAAGTGTAATAATTTTGTGTTTCAGTGTAGCTCCCTACACATATTTTTATAAATATTAATGTACAATACAAAATAATGTGGTTGATATGTCTACGAGTATATAATGGGAAATAATCTCAGAAAATGTAGTCTTTTTAAATTATTGTAAATCGAAAGAAGTTTTTTTTTTTTGCGAACATGTGAACGGATGACAAAGTAAAAAACAACGTCAAGTGCTTCGGTCGACCTTGGACCATAAAACCCATTGTATAAAACGAAACAATAATGGAAGCAGTAGTGGCAGAAGCAATGAAAACAACAACAACGAAACTTTTATAATCAAATGTATTATATATTGTGTATAACTATTATTACAAATATACAAAACTTTTCAGACTAATATGAAAAAAAACAACGAAATTTCTTTCTGCGTTAATATGTAAAAATAATTGGTAAATTAATGATATTAATTAGATATGTTCTGATTTATTTATTTCATTTATGCAGGATAATTTATTTCGATTGTCCCTAATACTAAATACATACTCGTATGTATTTAGTATACAAATAAAAGCTTATGTATGAGTATTACACAGCTACAACAACCAACCGATTATAACCACAATCACTAACCATACTAGCACCACGATCAACGTCACTAACATCATTATATTTTTTTTTTTTGTCTATCCATTCGTTCATCCATCCAACGCCATGCCTTATGTATACTCAATTACTGAAATGTAAAAAAGACTCATAAAAATCCACTTTATGCGGTTCATTTTTATTTGGTTTATTTTTATTTTATTGTTTATTGTTTATTTTTATTATTATTATTTTTTATACATATATATATATTTTTATAATTTTTTTCCTTCATAACCTAACCATACTTGCAAATAAAACAAAATATGCAGTAAAATCAACCAAGTTAATCAATTGTAGTTTCGGTGCTCATAAACGTCAAGATAAAAGGCACGTGACACGTGTGGTTGTTTACTTGTTAGCTGCTATGTATATTTCTTTTCTTTTTTATGAATGTTTTCATCTGGTTTTCTAACAATTCCTTTATGTTTTTGGCTGTACGAGTATGTACTTAACTTTATTAATATTAAATGACTACAAGTAGATGAATAATATGTGTACTTAAGAACATTATCAAATTGATAGATATGACATTATGAAATAAAACTCCAGAGATTCCAATACACAATGAAAATCTGTTTATTATGAATATCATTGTATTACAAAGTGAGCCAGTAATTTTTTTCTATACTCAAAGTAAGAAAAAATGCTTCTTACGATGGACCTAAAATTAACATAGAAAAAATAATAGAAATTATTGGTTTTTTTTTTTTTTTGAATCATCCTTTTTTACAAGTCCTGTTTCTAATATGATTGATTATGTTATACAGACTTAAATCTGTACGATTATCGGTTTTATTTAAACGCATGTAACAAATTCCTTTTAAAAAACCTATAAAAAGTAATTTGATTCTGCAACATATTTTCACGAAATACGTTGCATGTGTGAGGATTAATTTCAGACTTGAACGTACTGCCAGTGTATATAAATCTCTAATTTAAAATTTTTGTACACCCTTTATCACCGTGGTTAAATTTTTGATATATATTTTGAAAAAAAGAAGGATATAAGAACACAAGCATTTATAATAAAAGTTTCTTTGAAGCGCAGAATTCAAAGAAAAAATATATAACAAACAGTCGTTCCACCTTCCAAAAAACCGTAGAAAGTAGCCAAAAAGGCAAACAAGTCACTCGTTAGAATTCTTAACCCTTAACAGAATACTTAAAACTATACAATGATATCGTATCGATGCATTATTTTTAATCTGAATAATATGAATACATCAAATAGGTTTGCGGATGTTGGCAGCTTTTGCATACACATCAGGCGAAATAACTAAAATTCATTCACCAAGTGTTTCGTTTCATTCATAGCAACAAAAGCTTGTAGTTAGATAATGTGTAGATTAGACGAATTTTTAATATTTTTTTCTTTTTTTTTAATTTCGTTGTTAAAAGGCGAAATAAATGTTTTTTGTTTCACTTTATTTTCGTGGTTGTCTTTACTGTTGTACTATTGGAATGCAATAGTATGTTACGGTCTGTTTTAACGGATGAATCTTAAAATATTGTAAACAAAATGACTGATCAATAGCTTGCCCCCTTATGGACATTTACCAAAAAAAAAAAAAAAAAAAAAACACCATCGTCCAACTATTGAATGAAGCTGAATATATAATATTTGTTTGGCTCCTCTCGTAATCTTCGCTCCACTTACTGTGCAGCCCAGCTACACGTACATTAACAAAAGCAGTAAAAGTAACGAAAAAAAACAGGAAGGTGGACATTTTTAGAGCAGCGCCAACCATACAACATCAATTTTAGGCTCTAAAAATGTGTATTAAACAATAAAACTTTGAAACATAAACGAGTAAAGCAACTGTTTAAAATAAAAGCATTTAACGGCCATAACAACAATATTTTTTACTTTAGAAATAACAAAAAAATGAAACGTCCGACAGCAATAACAAAAATACTTTTAAATGAGACATGCAGGGATTTTTTAAGGCGTCCGCTTTCAGCAGTTCAATAATATTGAGGCTCTAACTTCAGCACCATTCACTCGCATACCTCTACACTGAAAATAAAATGAAAATCGAAGAAATGACGAGCATTATAAATTGTAACGCTAGACACTATTTTAATTAAGTTGAACGATATGAAGAATTTTGTCGAATTTCTATTACAATAAATATATTTCTTTAAGTGTATGGCAGTCTCTGCGGTTTCTTCCAAACGTTTTCTATAGCATCTGGAGCACTTTCACTCTGCTCAATGGAATGAAAATCCATTTACGATGCCAAATTGGTCTAGAGGAGCAGTTTTTGAAAATTAAATGTTCATTTCCATTTTTTTTTTTTTTTAATAGTGTTGAATGCTTTAGTTGGTTTAATCAAAGCCATCAACAAGCAGCAAACAGCCAGCAAGCGAAAAGTACGATGATCATCATATAGCTCACGTCCTCGCATGCAGTGGACTATTTGGATGCAAACGAACTTGAAAGCAGAAAGTAATTGAAAGTCCAAGTGAATACTTTTAATGAAACCGTTGGGCTAGGTTTTATTATTTAACATTTGACACCGTTTTGAACACCTACATTCCATATACTCGTACATACATATGTATGTATGTACACAAACTTATTTTGACGATGCCTATTTTGTGGTATCAATAATTCTTAAAATTCTATATTATATATCGGTACTTAACGTAGCTCAAGTAAGTAAACATTCATTATTGCAGCCCACTTAATACAGCAATAGAGTTTCACAATATGGAAAGCTTGTATAGATTGTGTTCCAGAGTATTTCCAAATTGTAACTATTACAGTATTTTTTCCAAGTATTGAGTGGCGAGAACTAAAATATGGTTATGTCAAGCTAAAATATATTTGATCGATTTAAACTGGTCTGCCCAAACATTTGGCCACGTCTTTATGAAGACGTGTATTGACTAGTAGAAAATACCGAACTAAAAGAAGAAAAACAATTGCAATTTTAATTGCATTACAGTGCTTCTGCAATACGCTATTGGTAGTTGTTTTTACAACTATAAAGTACGACCACCGCATCTATGATTTTGGTTTAACCCATTCTGGTGAGATATCGTATGTCCTTCTTCTTATAAATCGAATACCTTATCGAAATTACGAATTTAAGATCACAACATTTTTTTCTTCAAAGAACTAAAAATTGATTTCACCGTGTCTGCTTTAAATATCAAAATCAAAATTCCAAAATGAATTTATTCGTTTTTAACATTAAATTAATATCCTTTAAGAGAGATAATAGTTTCTTTGTTTCTGGAGATTGCACACGAAATTTGTTTTCATATTTTGGAAGACTGTGGACGATCCATCTCTTTTTTCCTTTTTGACAATCGATGGGTTCCTCTTACACTGGACTAGCTTATTGCACAAATATGTACATTTTCACGTTTTTACTTTTTTAAAAACGAACATTTACTGCGAATTCAGTATTGATATTGATACACTGAGCGCCATAAGTGAGTTAACACTTTCCAAAATTTTAAATTTTCTTTTATAAAAAAATATACTTGTAGCACAACAATAATTTTTATATTTTGATTTTACTTCAACATTTTATAAGTAATAAATAAATTATTTTATTTCTCGAAATTTATTCGACTATTCTCATATACTTTTCTCGCTATCATAAGAAAATTAATTATTTCAATGGTGTTTACACACTTTTGACACTCAGTGTATTTATATATATGTACATATATGTATATGATAATGACTGTTGTTATATTTTATTTGAATAAATTCTTTATTTATTTAAATTTAACAGTACACTGCTATACTACAGCAATACGATCATTTTACTTCAAAGATCAAGCTTTGTAACCACTTTGAAACCATCTTAAAAATTCACAGTAGTTATTTGTACTGACTGGTAACATTATCCTTCTCTATATTCTATCTAGAAGCATTCAAAACTTTACAGTAAATTAGTTATTGTTATTTATTTATTTCAGTTTTTATTCTGTTCTGTCTTTGTAATTTGATGTTAGTTTATCCCTATTCTAGTCGCTTATCATTTCGTTATTACATATCGTTCTCATTCTTTTCGCAGATATTTGTTTGTTATTCGTCACCTCTAATAGAAATGTTAAATATGTAAAAACTCATCTTTACGATATTTTTGTTGCGCTATATATTTGGCTTAATCAACCAAATGCATATCTAGCTTTATCTAGCCTCTTGCACAAGTAGTTTTTTCCATAATTTTTGATTGCCATTATGAATCACAGATATCAAACGGTTCTGGTATTTTCTATATGATTATAAACTGTTTCTCCATATTATTGCAGATGCGAATTGTGTAGTTATAGTCAATTACCGTCAGATTCTGATCCTTATTTCTGCCATTCTATTTATCTTGTACGCTAATGAGAAGTCGATGTAGTCTAGCAGATAGTGTATTGGCTTATTAGACGTAAAGCCAGAGTTCGAGCCCCAGGCCAGACATCAAAACAAAATACAAAAAGTATTTCTGCGGCGATTTCCTCTCAGCAGATTTCTGGCAACAACTCTGAGAGTAAATAAATTTACCATGAAAAGTTTCATTCGGAGTCGACTTTAAACTGTAGGTCCCGCCTCTTATGTATAAAATTAACGCACACAAGATAAGTGATGTTAGAAACTAGGTCAAAAATCCTGACAGAAGGGTTGTAATGACCAATTATGTATGTATGTTAATGAGAAAATTGCTTAGTTTCATGTAGATTCCGTATTTCGTATATCGACGTTTTAGAAATACCTTTTTCCTATTGTCTCTTCTGACTGTGATTATGCGTTGTAGTAGTTGTTTGAGTTTCTCTTTTCTTTCCAACAATTGTCCTTTTTATTATATCATTGAGCGTTTCCAGATATCTAAGCGTATACTAAAATGTTTCGGAATATTGTCATGGGGCAGATCTACCAATCTCTCTTCGCTTTGCATTTATATTTACAATCTTACTTTAAAATGATTGTCCTTCATGTACTCCACTTACAATGCATCTCTCTTTTCCGCTGTACTGAGGAATTATTCATTTATTAAAATTTAATTGTACTTAACATATGCACGATTCTTACAATCTGAAATTATTTAGAAAGTATCTGTTGGCAACATCAATCGGTTCAATTATATAAAATTTTAATTTAAAAACTAATTATTACTTTATTTTCTTTAATAAACTAATAAACGATGACATTAAGTTCCATCGAATGTCTTACCGACCTTTGGAATATTAATACGAATTAGATTAGAGCAAAGGAATGCAAGTATTCTTCAGGAAGTATGCTATAGTTCGAGTAATTTGGATTTAAGAGAAGCGTTATTTTATTAAGCCAGACCTTAGGCTTAAACAATTTTATTGGCATATAATATAAATATTTATTTTTCTTTTTTATTGTTCGAACAGAAATAAACATAAATATCTGTCTTCAACAAAAAATTAAAATTGTATAAAACGATAGTTTAGTTTGCCTATTTTCATTACAAGTTACGATACTGAAGAAGATATGTAATAGCATTGACAATATTATTGTAAAATTAACGAATGGCCAGATGTGCGGAATTTGACGACGAATTTTAAGGAAGACTGTTGGAAAAACAAAATTAACGTCTCGATATGGGTTAAATGTCTCATTGGATGGGAAAGTGTTCGCACACATAAAATGATCGAGTTTAACGATTACGACAATGACGGAGGAGACTGTTACTATTTGCTGTGCTGTGCTGTGCTGTGCTGTGTTGTTGTTTTTATTATTATTTTTTTTTTTTTTTTTATTATGTTCAGTCAGGTGTTGGCGATCCATTTCTAGCTAAGCTTAGCTGAGCTAGTTGTCTTGTTGAAACGACTGTTTGTGGTCGTTATAGCGTTAGCTACCCTGGCTAACTTATGCATGCAATGGCATGCAGCTGAAGAGAGCAAAAAATTTAAAATAACGATAACCAACAACAACAACAACAACAGCAAAAAATGTGGCTGTTACAGTTTTCGACATTTGTCCATTCATTACGTTACAGCAACGAGCAAAATCTTGTTATTTTTTATTTTTTAGTAGAAATTGAAACAATTTCCGATGTCACTCTCACTTTTTGTAACAACTTGTAAATAAATATATAAAAAAAAAAAGATACAAAATAAGAGCAACTGCATCAGCAACAGTTGCAACAGTTGCAACACTTGTTGTCATCTGAAAGACAATATAAGTTTTTATGCACATTCATACATATGTACATATATGTATGTATATGGATGTACATATATATGTATGTATGCCTATGTCCAAATGCAAGTACGAATTGGCCAAGATATTATAGATTTTTAATGGCAATATTCAATAGATGAGATGAGATGAGTTTTAAAACAGCTGCTATGATTCAGTTGCTGTTTCTGTTACTGATATTGCTGCTGTTGAAGATACTGTTACTATTGCAGGCAAACATTTTTTTAAAATGCGTCTTCTTTTTATTCATATTTTGATGTTGTTGTTATTGTTTCACCGGTTTCTATTGGTTTCAGTTTCATTTGTGTATTCAAAATTTGCAGCAACATCTGCCAAGTAACTGCCTTGTGAAAAGCCATCCAACGATTATTTCTTCAAGTTGGTTGCAATTGCTTTCGCACTGACTGTGTGCATTCTCCAAGATCTCCTATTATCGCTGCAATAAAAAATAGTGCCTTGATGTCGTTAAAGTTGCTAATATTGTTGTTGGTGTTGTTGTTTTGATCCTGTTATAGTTATGTTGGTCTCTAGTCTTAAACTGTAAAGACTATTAAAACATGTTGGTGACGTTTTCATTTCACCATTTTTCTTATGAGTATTTTTTTCTGATGTAACCATTAAACAGGGTTTAATTTTCCATTTTAGTACAAGTTGTGTCTTGTTTTTTATCTTCTTTCTAAAAACTCACTCTCGTTTTCATGGAAATTACGATGCTAACCGTTTAAATGCAGTACATACATACATGCATACATATTTCTATATCATATAAAATCTAAACGTAAATTTATTTCAAATAGGATAACTGAAAAATTTTAAAACTAAACAAAAATAAAATAAAAATGTTAGAAAATTGTTACATTTCTAACAGTATCACCAGCCAGGATTTCATTAAATTCGCAATATTTTAATTTATGAAGTTTTTCTCCCAAAATATTCTTTGCAAGTATTAATTTATTAATTAATTAATTAATAATTTCAGTAAAAAAAATTCTTGTTGTAATTGTATTTATTTGAAAAAATTTTTAAAGTCGATTAAAAATACACACAAATATGAATTGGCCATTTATGCATACGTAATACAAAAATTAAAAATTTTTTTAATTTTCGACATCGAAAATGTTTTTAAATTACAATGCATCACTGTATGCGGTTTGATAAGTTCTTTTACGAATTTTTTAAATAGAATTTAAAATAAATCAATAGATTGACAGAAAAACGCAATTTTTGCAAATTAGAATTCTTGATACATATGTATGTATATCAGTTATGAGATAGATTGATAAAATGTATATCAATGCAAACATTACATACGCAAAAAATTAAATTGAATTGCTGCACTGGCGATGCACAAATAGTAAAAAAAATTTGTTATGATTTCTCAAAGCAAAAAAAAAAATTAAATAAAAGAAAATAAAATAAAAAATAGAATGAATTATAAAAATTTTACCAACTTGCTGATTATTCAAATTATGACAATAAAGCAGTGATAGGGAGTGTTGCGTAGGAAAAACTATTCTTGTAATTTCTTAAAAATTAATTGAAATGATTTTGTGTTTTGTTGCTGGTTTTAAATTTTATTGTCTGTTACTTGATGATGTAGTGGAGTAGTGGTTTTTTGTTGTTACTACAAGAAACATGACAAAGGTAATTTCAACTTTTACTTTAGCTTGATCATACCGCAATTGGGAATTGAATTCGAGTGCAATGAATGAATGAATGCATTTGATGTTTCTGTTAATGAAGACGATGACGATGACGATGACGATAACGATAATAAAAATGATTACGTTTGTAACTTTGTCACCGAGAAAATGGGCTTAAAACGCAAATGAAAAGATTACCACAAGGTTGAGCATAATATGCACTTGAAAAAAAAACTGGACAGTGCCTCTTCTTAGAAAACGGTTGCACTATAACTAATATACGACCACTGAGTACAGTTGAATCCCAAATACTAAGATCTGCTATATTAAAACCAATCATTGGCCTAGATGGAAAAATTTGATTAATATTTATTATTTTATTTATTTTATTTATTAATTACAATACAATTACATATAAATCATATTCTAAGTATATACGAGCTGAGTAACTTCGACCATATGCTCGGTGTAGTGTCACAGACCAGAGTCTCTGGTGGAAATTTGATTAATAAATAATGAAATAAAGCAAAGAAAATAGAAAGACGTACATTTGCTTTACGACAGTCATGTACTCCTTAAGGGAACAAAATAGAATAAAATGGTAGGAAAAAAAGTCTCTCACAGGTTCAGGAAACTATTTATGAATTATTTGTTTACTTTGAGAAAGGTTAAAACCTATTTAATCTTTTAAAAATCCACTATCTTATCGTGTCCTCTTGGCTTCGTACCTGGAGTTTCAATTCAATTTTTTCAATCCTTCTTCATATTTTCTTACATATTTTCGTCAAGTGTATTATAAAACTATTGTGTGTTTCCTTGAGATGTAAGAAGAAAATCCTGTAACCTATTTTGACAATTTTTTTTTTCAGTGTACTTAAAACCGACCTGGAAAATTAAAAAGAGATTGCAACTACAGTGATCTGCTTTCGTTTTATTATAAACACTTTTTATTTTTTCTTCTACATTAGCATGAAACAACTGCACTGTTAGTGGCAGTGTTGAATTGTTTATGCATACACAAGTACAATTTTGATTAAAGTTTCGTCAAGAGAAACACATATAAAAAAAGGAGGGGAAAGAAAGCAAAAAACTTTACTCACAAGCACAAGCAAATCACATCTAACAAACGACTATTATCCAGTTTACCACAACGGAACAACAACAGCCAGACAAAATCCATCCGTTCAACCACAACCAGCCTCAAAATAATTGCTGGACAAACGAACCAAAACAACATTTTCTAAAATCTGAAATTTACTTTCAAACACAAATGTTCACTTATTGGCATCGAATGTCATCAGCACTAGCATAACAATATTAAATGAACATTGCCAATATCAGAGTAATCATGATTAGGACTCATAGAAAAGGATTTGCCTTCAATTTAATTGTTTTTATTTTCTACCATGGAATGAATGTTATGAAATGGAGTTCATTAAATAAGGGAGGATTTATAAACGAACGCAACTGTCATCGATCTTGTAACCATTACAATTCATCCAGACTCACAACCATTGGAATTGTTTTCTACTCAACACACAGTTTCGCTTGTTCGATCTTCAATCTTTGTGTGGTTTAATAATGGCAATCATCATCACTAAAGATTTCAATCGCATTCGAGTGTAAGAGCGGAAAATTACTTTTACAGAAATGATGATAAATGAATTCTCTTTTTTTTAATGTATTTCGTTTTGCGATTTAATTGATTGTCTCCGATCGTAAATGTATAGTAGTAGAGACAAACTTAGTAGCAATTTTCGTTGAAAAGGATGTCAAAATGAGCCTTAAAATCAATTAATAAAATTAATTAGTAAACATTGCAATGAGATAGTATTTAGTTTAACCTAACAACACATCCTAAACTTACACATACATATATGTATGTATGCATACACATATACATGCATATGTAGATTTTACAAAGAACCTTTTCAATTTATAATTTATTAAGTTGAATATAATATCTATTAGTTTTATTAATTAAATACACTCTCCGAGAAAATAAAAAAAATTAAATACACCCTATCTCATAGCATATTAAGTCGAATAACAGACATATGTACCCCGTTTTAAAGGTCCATATATCTCTTTTCCAACAAGATTTAAATTTTGGAAATCGGGTTAGAAATGTTTGAGTAATCCGAAATTTTATACGTAAAGTCGAAAAAAACTGTTTTTGTCAAATAAAACAAGTTTGGTGGAGGGTTCGAGAAATAGAAAAAAGGTATTTTTGAGTTCTACTTAATTAACTGAACAACGTGGACTATGTAGATACTCGGGTGTATTTTCACTGTCGCACCGTGTTATTATTATCTCAATATTATTATTTACAAAAATAATTCTTAAATTTTAGAATTAACATAATAATTCATTTGATAAGTTTTAAAGTACTTAATGATTTTAACATTCATACCACACTTACATATCTATATATGTACATATGTATATATAAAAATGAATGTTTGTATGTACCTTATAGAATCGTAAACTATGCATTTGATCAAGTTAGGATCTTTAGCAAAGTTGGTGCGCATGAGCCAGGGAAGGTTTCTAACTTGGTATGACCAATTTCCCACAGGTGGCGCCACTGTAAATTAGTAAAAATTAATTAAAATGTAAACTGTGCATTTGATCACATTATGATCTCGTTGCGCATAAGCCGACGAAGGTTTATAAGTTGGTATAACAAATTTCAACTATGTATTTGATGTTTGTATGTTAATCGAGCAAATACCAGACATTTTAGGATTCATCATTTATGATTTTATTAACATTTCCATAAGATGTCAATTACAAAATTTTAATTTTGGAAAATTTTTAAAAAAGCTGTTGTTTGTATCTCAGACATTCAATTTTTAGTTGGTGGCGTAGCAACGTGCGCAGGGTACAGCAAGTTCAAATCGTACTTGTACTAATAAATCATTATATAATGAACTACATACATACAGTACAGTACATATTGTATTATAATAGAGTTCATGAGATGGTTGTTATTTACACTTGTTTACGTTCGTAGAAATAGTATTCGACCTTAAATGTATACTGACAAATGTTTTAAAGACTTTTATTAACTTACAGATATAAACGTACCCTCTTAAGAACATGCATACATTTATATACATATATACATAAGTATGTATGTATATTTTGATATATATTTTTTTTTACTTTTCTTTTCATTTATTTTTTTTTTTTTAACTGGCAAAAGAAAAAATTGTCCCAAAGTTCTATTGTTTAAATATTTACAAAAAAATAAAAAAACAAAATAATAACGAAATAGAAACAAATTGTGGTTGTGAAAACATTTAATACTCGTAGCAAAACAGAAACTCTAAATACACAGTTTAACAACAGAAAACAAATAAACGACAGAATTTAGATGGAGAAAAAACAATAAAACCTAAAGTACCTAAACAATATGAAAAGAACAACGTATATCTCACAAAACTGTGAATTGGGGTATAAGGTTGAGAGAAAAATGAAATAAAATTAAACTCAAAATACGAATGTTTAATTATAATATTGCGATATTAAAATGACATACCATGGCCTCCACCTGGATAAAGAAAATTAAAAACTTAAAAAATTCTTTAAATTTTTTATGAAACACAAATATATACCACGAGCACCTTTAAGAATACGCATGTATATTGCTTTCTGTGCTGATTTAGACAGCACTTCACTCATTGGCTCATTGAAAATTTGAAAACAATTAGTGACACATATTTAAACTTTTCAATACATACATAATATCTATGGACCGGTAAATCAAAATAATTAAGATGTGTACGAATTCGATATTTTGAACCACTGAAATGAAAACAAACTAAAATAATAAAAACCAAATAAAATGAAAGTTTGTAATGACGCTAATATTAGAAGGCAGCAATGGCGGGATTAATTTCTGCAGGTCTTTAAATGATCAAGTGAATCTATGAAGATTTTATTTTATTTCTTATTTTTTTTTTTTAAGTTTAATAAAAACTAGAGCTCGTATATAAGACCATAGGGGTGTTACAAATTATCTGTCTATTTTCTCGTAATTATCTCCTTTTTGCTTTCTTTCAATTTTATTAATCAAGATTACTCCCAGCTAAGAAAATGATTGATCTACTTCAGATCAATCCTAGGATGATATCAGATCTGTCTGTCGGTGACTATAAATATCGCACTATATAGGCATGTATCAGAGATAAGAGATGTGGAGTTTTATCCAATTGTTGTGTTCTACTTTTCCTCAGCATTTGCTACTGTTTCGTCTTGCTATAATGTTAATTTTTGATGATATAATCTTCGGAATTTTAGAAATTCCATAACCATGATAAACAAATTTACTCAAGTTTGTTGTCTAGAACGTACAACTTCCAACGCAATCGGCATCGCTTAAAATAAAAAATTAACCGGCAAAGACAAAAAACAAAAATAGAAAAAGAAAACCTCAAAATGTGTAAATTATATTAGTTAGTATACAATATACGATTTATTAAATGGTGTCCCCAGCTAAAAATCATTTTGCTACATATATACATACAGACTAAGGCGATTCCAATCTTCTCTATATCAACCAATATTAACTGGTTTATAAAATGTTTACAATTATTTACAAAAAATTAGATTTCGATTATCTATCTCACTTAGTAAAATCTATCCATCACATATGTATGTACATATATGATCCCGTTAACAATGACGTTTTAATTTTTCTAATATATGAATTTTGATACAAAAAAAAACCCAATTAGCAAAAAAATAATCTCTATTTTTTATGTTCAATTTCAGTTAATCAACATGTGATACTAAAACAACTCAGCTACAGAGGCTCCAATTTCATTGGATTAATATCTTTTATTGAGGTGAAGAAGACGGGGAATAAGTCTAAACGTGCCCATACATATATAGTTTAAATTGAATGCAGGAATTACGAAGCAAATATTTTCGTTTCTAGTATGAGAGAAAAACATCATTCTCCTAGAAAAATGCTTCCCAGCCCCAAACAAGGGTCAGTTTACCCTATTTTAGGATCTGCACCTTATAATACCAACACAAATGTACCTTATGATTTGACGTCACCTTCCAGGGGCTCCTCAACGTCTTTAACATCGGCGTTAACTGCTTTGTACCAAACACAAAAAGAACTGAAATTAAAAGATCGAAGGCGTGGTGCAGCAGATCAACCTTTAGACTTGCGATTAGCTCATAAAAAGCAAAATAGTGGCACAACTAAAGAAATTGATGGTACAACTGCGGACGAAGATCAAAATGGCTCTACCGAAATGATGGAAGATGAAAACAGTAATTTAGTAATGATTTCTTCGACACATAAGCAACCCCCAATGCTTGAGAAATCCTGTCCGATTACGGTTAATGTTAAGCACGATCCGGTCCTCTTAACCGAAATGAACAACAACGATGATAATTTTTCTCAACAAAATCCGAAGCAATCGTTGCGAGAACATTTTGATCACTTGAATAGCAAAAAAATGTTAAAAGTATTAAGAGATCAGGCGAAAACATTGCCAAACAATTTGGAACAGCTTACTTTTCCTGTTTCCGCTTTACATCCTACACTTTTAGAGACATTAGCCAAAGCCATACCACCTTTGCCGTACAGAAATCTGTTCTTTCTTCCGCGACCGAATCAACCTGGAAATTCCTCAACCTTTCCATTTTTTACACCATCGCAAGAGAAAGAACCCAAGAAAAGTGCAGTCCCAACAATATCGGCGATTACAACCACACCTCCAGTAGCTGCTACAGATTCTTCGATAAGCGATATTAACTTTAGTTCAGTGCAAGCATGTAACCCAATAACAGATAATCTAACCACCAGCCTGCTTAGCCATCACAATCAAAATAGTCCGCCAAGGCCTGCAGCAACTCCTAACCAACAATATCGTCAAAAACGCCCTACTACTGTCAACTCTCGTACAAACACTCAAGTCTCTAGTAACCTATCGTACAAATCTAAAGATCGTTACACCTGCAAATTTTGTGGTAAAGTATTTCCTCGCTCTGCTAATCTTACTCGACACTTGAGAACACATACGGGTGAACAGCCTTACAAATGCAAATACTGTGAACGTTCCTTTAGTATATCGTCTAACCTGCAGCGGCATGTCCGAAACATTCACAACAAGGAAAGACCTTTTAAGTGCGAAATATGTGAGCGATGCTTTGGTCAACAAACCAACCTGGATAGACACTTGAAAAAACATGAAGCCGATGCTGCCTCAATGGGCCTCGGTCTAAACGATCGCCTGCGTGGTGGTTTACGACGTTTCTGTGAAAATCCTGCAGAAGAATCGTATTTCGAGGAAATACGCTCCTTTATGGGGAAAGTAACTCAATTGCCCGTAAATGCAACTGTCACCTCAGCTAAATCTTCCAAGCAAGACAACTGTTCAACGCCCTATTCCGAACCACATTCGCCCGGCAGAAGTTCGTCTTATGCTCCTTCCGATCCAGATTCTGCCACTAGTGGCTTAAGGATTATTACTCAAGATGAACACAGTAATAACAGCAATCAGTCCAATGAACATCATAATCAATCTCAAGAGCAACTTCATCCTCGACCCAACCAAACCGACCAACAATCAAATAAATCAACGTCATCAACACAATCCTCAGCAGATGAAAACGATGAATCCACTCCTAATGCAAAGCAGTCATCAATATTCGAATCGTCGTCCAGAGGATGCCCTACGTCAACCTAACATCAACTTTTACTCATAAATATTTATGTATATACTACATACATACATTAGTCCACTGGAAGGTTTTGAAATTCAATAATTCGCTCAGTGTATTTAATTTATGTTTTTTTTTTTTTTTTTAACTATTATTCCTATTGTAAAATAGCCTATAGGTTTGTTTTATTTTAATTTTATTTTATTATTTGTTTTTTTTTTTTTGCGTACATTCTTACTATTTTATATACGATCATACTTCTTATATAGTACATAGGCATTTTCGATTTAAATACTTTTTAGTTCATAATCAAATTTTAGAAAATTCTCATCAGCAACAACAAAAACAACAACTAAATAATAAAGTCAGTCCTGTTTAACGGCTTTTTATTTCAAATTTATTTTCATTTTTTCTTTTTTCTGTTTTGTTTTTGTTAAAATTATTTGTAAATAAAAAATAAAATATTTTTTAATTTCCATTTACGATACACATATGTACATATGTACATACATAGAGATATCTACATATAAGAATAGGTAAAATGTTTTATTTGTTTAAGAACACATGTTTCATATTTTTAATAATGTTTTATTAAATATACATACATACATACATACATACATACATACACATAATATTGGCGTTTCTCTTCAAAATATCTGATAAAGATCGTGCTTTGGGTAAGAATCTAAAAGATTTTCTGCTATCCACTTCATTCCTTCCTCCTAATTAACCTCAACAGTTAAGCAATTAAAAACAGATTGTATTACATACATACATACATACATACATACATACATACATGTATGACTATCAATACTTTGCCGAGTCAAATGAGTTTGTTTTCATTGAAATGATTAAATTTTGTTCCATAACGTTTCAGAAATCGAATCTATTTGTTTTGAGGCCAATATTTTTTTACTTAAACTGTCAATCTTAAAGGGTTCCTGGATATGTCATAATTGCAATGCTGTGGAAATTCCAATAGAACTATAATTATTGTCTCGGTTTGCATTTATGAAGGCTTTCCGAGAAAATCTGAATTTGACGAACAAAATTATTTTCAGACCGCCTAGAAACCGTTTCTACTGTGGACGATAATGTAAGGACTCGTTATAATTAATAACGATGAAGATATACTAGAAGTAACGCAAAATAAAATACCAGAAGAAATTCAGAAAAAAACTCAAATTAAAAAATAATTCCGGTTTTGGCCTTATAAGAGCGGAAATATTAAGATATCTGCTCTATAATTATAAACTACATGCATACATATGTAAGTAAATGAATCAAATCAAATTTTTATTGCATCATTATATACATACATATGTGTACATACATATATGGAATGTAAAACGTTCCCTCTTTCTAGTAAATTTTAAAAATTGTAATGGTTCTGGAAAGTCAGGAAAGCAAACTCTTTTACAATGTTCTACTCATTACTTTTTTGTTGTATCAAATTCTAGTAGCCTTCACATCGAGAGCGAAAATATTATCCTTAGCCATATCATTCTTATAAAAATGTTCGCTTACTAATGTATATTCCCATGTTTTTATGGTTTCAATTCGAATTTCGAATAACAAAAAAAAAAAAATACATTTCAAATAATTGAAGTAATTGGAACAATAGAGAATGGATATAAAAACATTGTTATTAAAATCTTTGTCATCGAAAAGGCCAATTAGCGGTTGCTACAGAATTCACTGTGGTAAATCTTGGTAAGTGAAAATAATATTCTTAAAAATTAAAAGTTTTTATCTTTAGTGCTTTATATTCAATTCAGTTTTATTATAAGATACGTCGTAAGAGGGAAAATACTAAACGTTTTAAATATTAAAAATACAAAAAAACATGAGACATGGAGCCATCGCATTAGAGGACAATATAATTTTTATGCAAAACGAACGTTAAGAAAGGGAAGACTGACAAATAATATCGAAAAACTAACCGATTCAAAAGAAGTTCAAACGTCAAATCAATCCCAAATTTCTGAGACCTTAAGATCAACGTCTACTCAAAGTCCAATAGTAACTGTTACAAGTTCGGCACAACAAACGATACCTACCATAAGAACCAGTCTAACAAAAATAAAAGAATGTCAAATGATAAAATATCAAAAATCAACAAAATCGTGTCAAACCAATTTACTCACTGATTCTAAAGGAATCCAATGTAAACAATACACAATAAAAAATGGAACACAAACTGAAAAAAATGCTAAAGATGAAAGCACACAAGTTGAGGTTAATTTAAATATAGCTGCTCCTCACCCTGAAAAATCAACGCAAACAAGTAACGTTATAGTGTCAAGTGCAAACATAAATGATCTTGATGTTATAATATACATGTTGAATGAAATTGGGGAGTCAGTTATTAATCAAAGTCAGATATTAAATAACACCAGTGAAATATTAAAGCAAGTTAAGCAGATCAATCAATTAAAGAAGAGTAGCCATTTACGAAAGTCTTGGAGGTATGTAAATTCATTTATCAAATCAGTATTTCCAGTTGCAAGCTAAGATGAATATTTTAGAAGGAGGAGATTAGAGCATAAGATCTTAACCCAAGGAAAGAAGATGACAGAGGAACCGCAAATGGGCTCATTAAAAATACCCACTCAAAATAGGTTACAATCATTTGAAGTTTTTTTTTTTTAATCTATGATTTTCATTTACAACTAAATAATACAATACACATATACTTTTATAATTTTAGACATGTGTCTGCACAAACAATGGAGCTCAAAAGGCCGGAAACTATAAGCACTTCTACCCAAACTATTACAATATTTTCAAAAACGCGTAAATTATGCTTTCTTAAGAAGCAAAATCGAGATCAGAAATAGAAATGGCAGAATGCCATTTGTCATTCTGCTTAACTCAAAAAACTCCAATTAGGAGATGCATAATTAAAAAATTCAGTTACGTACTTGACTTCATTAAAAATTAGATTTTTGATTAACTTGCAACCTCATCTATTGAGTATGCTGCTCCTCATTTAAGTACTTATGTATGTATGAAGACAACCCGATGTTATGAAACTTCGGAAAAATTTAATATATTTTCCTATGATTTAATACATTTTTTTTTTTTATACAACTGTATTTAACAATTTGTGATCTTTACTGTCGTGCGTGAATCATTGAAAAATAAAATTTTCCTCTGAGATACGCTGTTTATAATACAAACAAAACTTTTTTGAGACTTGTCCCGTGATGTTAGAAATGTTTATTAGTAGTCATCCAATAAAGAATTGCTAATTACAATCATGCTAAAAAAAATTGAACTTTAAAGGAAAGGAAAACGATACTTCGATTATACTTTTTACTAAATCATTTATTCACAATTTGTACTCCAAAACAAACAAAACCATTCTTTTTTATACATTTTTTCAAAAGCTATGAAAATGATATGATTTTTATTTCGATATATGAAATATGAGAAAATGAAATCTGAAAAAAATATTTCTTCGGCGATTACCTGTCACCAGATTTCTGGCATAAACTCTGAGAGTAAATAAACCTGCCAACAAATCTCTCAAAAATCTATCGTTTAGAGTCGACTTTAAACTGTTTTTCCCCTCAATTGCGTATAAAATTAGCGCGCACAACATAACTGGTGTGGGAAGATAGTCCGTTATCCTGACTGAGGGGTTGTAATGGCCAAATTATGTATGATGTATGGTAACATTTTCGATAATATAATCTTTAATATAATACTGAGGCTTTGTTGCTGAAAAATTTATTTGAATAGAATTGATTAAGATAAGCTTGTATAAATCCTTTATTAATTAAATATTGATTTTCAGTTTTATTTTTTTCTTTTTAATTTGTATTGTATTCTTTTCAAATATTTTTAAAATAATTACAATTATTTATGCTTTATGTATTGTTTTCTAACGATATTAATTGAAATAGTTGATTTTGGTAAATTTAAGAAAATTAACTACACGGCAGACAGGGTACACATAACACATTCGTTCAGACTCTTTCAGTGGCTTAATGCAATTCAAATGGAATTAATTTATTCAAATTCAGATTTTTAATCACACTACAGATTTATCACCAGAAGTGCTACCTTTTTTCGTTTTGGCATCATGATGTGAGGGTGAGTTGTATGATTTTTCCGAGCCTGAACTTAGGGGACCTTAATTCAGATATGGAAATTTTAATTTATTTTGATCAATTAGTAAATAGGGTTATTTTTAATTACCTTTATTATTAAATCGTTTCGCATTATAAACATTTTTTGAAAGATCTGATTTATCACTGTTATTTGCACCACGCCTTCTAGATTCCCTTGGGCTAGGTGGCGGACTAAAATCAGTTTCGGTATCATATGTAGATATTAAATCTCGTTCGGTTCCATAGTCGTAACGACTGTCACTGGGTGAAAGAGAGCGATATGTACGTGGTGGTGGTGAGTATGTGTGACGATGCCACGTATTGTTACCTTCGTAGTCTAGATAATCTTCATAATCTAGATGTTGAGGCGAAAATCGCCCAGATCTTTGAGGTGGGGGTGACATAATACGACCAAGTGGAGCAGGACGCATTTCGCCTGGTGGTACAAAAGACGGTGGCGGTGGCATACCTATAAATGGTGGAGGAGGACCCATAAAAGGTGGTGGTAGAAACGGAGGCGGGGGCATCCTTCCAAGCATTGGTGACCCAGGTGATTCCATCTGTATTGGAGAGGGTGCATTTGCTAGATCTTCACTTAAAGTAATTGGGCCAGTTGAAGGTTCTAACAATAATAAACATAAAGAGAATAACTAGATTTTTATAATGAAAATTTATAATTACTACTGCTTTCGTTGATATTGCCTCCTGCAAGTGCTGTTAATTTTCTCCTTAATGCTGTAGCTTCTGCTCTAGCTTCTTCACAACGCCTGTCAGACTGTCGTGCAGCTAACCATGTCTCGTGCGCTCTATTCTCTAATGTTCCTGTTTGGGCTTTATGTGCAGCAACTTGTGCTTCGATTTCGGCGCGTAAGGAATCGTTTTGTGATCTTTAAAGAAATCAAATTACTAATACTTATATAAAAATTTAAATAAACTAACTTTAATGATTGTATTTCTTCTTGCATGGCAGTTAGACGATCTACAGTTGTTGTGGTTTCTCCCTGCTGTTTCAACCACATGGCCTCCTTAAGGCTTAATTCCCTTTAATTAAAAGGCAAGAAAACAATTATTCATAACTTTCACTGGCGTATAATATTTAATTTTACTTTTGCAGTTGATTTTCTTTCTCCTTAAAATAATTTGACAACACTTCAAGTCGTGTCTGAGCTTCCAGTTTATCCTTTTCAGATTGGTTAAAATCCTGTTTCAGTTTTTCAACTTCAGCCGAAATTATTTGTAATTGGTTTCCAGCCAGCTTTCTTGAATCCTATAAAATCAATTAATAAAAATAAAGATGTAACAATGACCCAAAATATTTACCACTTCCGATTCCAGCTTTTCTTTAAAGGTCTTACATCTTTTTTGTGCTTCTATAAGCTGTGCCTTAATGTTAGCCACATCAATAATTTCTGTTATATTAACCGAAGGATCTTTTCTAATATTTTTCAAGCACTCTTCTAAAGCCTAAAGAAGATTAAGAAAATAAACTATGACTTACAAAGTTTTTATAAACAGCATAAAATAATACTTCAACTTTAGCGACGCTAGTCTGCCACTTCGTGTGTTCGTCTTCAATTTTATTATTTAGTTCTACAATATCGGTTTGTAGTCTTTTAATTTCAATATTCTTCCCTTCCAAGGCAGCCGTTATGTCTCTATCGAAGTCATTCTTCAAATTTTCTAGTTGGGATAGTAAATTTCCCTTTTCGTGTTCTAGTTCATCATTATCGCGTTGTAAATTGGAAAGCTGTGATTCATACCGTGCATTTTGCTCTGCTATTAACAGTTGCAATTCGCTATTTTCTCTACTTTTCTCTGCTAAACTAGCATTTATTTCCAAAATTGTATCTTTAAAGGAATTTGAAATTTGTAAATTTATTTGTAATTTATAATTAAACATATAACTCACTTTGTTGTTCATTAAGTTGTTTTTGCAGCTCTTCAACGCTACTAATTATGCTCTCGTCTCCGGCCTGATTACTTAGTAATTCCGATACAATTTTATTTAATTCAATGCCGGCATCGGCTGCATTTTCCAATTCTTTTTGCAAAGTAGTTATTTGATCTTGCAATCTAGCCTTTTCTAGTAGCTCCTCTTCCAATTCTTTTTTTAGAGACAGAACCATATCATTTGAACCAAATGAATTATCTTCAATACTAGCTAGCTTCTGTCTTGTTGACATTAAATTATGTTTCAAAATAGCGTTTTCCTTTTGTGATGCTAAAAGACTACTTTCCAATTGATTAAGCTTAGATAAGAGGGAACCCTCTCGACTGCTATTACAGAAGCAGTAATATCCAAAAATAAAGAAAAGTGATGCCGCAGCCACTATCACCAAAAATGCTAAAACTTCACTTATTTCAAGGATTTTCGAAGCTAAGACCTTAATAAATCCGTCTAACGTTAAATCAGCACTAAGAATTGACTCCTGACCAGAACAGTCACAATGTGCAAATTGTGTTTTGAAATTATGCTCCTGTTGAGGACAATCGCCATTTGGGCCAATTTGTTTACAGTAGTGTACGCCTTCTTTAGAAACACACCAAATTAAATGAATATTCAGTTATTATTTAACACATTTTCATACATACCTTCTTTGCTGCCCTTTAATACATTAGCATCGCTTTTTCGCGAGAATAGTATTCGGTCCAACTCGATATTATCTTCATTTGTATTATATTTCAGTTTGTTGTTAATCGACAGCACATTATTAACAGTACCCATAATAGTAGCAAAAAGTCCCTTGTTTTCTTTGATATCCAAATGTTCCGATGGAGATGTTAAACTTAATGGTGCTTTTGTCTGTTTTTCTTCAAATTTGATAGCGTCTGAACGCACAGCGGACTGCAGCGACTCAATATTGGCATATTCCCCAGTTCCGGGTTCATCCTCAAAATCCAAGTTTTTAACTGGATTATCAGTGACACCAACATTTTCATAATCTGCATTCTCATATTTAGGCTGATGTTCATATAGATTTTTATAAAGTTTTTCTGTTGTCAAAGAAGGTAAATGCGCTTCTTCATTGCCATTGATTTGGGATGGTAAAGGTATTTCTGTTGTACCTTCAGTGAAACCATTAAATGCTGTAGTAACAGTCGTGCTTTCTTCCTCGTGGTGTATATCTTCCACTGTAATTTCTGTGGTATCCAGGTTACTAAAACCTTCTTCTGTCGGCAGCTGCGGAGAACTTGTGGTAGAATAATATATTGATTCGTGATCATTTGGAGTTAATTCTTCATTCGGTTTAGGTAACTCACTCAAAAGATCTTCTCCATTTTCTAACTTGTCCTCTTTAAATTCATCGTCACTTTTATCATCGGTGACTATTGGATTCAGTTGTTCAATTTCTACTTGCTGATTGCCTACATTCTCTTTTTGAGTTGATATTTCTAACACCGATGAGCTGTCATCGTTGTCACTTTTTAAAGTCGCAAATTTAGTTTCCGTGTGCAAACCACTCTCCAAACTGTTTGAAATCATTGGCTTTTTTTCTACATAATGTTCAACTTTTTCATGATATATTTCTGTATTTTTGCTTGCATCATTTCCTGAAATTACTGTCGATTCTTCAGTATGAGTGTCTTTTTTGTTGTATTCTTTACTGATATTGTTTACTGACATTGTTGGCTTTTCTTCTTGGGTATTTTGTTCAACTTGAACATTTTCATTTTGTGTATTTTTATTTTCATCTTTTGCTGAGTTTACCGTCGACTCTTCAATATGAGTTTCATTTTTATGTTCGTTAACGAAGTGGTTTGAAATTATGAGCTTTTCTTCTTCCGTATTTTGCTCAGCTTGAACATTTTCATTCTGTGTATCTTTACTTTCGTCTGTTGTTGTGTTCTGGAATGAATTTAATGTCGCTTCCTCTACTTGAGTTTCCTTTCTGGTGTCTTCCTCAGTAGAGTTGCTTGAAAATATTGGCTTTTCTTCCTGAATATTTTCGTTGTGCGTGTCTTTATTTTTAACTGCAAGTTCGTTGCTTACAGAATTTATTAATGTTTGCACGGAATTGTTATTAGAAACAAACGAATCCTTTAAAACTTCAGCCGGATTGATTTCTGAGTGTTGTTGTTCAATTGGATTTTCGATTTCATTTTTATTCAAAATATCTTTATCCATCACATTTGGTTCTGATGCAGGGTTTCTATTTTCCTCTAACTCTACGACCTGTTGGCGTTGATGAATCTCTTCTTCTTCGTCCTCTTCGTCATAATCCCCTATTTCATCAACGAGTTCATAATCTTCTTCAAGTTTTTTAGTAATATCGTTTGTGTTACTTCTCACATTTTCAAGCGATTCATTATCTTCTACTATTGGTATCTGGGTGCCATCTACCCAATCAATTGACAAGGGAGTCACTTGTTTTGTACTTTCTATCTCGGCGACAACTGTTGGCGGCGTTGACAAAGGCTTTTCAGTCGATTCTGTGGGTATAAGGTCTAACGGTTTCGTAGTTGTTATTTCCATGGGCTCTTCTTTAGCTACGTTTTCAGATGCACTTAATATGGTGTTTTCCTTTCCAGGTATTACGACATCTACTTCAAATTTAAGATCCTTTTCCCTAATGTAAATATTAGTTTCTCGAATGTAATCCTTAGGCGCATATCCTTCACGGCCATTTACTTCAACACCCCATAAAGAAGGATCTGTTCCAGCGCTTTTCGATTTTATACGTATTTTAGAGTTCATTGTAAAAGAAACCGTACCTTCATTACCCGCACGATAATTAAGTTTTCCAATGCCCAATGATATAATACCTGAAAAACACAAGTTTATTAAAAGTCAACTTTTCCTTCCATATGGATTGAGATTCTTTTACTTTTGCAATCTCTATCTGCACACAGCCTCTTGTCTGACAATGACTGAGACGTGCCAGAGAACAGGACAAGAGAAAATGAAATCGCCAAAAATCGACTGAATAAATTCGTTCCCTTCTTCTGTTTCAACATTTTGCATTGCGTATTTCGATTAAAATTCGTACTTAAATTCCTTCTAATTAGTTTTCGTTCTGTTGTATAGAAAATACTGTATTTGTCTTGTATAAAAGAAAAATAGATTTCGTTGGCCACATCACACATATAAAAAATGAAATTTCGTTTTCCTACACAGCGTTGGTTAATGGTGCATTAAAATCCAACTCAGAGTTGATTTCAGTTGTAGTGATGGGGTTAGAGCACTAAATAGATATAAAATATAGAAATTCATTGATCTTTTTCTATTTTTTCTTCATTATTGTGTATATTTAATTTAATACATTGATTAATTAAATTACATTTTTGGCAACCAAAGAATAACCAAAACCAAAAAAAAGTCTACACATTGGACAAAAAATAACCAGTTTGGGTTAGAAATAATGAAAAGCGGCAACACTGACAATATGCTTGTGAAAAAATAAAAAGATCGTCTAGTTCTCTTAAAAAACTCTTTTATTTTCAACCTTTTTATTTAAATTCTCTTTAAGTAACAGTCATATTATTGAAATACAAAAAATGCACAGTTTAGTAAGGAGCTCCTACAGTTTGTAGTGGAATTTCGGAGTGAATAGTTTAAGGTAACGACGTACATTTAATAATATATGTATGTATATTTATTGTACGCATTTTAAATAATTTAATAAATTATACAGATCAATGTGTCTGAAACAAACGCGAATAAAACAAGCTCATATTATTGATCAACAATAAATAATATTCTAAAACTTATTGGTATGATATATATATAATATATATGTACATATATGTATATACATACATACATATATAGTTGCATCATAATGGACACTAACTAACTAATCCAAATGCATTGTCAAATAATTTTTACATAATAAAAACAAAAGCAAAACAGATAAAAATTGAATTGCAATTATAGTTTTTTTTTTTTTTTTTTTGTCTTGCTATTCACTGACAAATATACTTGATTGATACGCATTCGTTGAATAGAGACAGACAACAACAAAAAGAAAATTAAATTATTTTCGATTAATCAGCATTGACTTTCAGAAATCCAATTAATTACAGCAACATGTAAAGAAATTCAATTTTTCATTGTCTGTTTGCGTTCCTCTCGTTTCCCACAAAAAACATGTTTGGGTGGCCGGTGATGCCGACACTGAGAAAACTACGTTTAAAGATAAACAAAAGATTAACGATTTATTTTAAGTATTTAGATTAAACTCTTCTATAGATTATTATATGCACATTTTACTAAAGGTATTTTGTTACAGTCAATGTATAATTGGGGAAATTCCATGTTTTTTAGTCTTTGTATGCCATTTTTTTAATACACAATATGGAAAGACTCGTTAAAGTTAACCGACTTATTAAATTACTTCCATATCGAAAAAAAAACTTTATCGATGATGCTTTATCGGACACTATGTATGTATGTACATATATGTATATTTGTATATAAATAAAATAATAAATAAATTTCTTACAGCTGTGTGATATATTATTTATTTTGGATACTGTAATTCTATTATTCTAGAGTTTTAATGAAGCGTGATTTGGTGGATGTTGGATAGAAATGTTTTCGTGGAAATGGATCTGTTTAATTGTAATTGTTTTTGCAGTTTGTTCAACAATTGACGCAAAACGTAAAAAAATATTAGGTTTATTTCCTCATCCTGGAGTGAGCCATTTTCATTTCTTTCACCCTATTTTACGAGGCCTTGCTGAACGTGGTCATGAGGTAACAGTTGTCAGTCATTTTCCTGACAAAAGCCCTCCAATTGGTTATCAAGATATTCCTTTAACTGGCCGTGAAACTTTAGCAAACAGCGTAGATCTGAAGGTAAGCTTGAAGTATTTATTTATTAATTACAATACAATTACAAATTCTATTCTAATCATATACGAGCTGAGGAAATTCGACCATATGCCGGGTGTAGTGTCACAGACCAGAGCCTCTGGTGGGAATCGAACCCACGAATCTCACGCTAATAGTCTAGCACACTACCCACTAGACCACCAGGGCGCACTTGAAGTAATTGTTTATGAATAATTATTTCGGTAAAAATCTTAAATAATGTTTCGATTACAGAGTCAGCAACAATTAGATATTGTATGAAAATTGTCTTATTTTGACTTTTTTATTTCATTTTTTATCCTTTTTGTATTTACAAAATCCACTTCCCATTAATTTTCATTTTGTAGACATTCTTATCCTAAAATAAGAAATATTAGGAGTGAGTATAAAAACCTAATTAAAAACAAAAGAATCTACAGAATGCGTTGTCAAAAAAATATCTTTAAACAAAAATTATTTGTCCATTTGTGAAGTACCGTTAGTTTCTGTTGATGATCAAATACGGAAAAGAAAGAAAATTTCAAATGCCGGACAAGATAACAAATTTGAATATAATATAATTGGTTTACTAGAACCATACAATTGGATAAACTGTGCACAAGACATCGAGTTGTTTTATATTATAATTACGGTGTACATTATTTCAAAGTACTCGAGAAAACGAAATAGATTAACGTGAAAACTTCAAGCTGGACGAACCCGTAAGATACCAGGGAGAACAGAACGGGTCTTACGAAGAAATGCGAATGAAAAACGATCAGGTATTTTACCAAAAAGTAATCGTAACAGCTTTCCCTAAAATAATAAAGCAGGTGCGGAAAAGAAAGAACTGTTCTTAAAGAATTGTACGTAAGAAAGACACTTCTTACTTCTATCACATACTTCGCAGCCTGACAACTGGAATAAGGAGATTTTCTTTGACAAAACTAACGTGATGTTTACTATAATGAGGGATGAATGAATGAATAAAATCTATATTATTCGCGTAAGGCTTTGAGGTTGTTTATATAACAAATATGTTGGATACAATATGATAAGAGTGGAGCAGACCATTAATATATTAAAGTGCTATTTAGTCAATAAAATGAAAAAGTTTGGGAGTATTGCTGGCAAAAATTAAAACCAGACCAAGGACCCTAACTATCACACTTAGTACTGCCATAAGATATCCGAAAAGTA
The DNA here is from genome assembly GCA_014635995.1 of Sarcophaga peregrina. Classification (NCBI taxonomy): domain Eukaryota; kingdom Metazoa; phylum Arthropoda; class Insecta; order Diptera; family Sarcophagidae; genus Sarcophaga; species Sarcophaga peregrina. The sequence goes on from CM025791.1 coordinate 358,573, forward strand.
AAAGTTAAAAGAAGAGATGCGGTAGAAATTGGATAAAATTCTAGTTAAGCATGTGCGAAAAATCACATATTTCTAGATAATAGGTTTTCAAGATGTTATTATAGCCAACTATGGCTACACAAAATACGAATTACTGTCCATTTTCTTACTCTCCTATTCTTCGTTACTCGGTAGGAATTGTTAAAATTACCACTTTTAATTTTTGTTCTATTTTTCTATATTTTTGAGTTGTTAAACAGTTAAAAATAGTATCAATACCACATACATATAAAATTTCTTATTTATAATTAAATTGGCTTTGAATTGTTTCTTTTTTTTTAATTAAAAAATATCTTTATTTATGTAAGAGAACATAAAGAAATACCAACAATTATTTATAATTATCTGACAAATGTATTCACATTCAATTATTAAAACAGATAAATTACTACTTTGTTTTTACAGATGTTTGAAAATCGGAATTTTTATAATCACTTCATTGAATTTTTTATGCTGTATGAATGGGGTATACAAGCATGTAACCACACTTTAAGGTCAGATGCATTGCGGCAGATAATGCGGCGAGATACACATTACGATGTGATTTTAGTAGAACAATTCAACACAGACTGCATGATGGGTGTTGCACATTTCCTTGGTGCACCAGTGATTGCTCTCAGCAGTTGCGCTATGATGCCGTGGCACTATGAGCGTATGGGGGTTCCCATCATTCCCTCATACATACCTGCAACGTTTATGGGTCAGTCAGAAGATATGGATTTGTTTGGTCGTCTGGGAAACTGGTTAACTTTTCATGGTATGAACCTGTTGTATAAATTCTTTTCAATACCAGCTGCGGACGGACTGGTGCGGTACAAGTTCGGGCGAGACGTGCCTTCCGTTGGAGAATTAGCTAAAGAGACCAATTTAATGTTTGTCAACCAACATTTTTCCTTAAGCGGTTCGAAGCCCTTACCGCCGTCAGTCGTTGAATTGGGCGGTATACATATACAGAAAGCTAAACCGTTAGATGTTGATTTACAAAAGTTCTTAGATAATGCCGAAAGTGGAGTTGTATTTATAAGTTGGGGCTCGATGATTAAAGCTGAGACTATGCCAGTGGCAAAACGGGATGCTATTGTTAAGGCAATGAAGCGTCTAAAACAACGCGTAATATGGAAATGGGAAAATGACACTTTGGCAAACAAACCCGACAATATGTATATAAATAAATGGCTGCCTCAACGTGATATTTTATGTCATCCTAATGTTAAAGTTTTTATGACTCATGCTGGACTCATGGGCAGTTCTGAAGCAGCCTACTGTGGTGTACCCGTTGTAGCAACTCCAATGTATGGCGATCAATTCCTTAATGCAGCCGCAATGCAACAGAGAGGAATGGCTGTAATACTACATTACGAAGATATTAATGAAAACAATGTAATTAGAGCTGTTAAAAAAGTATTGGAAAAACAGTAAGTAGCTTCATTCCGTTAAATATCAATTAAAGTGTATTTATGTAAAACTTTTACGTTTTACTTTTCAGGTACTATGATAACGCAAAAACAATTTCGTATTCATTTAAACATCGTCCTCAAACTGCTTTAGAAACTGCTGTATGGTGGGTCGAATATATTGCCAACACTGAGGGTACAAGTCTGGTAAAATCATCTGCAATATACATGTCTCGTTTTGCTTACTATTCTCTAGACGTGTATTTAATTATTGCCATAGTCCTAATTTCTTCTGCTGGATCCTGGTATTGGATAATAACTAAATTTACTTCGAAAAGCACCAAACAGAACAAAATTAAAACGAAATAGAAGCTGAACTGAACGCAACAACGCAACGAGGTACAGCAAATAATCTTTTACAATTTGTGATAAATATGAGAACATTAGAAAACTTGCCCATACTCGTATAAAGCTTTAAAAGAAATTCTGAACAATTTTAAGGTAGAAACGAATAAAGTGTGTGTTTTTTTTTTTCAAATACAGATTGAAAATTTGTGATAAATAGGTTTTAGAATTTTTATATTGAGTGTAAAAAATGGGATAGAGTATCTTAAGCAAAGTTGCAAACATAAATTTATCAGTCAAATTTTATTTCGATCACAACATACTGCTACCGACTGTACTGTTTTCATAATAAAATATTGGTGTAGGGGGCACCCAAGGGTCTCACTCGTACCGACATACATGACATTTGTATGAGCTCACCATTAGGGAATACCAACTATACTTTCTGCAGGAACTCTGTAAACGACTTATGTCTGATGTATAGAGACTTTTACACTTTCATATGTATATTATACTTAGGGGCATTATCACAATTTGCCGTTAAACTTGGGTTTAGTTAAAGGTACCTTTAACTAAAGGCAACTGTACAGTTTCCATTAACTTATTTTCGTTATTGCAACCTAATTATAAAACTTTTTCCCAAATATGTCAGTGCCGGAGCAATGTCGATAATATCCCTCAATTAATCAAGTTTTTTTAACGTTCATTTTTGTTGTATATGCTCATTTTGTTTAAATTTCAAAAATCACATACTATTTGCGATATGGCAAGTTCAAACATAAAGTGACCTTTAAATCTTAAAGGTAAGACGATCTTCCCTTTTGCTTAACGATCACTTCTATCTATGCAGTACTCGTAATAATGAAAAACAATTTATCTCCCCGTTAAAATCCACCCTTTAGTTACGACAAGTTTTAATAATGGCCCTAAATACAAAATCGTGTAAAGAATTGGAAGTCTGGCTACACTACATATCAATTAAAACTGTCATCCAAGGCAGATTTATATAAGGTACGAACATGTCTGCACAAATACAACAATGCAAAAACAACAGGGATTTTGTTTTTGTTAAAGAGTATGCTATAATGTCAAAAATAGCTGACCAAGTGTATTCATCACTGACTGACGAATAACAATAGAAAGAAATTTGTTAAAAAATTTATAAAAATGGTTACAGCAAACACTAAAATAACAACAACATTTTGACATTTTAAAACTCATCAGCTGTTGACTTGACCCTACCGTATATAAATCTACCGTGCTGTCATACTTAACTTTAAGCGTTGCCAACACTATTAATTTGTCAAACAAAATAAAATTACAATTTTTTTTACGAATCTTTATCTCTATGCTTTGACCTAATCATTAATAGAAAAGCTTTAATGCGGTGCATTTTAATAATTATTGTACAATAAGAAGGAAATTGTTAAGCAAGTAACAAGGAAGGACCTAATTGTATTTTTTCGTCTGAAGATACATTCCAATAAAGTTAATTAAAATGGCTAAAACTCGAGTTTATGTTATTGGTGTCGGAATGACAAAGGTAAGTATAGTATTTATGTAAAATTTTATAGAAAATATATGTACATACAAATATGTTTATCGAAAGAAAGAAAAAAAAAATACAATTCGAATTTGAACTTTGATCAAGTGAACATCAACCTTTGTTACATACAATAACAGAATGGAAGATAAGCTATAGGTATTTCATGTCAGTATAGCACATTCTTCAAAAAAGCCAAAAAAAAAAAATGGGTAACTATTTACGTGACTTCCCAGTGGGAGTTGTCACAGTGTCTCAATTTTAAATTATTACAAGTTAAATTAAATATTTCATTAATCATTTACTTCGAGTTAAAAATGCATATAACATACATAATTGGCCATTACAACCCTTCAGTCAGGATTACAACCTAGCTTCTCACACCACTTATGTTGTGTACGTTAATTTTATACATGAGTGGCGGGACCTCCAGTTTAAAAGTCGACTCCGAAGGACAGATTTTTGAGAAGCTTTTCATGGCAATTTTTACTCCCAGAGTCTTTGCCAGAAATTTGCGGAGAGGAAGTTGCCGAAGAAATATTTTTCGTTTTGATGTCTGACCTGGGATTCGAACCCGGGCCTTTTGTCTAATAAGCCAACACACTAGACCACGGCAGGTTGTATGTCAGCTAGCGATTCAACTTAGATGACAACATCACTCTGTGAAGTATAGATCCCATCAGATTACATATGTACATTACAGTAGTACAAGTTTCATCCATGTTAAGACATAATAGTCTACAGTACAACGAAATCGTTTGGATTAAACGTCTCGGCTTGTGAGACTCCTACAACCGCAGACAAATTTAATCGTTTTATTATATATGTATACATACTAATTATTGATTTTTGAGAACTTTGCTCCTTCGTGGTTTTACTGGTATAGTATAATTAAGATTATGGCTATCTAAGGTCCCTACAAACAAAAATTGATTTGCCATCGGAGATTGCACTATTTATTATTTTATCTTGTTTGCGTTAACAAAAATTTTAAAATTCAGTTTTATTTACATTTTTCAAATAAAGCCGCCGTAGTTTAGTAGGTACTGGGTTGGCTCATTAGATGCAAAGCCAGGGTTCGAGCCCCAGGCCAAACATCAAAACAAACTAAAAAAAGCATTTCTTTGGCGATTTCTTCTCAGCAGATTTCTGGCAAAAACTCTGAGTATAAGTTTCTCAAAAAAATGTGTCGTTCGGAGTCGACTTTACACTGTAGGTCCCGCCACTCATGTATAAAATTAACACACACAACATAAGTGGTGTGAGAAGCGAGTTCGTAATCCTGACTGAAGGGTTGTAAAAGCCAATTATGGCCAATAATAATATTACAATAATAAAAAAACTTAAACTTAATTCGAATACTTTTTGTGGAATGGCGTAAACCAGCAGGACAGAGGATAATCAATAAACAAAGTTTGAGCCATAATTTGTATTAAGTCTCCGCAAACAAAATTTAATTATTGTAATGTTAATTTGATTATAAAAAAATGTATCCGTTTATAAATAAATATTCTTAAATTTTAGTTTGAAAAACCGGGTCGACGTGCTGATATATGCTACCCAGATATGGCAAAAGAAGCCATAACAAAGGCATTAACTGATGCAAAAATATCATATGATGAAATACAACAAGCAACAGTGGGTTACGTTTATGGTGACTCCACATGTGGACAACGTGCACTGTATGAAGTTGGCATGACCGGCATTCCAGTATACAATGTTAACAACAATTGCTCAACTGGTTCAAGTGCACTATATTTGGGGAAGCAAATTATTGAATCTGGTAATGCAGATTGCGTGTTGGCCTGTGGCTTTGAAAAAATGGAACGTGGTTCACTGTCGGCAAAGGTAATTTTTTTAATATACATAAATTAATACCTTTCCCTCTGTTTATAAATTCAGTAAGCTTAAAGTATTTTATATTAATTCATTTTTTTTTCATTTTTTTCATTTTTCAGTATTTTGATCGTGCAAATCCAATGGAACGTCATATCACCGAAATGGCAGAACTCACTGAAATTGGTACAGGACCCATGGCGGCACAAATTTTTGGAAATGCTGGTAAGGAACATATGAAGAAGTACGGTACTAAACCAGAACATTTTGGAAAAATTGCTTACAAGAATCACAAGCATTCAGTCAATAATCCGTAAGTGTACCAATTTACAAATATACATAAAAAAATATAAATATTTGATAGGATATAAGTTTGTTTACTTATATAGCTATATATTTTATAAAGAAATTATATTGATTTTAATTCGAACATGTTGAAGGAGAAGGCGAGTCTGTTCTCGTTGTTTAGTACCTATGATATGGTAGTGTTGCACTGACTTTTGCAATCTGCTGTCCTTTATACATGTGTGTCTGTCAATTACGGGTGTTGAACTTTTATAAATTTTGCTACAGGTGCCCACATAGTTTTCACATAGTTTTACCATTAGGCCAAATAACTTGCGTGAACTTGAATTTGCAAATATTTTTAAAGTGCTGTTATCGTAGACCGAATCTATACATATTCAGTCATATAATCGACTTCATTGTGATTTTGTAAATATTTTTAAAATGTGAAGATTTTCTTCACTTTTCTTTCTTTCTTTCTTTTTTTTTTTCAAGTACATTACATGTGTTTGAGAACCTCCTTGGATTGACATTGGCTATCAGTAAATACATACTTAACACAACCAAAAGAAATTAAGTCTGGTTACTGAATATAAGATAATTGATGAAATCGTAGTCAAAAATCAATCATTGCATAATTCTAGACAATATCGTTAATCATCTTTTAATTAAAGAAGAAGAGAAGTTAATTGATAAATTTTTCTATGTCTGTAGTATGGTTAATACAAAGTCTTCTATCATATAAGCCGATACTAGGACTATATTAAAACTTTTTTGCTGGCAAGTAGAAATAAAATTCAATAATATAAAGAAACTAAATTATTCAACTGATACAACATAGAAATTGTATTTCACATAAAATGTTCGACTGTAGTAAAATATATTTGTTTCGGTCAGTACATTGCCTTAAGATAGAAATTTTATTAATATTTTTAGTTATTCCCAATTTCGTGATGAATATACTTTGGAACAAATTATGAAATCACCTTCTGTAGTTGAAGGTGTTCTTACAAAGTTGCAGTGTTGCCCTACTTCTGATGGTTCCGGTGCTGCTATTTTAGCCTCTGAAGCGTTTGTACGCAGACATGGTTTAGAAGCTCAGGCTGTAGAAATTGTTGGTATGGAAATGGCTTCCGATCCAGAATCGACATTTAAGGACAAATCGTTAATGAAAATCGCTGGATATGACATGACGAAATTGGCAGCCTCTCGCCTTTTTGCTAAATCTGGTTATAAACCGACTGATGTACAAGTTGTAGAATTACATGATTGTTTCTCTGCTAATGAACTAATTACTTACGAAAGTTTGGGCCTCTGTCCTGAAGGCGGTGCAGGAGAGTTAATTGATCGCGGAGATAATACATACGGAGGAAAATTTGTTATTAATCCGAGTGGAGGCCTTATTTCAAAAGGTCATCCTTTGGGAGCTACTGGATTAGCGCAGTGTGCAGAATTGTGTTGGCAATTGCGTGGATTAGCTGAAAAACGTCAAGTAAAAGACGTTAAATTAGCATTACAACACAATCTAGGCTTAGGTGGCGCAGTTGTTGTTGCTCTGTACCGTTTAGGCTTCCCTGCTGCCGCTGGAATCAAGTACAATTTGACATCCTCAAATGCGACAAATGTTGATGGTTTTAAAGTTTGGCCATTATTGAAACTGTTAGAACAAGCTATGCAGGAAGACGAAGACAACTTAATAGAAAAAGTTCGCGCTATCTACGGTTTTAAAGTTACAAACGGTCCTAATGGACAGACTGCTTTCTGGACTATTAATGCCAAAGAAGGAAAAGGAAAAATTACTTTAAATGGAAAAGAAAAATGTGATGTTACCTTTATAATCAATGACGAGGATGTGACTGATCTTATGACGGGTAAATTACCACCACAAAAAGCATTTTTCCAAGGAAAGATTAAGATACAAGGCAATATGGGCGCAGCTATGAAGCTAATGGACCTTCAGCGTTCTACAGCCGGTCGTATTGAAGCTTTGCGAGCTAAATTATAAATAAATTTGTGTTTAATTTGGTAAGATTTTCATTCTTATAAATATGTATATATGTATGTACATAGGAAAAAGTAATTCATTGCATAAGTACATTTTTTTTATTATATTTTTATAAATCTATTGCGTTTCTTTAATAAAGCATATTAAAATAATAATTTATCTATGGTTTTTTGTATTTATTGCGGCTAATAATAGAATACGCATACCACTAAATATGTAAATAAATATTTGGATGATTGAAATAATAATAACTAATTTTCCATCTCCGTAGGCACTCTACTAAATACCACCCCAAAATACCTTTGCCAACCCCACCCCATTTTACACCTCTATTCCATTTTAAACCATCTATACTACTTTTTACCATAATTTTCGAAACTAATACATTCGTTTACTTTGATATAAGTCCAAATGGATTCCATATGATATATTATACCTCATCCGAAATATAACTTCTCGCTTTTACATTTTGACAATATGTAGTTTAAATTGTTTTTCAACAGTTGTTGACAATATACTTATAAGTCTGTATGATGATGATAATTCTACAACATCCAATAACCGTCTGCTTAGATTTTTTAAGCCGAAGTCGAGAAATCTACTTTCTTTAGTGCTTTTTACATGTTGTAGGTGACACAATATAATTTAAAAGGTTCTGAAATCATTACCGCAGTAGACGATTGATTCAAAGATAATTGCAATTTCTAATTACTGCAAAATCAATAAGATTTCGAATTTGATATCAGTTTAAGGGCTTTTTTGTACATAGTGTGAAAAAGAACCAAAACATAATATATGTTCATGACATCATACATAACACAATTGGTCATTACAACCCTTTAATCAGGATTACGATCTAGTTTTTCACACCACTTATGTTGTGTGTGTTAATTTTACACATGAGTGGCGGGACCTACAGTTTAGAGCAGTTGTCGGCACAAAGAGAACATGATTAAAATGTGACTGCAGTTGTGAGGAGCATTTGTATAACCCAGAGGAAAATTGTTAGAAATAATAATATGCTAAATTCAAAAGCAGAAATCTGCTAGTAAATCAAGTTATTTAAATATGTATATATTTTTGTTCATAGACTTATACTTTTTGTGTATTTATTTTGTATGCTGCCTTGATTTATTTATTATTTAAATATATTTTCGAGTTTTGTAAATATAAATTTTATTACATTTGATTGATTGAAATTAACGGAATACAAATTTTATTTACTTCATTTGTAATAAATTCGAAAGGTTTGTTTAAGAGGAATTCCCACGGATTCCAAAGCATTTGGCATATCCTGTTATTTTCTTAATAAAATTGTGTGTGTGACATAGCTTCAGTTTCCCGTAGAGGCTATTAGCAATTCACCTAAGGTTTTTAACCACAATTGTGACATTCCATCATGTACTTTAAAACGACGTAAACTATTAAAATTTTAAAGAGAAGTGAAATAACTCTTTGTATATTGAAAAAGATCACTCATATGTAGTATATACTATTATTAAAAAAGTGGTTGATTGTTTCGTATTAGAATTAATATCTTAAAGCCTAATTATGTTTTCGAAAATAAAATCACTTAATTTAAAAACTAGTCAGAAATGTTTATAGGTGCATATCTGTACGTATGTATGTACATATATTTAATTTTTAAAATGCCACGCATACCTTGCACTTGCACAAAAGTACACAGAACAATAAAAAAGCAACATTATTTTTAATCACGTATCAGAACATATTTACATTAGAAAACTTCTTGTTTAAAAAGTTTATGTGCATACAGGTGCACATGCGTTTGTGTTTTAAAATTCAAATAACTAATTCGTGTACAATAAAAATAAAATATGTATGTATGTATGTTCCTACTAAAATTAAAATTATTTTTTATGCTTTTTCAAAAATGGACATTTTTATATTAGTACAATTTATTCAATAAGATGTTCATATTTTAATAAATGCAAATTGATTTTTTGTCTGGATGCTAAACGAAATTAATTTATAGGAATTTCGAAAGTTCCCAGATTAAAAAACGAAATCCGCATCTAAATGTACATATGCATATATGTATATACGTCATATATCCTCTAAGCATGAAAGCTTATTCAAAGTCTATAAACTTTTTATGTAGAATACACTCGTCACAATAAAATGAATATTTTGTTTAGTGAGTGCACTCACGTTAAAGCAAAAAAATAATTCTCATTCTGTCCTTTTTTTATGTTTATTAGTCGAACAAAGTTATTTATTTTAATGAAAAGCAAAGTGCCTTTAAAACCAGCAACGTGGACCATTGGGATAGAACATAGAACGATGGTGTCCGTCAGTTAGTGAGGCGGCACCATAAGCACAACGATACTGAACATCAAAAGTTTAATCCTTGTTAACACTAAATAAGAGTCTTTACACACACGTTTATTAGATTTAACAAATAAAAATATACACAAATTCCATAACAAAATTGTTTATATTTAAAAGAAAAAAATTATAAAATCAAATAAGGTAAACGAATTACAGGTAGTCCCCGACTTACGACCGTTCGAATTACGACTATTCGCACTTACGACCTTTTTTTTCCTAGAAAATACTTATAGAAGACAAATATATAGTTGCGGGGAATCCTTGAAACATATCATTACAATAGCTAAGTCGGAATTTTTTTAAGTGAATAATTCTATATCATTCCAAAAATTAAATAAAAACACTTTTTTATATGATATTTGACTTACGACTTAAGCGACTTACGACCGATGACCTGGAACCTACATATATCGGTCGTAAGTCGTTGAATACCTGTACTTTATGAGAATAAAGAATAAAAAAAGTCTGTAATCGGTGTTAATAAGGATTGTAAAAATAAATGTTTCACAAAATATTAAAAACTTTACGATAATAAACTAATCCATGTCATTTAAGAGTCCTAAAGAAATTTACAAAAATTAATCGATAAGGTTCCTCATATTTATTTATCTTTTAATGTTCTTTGAGGAAATGCTATATTCATATCGTTTATTATACTTGTTGTGTAATTTTTCATTATCATTATCCATTATAATAATTGTGACTATTGTCTTAAAAAATGTCTAAACAGATTTATCTTGGTGATCGACTAAAAATTAATAGAATGTTAAATTAAATGTATGTATGTATATACATAAGTTTATATGATTATAATATATTGTGTAATTAAAAAATAAATAAAACTCTAACGTTGAATATTGTGATTAAAAGTATCGCTTATGTATGTATGTAAAGTCCAAGTATTCACTCTATGTTATTATTCCAAAGCTGCCTTTATTTCCATTGAGTAGTGAGTAGTGGCTTTTTGTCATATCATTCGAAATATTTCCTTTTAAATTTAAAAATTCTGAACAGAGTGAAAATTCATATTCATGTTAGTTATGATTAAAAATTTAACGTTCTTTTGAATTAGATAAAACTTTCATATTCACTTCTCGTCAAAGTTTTACACTTGTTAACAACAGTTAGGAATGTTTCTCGATATTGGAACTAATTTCCTTTTTTGGAAAAGCTCTCACAATACCTATCATTATCATTTAAAGCTTAAAATTTAATTTAAAATCTTCCTCAATATGAAAATTTGTATGTATGTATGTAAGTATTCTCAATCTAAAATCAAGCTCGCGTGTTTGCCGGGTAAGCTTATAGAATTGCATTTGTAACGGGGTAGATGTGTATGTATGTAGTGAAATGATCGTAAACAATTTGTTAAAATGTATTCATTTGCATTGTACATACCACATCAACACATGCATACAAATTGTGATCGGTAAATGCAACAATCAACAAAAACAACAATTACAATAGCATTTAATAAAAAGAAAAAAGCAAAAAAAGCAAAAAAAAAAAGACAAAAAAAAAAATCATTCAATTCCTTCACGTGCGTGTTCTTTATACCTTTATAATGTACTGATGTTCATCACAGTTTATATTTTGTTACCGAACCAAGTGCGCCTGCGTTCTGCATACAGAATTTATTTTTTGTTCACAAATACTCATTCTGTGGTTACAAAATTCATTTCTTTCTTCGTATTCAGTTGGGCCAGGCTAAGCCAGCTACTAGGCTAACCACTGCCAACCAATTTCAGTAAAGTTAAGCCAAACCCTAATAAAAATATGTGTTCATATATACATACATACATATGTATATTGATTATAAATGATAATAATAATAATAAAGAAAAAAAGAAATATACATATAAAAAGAAATAAAGAAACAAGTGTAGGTGCAATGTCCGTTTCAATCCATTTCAGTCCGTTTGTCCGCTTATGTCGTCTTGAGTCTTGATTCTTGTTAAGAAAGAAGAAGAAGTGAACCTTGTACATGTTGATTATTTTGTCGTGCAGTCCACGTCGAACCTCTTTCAAAGGTTGTTTGTATGTACTTAAGATGGATACACTGTGGCAGTAGCAATTCCTTCTAATCAATGATATTTGTGTGTTTGGTAAGAAAAAAAAGTACACACGCACACATATTTGTTCAATACTTATGCATAAAATTTTGTTTACATTTAATCATTAACTGTCATTGTCCACTGTGGATAGTATGTGACTGTCAACAATGATTGTTGATCAATCGGCTTCTAAGTTTGTTGGGTTTTTAAGATTTAAAATTTCACCTTTCATTCTATAGAAAATCCAGAAGTGTTTGTATGTCAAAAGACTTTATGGGATTATACTTATACGAGTATGTATGCATGTAAATATGTAGTTAACAGAAGAAGGTTTGGTTTTGTTGCTGACAATTGTTGTTGTTTAATAATGCATATAATTTATAAAAGTTTTATTGCAATGTGCTGTGAATCGCTAATTAAATCATTGGAAAACATGGGAATTTTGGACGCTACTTTAAATTATATACTACAAGAAAAAAGTATAAATATTCTTACCCTGTACATATGTACATAACATAACCTTTATCTAATTTTATGAGTATTTTCGAATATTTCGTTAAAATTTCTTCTAATTTGTCAATATATGTAAGCTAAATGTTATCATCGAAAATTACGACTACAGTCGAACTTCAGTATATTGAATCACCGTAATCCAGAAAAAAAACTTCAACTTATAGAAACTTCAAGTTAAAGAAGCAAAATCTAATAGAATTTCTCTCCAAGATACTGTTGCTGTGCTTCAACTAATAGAAAATTCAAGTAACAGAAGTTCGAATTAAAGAAGTTCGACTGTATTATGAAATCTATTCGCAAAAAAAGTAAATATGTACACTACTTGAGAAGGATGGAGCTTTGAATCAATTTGCCATTTTAATTTGGTTCTGAAATCAGATCCGTATTTAATCTATTTTCAATTTGATGTAAAAATTGACTGTGGTATTTGCGAAACTTTTAAACAAACAATATATTCCATATTGTTGACAAGTATTATTTTTCATTCTGATCCGTAAATATTTAGAATATAAGTACATATTCAACAATAAAAGCCTTTTCTGTTGTCGTATAGTAGTAATCAAATAAAATTGCCATGAAAAGTTTCTAAAAAAATCTGTCGTTCGGAGTCGACTATAAACTGTAGGTCCCGCCACTCTTGTATAAAATTAACACACACAACATGAGTGGTGTGAGAAGCTAGGTCGTAATCCAGACAGAAGAATTGTAAAGACCAATTATGTATGTATAGTTGTAATTTTTTAATTAATTAAAATTAATTTGATTTCTTACTAAATCATATAATTGTACAATGGGTCAATTTCGAACCCCGGGTACTGTGCTTGTCTTGACCGACAGGTGCACGTCCTCTAACCTAAATTATATAATTATTATTAATTATGCATTTGGTATAAAAGAAACATAGAACTGTAATAAAATCATTCCACTGAATTCAAGCTAAGGCAAAGACTTTTTATGCCATTCCATGCACATGCCGTCTCTGCGATTTCTTCATCCACAAGAAGTCTAAATGTGGGAGAGGGTATTGCCTACCTCTTTCTGTGCTTTTGCTTTGAGTTTATCGGTAGGTTTTCATTAGAGATTCTAATAAACCTAAACTTGAATATTATTCCCTCCAAATAATGATTTTTTAAATCTTTTAATTACTGAGGACCTATCCTTGATGCGTTTCATGTTCCGCTCTCCACTAAACTGATTTAATGTATATGTTTTAATATCGTGCCGTCGTATACTACTTCGATAATAGGGATTATCTTGTCAGTTAATCTTCTATATTGTATTGTCGTTTATATTACGCCGTTTTTCAGTATCGAGTCCCTATTGAAATCTATGACGCACATTGTACAATAGAGCACACCATTCAAAGGTCTGATACGTTAGTCAACGGTAAGATCGGTGTAGTCGGAATCCAACCTGTTCATTTCGTATACTAGGCAATTATGTTTTGCTAGGTATTTATTTGGAAGTCGCCGTGGTCTAGTGGGTAGTGTGTTGGCTTATTAGACAAAAGGCCCGGGTTCGTATCCCAGGTCAGACAACAAAACGAAAAATATTTCTTCGGCGACTTCCTCTCAGCAGATTTTTGGCAAAGACTCTGAGAGTAAAAATTGCCATGAAAAGTTTCTAAAAAAATCTGTCGTTCGGAGTCGACTATAAACTGTAGGTCCCGCCACTCTTGTATAAAATTAACACACACAACATAAGTGGTGTGAGAAGCTAGGTCGTAATCCTGATTGAAGGGTTGTAATGGCCAATTATGTATGTATGTATGTAGGTATTTACTGACTATAGCCATGTTTATTGTGTGCTTTATCAAACCAGGAATTTGATGTTAGAATTAGGTATATATGAGAATTATGATCCCAGCATACGTTCACTATTCGTCTGAGAACGTCATCCCCAGAAAAGGCATACATATATGCGAATGTCTGTTTATTTTTCTTTAGTACGATTCGAATAAATGCAATACATTTTCTACACAATATATGTATTTCAGATAAAGTTTCGATATGTAATTAAAAATACCTGTTTTAATCGCAATGTTGATTGTAGTGTGGTAGAGTGTTCGCAAAATAATTCATTGGTGGTACACAGAATCGAATAGAACAGCCAAGCGATGAATGCGTCGCTTCTATATTGTGCATACTTTTACATACACATTTACATTAAAGACAGGAACTTGTATACGGTGGAAGGCACGAAACTTGTAAAAAAAAGGATGTTAAACGAATAAAGAGGAATAAAAGTGGTATAAATAAAAATGTAAGCAGTGGGTGGTGATATGGTTGTGTGAAGAGGGCATACTCTTAATGTTAATCGTAAAAGCTTAAAGGAAAAATTGAAATAACAGGGCGACGTACTTTGTTTCCTGAAAATGTTTTCGCAAATGCAAAATATTACAATAAGTTGAGAGTATATCCCGGAAACAGGAAGTTGAACATTTTCAAGGAAGCGACAGTATTCAAAAGCCTTGAAGCAAGGAAACAACTACAAACGCTATAACAATCTTTACGGACACATGAACTTCCAAACAGCCAACTACATTTATTATCATACCAATGTACGAGTATGTGTACATCTGCTTTCAGTAAAGATAACTACCAATAAATACGAAAAAAAAAGGATTTTATGTAGAAAATATATTATTTTCTTATTTAAATCGAATATTTCTAAAATGACTTTGGTTTTATCAACTGTAGTCTAATCGATAAAATTGAGAAGGAACATTTGAATATTTGTGTGTGCCAAAATTATATTTAAAACGTATTTGAATGCTTATCCTGTAGAGTACATGTGTAAGCATTTGTTCGTTCAGTAATGAGTAACAGAGTTCTAAAACCATTTGAAGCTTTCTACACAAACAGTGAAAATGGGAAGAGGATGATGCTACAATAGCTGAAGTTGCCGAAATAGATGAAGCTTAACACTTTTAGCATACGTAGGTCTCAAAACTTTACTTGCCCTTAAATACATTGTGGTAAAATGCATACATACAGAGAAGTTTGCAAATATTTTAAAATGTTACGCAAATATGATAAACAAAATAAGACAACTTGTGTTCTACATACATCGCTTACACATTACTTTGGTATTAAGCAGTAATTAAGTACATACATACATATGTCTGTATTTTCCATTCGTTATTTCTAATATTTATTTCGTATGTTACCGTCGTCAAATGAGACGAACGGAAATGGCGGAAGTGTAAAAGTTCCTTTAAAAGGAAATCACTGTCCTGAACAGGAATTAAATCCCAAGGAAGATCGACCAATGCAGCAAAGTATTTATAACACTAATAAACATAAATTTAATATGAGCATATACACACATTTGTTTTGATTTAACAAAAGTTTTGAATAGAAGAAAAAAAATTATTATTAAAAAACTGTTTAAAACAATATACAATATTATAATTATTTAAATTAAAAAAAAAATAGATTATTGAATAACAATATTACAAGAATTTTTAAAAGATTGTATTCGGCTTGAAGAATACATAAGATACAAATACACAAACTAAAATTAGGGACACCAGCAGGTCCTTTTTTTCAGCACTTTAAAAGAAAGTGGAAACCGTGGGAACACTTTCGATGCACATGTGTTTAAAAAATCTCAAAAGGCATAAAAAGAAAAAAGGAACAACTTTTGAAAAGTAAACAACCTACACAATAAGAGTATTGCCTACGTTCCCTTTCATACACATGTTCATCTACACACAAGTATCCTTTATAAACATACATACATACATACATATATTTGTTTAATCAATTCATGCAGTATTCACATACATACATATGTACATATGTATATGTGTTTAGGTTATATGTATATGTATACAATATGTAACTATTTAAGTATGTATGTATGTATGTACATATATTATCACTATTAAGTGTATATGCATATGACTACATAAAAATAATTTAATGGGTAGTAAGCGATTCACTTGTTCATAATTTCAGGACTTAAAATTTGAATTAAGAATGTCCGTATTATGTAAGTCTTTCTATTTTTTTAAATTGAAGGATGTATTCATGTATATATGTGCATATGTATGTATATATAGTACAATGTAAGTATTTGTTTTTGTTTTATAAACATTCCAATACATGCATACAATACAACGGTGGTGCGTATGGCTTTGTAAAACACGATCACTTACAGGGGATAAAGTAAGGATTTCTCCTTGAATAAAAACATTGTAAAAGGCACAACAACAACATAATAGTTTCAGACACCAAACTTAAGTAAAACGTACTGGTTGTAACCTAAGTAAGTGAAAGGTTTCAAATTTCAAGGAAAAATGTTCAAGAGAAAGATTTTAGAACCAAACACTGATTCCTTTATAACAATGAAAACAAAAGATTATCACCATAACGAATGAACTAAGCAAAGGAATAAAAAAATGAGGTATCGCTCAATATATGTATATAAACGAACATTATTTCAACATAAGAATCATCCATATGTGACATGTACCTAAGGACACACTATTGTCCTTATTTACAAACTTTATAAATAACTATCTCATGGAAAATACATACATATGTATGTATAATACATAATATCAATAAGAATCCCTTTTTTTCACTGTATTTTCTACATTCAATATTATCTATCAGTTCGGCGATCTAAAATGCATACAAACAAACAATTCACTATGTGGATACAACAAATCAATATCTTTTTGTAAGTTATAATAACAAAAGAAAATTTGAAAAGGAAATAAGAGTAAACACGGCCGACCAATATTTAAGTATGTACATTATTAAACGATATTTTTTCATCCTCTTACGAAATTCTAAGAAATCTTTTGGAAACACCTATTCTATTCCTGATAAAAAAAAGAAAAAAAACCAAAACAAAAACAAAAAATAAAAATAAATAAATAGGAATTTAAAATAATGGAAATGGAATGAACTGCATTTAAAGAATTAATCAAAACAGTACATACATACATACATACATACATATATACATATGTATGTGAAGTCGCCGTATTCTAGTAGACAGTGTGTTGGCATTTCCAACAAAACGAAATTTGAATATTTCTTTGGCGAATTCCAACCATTAGATTTCTGCCAAAAAAGTAGGTGTCGTTCAGAATCGACGGAAAACTGTAACACCCGTAACTCATATATTAAATAACACACTCGACATACATATGTATGTATTTATGTAGTAAATATGCATACATATGTAGTATTTCATTTGAGATCAAATTAAAAAAAAAAAAAGAACACATAACAATATTAATTGCCATTTTCATAATTGCGATATATGTACATACATATATACTTCTATCTCTCCCTCTTTGTGCATATATATGTAGTATGTATATATATAATATATATGTATCCTTCTATACATACATACATACATACAAATAAGTATTAAATTCCGATGGGTTTGAATTATTATTTGTTAAGTTTAATGCAATAGATTATAAAAATCTTAAATATGGAGGCTCAATTACTTATAACTGAACATATATTTTAATAACTTACTGGTCGTTGCCTTTCTGAAAGACTTAATACAGCGGAATTACTTCTAATCTAACGACATACATATATGTATGTGTGTAAACATATGTTGTTCAATTATTCCAATATATGGAACCCGTACTTTGACGGAAAAAGCACAACTTCTTTCCAGTATTATACTTGAACGAACATTTTCAATTGTTTAAACTGTGGTAAAAGAGATTAAACTCTCTACATACTATATTTCTCAAAGTGATAGTGTTATTTTGACGGTACTGTATGTAGACGAGTGTACGAGAATATTAAAGTTTTAATTTGTTTTAAAGTAGACGAGAAAGTAAAAAATTCGGCAATGAATACTAATTACAATGACTTCTTTATTTTGGACAAATGGCTCAATTAAAGATCACCAATACTGACTAAAAGGGACTATTTATGATGGACCCACCGATACTCCATATCGGTTCAAGTGTGTAAATCTAAACGAAAGAGGTTTATTGTTGGATATTTTACCGACACTGTCAGTTATTAACGAAATGAGCAGACGAAGTTAGTAAAAATGTTTGTGGACATTCAAATAGACACACATTTTGACTGTCAAGTTCAAACAACTCATGCATATAAACACTCATAATTATTTTCATCTTTTTATACGCGTTTAATTTTGACCTGCTATTTATGTACCACCAAGTATTTTAAATTCTGAACAAATATGGAATAGATGACAGTCGGGTATGTCATTTAGTTTACACTGTGTTGCATACTATAGGTTTGTGCTCTTTCGTTTTAGTATCGTTGTATTAATGTGGTCGATTAGTATAAAGGAGGGCGTTGTCGCACGCGGAAATAGTTTTGCAATATATATGTATATGTATCTTTATATGTATGTATGTGTATATATTTCTGCTATATACATATGTATTAAGGCATATAAATGTATTTTTAAAACCGCATTTAAAATTTTCTTTTATCAACGTTTAGTAAAACTCTTAATAGTAAAGAGGTTCAAATCATTGCATTATCATAAAAAAATAATACCAATTTGTATTTAATTACTAAGGAGCCTTTTTTAAAATCTTCAATAAGACCCGACATCAAGACTGCATTCTATAAGGTCCAATAAATGTAACTAACAATAAAAACTAAATGTGGAGAAAAGAAAACCAAAAATGGCTTAAGAATTTTAGAGAATTTGGAAGTGACTGGTGGAATCTTCTCTATCTGTCCTAGTTTCCCACCATTTTTAAAGAGAAGTTAAGAAACATTTCACATTTTTATTGGCATGAAGAGCTTCTCAAAAGTCTGTCGTTTGGAGTCCACTTTAAACTGTAGGTCCCGCCACTTACGAATAAAATTAACGCACACAACATAAGTGATGTGAGAAACTAGGTCGACTTTAAACTGTAAGTCCCGCCATTTATGTTTAAAATTAAGACACACAACATTAGTGGTGTGAGAAACTAGGTCAATAGCCCAGACTGAAAGGTTGTAGTGACCAATTATATATGTACATTTATGTATGGATACAAAGCGATATAACTACAATAAAACTATATTAAATCAATTATATCGCTTATAACAGCATATCAGTATAAGAGTATTTATTTAAGCGTTTAGTATTTTTTAATCCCATGATATGCTGCATCCGTTAAGTGTTAAAGCCTATTTGTCTTCTTTGCTTTTAACTTAATCGATGACAGTGAGGTCTTCAGCTTTTAATTCTAATGAAAATCATAGTTTTATAACAAACATGTTCGCTAAACGTCACAGTCTTACAGAAATGATTTCATAAAAGAAATTTTAATGGTCAAACCATCAGAAAGTAAGCTTTCCTTTTAGTATTAGAAAATATTTCTTTCTATTTTTGGTAGTAAGGATTTAAATAAGTATTGTTACGGTATCTCTCTGCGCTCGAGGTAGTCAGATTGTACCAAGAATATTCACTCAGCCACAAAAGTATACATGCAGTTAACAAATTTCAGAAATTTTTTAACCAATCCGTTTCCACTACAATATCTATAATTGTCTGACAACTTTCCTTGATTTTAAGACGGTCTTATGTATTCGTTCAGAAATTTGTGAAATTTGTTAATCGTATGTATACTTTTGTGGGACTGTGTAGTTTTAGGATACGTTTCTAATAAAAATTTTTAAATATTCATTATCCGTAGAAACAGAATTGAGACGACCAGTGCTTTAGCTTAGCTTTTAATGTTATGTTTGTCTTTTGTTTTAAATTACCTTGTTAATCTACAAGTATTGGTTCTTATGAACAATCACAATCATTACATTGTATGTATTTTTTCATAAATTTAAACCTTTCAAAAGGAAGCTGACACGATTGTTTTCCTCTAAAGTTTTTCAATACACGTATGTACATACATACATACATACATACATACATATATATGTATCCGACATAAATTTATACACACATACATACAAGTATGTCACTTTTAATTACCTTTTTTGTGTTAATTCAACGATAAATGTAGGGAGCTTTATTATTTCATTAATAATAAGCCTGAAAACAGTGTCCGAATTGTTTGCCTTGGTTTCTGGAATATACAATAACAAAAAAAAAAAAAACAATAGTTCAAAAGCTTGTTATTTCAACAACTTTTCAAAGCCAGCCAGCCACATAAGTTTTAATAAAGTCAGTCTAAATGCCTGCCGTTCATGTTTTCCGTTTGGTCTTGTTCTTATTACAAGGCAGACTTATATTTTACAATGATCATCTGAGTCCGTCCAGCAAGTTCTTTCTCATCATTAACAATAATTTCCCCATTCACCATTTGAAGATGTCTCATCAAACTGTGCCACCTTCCTTATTTCATGTTCCATAAGCTTTTCGCTTACATCTGTTTCAATTTCCCTGAATTATTATGAAGCCAATAAGCCAATTCTTGATTTTTTACTTTCATGATTGTTTTTATAAAGATTCAAGTCAGAAAAGGAAACTAGAACGAATTGTTATGGATATGAAGAACAAGCCTGAAAGCAATAAAATTTCTTAACAAAATTCTAGTTCACTGCCTTCCTTGATTGTATGTATATATATATATATATGTATTTATGTATATATGTATGTATTATATACTCATACATACATATATAGGTAGACGAAGATTATTAATAACAATAATAAAAATAAAAAGATAATTTAATATATAAAATTCGAGTGACACGGTGTTAGTGGTTAAACTCCTCCGAAATGGATCGACCGATTTTCATGAAATTTTGTGTGCATATCCGGTAGGTCTGAGAGTCAACACCTATTTTTCATAACCATAAATATTAAGAGCGCGTGGCAAATCGCTAAAATTGAATATTTAGGTACATGTTGATCTCAGAGGAATAAAATTTGGTGGACAAGTTCGTAGAACCGATATCGACAATACCACCAGCAACGGGAGTGCCAATCCTCCCCCTTCAAGTGATACCAATAACTCTTAAGTTACTGAACCGATTTTAACCGTTTCTTTTTTGTTCGAAAGTTTATCAGTTTAAAATAAAAAATCGATATAGCAAAAGGCTATAGGCGTTGCAAACCTTTAAAATTGAATATTTAGGTACCCAATTTGGTGGGTGAGCTATAAATTCGATATCAGCGCTTTGTTCAGCGTATTACAATAAATATGTAATGTGACCTGTTTTGTGCAATAAAAAAAATCAATTTTTGTCAGGGCGAAGTTTGCCGGGTCAGCTAGTAATAATATAATATACATATATGAAAATATATACTTATAACGAATGTATATAGTATGTAACTGTATGAATATGTATATGTGTACATACACATATATTATGTATCATTTGCTATATGGAGATATATATATATATATATATATATACACATATATAAATAGTGTGGAAATACATAATATACATATGTGAGCGTCCTAGTAGTCTAGAGGGTCGTGTACTAGACTATTAGCGTGAGGGTCGTTGGCATATACTTAGACATGGTTTAGGTTATTATTCTTTCAACATATCATTCGCAAAGTTGAATAGTGGTTGAGGTATTACGGAGTACTTGAAAAGGTTATTTAAATCCTTAGGGATAGGTAGGTTAGAGGACGTGTACTTGTCAATTCTGACAAGTACAGTACTCGGTGATCGAATTAACCCATTGTACTACGTTCGAGCTTCTCACACCACTTATGTTGTGTGCGTTAATTTTATACATGAGTGGCGGGACCTACAGTTTAAAGTCGACTCCGAACGACACATTTTTTTGAGAAGCATTCCATGACAATTTTTTTACTCTCAGAGTTTTTGCCAGAAATCTGCTGAGAGGAAGACACCGAAAAATTATTTTAAAATTTTCGTTTTGATGTCTGACCTGGGATTCGAACTCGGGTCTTTCGTCTAATAACCACAGCGACCTCTATCCTTAGGGATTATTGAATGAGATATTCGATGTGGCATACGTAGATAGATGGACGAGTTTTTATTTTTTAATCTGATGGGGAGTATAAGAGTGCTCCCAGAACTAGAACGCAAGTCAAACGTTATACGCATTAACGCTAGTCTAAGTGGTATGTTACTTCATAACTACAAATAAAAAATAAGATGAAAATTTAATACAAAATTACAAATTTTGCTAAAATTTATTTTCTATTAAGTAGCAGCAAATATTTCATATAGCATATATATGCGTATATATTGCCAATGTATCTGATAAAGCCAAAAAGAAATCACTAATAAATAATATTATTTTAATCTTTCTCACCAACACAATTTTGCACTTAAGTATCATTTAGATAACTAATATCAAAAAGTACGTAGGGATAGTACATATTTGTATACATTGAACACGGTTTCCCAGTTTAACAATAAGAATCATACATGCTTTTGATACAGCATATTGTTAATACGATACAGTAATTGGCAATACGCTGAAATAAAATTGTAATTTCGAATAATTTTAAGAAGAAATGGTAACACTGATTTCCTAACGTTTGTTGCCAACACTGTTCGTTTCTCTCTGAGCAATGTTTTCGACACGTAACACTCTTATTCCGGGTATAAACTTATGATGATTTCTTGTCTACATAATTTCTTTTGAATGAGTAATGAGTGTTGTTGTTTGTCTTTTCGTCGTCGCTTGGAACGAAAGAACACACTTATTCACAATACAAGTTATCGACTTTAGTGTGTTGTGTCTCCAACAAAAGATGTTGTTGCCA
The DNA here is from genome assembly GCA_014635995.1 of Sarcophaga peregrina. Lineage (NCBI taxonomy): Eukaryota > Metazoa > Arthropoda > Insecta > Diptera > Sarcophagidae > Sarcophaga > Sarcophaga peregrina. Next base: position 381,614 of record CM025791.1, read on the forward strand.
GTCGATTGTAAACCGCCGATGACGTCGGTTTGGTGAAGAGAGTGCGAATAAATAAGACAAGGAAATTAACGATTAGAAAAAGAAAGAACATTATTTGAGTTTTAAAAATACTTTTTAGATATTGAATATTTCCAAAGTGGCCAAATAAATAAGCGTACGAAATCTAATCTTCGGTATATCTAATAAGTTTAACAGTACATTAGCAATAAAGTATAATATGTATTTTCGATGTTAAAATAATAAAGTAAATATTTAGACCTTTAAGGAAATCTGTGAGTAAAAATAGTGATTTGTTTATTACGCTGATTAAAAAGTATAAAATAAATTCATTGATACGTATGTACATACATATGTATATTAAAAAAGTATATTGCATTAACTTTCTTCGTTCGTCAACATACAATAAATCGATTGTTATTGTAATTACAAGTACATACGTATAATGAAAACATAAGGGAGGGGAGGAGATATGATTCTTCTCTTTTTCATTGTGATTAATAAAATTGAGATTTTGCCGATTCAGCAGTAATTGACAGATAACGTTAAAGTTTAAGTAAATAACAGTATGAATTTACTGATATAATTTATTTAAAAGTTTAATGAAACAAAATTGAACACTACGATGAAATTATTTAGTTAAAATAAACGGAAATACCAAAGTTATTGCCACAATAAAACAATAACAAAAACGAAAAAAGAAAAATAAACAAACGAACAAATAAATGAAAGAAAAGACAACAAGACAAGAAAGTAAAAATAAATATTAAAGGGCACTTGCATTTGCTGAGAACCAAGAAAACGTTTATTAAGCAAAAAAGATAACGATAAGAAAACCCCTACGAAATAGGCGAAAAGAGAAACAAACCAAATACATATATATATATATATATATATATATATATATATAGAAATAACGAGTACAAAAACAAAAACCAGACGGAAGTAATGATATTTACCCATTTTCAACACAAAAGCAATATTATATATCAACTCATACTTTTCTCAGTCTCTTAATGTATTGAAAGAAGAGAAGAGAAGCGAAATAATAATAGTAAAAACAATAATTATAAAGGAAGCTTTATTTATTTGCTAAAAAATCACTAGACTACGGCTAATCAAAAAAAAAAAAAAGAATAACAAACAGAATTAAAAAACTCTTTACTCTCCCATACGTTTATTATTTACATTCTGAATAATTAATTTTTGCTAAAGAGGAAACAAGAATGCTGAGTGGACGTTAAGTGAAATCAAAGCGTAGAACAAAACAAAAGCTAATAAATGCCTATTACAAGAAATCAAAAATATTGACCATTTGAAGAGAAACGGACAGAGCGGAGATTATCTATTACGATAACTACTACTGTAAACAATATAGTCCGTCGAAGAGTTAATGGAGTTTTGAATTGTTTTACGAAAACTGCTAAATTGGCTCTGTCGTAAAGATTTTTGAAAATCCTATATCGTCCGAACAATCGGTAAGTAATATAACACAACTTTTAATTATAACTACGAATATTATACTTTTATTCATATTTACTATTTTTATTCAATCAATGTTGTAACAATTCCAAAAAATGTATTCATTCCATTAATTAAGGAACAATTAAATAAAAATGTATGGCAGAGACATGATATGTGGTAGAGACACTCTTTATTATTATTTTTGTGTTGTACTATAAAATAAAAGGTTCTAATAATGATTTCTTAAATTTACTATTTCGGCAACCAGATATACTGAAAAATTATGAAATTATATACGTACTTACATATATTTAGTATATATGGAAGTCGCCGTAGTCTAATAGGTAGTGTGTAGGCTTATTAGACGTGAAGCCTCACTTCACATTCCAGGTCAGGCGACTTCTTCGCACCACTAAGAGTAAGTAAAATTGGCATGGAAAGTTTCTCAAAAAATAAATCTTTCATTCGTAATCGACTTTAAAAGCTAGATCGAAATCATGACCTAGCATGTAATCATAAATATGTATACGATTTCTAATAGGTCATAATTTATTTCTGTTTCTCTTTAATGTTATTCGTTCTTATTGTCTATTATTTATTAACTAACTAGAATTGTATAACAATGAGACAAATAAAAATAAATATTAGGATTGGGTTACAGAATGGTCACATTTGGACTCAAAAAGTAATTGCCTATACATATGTACATATGTAGGTCGACTTTCTATTATATTTTAAAATGTTTGCAACCTGCGGCAGCAGTATTAAAATATACCTTTATAGACTTAACTGTTTTGCAAAGCCGGTGTTATTATTGTATTAATAAAATTAAAAAATTCAAATTCACGTACATACATATGTACATACATATATATGTATATTAAAATTATACAATTAATAAATATTATAAATTTATAATATATGTATATACATACATATATTAAGTTGTAACATTATTTTAAAATCAGCCTTCTACGGTTTAATAATAAAATTTTCTAAAGTTAATACGTTGATTGTCCTTTTAGTCGTGTACTACAATAGGAATAAAAAATTATGCTTTAGTGAAAAGCACTAGTTGAAATTTCACTTTGCCTAAACAATAAATCAGATTAAATGCAAGACCGATCTAAAACCCTGCAGCTTCTACTTGACAATATATCGACAAAGAGAATTTTAAATTGAAAACGAGGTCTCTATGAAACAGATTCTGCTTCCTAGGAAATAGTCATAGGGTTATCAACAACTTTCTTTGTGTAGCATTTATGACACATTTTATTTGGTCGTGTGGAAGTAAAATCTCACCTGATTTTGTTGTTGTATTTTGAATTTATTTGACATTTAATGACTATCCCAATATACACCCTCTACTCTAATACCTCCGTACTTTGGAGAATATAAACTCACTTCTTTAAAAATAGTATGTAATATATGTATATCGGTATATAGATTGTAAAAAATTATGAATATTAAATTTGCTATTAAAAATTTGATCTAAGTACATATGCCTGCATGTATGTACATATGTATGTATATATATATTTAATGATTTACGATACTTTGTATATCAAGGAGCTAACGTTTAATTTTTATTTGTTTTTTTTAATAATTATTATTATTTTATTTAGTAGTATGTATATTAAAAAATACCCTTAAAAATATTTACAAATTTTTAATTTTAATTTTAATTTTTTCATTTATGGTCAATACCTTTCTTTAAGTGTACAAACAAATAACTGTCGGAATATTATGCTCTCTATTTTCTCTTGTAAAACATCTACTCAACGTAGAAGAGCAATCGCTTGGCGATCGTTATAATAATAAAATCGTTTCGATGTGTGGTGTTGTGTTGTGTTGAGCTGGGTTGCTTCCACTACTGGTAAAGATTCTAAAAGATATTTCGCTTGCTAGTATACACTTACTCGTAATAATGCCATAGGAATGGTGGGGGATATTACCAGTTTAGACTATCATATCTTATCGTTTGCTGTTTTTATTTTGTTCTGTATTTTGTTTTTCAGGCAAGAGGACGGACGTTCAATTTTGCCTACTGTATTTTTTATATATATATGTATGTATGTGTATATATATATAGATATATACGTATGTTCATAGAAATATATTCACATATGAGTAAACAATACGAACGTTGATGAGCGCAAATGTACATATTAAAGTATACCACAGAAAAGAGCACAAAAGTTAAGTGAATACAAAAAATAAATATATAAACGCGAATTTCACTTCCGCATTGCTCCACAAAAAAGTAATAATAAAAATAAAAAATATATAAGACAAACGAGCAACGGCAACGACAACGACAACAACAACAACAACAGCTGAGTTATATTCATCGATACGAAACTTGTAAACGGTTGCACACAAACATTTTTATTCAGTCATTCTTATACACGCTTATTAGAATACACAGATGCCCTCACATGTAAAGAGAACCAATACGATTTCAACTTGTTAAGAATTACGGAACAGTAGGAAATGTACTTTAAAAAACAACATGCATACATACATACATACATATGTACATATTTATGTACGTTAGTATGTAAACAATTTATAAATTATTATACTACATCATAGATGATACAATCATAATAGTTTTCTGCTGTTGTCACTGTCACTGAGGGCAATGCGTATACAGAATAAGGCAAATCATATACATAAATACATACATAAAATAATTTTATACATAATCGTCTGTAATTTCATTGGCAAATGTTTTTGGATAAAATTTTATTACGTTCTTCTAGTTAATTAAAAGTTCTCCTCTCATAAAGAAGGAAACATTTTCAAAAGAAAGAAAATGCAAGCATACCTACCTACCTACATACATACATGAAAAACCTTTGTTGAATATTTGTGGTTGACCGACACTGGCTAGGACATCTGATATAAAAAGAAATGCTAGCAAATCCTGTGTTTAGGTATTCATTTACATTTTCGATTTAATTAATTTATCAAAATACTATTGCTGCAATCTATCGTTACACAAAAATTTATCATACTACACTATTTAATATTTCGTGTCCTAAAATTACCGTAAATTTTTATGTGAATTATTATTGTAAAAGTATTAACTAAATACGGCTTAAATGATGTTGTTTTCTCTGTCTTCTTTAAACGCCCATATCTTCCATGCACAATTACCCATTTTTTTATTTTCTTTTAAAATGTAAGCAACAACTTGATCTAATCGTAAGCACTATATGCGGAAGCAAAACTTGTTTTCACTTGACTTGCTATGGATGTGCTCCACTTACAACTAATATAGAATCAGCAAAATCTCACACACATACCTAAATAATACATGCATACCTAAATTTAAATCCTTACGTATGTAAACATGTTTGAACATTTGAACATATGTATGTATGTATGTACATATTTTATATAAATATGTATGCAGCTAACTTTATTTTGTAATATAATTTTATAAATCAAAAATTTATTTGATATACATACATACATAAATATTAGTCATATTATTTATTAAAATATAATATTAAAATAACTGAATAATTAGAAATGCAAAATAAAAAAATACGCTTTAGTTTTGTTTGATACTGTATAAGCGCACGTTTCTTTAGTATATTTCGACTGTACGTACTTACGTTCTTGCAAATGTATACATCATAGATATGTATGTATGTATGGTTTTTCAATATATGTATGAACAGACTGTGTTATATGTTTTATTGCATTTGACTGAAATTTCCATAAACATAAGACCAAGACGTACCACAAACAATGCACATTTCAGTTAGTCAGTCAACACGCCAATTGCTTGATCGGTTAGTTGGTTGGTTGGTTACTTCCATTCATTTCGGTTGTGCTGACTAGAGTTCAGTCAGTTAGTAGCATTGGCTGGAATACCCAGTAACCTGTTGCTGGGAATTATGTTACAAACGTAACGTAACATGTTTCGAAATATAGGAAGTCTTGATTTAAATTACGAACACACAACTAGCAACACGTTGATACATTATAGCATTAACTGCACTGTAGACAACTTGTTCATTTCTTGTCGGTTTTTGGTCGTTGTCGTTGTCGTTGTAGTTGTAGTTGTCGCTGTTGTAGTATTGTTTTTTTTGCTTATTGTACTATTATTGCAGATATTTTCTGTTTCTGTTTGCGATTATTGTCGGCTGTTATTTTTTTTTCTTTCTTATTTGACTCCGTAATAGTAACGGTCTCTATTACGTATATCCATCCAACAATTTGGTTAATGTTGGCAAGTATTATCCAACGATTGAAGTGTACAACGAAAGTACTTTTCGGAGCAATATTGTAGTACCTAAAGTATTATCAAACTTTACGATGTACTACAATGGTTACAGTCGTTTAAATGTAATATCATCCATTCGTCCATCCACCCGCCTTCATATTATATGTATACTTGGTTGGCATACATTTCGTTCACTCTTCCTACGTTTATTTGTCGGGCGCTTGATGGCAGAAAGTTTTAAGTTGCAATTAGATAACTTATTGAACAGCAAGCAAAGCATACGTTTTTTGTTTTCTTTTCAAATGCAGTGTAGAAGAGAGGAACATAATAATATTAGTTTAACTCTTTTTTTTATAAGTATGTATGTATGTATGTGTAATTGGTATGTGTAAATAACGGCCTCAAAGGAAGGTGTATTCGATTACAAATCTAGGAAATATGTACATACAATATATGTATGTATGTATGTATGTACATATATAATAACTAGCGATAGACTTAAATTGAGTATATTTCTACCTGTTGCTTATCTATAAGCATTCAAAAACGCGCGAATATTTACATACATACATACATACATATACACATTAAAATTTGCAGCGAATATGTTGTGTAATTGATTGACCTATGTTAACAATGTTTTTCGTAATTTCCTTATGGAAACAATAACTAGAGTTAAATGTAATTGCTAAGCTATATTAACCTTAGCATGTAGTAAGAACATATTAAATATTAAGGATATTTTGATACTAAATATGCACAAACATACGATCCTGTGCTCTCTTATAGAATTATTAAAATTTTTTAAATTTATTAAGATCTTCTTTAATTAGATTTGCAGATTTTCTTTTTGCATCATAATAATCACAAAGTAATCATTCAAAATAACATATCCATGTACATACATACATACATACATGCATACATATGTGTAGTATGATTTCAAAATAAGACAATATCAAAACTAACATATATTTTGAGTACATTATAGAATATGCAATGTTAATAAGAATAAGCCTATTTTCATGTCTCAAAAATAGACGACAAAAATAAAAGGATCACGTTCCATTAGCGGTGATATCTAAGTTATGATGTAAATAACAATTTTAAACATAATGCAAGTCTTTTTGAAGAATGTTGATAATACATACTGCAATGCAGGATAACTTACTACATAATAACATGGCAACAAGAACAATATAAATTAAAAGTTATATGCAATTGACACGTGTCATCTTATTTTTCATTCATTAATCTTCAAATGTTATTTTATCACATTTCTTCAAAATGAAGCAAACATGCTTCTTTAGTAATGCAGTTTTAACACGTCAACACTTTAGCTAATCCCTTGAAGGCCTCAATTGTAACAATTGTAAATTTTATAAAGAAGAAGATGCCAAGCCAGCCGCCATAAAGCCAACAAGAACAGGGTATATAAACTGTTTAACAGCAGTTCGCATTATAGCATTAACAAAAATAAAAATAAAAACCAAATAAATAATTAAAACCACAAACAAACAAAAAGATGTTCTGCCCTAAGGTATCCTCACTACACATCTAATTTCGCATATTTCACATTGTGACTGCATGCATAAAACCTCTTCCTATACACGATTCGAATAAGATTCTAAAAAATAAAAAAGTGTTAAGTACTATGCAGTTGATTCTAGCACACTTTAAAATTCTTTTTAACGAAAATAACGTGTTATTTTTACAATTATATAAGTACTTATGTACTTATCATTATCTACATGTATTGTATATGTTTATATATACATATATGTATATATACATAGATGCATTCACCTTTTTTGTGATCTTCACAGACCCGAATTGATAATTTCGGATGAATTTACGATTATTTATGCGCAGCGTAGTGTATCAACCGCATACCATTGTCAATTTACAGTTCCTGTACTATATACAATTCTAATCCTAATCCTAATCCTAATATCCTAATATATATTATAAATCTTTCTGTAAGTCTGTTTTTTTGTTTGTTTGTTATCCAATCACGCCTGACCGCTTGGACCGATTTTCTTGAAATTTGGGATATAGATCGGGCTTTTGTACGTGGAGGTTATAGGCTATAAATCTTTTCAAAATTTTGACCAAAAGGGGAGAAAAAATGGTAATAGGTAATCTTTTACAATTTAGCTTGGTTAAGTTTCCCAAATGTTTGTTAGTTTGTTCGTTAGCCAATCACGCCTGAACGCCTGGACCGATTTTCTTGAAATTTGAGATATAGATCGGACTTTTGTCGGTGCAGGTTATAGGCTATAAATCTTTTTAAAATTTTCACCAAAAGGAGAGGAAAAATGGGACAAATGGGGAAAAAATGCTAATAGGTTCATTTTTTACGATTTAGCTTGGTTAAGTTTCCCAAATGTTTGTTGGTTTGTTCGTTAGCCAATCACGCCTGGACCGATTTTCTTGAAATTTGGGGTATAGATCGGACTTTTGTCGGTGAAGGTTATAGACTATAAAACTTTTTAAAATTTTGACTAAAAGGGGAGAAAAAATGAGACAAATGGGGAAAAATGGTAATAGGTGCTGCCTTTTTACGATTTAGCTTGGTTAAGTTTCGCAAATAGCTATTTGAGGTGTTCCGTTTCTTAAGTTGAACCAAAAGGGCTCCAAAATGGGGGAAAAACGGATAAATTGAGTGCAGAGCCAATCACGCCTGAACCGATTTTCTTGAAATTTTGGATATAGAACGAACTTTTGTCGGTACAGGTTATAGGCTATAAATATTTTCAAAATTTTTGGCTAAAAGGAGAGAAAAAATGGTAACAGGAAATTTTTTACGACTTAGCTTTGTTAAGTTTCTCAAATAGCTGTTGGAAGTATTCCGTTTCTAAAGTTGGACCAAAATGGGTCCAAAAAGGAGAAAAGGGGAGAAAAAATAACCCCCGCAACGCCGGGTACAATCTGCTAGTATTCTAATAAATTGTTGCGCTTAAGAAATCAATTACCTTTTGTTCCACTTCTATATTTACAAAACCGATTACAATTTTCAAGATCGTTTTTGGAATATACAATGGAATGAAGATGCTTTCTCTGATGATCCTGATACTAAAGAGATTGAGAATAGGCCGTCAGACATCAGTGGCGTTGAAACATGTGCTGTCGCACCTGCCATTACTCATTTAAAAGTTCTTAAAAATATAAATAATGTTTCAAAATGGATCAATGTACCAGTAATGATATCGTCGTATCGAATTTAAATAAAACAATTAAGCAAACCAAAGTTATTTAATTGAATTGATTTAAAACATTAATAAATATTATTTTAATGTCAATTGTTCCAATGAAATTATTTTCTTAACATTTTGATAAGAAAAGTTTTTAGAAATTAGGAAATTTCGAAAATTACATTTGTGAGAGCTTACTGTATCAACGTCTGACGACATTGAAAAATTACAAAAAATTATGTCCTGAATTTTAGTTTAAGTGCATGAAATACGATTGTAAAATTTTAATAATTTAAAGATTACTTTGTTAAGGAATTGTGAAGTAGAAGCGATAAAAGAAAGTGCATGAATTTATTGCGACTACATTACTAACCGGTCTTGCATGACTTATTTGTACTGCAACTAGTGATTAAAAGTCGTTTTCAACATCCGCTTCCGCATTTGCTATTAAGTATCATATTTATTTTTGCACTTTGTTCTGTTCTATTCTGTTTAGTAAAAATTCTTCATAATTATTGTATATTAACTAGCTGACTCTCCCAGTTTGTTCTTATTAAAGGCTTTATTCTTAATAACAGAATGAATTGTTTTTTACCGCGTACAACTCTTTTAAAATAACAAAATAGTCACTTGACCGGTTGGTTGGCCGTTTGAACAACAGAATTGTATAGTCTATTGGATATAGTTGCCGTTACGTGGGTAGATCAAAAAGTCTGTGACTTTCGAATGAAACACAGATTTTAGGACAAAAAAAGAAAACAATATTTTTATTTATTTATTTATTTTTATTTTAGAACTCCATACACTTTGTTTCAAAGTTATTCCAATTTATAAAAAATAAGAATAATTTGTCAATGCTTTTAAAATATATTTTAGATTTCTGTTTTTTTTTCCTAATTTCTGCTTGGGTAGTACATACGCCATAGATATTGCATGTTTACAAAAGAAAATACATTTAGATCTAATATCTAATAATATATTTGATATTTCCTTTGAATAAAACATTAAAATAAACTTTATATATCGCTATATATGTACATACCTATATAAAGTTCTACTCCAAAACACATTTTGAACATTAAAGCTTTGTTCAAAGTCAGTTTATATTTTAATTGTTTCTATTCAAATAGGGGTTGTAAAGTAGTTTTGAAATACAGCATTTCCTTCCAATAAACTAAAGGCAGCATATACTATTTTTTACTTGAAACAGAAATTAATATAAAAGGTTAGTTATTTGAAAGAGAAAATGTTCAAAGTCCACCGACCATTTATCTCTCATTCAGGTATAGGTGCTGAGATCGATGATCAAATCTTAGCTGTTTTTTCTGCAATAAAATTTGCACAAACAATTTTTATCTTTTGAAATAACTATTCTATAGTGTAACTTATCATGGATTCATAAATAGGTACATGAATGTTAAACCATTCAAATTTATTTAATTCAATTTATTTAGTTCGAACTTACTTAATTATTTATTTGTTAATTATAATACAATTACAAATTATGCCATAATTATCATGAGCTTATGATCGATATGTAGTGTAATAGACCAAAGTCTCTAGTGAGAATCGAACTCACAAACCTCACACTAATAGGGTTAGCAGATTACCCACTAGATTACCAGGGGACCCAAGTTCGAACTTATAAAAAGTTTATAAATATAATTTTTTATTCTATGTACATATATAAATATGAGTATAAGAGATATTTCTTTTAGTGGTAAGCATTTCATATATGATTATGATTTTTATTAAAACTCATAATTTTCGCTCAAATTTTCCTCCGCAAAATTCTATAAATTCTAGAGATAATAAACAGGATTTTTTAAATAATTTTTTCACGTAACAATAGTAAGAATTTTTAGGTATTGGCGCTACGTTTTGAATAACAAAGACCAAAAAAGGGAACTAAGGTTATCGAACGCTAGATGGTAGATGGGATTATGTTTCTATTCTATTAATTGTTATATTTTCCCAATACATCTACATACAGGTATATATATATATATATATATAATGAGAACATTACGTTAAAATGTTTCTCTTTTATGTAAACCGAAACAAGTTTTGTGTTTTTATAGAATAAACAATGTTAGTTAGCGGAATGGTGGGCTCCTTTATTAATTTGTCATTATGTATGCATGCTTGTATCTAAAAGACTTCTAACTACTCATTATTTTATTGAAAAACTCAGCTTATGATGTGAAATGAAAGATAAATGCGTATTGAGTATGATTGAAAATCGAGTTTATTTTCTAATCTTACTTACCAAATTCAATGGACATCTTAAGTAACAATCAAAGAAAATTTTATTTCGTACCTACCATATGTTTGAATTTTTGTATTTTGAATAGAATTGAGTTGCGGTTATAATATTTAAATTTTGTTGTTTTGCTTCAGCGATGACTTAAACTCTACAAATGATTTGGTATTTTTAACCGCGTGCTCGCTTTAGAATCTTGTTTCTTATAAATTTTTTTTTCGTTTTTGGCAATTTGCTTTAAGCAGGTCGTTGACTTTATTTAGCTAAATAGTAATATTATTTTTTATTAGTTTTTGTTGTATATTTGATACATAGAATTCAATGGTCAAAGGTATCAATTGGATAAAAATATTTGTATTGTATTTTTATCTGTCTATTAGTGTGCAAGTATCATTGTACTTATTTATTAATATTATTATACATATTTTTTAATTCTTTAGTTAAAAAATATTATATTTTTTTTCTCGCACTCACGCCATTGTATATAACGAGTTAATTGAAATATGTTGTGGGTAAAAGTCACTGAAGCAGTTTTAATTAACCCCAGACAGGCTGTTTCCCCAATTAGTCGATTATGTGGCAGATCATTAGACCTTTTTTTATAAGCTTGATCATTTTATAATACATATTAATAAAAGAAACCCTAAAAATGCTACTCTGTAGTTACACCTAAAGTACGATAAAGTGTGAGAACTTTGAGTTGAGTTCAAACAATTGATGTTATATGTATAGTGTTTTATGTTCATCGTTTTTTTTTTTAGCATAAGTTATGTATTCTATATGATAGTATGTTTGAGTATGAATATTGACAGTGACCATGATACATTTCGGTAAACTCCTCTATTCACTTTTCCGTAAACTATTTTTCCAACTTCTTTAAAAAATTTACAGTTGAGCATCGATTATCGGGTATACTCGGGACCGGAACCATCACGATAAAACTTTCTACCTATGATGCAAGATCGACTTCTTCAATGGGACTTATTAAAGTTTTTTTGATTTTCGATGCCAATAAATGAGTCACTTTCTGAACAATATTTTATAATTTTTTTGTTAAAAATAAAAAAGCTTCTCTTCATTACCGATCCCTGATAATTGATGTTCCCGATTAATCGAATCACGGATAATCGATCCCCAACTGTATTTTACTATATTTTTATAAGAGAAATGAATGATTGAGTTATTTCTATTTGAGTTTTTGTTGTCACTTAAGGGATAATTCCTCCTCTGCGTGTGGCTGTATTAAATATTTAGATAAAATGTCTATTTCCGAATGTAACTTGACGTCATCTGTTTTCTACCATTTCCACATTTTTACTGCCTTCAATAGGCCGATTTGATATAATTCAATTGGATATTCATATATGTATGTACGTATGTAATTGTTGAAACATTTAGTTTGCCGTATGCTTAAAGAAATTACATCGTTTATGTATCGATAAGATGAGTTTTTCTTGAAAACTTTACATCTGTACATTATAATAAAATAATTTAAACAAATAACGCTAAACTAATAGACTATAATATGAATGTATAATGGATATGAATATCTACGAGTATGATTGTACATATTTATCATATTTAGTATGAGAATACTAAATTTTATATGCATTATAACCGATATACATACATACATATGTACATATATTTTTTCTCGATTAATCGAATTATTCTTAGTGAAATGACGTGCCTACTTGTATGTACATATAGTTCCCTTAATTAAAGCTTTCTTTTTTATAATACAATTTTAGTTTAGTAATTTATTCCAACCGTACGATCATTGCTGCATCTTGAAATACTTCAGTTTCCGCTCAAACAGGTTCTTTCATCCGCATACATACAAGAACATATCACGAATGTTGGCATCTATCTATGTATGTATGTATGTATGTATATATGGACGTATGTATGTTTCAACCAACAAATGGCAACACAATAACAACAACAACAACAACAATATTAAAAAGTAAACCCAACAACTGATATCACAACTACCTGTCATTCTTTTAGCCCGGTAGAAAGAATTCAAGAAAAAAAAAAAAATTCTGAAAGAAAACAAATTTAAGTGATTCAAAAAGACGTCGCATTAAATCCTAATACTTCATGCTTATGCTGAACGTATGTATATACATACATATGTATGTATGTATGTATATAAAATTGAGACTCCACGTTCACGTTACTATAGATACGTACGTATGTATGTATGTATGTATGTTATTTAAGTATCTGATCGTATAATAATGTACATGTATTTGAGTCCATATACTCACATTATCCAAAAATATATTGTATATATATGTATGTATGTATGTATGTATGTATGTATATATGTAGATAATTTATAACGTATAATAAAGGGAAAACAGTGATCATCCATGTATGTATTGACTATTACACCAAATAATTAGTAAATCAGACCGTCTCTTCGGCATTCCGTCACTACTGCTGTTGTTATTAAGTAACTGAAGAAATTTGTCTGCTGTCCTCTGCTTGCGATACGAACAGAAACATATACTTCTACACTTCAGCTTTAATGTAAATCGTTTCCGCTCTTTATTTTGAGAGACCCCCTTTAAGTGAAAAAATCTTACCATGTTTATGCCATTCGCATGAATAATTTTTTTGTTTTCGTCTCTCTGTTTGTCTTTTTTCTGTTTTCTCTTTTATGCCTCTAGTTTTTATTGTACATACATACATACATACATACAAAAACAATTCGAAATTCTTCGAAGAACGCAAAAGGAAATAATAAAAAAAATAGAAATATATGTAGGTAGGTATGTATATACATATGTATATGTATGTATGTATGTATAAACAGAATATTATCGTAATGAAAACAAATACACACATTATGAATTTACTGTGGTTTAGTTCTCCTCTTTTTTGCAATATCAGACAAATAAAGACACAAGTGAACATATTACATATTTTATAATCTTATAATCATCATATGTATATTGATTGTATGCATATTGCATATTGCATATAATTATTTTATTGATTATGTATTGGCAAATTTTAAAAGATGGTCGTTAAAAATGTTTTCAACATTAATTATACACTAACACACGCTTCTTATCATTTATGAAAAAGTGTCTCTTACTGTTTAAGACAGGTACATATGTACTAGAGGTGTGCACACTATTGTATTTTTCTGAAGACCGAATATTGACTGTAGCTGCAAATATGTAAATAAGTGTGAAGCAAAGATAGAGTACAAAAGAACAACTGCACTCGTAAACCATTGTACAACAGTATAAAAGATAGTTGTGTGAAGAGTGCAACTCTGTGCACTTCATATATGAATGACATGTCTAGCAGAGCAGAAGGTACTGGCAGAAAAGGTTCTTCGTCAAGAACTCACTACTAAAAATTTACGGTGCGCTTTTCCAATTAAAACTATTGATCAGTTAGATGAAGTTAATCAAATGATTTCTGTGGATGATCAAGAACTTTACGTAAGTTTAAACAATATTAATAAGACATTTATATGTGTTAGTATTTTCAAATAACAACATTTGTTGATCAAGTAAAGGTGATGAAGACTTTATTAAAAGGGCGCTTACAAGAGACACTCACGTTAAAGTTAAAGTTGGATTATAACTATTTTAAATGAAGTTCCTAATTGTTTTGTTTTTTATAACGAATACACTACTGAAATGCATATGACAATACTGAATATTTGTATTTATGTATGTACTTTTAGAAATAGAAACGACACATTAATAAAATTATAGGTACACCTCTTTATTGACGACCACAGAATTTTGAGAATCCGAGTTAATAATTTCCTGTCCCTTTAGGATTTTCATTTCTTTCTTTTTCCTTTTGTTTGCATTTTCTACAATACTACCAATAACTTGATTGAAAATTGATCTGAAAACATATCAATATACATACATTGGTAGTATATGTACATATGTATATTCATTGCAAATTGGATGTTCTCATGTTTTTAATCTTGAGTACGGTGAGTACTTCAAAATTTGAATATGAGTTGTTTGAGTATGTTATTAAAATATGTAAGTATGAATGAATATTGAATGTACATACATATGAATGTATGTATGTATGTATGTTAAAAATTTAAATTTTGACACCTAACTTTACCACTATTTGCACTATATGCACTATATACATACATACATACATACAGTGGCTCCAACGCATAATCGGACAAGCATTTGTCTGATATGTATGGGCTTAAAACTTAAAAAGAATGTATTAAATATATGTTTTTTTTTGCTTTTATTTACACTCCATATTATAGACTTTCAGATTAATAAAAAAATAACAACATTTTTCATGATAACGGTAATTTTATAAAGAAAAAGGAAATGAACTCAATTTTTTGCGCACAACGCTTAATCACCATTGCTAAAACTGACAAAAGACAACAATTAATACTTTGTGGCATATCCTTTGTTCTCAGGAACTGACTGTAAACGTTTTGGAATTGATTTTGCCAAATTGTAGCGTACCATAGGTTCAATGGAGCTTCACACTTCCAATAAAACCGCCTTAAGTTGATTCAAAGTTTTAAATTGTTGTCGGTATACTCTTTTAGCTAATTCTTCTCAAAGATGTTCAATTACGTTGAGATCTGGGCTCTGAGCAGGGGTTCCTATAAGTTTGGGACAATTATGGATAAACCGTAGCTTTGCCACACCCGAAGTATGCTTGGGATGATTGTCCTGGTAAAAAGCAAACTCGTTCGCTAATACTAATACTTGTCCGATTATGCGATGGAGCCACTGTATGTATATTCTTTATCATATATTTTCAATATTTAGTTACATATTTAGAAACTATTGCGGTTAAATAAATTATCATCTATGTACTTGTACTATTATTTTCCTTAAAAACCACGTTGCAAGTAAAGAATTATAGTAGTTTTGTTTCTATGTACATACATACGAACATATACAAACGTGTGGAGATGCATGTGTATATCCGAAGAGATTTACTTTCTTAGTTTATTCGGTCACAAACGATTTCCAAATGTTTAAAACAAGTTTTTTTTTTTTTTTAACATTGTTGATGATGCTATTCGTGTTGTTTTGTTGTTTAAGGATGGTAAACATTGGCTTCTGATGAACGGATGGATGCATGCATGTTTCGATCGATTTATGGTGTCTTATATTGTTGCACTCTTGCCTATAGCTACACAAAAACTCACAGATACATATTTGTATGAATGTGTGTTTGTATATATGCAACATGTGTATTTTCGATCTGATATTCGTGTGCGTTTAGTACATTCGATGTATATGTATGTATCTGTGTATGTGTGAATATCGTATATAGGCTGCATGTTTGTATGTACGCATATAACAGTGATTACGATGTTTTTTAAGGAATGCGCATACTTCCGTTTAATGTCTTCTAGGCGCACAGTGTTTTTATGAACGGCATCAGTATCGGCATCGGCATCGGCATCATCAGCAGCATTGTTATATAAGCAAAGTCAGAAGACACTATATCAGGCAACATTAATGTACTACATAGCAAAACGCAGGTAGACAGGGAAAATTCACGTACAGATGTGTTATTTTTAAAACCAGTAAAAGTTGCTATACGATTGTGAATATATACCTACCTATACATACATACACACACACACACACACACACACACATACCTAAATTTACCTTTTAAAATACGACTCAGTCTCAGTCAAATCTCAGATCGTTTACGAACCTTATTTTGATGTTTATTTGTTATATTCGATGCTGTATGTGAATATGTATACCCATACGTACTCTGTACTCTGTTTGTGAGTTTGTACGTATTAAAATGTTGGTGAGTGTATTTATCATAAGATTCCAGGGCAGAGCACAATAATAATAAACAAAGTAAGAGAAAAATCCGTTAAAAATCCATTTAATGTTTCTAGTTCTCCTAAACGTCGAATTAATTTAGCGTTCCTTTGATTCATGTATTGTGCCACATATGTACATACATACCTACATAATTTATCTATTTTATCAAAATGTGTTCTCAATAAGAAGTTAAACATTTAATGATCAAGCAACATCAGTGTCACCACCGCCTACCTCCTTAGCTAACATAATATTTTTATTAGTCTTATTCTTACTTTTTCGGAAATATAAAAATTTTTTTTCACTGACTTCTCGACTTTTGTTCCGTTACGTACCAGAATATAATAACATATGTATGTATGTATGTACATACATTCTCATTCTCATGCATGCACACATAGTACATACACGTTGTACGTACTGTGTTAAATTAAATAAAATTAAAAGACTTGTTGGAATTATTTCAGTATTGACACCGCATCAAGTGAGTGTTGTATTTACATATATAGTGCATCTTTTTATATGTATATACATATATGTATGTACATACATACTATATAGGTACGTAAAGTTTGGCATGCAAATGTACAACAGAATATGAATCCATACATACATACATACATATGTACATAGATACATATAAACATTAATTATTTATTTTAATCAAATATGTGTAATATTATTCCTAACAAATATTGTGTAGGTTGGTTTTTCTGAATAGTGATTTTTTTTTCTTTTTTGTATTTTGTTTTTAATCTGTATTAATTTATTTATATTTCTGCCAGTGGTAACCAAAACTGGAATGCGGCGGATGTGATTGTTTATTTATATCTGTGTTCCGTTTTATAGTACTACCGATCGTTTAAACGATCGAATAAATATACAAATGTATTTATGATATGTAATATTGTGTTGTATAAAGTGGTCTTGTATATTCTTAAACGGAACAATATCAAATTATAATTGTTTGATCTTATCGATCGATTTATACATACAGTGGCGAGCATAAGTGTAAACATAATATTTACAACGTACATACATATGTTGAATCTATTAATTAAGGAATTGCGAATAAAATGACTTTTCACACTGTCGGCGATTTAACTGTAAACCAACGAAGCATAATACTATTCGTAAATGGTAAAAAAAAATATTTTAAAATAAAATTTGGTTATTTATCAAGTTTTGCAAGTAATGGTGTATAAAATTTTTTTGACCTTTTTACAACGATTTTTAGTATTCATGTTTTAGTGGTGCAGAAAATATTTAAAAAATTTTTTGATAAAATTATTCTTGCATTTTATAAAAAAAGAAAAGAAGAAAATTTCAATTGAACTTCTAAACACATAGTCGCTCTAGTCAAAAAATATATTATTTTTCAAGGGAAATTCCTGGAAGAGTTAACGCTTGTCAGCGGCCAGTACTTTCAACCATAAAAGAGAAATGTGAAACATTCCAAAAATTCTGGCTAATGGAACGAGTGTTACGAAAAAAAATTGAGTCTGAACTCCGAGCAACTAATCCAATATACAATAGTGTGAGTGAATGGATTGCACTACGCGCATTGCGAAGAATCTCCCTAGTTTCAGCAGTTAAACAGAAACGAGAAACGAGGAAAAATGGATAAATGATGCAAAATAACATTTAAAAGTATTTTTTTTGTCAAAATTATTGTTTAAAATATGGATTGTATTTTTTTTTTTTTTTTTTGTAATGTATAAAATACAAATATAAAGTTCATATTATTTCAATATAATGTTTATACTTTTGCATTTGCATATATCGAGCCATAACCGCAAAAATATCTCAAGCGACAAACACGAAATTTTACAGGGAAAGGTTTTTATCATTTATTTCTTGTGCTAATTAAGGTAGAAAGTTAAAGTTTTTTTTTGTTATAAATTCATAATGGTAAAGAGTGTGACCCTGAAATTTTTGTAGATGATGCGAAAGATGCCTTAGATGAATTTAGTTATTAAAAAAAAACGATATATGAAAAATATGTCGTTTGAGATATTTTTGCGGTCATGGCTCGATATATGTATAAAAAACGAATAATATATCACCTAATTAATTAATATATTATATGCAATTAAATATTTATCCCTTTTTTTTTGCAGAAGCTGTAAGTGGTGAAAATTGTCGTATTTATTGACTTATTATATATTAATGTTATCGAAGGTGGTGAGAGAAGAAAATATTTTTAAAATTACTAAAATAAATTCAAAATGAAAATGCTTCCGGTACAGTTATCATTAAATCCACCACTGGGGTTATGGAGTGATATGTTGTGGCGTTGTCCTCCTGCACCACCCAGTCAATTGGCTGAACTTAAGACTCAATTGCCACCTTCGCTGCCATCAGATCCCCGTCTTTGGAGTCGTGAAGATGTAGCAGTCTTTTTGCATTTTTGTGAGCGTGAATTTGATCTGCCTAAAGTCGACTACGATCTCTTTCAAATGAATGGTAAAGCGTTGTGTTTGCTTACCCGTGCAGATTTTGGTCATCGTTGTCCTGGCGCCGGAGATGTTTTACATAATGTTCTGCAAATGTTAGTAATTGAATCACACATGATGCAATGGCATTTACCGAATAGTCCTGTTACACCCACTAGCCGATATCCTTTGTCGCCACATAGTCACCCTCCTACACCAACATGGCCACCAATTGGTCCACCAGAAAGTGCCTTTCATCAGACCTCACATTTAACTCCGCATCATTTTATGACACCGAATTCGGTGACTTTAAGTCCCCCGCCTTCAGTTGATTCACAAGCCAGTAGCCCGCCTCAAACTCAAGAACAATCAAATGGTTCTGCAACACAATCTACAGTTAATAGTAGTAGTAGTAGCAGCAGTAGTTCTAGTAGTACCAACAGTTCTTCTTCAAATTCAGCTGCGGTAGCTGTGACATTAAATGTCCCAAATGTTTTTAATACTCTTAAGAACAATTCAAATAGTGTAAGTGGCCACCAGTCTGATTCAGAGGAGGAAAGCTATTCTGAAACAACAACAGCAAACAGTACAATTGTGAATTACAGCTATCCAACATCTGCGACATCTCAATATAACAATAGTCCACCCACTACGCCTGTTCTTAAAGAAATGCCACAAAGTTTAAAGCAACAAATAAAAAATACTTTTGTAAATTCGTGGTCTCAACAACAGCAACAACAAATGCCCAATGAGCAAAAGGGTCCACAAGGTGGTTCTGTATCAGCGCCATCTACTCCCAGCTATGTACAACCAGTGAAAAGAGAATTTTTTCCAGAGAAAAATGACAATCGCTATTTGCAACCCGTAAAAAGAGAATTCTTTCCAGAAAACACCGAGCCGAACACAAGTAAGTTTATCCATATTTTATAAAACAATTTCTAATAGAAAGCTAACTTTATTCCAGATGGTCGTTTGCTGTGGGATTTCTTACAACAGCTGCTAAATGACCGAAATCAAAAATACAGCGATTTAATTGCTTGGAAATGTCGTGATACAGGAGTTTTTAAAATAGTTGACCCAGCTGGGCTTGCAAAACTATGGGGTATACAAAAAAACCATTTGTCTATGAATTATGATAAAATGTCACGTGCCTTGCGGTACTATTATCGCGTAAACATTTTGAGAAAAGTACAAGGTGAACGTCATTGCTATCAATTCTTGCGAAATCCAACAGAATTGAAAAATATAAAAAACATATCTCTACTTCGCCAGTCTGTAAATCAGAGTAATTCTAGTAGCAGCAACAGCAACATTAACCACACAAATAATCAAGGCGGATCATCGTCCATTACTTCTTCCCCCTCTTCTAACGGTACAAATTGGGCTGTGCCCGTTCAACATTCGTCGAGCGCCCAGCAACAAACTCCACAACGTTCATCTTCATCGCAAAGCAATAGCACCAATCATTTAACCTTACCTACCGGAATTTCTCCTGCTGCTGCTGCAGTAGCTGCTGCCGCTGCAGCAGCGTATGGCCCTCCACCCTCTTCACCGTTATTTATGCATGCTATAAATGGTGCTTTCCACTATCTTTCTTCCAATGGTGTGCCGCCAAATTCTCCCGCAGCTTTAACGTCGACTCCAAGTGAGAAATTCCAATTCAATGTTGTCAATCCCGAACAGAAGCAGGCAACTACTCAAGATAATTCCGCAGCAGACGAAATGAAACCAACTGACTTAAGTGTCTCTAGCAGTACAGAAAAAAGGCCTTATTCGAGTCCTTCAGCAAGTGATGACTGTTATCCGTAAGTCTTTACGTTTTTGATCCTCGTAGAACATTTAACTAAAATAACATTCTTTAGATTAATCCGGAACGCTGATGGCTTAACAACAATAAAATTAATACGTTACAATGAAAACGATAGTAGTGGAACTCAAATAAATGCTATGACAGACGCCACCGATCCTGTGGATCAACAACGACCACAATGTAACACTCCAACACCCATGGATAGTGAATCGAGTGAAATGGATTCAAGCCCATGCCGCGATAATATAGAGGCGACCGATTTAAGAAAATAAAAACTTTTGTCTTAATCATCTGAAAGTAAATTAAATTTCATTAAAAAAAGAAAAAAAAAAATGACAATCAAAATCTTCATCAGAAGTATAGTCTTCATATCATAAAATGATTAAATCTTGACCTTATATCATCCATACAAATTTATTTTATATAAATACACATATAATAAGCTGATGCGTTGCCGTTCTTGTATAAATATAGTTACAATACCTCAAAGTTATTATATTAAAAAGTTGACATCAATTTATTTGTGAAAATGAGGTTTTATATTAAATATTTTATACAAATACCTTAGGCTATAAATACATACATATATTCTAAGAAGTGTGCCAATTTTAATTTATCAATAATGTAATTTATAAATAAACAAACCCACACAAAATTTGAAAATTAAGCGCCTGTCTCTATATTCGAATGCAAACGTTTACATAAAATCTTTTATTAAGTTTTAAAATAGGTGTTTAGATTTATTATTCAATCATTTGTTTTGGACATACTGTGACAGGCAGTAGCTTTTAAGATAAAAAGTTTACAGTACAGTAGTTTATATCTATTAAAATTTTATTTTTAAAATGTAAACAAAATAAAAGTATGTACTTTTGTAAAATATATACATACATACATACCTATGTATACAGTCGGAGTCTAAATTTTAAATACACAATTGAAGTCAGTGGTTCAAAGGAAACTAAATTTCTATCCAAATTCCAATTCTACTAAGCAGTTTTGATAAGTACATAATTAATATAACAGCAGTATAGAATTCAGTTAAAACATAACGGTAACTTTTATCAATTCAACAATATTAAATCGACAATAGTTTGAATATTTCGAGTGTGTGTTTAAAAATTACTTCCTGAATGTATGTATATGTAAATATGTACAATATAAAGATTTGAATTCTTTTGTAAATTTAAATTTTTTGATACAACAAATTCATATTGTGCCGAACACATTAACTATTTTGTATTTGTTATTTGTTAAAGATAATATAACGACAAATGTTTATTACGAAAAGCCTTCAAACAGCTTTAAACAATTAATTTTTTTTTTTAAATTTATTTACCTTAATAGTTGAATAATTGCAAACAATTGTGATAGCAAAAATTAAAAATAAAAAAAAAAACTTCAAATTAAACTAAGCAAAATAATGAATATCTTCAAAAACATGCAAAATTATGAAATTGTTCATGAAGAGTCGTCGTATATCCTCTTTATATTGTTTTTATTATTAATACATCAAATGCATTAAATGCCATTGCAAGGCAGAATTATCTTACAATAGATAAGTTCAAATATTTTGCTTACTTTCAATTCAGTTGTAAAGCGTAGCTTTGCTCAAACTGAAATATGTTTCCATTTGGAAAGATGTTTAATAAATTTTTGTTTATTAATCCCTCTTGGCTTCCACGGAACACTTGTTCTTTTTATACAAAAATTATATATTTCTTATTTAGTATGTATTTTATAATCACATAAGTAGAAAAACTTTATATATGTATGTATATAGTATATATAATAAAATTATATTCATATTATATAAAGTCGAAACATTTTACTATATATATACATATATATGCTTTTTTTTTTTGTAAAAAAAAAAACAAAAAAAAAATATTTAAACAAAATTTATTTTTTCGTATTGTTTTCACACATAATTTAATTATTTTTTATTATATTTACAAGTACTAGGATTAACAAAATTATGTAACATATAACAATAAATAATAAATGCTGTATATTTTGTCAATGAATTATTAGATCAAAACAGAACCACAATTTTACATTTAGTTTTAAATAAAGAAATATTAAATAAAATCATTTATATTTACATACCCTCATATACATAACTAAAATTGCCTATTACAATTTACATATTATGTACATAGCAACACTAGCTCACAGTTAAAATATTTAATTTTTTCAATAAATGTGTCACACATTCGGATAAGCAAGCAAAGATCACAGTAATAAAAGTAATTGCCACATAACCGCAGTAAACGATTAATATATCGTCGTCGAAAATCCAAAAGTACATAAAAAACATTTTTCGCATTTTACAGGAGAAGCAATAAAAGTTATAAAATAAAATATAATAACATTCTCAGTTATTAATATAAAAACGTTATTTTTGGTCGCAAAAATCTAAGAATTGGTAGATATACATATATTAGATAATCTCACGAATCCTAATCAATTAAAAGATTTTGATTTTTTTGATGATACGTACTTTTGGATTTTCTACGACGATATATATAGTATGTCTGTATAATAGTTCGTCGAAGGAGTTATAGGGCCTTAACAAATCCTTTCCATTTTGTAAGGAACATAAACATTAAGGGTTCCCAGTCGGGGAATAATTTTTAAGAACTTTTTATTTATGTAATAACTATACATTTCAGTTCATTATCCAGTATCCAATATCCACTTGGTGGACATCTAAAAAGTAGGCAGATAGAAACTTAAAATTTCTTGCGCTAAAATTTTACAAAGTTCTTGAAAATAAAATCACTAAACATTCACTCATAAGTTTATTAAGTCTGTTATACTTTACGAGATATATTATTATTATTCGCATTAGACTATATTAGAGGATTAATGAGCTTATCAGTTTCTTTGCATTTCGCCGAAATTTGGAGATTGGCCTAATCAGCGCATTATATATGTTAACGATAGCCCAACCTCAATAATAAGAAAATCGTTATATGTTTCATCTTTTATAAGATCATTTCCACAATATTAAAAATTAATACTTTGGAAGTCATTGACCTAACTTACATATAAGGATACCACAAACTTTTAATCCCTATATGTGTAGCTATATTTGACAAATATCTAACCGATACGTTTTATCTCGGAAACAAAAATTTATAATACTATTTTATATATGTATTAATTTCTAGCTAATTTTTTTTTTGAAAATGGGTTTCGTATCTGTTCAAGCTATTAGAATGGATGAGGTTAATTTTAAATTATATAATTATATATATAAATATATATATAAATATAGATATATATAATATTAATTATTTTTATTTTATTTAAAAATAATTAAAGAAAGGTGTAATGTCAAAAAATTATGCATTTATATAGTATTAGTATATATATCTATATATACATTACACCTTTCTTTAATTATTTTTAAATAAAATGAAAATTCTTTTTGATCTAATAAATGTAATTTTAAAATT
The DNA here is from genome assembly GCA_014635995.1 of Sarcophaga peregrina. NCBI lineage: Eukaryota > Metazoa > Arthropoda > Insecta > Diptera > Sarcophagidae > Sarcophaga > Sarcophaga peregrina. The sequence continues at coordinate 406,309 of CM025791.1, forward strand.
GACGGAGCTATGGAATCTTTTTCAGTAAAATAATCGTAGAATATTAATACCACAATATTCAACTCGCAAATTTCATAAAATTCATGCAACCTTTTGAATAGTGAATAGAAGTAGTGATCCTATTCTGCGGGATAAAATATGGGAGCATTCGCAAATGCATCACTGCGCTACATAACATAATTTTGCGATATCACTGTCAGTTACATATTGTAGCCTCTTCTTTTATTATTCGCATTTGTAAGATTATTTCTTAATCCATATGATTTGGAACTGAACGATAAAACCAATGAGAAATATTTATTAAAAGTTAAAAATCAGAAAAGGCGAATGTATTATTAAAAAAAAAAATACAAGACAAAATACGAATTCGAAAATGTAAAGAGAATCTGGAATCCGTCTTTTTCAGTTCTATCAGCGTATTTCTACACGATAATGATCGTATGTGCTCTAGTCAATTCGTTAATCTTCTGTTAAATATTGAAGAATTATGTTAATGCCACATCTTTTATTGTAACAATGTACTACTAGTTCTTTAAAATAAAATTCTTTTTATATTTTTTTTTCATTTTACACGCGAAATACTGAAATTTTTAAGCTGGGTAACGTGTAAATACCTATTGGATTTTTTCCATAATTCACATGTTATAAACAAGTTACATTATCGGAAAACCCTTAGGGTACTATTATATTTTTCTCATATAATCGTAGGTACAATACAATTTCTTTGCAATATAGATAAATAACAATAAAAGCAAACATTTCTACCTAAAAAAATACATTTTCAAATGTAAATTCAATTTAAGAGTGAATTTCAAATAATTTTGCAACTTCATTTAGATCATCGAATTTCTTATCCTGATTTATAATAGTTCGGGCTAATCCTACGCGATTGAAAATGTTCCAAAGCAAAATTCCAACGATTTTTTCATCTCTCAAATAAAACACAACTCCACGTCCATAATTTAGACAATCATCAGTCGACTGTGGAGTATTCGCAGTGTTGCTGGTTATCACTTTTTTTTCGTCAGGTATAACGTTTTCGATCTCAGACAGATTGTCAGACTTGCGGTCAGTTTGGGATGGCAATGAAAAAACACCTACTGTAGGTAAAGATGAATCGACTAGACCTATTCCTTCGTAACCGATTTCGGGTCCTAGGTCAGACCAGAACATACTTTGGTGATTATATGGTTTTTCTGTAACATATAATTTCTTTAACATTAGTTGAAATTAATAGCCCTCAGCTACCTACTTTTTCCGACCATGTTTTCCCCTGCTAAACGGCCTGAAACAACGGAATGATCATGGTGTTCCACACGTCGTCTTCCTAGCAACGGATCGTAAAAGGAAGACGCATCACCAGCGGCGAATAAATTTCGCCGTGCCTCTAATTCCGCATTAACCACAAAGCCACCAATATTTCTATCAACTTCTAAACCAGATACTTCAGCTATATCTGTATTTGCTTCACAACCAACGCAAATTACAACCTTTATAAAATAATTCATCATTTCAACTTTAAATTATTATTTAAACTTTAAATATACTAACCACATCAGTTGTAATAACGTCACCAGTACTTAAGGTTAATTTAACTGTGGAATTATCACGTGCAACAGTTTTTACCTGTGCATTTGGCAAAACGCAAACTCCTTGCATTTCCACTTTTTTCATGGTCCATTTGCTAAGATAGTCCGGCAGTACTTTTGTCATATTTCCACTTTCTGGAAATATTTGGAATATACGTCCACTGCTATTACTTTGCATATAATTTGCTAGAGAACATGCCAATTCACTCCCAATAAACCCATTGCCAATTATAGCAATATTTTTATTATTATCAACGTACGTTTTCAGACGCTCAAAATCCTCAGGTGTGCGATAAAACATAAGTTTATCTTGAATACTTGGTGAAACAGTTGAGAATACTGGCAGAAGTTTCGGTTTACAGCCAGTTGCTATTAAACATTGTTCATAACTTATTTCATACCCATCATTTAATGTGACTATTTTTTTAGTTGGATCGATCTTTTTCACCTTACAACCATGTGCAACAGCAATTCCTCCATTAGTACTTTCCATTAGTTTTCCAGGATCAATAAAAAATTCCTCTGGTTCAAAGTACAAACTACGTTCTGCTCCAGACCACTGTTTGAATCTGTAATCCGGTGATAATTTCGTGTCTTTTGCCGAGTACCACAATTCTTTGGATAATGGTGGTTTCATATAGGGTTTTCGTTTTTCTTCAGTAACCATTAGAACCTAGAAACGGTAAATAAATTGTTCTTTTAACTATCAGATATGATCCAGAAAAAAAAAAACAAAGTGAAATGAAGTCACGACTATTATCTATCTATTATAGTCGTATGTTACAGTTTTACGCCTTACCTTAGCTGTGGCATCATTCGATTTGATAGCACGGAATGCTGAAAAAGCGGCAGTACCGCTACCGATTAATAAATATGGCACATGCTTGGGCAAATCCTTAGGTATTAGCGCCGGTTCTAAAATTGTATCAACTTTACCATCCTTTTTTCTATTACTTTGTATAAGATATAGGACCTACAAAGAAAACATTTTTATATGGGCTTTATATGGACATTAAATCGTATCATACTATTCCGCCTATGCCAAGAAGAGCAGCTAATGCGATTAAGATTTTTGTTTTATTACTGTCCTTATCGTCCTTTCCACCACCGTCCTCTGCACATTTCTTTGAATGCTCTCTGTGACTAACATTACAATTGGCAGCTCGTAACACTTCAGCATTATAAGAAACCTTATGACGACATTCTTCCTGAAACGAATTTAAAAGAATTACATATAGATCTAAAAAAAAATTCAATAGGAAGAAAGGAAAGGTTTAAAATATGAGAAATTCATAATCACTTTCTCAAAATTCGTATTAGTAATATTGGGACTTAATGGATGTTCATTTGAGGTTTTTAAACATTTTGGTGGATTTATAGGAGAATAACTTGGCGTCTGATTTCTTGCAAAGTCTTCACATTTATTTTGTTGCTTATATGAACTTGAGGATTTTGATACATCAGAAGATAAAGAGTTTGAATTATTAGGAATTTTATTTGACTGTAATTTTGTTACAGCTTTTAATGACCGTTTCTTTACCGTTTGGAATATATCATTATGAGCACAACGTTTTAAAACTAAAAAGAAACAAATATTTAAATAAAAATTAAATAATGACACACAATAGTGGTAAAAAATATTGTTGGGTTTCAAAAATTATGATTGAATACATTATATTCCCCAAATCTCTTGTAACATAACCTCAATGGTTAATAACAGATAAGCCACTCACCTGCTTCATTCAAAGCTGTCACTGAAGCAATAGTATTTGCTTTGTAGTTTGCCAACAAAAAAGCACGTTTACAAAACTGCATGTTAATGCCCTTAATATTAAAGAAACTCATAATGGATTACTTGAAAAATTAATAATTCTGTTCTTGATTTAAAAATTAAATAATAAATAAATTAGTTTTCTTCTATGACAATTTTTTCTAGGAGTCTCCGCATTTAATAAACATCTTCCTCAAATCAGGTCAATCACACTATGATGATAACACATAAATAATGACAGCGCAGCCAATGAAATTGTGTGAAGATTCACCCTGTGTTTATATATTTGATCATTTAGTAGTGTAAAGGCAGTGTTGCAAAATTGAAATTTTGAAATAGTATGAAACTACTATTGAAAAAGTAGCTTTTTGCATCAAATGGTAGCTTTATAAAATTATATTTACGATTAATTATATACGAAGGCAACTTTGTTTTAAATGCCTGCACTGACAGATGTGAGAATTACTTTCTCTAGACACGCACCGTTCAAACGACGGTATACAGTACATGCATTTATGGTAATACAGTACATATTTCGAATAACGGCACTTTGGTGAGTTTCGATTTTATTCAACACACCGTATAAATTCACCACACTTTGTAAAAACTCACCATACTAGAAACTCACCATACCTACAAAAAACGCACTTTAAACAAAAAAAATTTTTTTTTTGCTCTCCTTCCTTCCAAACAGTGAGCGCACTTTTGTTCTTTATGTTTTGTTTTCGTTTTGTCCGAACCTCTTCTGGGGCCCCTCCTCTCTTTGGTGAGCAAATCTTACCACCTCTACCTATAACCAACAACATTCACTCAGACGCCGTTATAAGTTTTTTTGTTTTCGTTTTGTCTGACCTGGGGGTTGAACAGTGGGCTATCTGAACTATAGCTTACTTTAACTTGTAACTACTTATTAGACGGATAGACCACATGTGTACATTAAGCAAACGGAGCTTAGTTTTTGCTTAATAAAACTGGAAACGGAAAAAGAATGTGCGAATTGTTATTTTTTGAACGAACATACGTTTCATATTTTCAACTAATTTTTTTTTTTTTTTGCTATAAAAAATTAATTAGGACTATAAATTACTTTAAGTGTTAACAGTGGTAGAAAACGACGACAAGATGATATGATCAAACGTCGTTTATAATTAATTGATTGACTAATCAATCTCCGCCAGCCAAACTGTAGGCTTCAGAATATACACATTGGTGACAAAAAAATTTTCATTCATTCGATAAAGGACGATATTTTAAAAAAATAGTTCGGTCTTGATATATGCAAACTTTATTTTATGTTAAATGATTATGTAAAAATAATAGTCATTACTTGTCTTTAAGTATTTTTTAATGAAGAGAAGAAGCAGCAGATCTGCAGTTAATTTTAGAAATTAGCATCAGTTAATTAATTGTCTGCTTTAATAACTTTTGAAGAAAAAGTTTCGTTTTTAATTACGTTTTTTTATTTGATTTTGTTACGAATGGGAAGATGAATAAATGAAGAAAATGAATTTGAACTTCTTTTTGCTAAAAATTCTAAAGAACTTGTTTAGTTTAAAAAAATTTCAGTTTCAATCTGTTCAAATAAATACGTATACATATATGTATATGTTTGGACAAGATTCTGCCGTCTTCCAGCAGGATAATGACCCAAAGCATACGGCAAAGTACACAAAGAAGTGGTTCCAGGACAAAAAAACCAATGTTTTAGAATGACAAGCACAGACAGTTCCCTGATATGAACCAATAGAAAATTTGTGGAACGAAGTTAAAAGGGCAATCAGGGGAAAGAAAGTGTCCAATAAATTTCCACGGGCTTTGGAAAATTATACAGGATGCGTGTAACCCGGTACATGCTTGTCAAAATTTGGTCAACTCAATGCCTAGAAGACGTCCTGCTGTTCGGGATAACAACGGATCCGATTTTAAGGTACATTTTTTAATTTTTTTTTGCCAAGTAAGATAGACAAATTTAAACAAATTGTGAGCTTTTCCCTAAGCGATTTTGAAGCGCTTATTCAACTTATTGCAAAGCTTTTTTCCATAATGTTATATAAAAACATTTTTCTATGGAATATCTAAGCCACTCTCGAATTGTTCTTGTTCAAAACAGTTTCAATGAATTTTTACAAAATCTCTAAATGATAGAAGAATTTTACCTCAAAAATAGAATAGATCATCCAAAAATAGCTATGAAATAAATAATCATTTATTTTGGAAACTAGCGTACTCTCCTGTCTTAATTTCCTTTATAAACAAGGAATTTTCAAATTTCTCTTTTTTCCGTAAATCAATGGAAAAAAATAATTAAATTTATCATCGCTAATGTTGATATTACTAACATACATACATTCGCACAAGTCGCCTTTTTATTATTGTCGTTTCATCATAAATAATGCGCAGTAAAGCTTCAGGATCACAACTGCAACAGATGATCACGCATCATCAACAAAATTTGATATCAGTGTAAAAGTGATGAGGCCCAGTTTTTGTATACTTACTAATCAACGTACGCTAAATTGGGCAATTTACGACGAATATCCGTGCATTACTTACGTCTATGATAAATACTCAATAAGAAATAAATTAAATTGGTTACGTTTTTGTTATCATCAAAACAAAATAAACTATTTTACTTTATAGTTTTCAAATGAAATTTGATATTTGTTGCACTTTGTTTTTATAATGTAATCGCTACAAATTTCATAGCAAAGTGATTAAGCGATAAAAAGAATTCATAAGACAATATAATAGATAGAGATGGCTGTTGTGAATAGTAGATGCACTCGTACAAACATATTAAAACCCTCATGCACACTAATCTTACCGTGTAAAGTATCTATCACGTACGAATATATAAATTACAACGTGATAAGCGCGTGCTATTTTTAGGAAAGGAAAATCTACGTAATATACTTATTTAAATGAATATTTATTTATGCAATATAATTTGGATTCGAAAATGTAAAGTAGTGCTCTACTGTAAATGTCACAGGATATCGTTAAAATTGGATATTTGAAGTTAAGATTTTTTACATTTCTCAAACATACATATGTTTTAAAAATATTTTAAATAATGTAAAATTCTTTTAAATTAATCGACCGATATTCTAAGATTTCGTTTCGATTTTTTAAATATTATCACAATTGTTATCACAAAATTAATTGATTTGATTAAAAAATATAAATACAATATATGTATATATGTATGCGATAGCAAGTATCGATCCTTTTATAGCCAATTTCAGTTTTAGCCTTACTTAATTTAATATTGAACGAATTAATTATAAAATCGAAATATCTGCATGTTTTATAAAAATTGTTGGTAATAAGTAAAATATTATCTACCCCCTACTTTGAATTTATTGACAGTTTTACTATATGATCTATCTATTGAAGTATAAAAAGTAAATAAATACAGTATGAAGGTAATCAAAAACGAGATCAAAACGTTTAAATCCAGTGCCTTAAAAAATGGCTAAATGGATAAATTTATTCTTTAGTACGTACCACTTAAATAAAATGTCGTTCGATGTTAGAGCATTTAAATAAATATTCGACCAATATTTTTCTTTGCTTTCAATGTTTTCATTTATTATTGGACAAAATATATTGAAAAAAAAAAAAAGAAAACAAATGGGACTGACAAACTCACATTTGTAATATATATTAATTAATTCTTATCACTTTTGGTGAAGAGTATAAAAAATGCAAAAATACGTATTTGTAACGTTTATTTGCGGTCAAAGCAAGGTTAAGCCTTCTAGGCACTGTAAGTAAGCCTTTTTGATAACGACTGTAAACAAGAAAAGAGTGTACATGTGTATGCATTTATTTATTGAACGTTTGTAAACAGATATTAGGTGAAATGTTTATAAAAAAGATTTCCCTCGAATGTTGTATAAATTTCATCATTTCCAATTAAATTAAAAGAAAGGCATACCCACCCGTTAAATAATTTCTTAGATGTTATAAATAAATTTCCGGAGACACAAATTAAAGTAAATGTGGTTGAACACATTTACTGGACACTAAAGAATACGACAATTTGTGAATTGTGCAAAAATAATTTTTGATTTTTTTTTCATTTCAAAGCTACATATCGCATATTTTCCGTTTAACAATTTGCTCTAGGGGATAAATGTAATAACTCACATACTCATGACATTTTCTTTAAAAGTTTAAATAAATTATTTGTTATATACTGGAAATGATTTCACCCAAAATCTTATGGTATTTTTCGATCCAATTAAACAGTTTTATAGTTCTTCCAAGACTTTCCCTTAAGACTAAAAGTCCCTAATAATAGGATAGTAATGGTTTGGGGTTGTTAGCACTTGAATTGTATTAGGTTTCTAGCGACTTTCAATAAAAAGTTAACAATTTCCTTATCGTCCCGTTGCCTTTAAAATATTCATTTCCATGTACACCCATTTATTGTGTGTTTGAGAGATTGCTGTATTTGCCGCGGTGCATAAGTCGTAGTTTGGTCCGTATGAGCCGTATTAAATTATGGAAAAATCTAATGATATGTAGTATAGTATTCCCTCGATTTACGTTGTTTCGATTAACGTCGTTAAAAATTTTGTTCCCTTCAACTTCGATATACGTCGCCTCTGTTGTTTATAAACCAAGTCAGGGGAATTCCCTCTTTAAAAAAAATTCAATACATAGAATAAAAATTTAATTATCCCTATCCTTGTCCATGTGATGCACAAGCGTATGAAACCAACTTGCTGTGGATCACATGTGATGTAGAGGACAGGGAAAGGGTTATCTTAGTTTTTTTTTCTTTCTAAAATGTACATAAACAAATGCATCTGTTAGTATGAGTTATTTGAAATTCGATTTACGTCGCCTTTTTCCGGAACATTCTACGACATAAATCGAGGGAATACTGTATGCCACGTTATTGAAAATTTTTTTCTATATTTACTTGGTAATGAATTTAAAAGTAATATAATTTAAAAGTAATATATTCAGACATTTCATTAAGATCCAAAATATTTGACACATGGACTTCTAAAGATGTTTACTCTTCTGACAGAGCTAATTCTTTGTAAATTCCTTGTTACGAAAAGAAATGTGTAATTGTATTTAAAATTATAAATCGTCATCATAAAAATCAAAATGGAGTATTTGATTGATTATGATTAGTAAGGTTATTTAACATATCTCTACCAATTATTAAATATTTCCCACCAAAAATACCGTTTTTATATCAATATAATTCAAAATGACAAAATCATTTCATAAAGTTTTTTGCTTCTCCCGTAAAATTTGATAAAGTGATGTTACTTACAATCTCCTGGATTTTCGACGACGATATAGAAAACAACCACAGTGAAAGAAATATATTGTATGTAGATAAATTAAAAACTAAACATAAAAAAAGATAAAAAAACTAAACAATTTTACAGTAGTTCCTAAGATTAGATTCAATATCTTAGTAATGAATTTAATACTATACTATTTCTATTTGAAAAAAAAAAAAAACATTTATATAGCAAATTTATTCCGGGTACCTTACCTATTACAGTTTTACATCCGTAGTCTTGAAAATAATATAATTAAAGTTTCCAGTTTATCTCTTTATTCGGTAGAAACAGAAATACATAGGAAACAATTTATTATAATAATTTGAATACATAGTAATATAAAATGAAATCTTTTAAAATATAAACAATATTTTGTTTGCACACTTTTTCCTTAATTTAAAAGATAATTTTGACTGTTTTCTCATATATAGTATATATATAAATATGTATTTCCTTTAACTCAATAAAACGACATATTTTTTTTATATATTTTTTTAAATTCAATCTACCCTAATATAAGACAACAAGTAAATTCAATGAATTACGGATTTGACATTAATACAAGTTTGGAATGCGTAAAGTACATAAATATACAATTTAATGTTAGTATAACATATTAAAATTGGAATAATAAACTAAACTGTTTACGTAACAACAACCGTAGTAACAATGAGGAATAATTTCACATTTTCGAAGATATTTATAGAAATAGTCGTAGATCTTTTCAGTCTTTGTGTTTAATCTATGTCATCTGATGAACAAATTGCTAGGGTATTCACATGGTTGCCTAGTCGGTTCAAGTATTCTTCACTACAAGTTCTTATAACGTTCTTTCCACTTTCCACTCGTAGGTTGTTATGGACAGGCAGGGTGCTTGAGTAATGAGTCTTAAAGTTCTCGATTACCACGTTTAAATTATTTCAATATTTAAATTACTGGCTGTTTCTCAAACTTCGATTGCATAAGGACAAACGGGTTTAAATGTTGTTTTGTATATCCTAACTTTGTTTACGAAACAGGGCCCAAGTAGCCAATAATATAGTTTTCTAGTTTACATTTTTTATTGATGGTTTACAGATTTAATTGATGGTTTTTCTTTTATTCGCTCTTTTTAGGTGAGTCTTCGATTACCTCTTCTCAACGTAAATACATCATGAACAGACTTTTGAGTATTTACTTTAATTTTCCATTTTTCTAACAAGATTCTCTAATCCACTAAGACTATTTTGAACAATGTTTGTTGATATTGTAAGCGATTTGTGATTTGCCAAAAATGCGAAAATGCGGTATCGTCAGCATACGTAAATTGTGTATAAGACTGTACCGAATACGGTGCCTTGAGGGACATCTGCTCTGAAAATAGTAGTTTTTTCTTCAAATGGTCTGTGAATTATGTCAACTACTTCATGTATCTGCTCTGGCATACCATGCCGGAATTAAGGTAAAGATTTCAAAGCAAATTACAATGGAAGAAACATTTTTAAATAATACTATCGCTAACTGTATCATATTTTATGTGTTTAGTTTTAAACGCTTATACTAGTAGTTATTCGGTTAATATATGTACTACATACATATGTACATACTACCAATCGACAAATAGACATACATATTGTAGGTGTGTAAACAAAAAGCTTTAAAATTTTTAACAGTTCAACTTCCCTGCCAGCAATTTTGTAGTCGACTACGAAAGTAATCCACTTTAAGTTAACTTTTGTAGACTGACTATAAGCTAACTACAATTCAATGCAGCACTTGCTTAGAATTTGGAATTCGACTACGAAAATAACACACTTTTAGATAACTTTTTTAGACTAACTATAAGCTGACTATAATGTAATGCAGAACTCACCCAAATACGAAACGTTTATTTATTATTGAGAGCTTCTTGTTTGTGAGATTTGTTTTCTCTCTGTTCTCTCTTTTACCAGATCAGACTTTCTATGAGTTTGTTTTTAGACTAATTATAAGCTAACTACAATGTTATGCAAAATTTCCCCATAATTTAAAACGTTCATGCTATTGCACCTTTTTCTGAACTATTTTTAGATTAACTAATAGTTAATTGAAATGTTATGCAGAATTTATTCAAAATGAACCCGTTACCTTTTTTACAGTTTGAATTCTTTTACATTGTGAAATTAAAATCAGTTCTGTGCGTGCTTTTAAGTGCTATTGAAGTTCTAAAAATTATATAATATTTATTGTTTAAAATGAGTGGTTCCAGTAGAAGAAATTTAAAAAGACTTTTTAAAAAAGAAAAAAATAAATTTTTAAATAAATTAAAAAATAATAGTTCCGATAATTGTAATTGAATGTAAGTATTAATTTAATTGTACATATTATAATAAGTAAATAATGTATTTATAGATAACAAGGGAAACAATTGTTGCCAAGGATGTTCAAATATTAAAGAACTTCTTCAAGAAAAGTTTAAAGAAATGACCAGTAAGTAAATTCATATTAAACACATTTAAATTTTATTAAATATATTACTTTTCAGATAACATCCAAAACCTTCAAGGTAACTAATAGTTTTTTATTTGTTTATGATTATTTCTTTCTTACACTTTAATTTCAGACATTGTAGTTAAACAAAATTAAGTGATAATGTTATGCGTAGCAGAGCAGAAGGTGCTGGCAGAAAAGGTTCTTCGTCAAGAACTCACTACTAAAAATTTACGGTGCGCTTTTCCAATTAAAACTATTGATCAGTTAAATGAAGTTAATCAAATGATTTCTGTGGAAGATCAAGAACTTGACGTAAGTTTAAACAATATTAATAAGACGTTTATATGTGTTAGTATTTTCAAATAACAACATTTTTTGATCAGATAAATGTGATGAAGACTTTACTAAAAGGGCGCTTACAAATGACACTCACGGAAGTTATTTCGAGCACTGTATGCATGGAAGTTAATGTTGAGGGAGTGCATGGAAAAAAGCGGCTAAAAGATTTCCAAGCTTTCTTTCAAGCCTTAACAGGTAAGCAATACATTAAGAAGAAATGTATTTTTCTAATTACATATATTTTAAATAGATGCTTGTCGATCGATTGGGTCTGATGATGCAGAAAAAGAAACGCCACATTCACGCAGAATGCATTAAAAATAAAAGAAAAAATTAATTTAACATATATATGAATTTAAATAAGTAAATGAAGTTAATAATTGTTTTGTTTTTTGATAAGTTTAACTTATCATTATTATAACTATTTTAAATGAAGTTTGTTTTGTTTTTTATAACTATGTTTCTTTTTATTATATAAAATAAATAAAACACTTAAAAAATTTAAATGTTTTCAATAATAGTTGTGTTTTTTTCGAAGTTTATATAAATTCTTTATATGTTAATAACTGACTTTAAGTTACTTAAAAATTAGCCAACTTTAAGCTATCTTTGAATAAACAACTTTAAGTTAGTTTAAAGTTAGCTAACTTTAAACTAACTATTATATAACTGATTTTAAGTTAGTTAAAAATTAGCTAACTTTAAACTAACTATTATATGACTGACTTTAAGTTAGTTGAAAAGTTATGCAGAGTCGGACAATTGACTACTGCCAATGACACCACCATGTTAAAATAGTCAGTTGGCCCCATTAAAAATAATCCAAGAGTCAACCACAACTAGCTGAGAAAAAGTTAACTTATAATGCATTAAAAGTTAGTTGAGTTGCCTGCAGGGTTATAACATGTAATGGATAAAAATGGAACATACATACATAGTTGTTATAGGTGTTATTGCGTATACATACATACATGCATACATACATACATACATATGTATATTATATTCATTTGAATGGAATTTATAGATTTGTTTGTTCAATTATTTCGGAATAATATTTGTTTTGATTGATAGAACGTTGAACTTAAAGAGGACCCATTTGAAATAAATCAAAGAAATTAAAAGAAGTGGCGACAGCATATGTTTAAAAACGGAAGCAAGGACAACGAATTCAAGGTGCCCTACAAAATTACCTCTTTTAATAACAAAAAATGTATTTAGTAGGAGGAATTTTATACAAATTGTATAAAGAGAACAATATTGCAATTGTGCATAACCAAATTATTTCGTTAAAAAGTAATAAAACAAATAATGCAAAAGGAAAGATAAGGTTCTAGTCAATAGAATACCCCGCTGAGTGGCCGGATTACTAATGATCCTATTGTTTTTCTCATCTGTTCGAGCTTTAGTTTTTAACTGATAAGACTACAAACGTAAACGTTAATGATCGATGCATTAAACTGCAGCCGAGCGAATTAACTGATAAAGAGCAGCCGTTTTAGCACTACACTAGGTTACTTGTCCATTGAGTTTTTCATTCAGAACGCTTTTGGTTGCGATCCTAAACTGATCTGAATAAAAATAGAAATACGGAAGAAACTCTTAACGAAAGTGCTAATCGCTTTGAAATAAGTTCGAAAAACTAATAGAAAGGATTTTGAAAAAAAACTCCGTGATTTATGAATTTACTTGATATAATGAACCACCACTATATGTAGTTAAAGGGTGTAAAATTTTGAAAAAGTGTTAAAATAATCGACAAAATAATGAGTGAAACAGAAATTATTATTACCAATACCTCAGAGCCAACAACAAAAGCGAGTTTAATTGTTGTTTCAAATCGGTTACCATTTATTTTGATAAGAAACGCCAGAACGGGAAAATTGGAACGCAAGGCAAGGTAAAAATATAACAATTTGCCAGATTTATTGGATTAAAATGAATGTCCAAAGTATGCAATGTGGCAAGTAGACACAAAAGAATGTCACTGACATTGGGTCCGTTGTCGTCATTATGTCCTCGCATTAATTTTTGTTTTGTGCTTATGTAGTTTGACGGCTGTTAATGAGGCTTTCTATAAATCACAATTGTAATTCTTATCAAAGATGATTGGTATATATTTTATTTCGTTTTTGTATAGGTATATGTATGTATATATAATACAAGTAATTTAAATACAAGTTATATAATGTTTATATGCATACAAATCTGTAAGTATACATATCCCATATAATAGATTATGGCAAAGATTTTTACTTATTTAATTGTGTTTTCTACGAACAAAAATTATAAAGGACTAAAGTTATTATTATTATTATTATATCATTTCTTAGAAACTTCAATGTGTTTTATAACAACGGCTTGAAAACCTTATCTAGAAAAGATACGCTATGGGCATGAATTCAAACTGTAAATAAATAAAAAAATAATAAAAAAAATTTTATTTATTTCATATAAAATATTAATTTATGAAATGCAAGTGTAATCGTTATATTTTACAATTATTGTAACTTACTTTACCTGAGATTAGTAAGTATTTGGAAGTTATCGTAACCAAGCTACAGATGATAGCAGAATTACATCAACTCAATTTATAATTTGAAAATACATACATACATATATGTATATTTGTTGTTCCCTTTGTAAACTCTTCTGCCAAATTGAAAGGCATTAAATTATATTTTTTATGTCTTGTGTGTAAATTTGATGTTCGAATTGAATGATTTTGAAGTTTTCAATTGCTTTCTCTCAAGCTTCTTTTTATAAATTCAATTTGTTAAAAAAAAACGAATTAGTTAACCGTTAATTAACTAAATGCTCAAAACATACATTTAAAAAATAACATTGAAAATCGATATGCCAAAAATTTAAAATCTACACCATACATACATACATACATACATATGTATGTATACTTTAAGCAAAATTTGTTGAAAATTTACACTTTTTACAAAGATTTACAGAAGAAGAAAGAGGAGAATGTCTTTTTTCATGAAATATGTTTTAAGCAGCACTTATTTGATTGACAGTGCTAAATTTTTTTTTTCATTTCTGACAAATTTACTAACTACTGTATCGCAAAGCTGTTTTTTGGTATCGGTTATCTTTTTTATGAAAGTATTTGCTTAATAAGAACGTTCATTTAGATATTTAAATTATATAAAATAATTAATAATTTCAGTGCTGGTGGATTAGTGACGGCCGTGTGCCCAGTTGTTATCCGTGGTAATGGATTATGGGTTGGTTGGTCAGGAATTCATTTAGAAGATCCTCACGAACCTATACCAGAATCAAATCCGAGTGACCAAACACCTACTGCTGGGCTTAAATCGGAACAGGTTTGTACCCTCAAATAAAATAGTTACAATAACATGTATACATACATACAAACAAGTATATAATTTCCTTATTTGCAATCGTCGAAATATGCAATTTTTTTTTTTTTTTAATATTTCAGGTAGTATCCGTGAACATAAATCCAAAGATATTTGATAGTTATTACAACGGTTGCTGTAATAAAATTTTTTGGCCTTTGTTCCATTCAATGCCCGGAAGAGCAACATTTGGTGCAGATCATTGGAATGATTATATTACTGTTAACAAGCACTTTGCTGTTCGAACTATAGAAGCATTAGAGAAATGTTTGAATAATAATAACGACAGTGATAAGAATCCGCCAATTGTATGGATTCACGATTATCACTTGATGTTAGCAGCGAATTGGGTAAGAGAAGAAGCGGAAGAAAAGAAGTTGCCATGTAGATTGGCCTTTTTTTTGCATATTCCCTTTCCCCCTTGGGATATTTTCCGTTTGTTCCCGTGGTCAGATGAAATTTTGCAAGGTATGTTAGGCTGCGACTTAGTCGGTTTTCATATTCAAGACTACTGTTTAAATTTCGTCGATTGCTGCCAGCGTAATTTGGGCTGCCGTGTAGATCGCAATAATTTATTGGTCGAACATGGCGGTCGAACTGTAAGAGTTAGGCCTTTGCCTATCGGCATTCCATATGAGCGGTTTGTGAATTTGGCTCAAAAAGCACCAAGAGTTCTCAAGTCCACAGAAGAACAACAGACAATTCTTGGAGTTGATCGTTTGGATTACACCAAAGGCTTAGTGCACAGACTAATGGCTTTCGAAGTGCTCTTAGAGAAATATCCTCAACATAAGGAAAAAGTATCACTATTACAAATATCTGTACCTTCACGAACAGATGTAAAGGAGTACAGAGAGTTGAAGGAAGAAGTTGATCAGTTGGTCGGGCGAATTAATGGTCGGTTTACTACAGCTAATTGGGCTCCAATACGGTACATTTATGACTATGTCGCACAGGATGAATTGGCTGCACTGTATAGAGATGCAGCTGTCTGTTTAGTCACCCCACTAAGAGACGGTATGAATTTAGTTGCTAAAGAATTTGTGGCTTGCCAAATGAATACTGTACCTGGTGTTTTAATTATTTCACCCTTTGCCGGAGCTGGCGAAATGATGCACGAAGCGTTACTAAGTAACCCTTATGAAGTACATCAAGCAGCAGAAGTTATACATAGGGCACTTACAATGCCAGAAGATGAAAGAATATTACGCATGAGCCGCTTGCGACGACGTGAAGCGGAATGTGATGTTAATCATTGGATGCGATGTTTTTTGAAAGCAATGGGTACATTAGAAATGGATGACGTTGGTACAACAATTATGCAACCGGTAACTGTAGATGATTTTGATGATTATTTGTTAAAGTAAGGAATTATATGGACTTTAGATTCCAATAGATTATTTTATTAATTGTATTTCAAGGTACATTGGTTATAACCATAAATTGGCTTTGCTTTTGGATTATGACGGTACCTTAGCACCAATAGCTCCTCATCCAGACTTGGCAACATTATCGCCCGAAATTAAAAATGTTCTATTTAAGTTGTCGAATCACTCAGATGTTTACGTAGCTATAATTTCGGGTCGTAATGTGGATAATGTTAAAAAGATGGTGGGAATTGAAGGCATCACGTATGCAGGAAATCATGGACTGGAGATATTACATCCTGACGGTAGCAAATTTGTACATCCGATGCCAATTGAATTTGAAGACAAAGTTAGTCATTTACTCAAAGCCCTACAAGATTCAGTAAGTATAATATAAAATTTAAATTATCAATACATTATGTATGATATATAAACACATACATCTGTATATACTTACATATACAGGTATCGCTCGTATAATGCGGTGGTTACGTTCCAAGAAAATTCTGGGTTATGTAATTCGCGTTATAAAAGACTTAGCTTTCATAGAAATTGAAGAGTTATTTTCCAATAAACTTTTTCCAACATTAAATAGATACTAAACTAAAGATGGATGCACGTTAACAACTCAAAATCAATATTCATACTTTATTTAAACAGAATTAAAAAACATGATGAAAAAAAAAACAATCGGAAAACATAGTCTCCTACTTACTTAGTGTGTGTCACTTACTTCGAACATCATATTCGGTTGTGAAATCAATTATCAGCTTTCGTTTGCTTTTTTTCTAACTGTTTTTCGATTTCGTAATAAGGCGCGTTATACAAGTCGAAATTTCGCGTTGTAATGAAACTGTTTTATTTTTTTTTAAATCGCGTTATATCGAAAACACGTTGTAGAAGTACCGCGTTATACGAGGGATACCTGTATTTGTATGTATATTATATTTTACATACATTACGAAAAAGTCGCTATTTTACACATTTCAAATGTCCAAATAGGTATGCCGGGATGGGGCTTGGGTTGAAAATAAGGGCGCATTACTTACTTTCCATTATCGCGAAACGCCCAATCAACTAAGACCCGCCATGATAGAAAAGGCTAGAAGTCTAATGTTAAAATATGGATTTAAACCTACTGAAGCCCATTGTGCTTTAGAAGCACGACCTCCGGTGCAATGGAATAAAGGACGTGCTTCTATTTACATATTACGTACATCTTTTGGAGTGGACTGGAGTGAACGAATTAAAATAATTTATGTCGGTGACGACTTAACAGATGAAGATGCGATGGTAGCATTAAAAGGTATGGCAAGAACATTCCGAGTTACTGCATCGGATATAGTTAAAACTGCGGCTGATCATCGCCTGCCATCTACCGACTCAGTTTACACTATGCTTAAATGGGTTGAACGTCATTTTATGGGCCGCAAAGCTCGCGCAAACTCTTTAACTTATAGAAATCCCAGAGGCGATGGAGTTCGAACACAAATGTCCTTAGAAATATCTTCGAATTCAAAAAATCTTGACGTTGAAAATGTTTAGTACATTTGTATGATCAAAATATATCTTGTACCTTAAACTAAACTAATAAAACTTGTATAACATAGTTTTATTTGTTATAGAATAATAATTTATAATTATAAAATGTCAATATTTTCATTATTTAATTAATGCTAAATGAAATAGTTTTGTGATAAATCTAAATAATAACTAAACTCTTGAGGATATATTCAAATAAAATGTTATTCATAAAAAGATTGGCAAATATATAAAAAATAACAAATTAGCAAAATATGAAATTATAATACCACAAAAAATATAAATAAATAAAATTCATAATCTACAGATTCTCTTTAGCTCTAGTTTCTTATTCTCTTCATCCAGAAATTATTCTATGAACAATTATATTTTACACAAACATTTAAAAAAAAAATTAATCTACTGAAATATTAATGAATAATGCAAAATCTATTGTAAAACTAATGAAGACGAAAAAGCAAACTGCTTTGGAGAACGTTGAACAACGTTAACAACAATTGGGACTATTTGTACCAACTTATTGACGCGTTTTACATAAGTATTTAGCAGACAAGCATTACAAAGTTTAGTTGTCCCAATAATTAATTAATTTAATTGAAAAACAACCAATCTTTGAGTATTTTGTTAAAAATAAGTTTACGAATACATTTGGCTACTATAATTGGCAGATTTGATGCTATGTAATAGATAAAGACAGAGCTGACTCAAATAACAAAGAACACATTTGGACTAAATCTGCCGAAATAAACCTGCGCCTATACGGAAATGCTAATGTTCTAAACCACAATTTTTACTGAAGCTTCTGATTACCGAATACTACAATTCCCTAAGTAGGTTACAATAGCATCTTTCTCAATAAATAACTGACTATCAGACTAGTAATATCATAGACAATTTATGAAGTAGTATATTGTAAATATTTTTATTCAATATCCTAAAAATGTTAATACATTAATTATTTGATATAACTAACCAAGAAATAATAAAGAAAAATAAAAATATTGGATAAACTGCCAACGGTTTGCGATTCGGTGGCTGACTGTTTCCCAAAAATATAAAGGAGGCTAATAAGATTAAAAAAAAAAATTATTTGATACTGTTGTTAATATTAGAAGAAAGATGTACGTTTGGACTTACCATATGTCGCCCATGAAAATCCTATTGTAGTAGTTAAAAGACGTAGAAAGAATAGAAGCTTAGTTTGACTTGCTAATAAAATTATTCGACAAATTATTAATGCAATCGCGACGGGTGTTAAGCAATATCCTAAAACACACACCGACTGGAAAAATGATCTGAAGATATGTATAGTTGTCTATTAGAAACAAATGCTTAGATATTCAAACATTATACATACATATTTCCACCTAACAATTTTGAATTTATAGTTACAATTGCAGCTCCAATCCATACGATCACGAATACTTGGGCAAACTCTGGGCCACCATCGTAATCAGAGTTAGCGGAGCCTTGAAGAATAGTTGCCATAAAAGTACACAACACTAATGGTCCCCACAGATCCCCTGTAACAATATTAGGATGTAATCTGTCTAAGCGCATTTGAATAATATATAAAACTCACAATCCTTTAACAAACTTGATTTTTCCTTTGGATACAAAACATGATAAAATTTTACGGCCACTGCACGAATATCTCGCAACTTGAAAAGGAGATAGAGATAAAAATGCAGTTGGTAGACTCGTTAAATTAAGGCTACTTACAACTGTCTCTTTAATAGGTTCATCTAGTGTATTAAAATCAGGAGCACCTATACGGCTGTTCGATTTGCCATCTCCTGGAATGGACATATCACCTTCTAAACTTGCATTTGAATAATCCTCCATCATCTAAGGTCAGAGAAAAAATAAATATTTTGAAAAGAAAACATTGGATAGAACATACATCAAGTTTTGAATCCATTATCACAAATATTTAAGCAAGATTAACTAAATCAAATGAAAAGTTGATGATTTGTCTAGTTATTATTTTTGTCGCATTTATTTACTTAAATATTTTACCAAAGTTACCACATATATTTTATGCTGCCAGACTTATTTGACGCTCTATTGATAACAACAAAATGGGAAATACTTTCTGTAGAAATATAAATCATCCGCTGTATAAAAAATACATTTTTCTAATTTAATGTTAGGACCAAAAATATAAAAAAAACGTCTTTTTTTTTTTGATTATCTCGTTTGGGATCATGTGAAAATGTAAAAGTTTCTTAATTTCGTTAAACACGAAATGAAATGTTAACTAATTCAATCAATTGTGTACTAGAAAACGGAAGAGAATTTCAAAAGCCTCTCCTGCGTCTATTTCTTCTCCCCCTCTTACAAATTTTATGTTGTTAAAAAGTCTTTAATTAATAAATAATAAATAACTTTCTTCTGCTTCTTAGACGTCATGTTCTTTTGCGATATTAAAAGTGATGCTCTTACAAAATAAAAAGGGAATTGTTTAAGGCAGAAGTAAAAAAGCCTTTTTATTTAAAACAGGACCTGACACTTCAAACAGGAAATGAGGAGGGAAGATATGAAATATTTGTAAGGCCCTATACCTCAGAACATTTCAATTGCTCCTCCTTCGTCACTCCAACGAAATGGTTCAGTATCCTTATCTTCCTTTCTCTTATATTAAAACATGTGTCCGTCAAATTTTTCTCTAATTGACGAAACCTTTCGGTTTCCTGAACAGCTTTACGCATTGCTATTGCTTGTTTGAGTTCTTAAATATTCTAGTGACATCTTGTATAGTATATGATTTATAGAATTTTTTAGAACTGCCTCACGTAACACATGAATTTATTCTTATGCAGACAAATAATAGGTTTTAGTTATACGTAGATTAAATAAAAATAAATAATACTACCTTTTACCTCACTAAATTTATTTTTTTATTTTTTTTTTTATAATAATAAAAGCATTTTGTTGCAATTTAAATTGGCATCAAAGTAGGACCTTCTCTTTTTAGAAGACAATGCAGATATCCTTCTTAGGCCTTCTTCTTCTTTTCGTAATTGGCTTGAATTGCTTTAAGGAGCCATCCAACTTCTTCTACTGTTTTGATTTGGTAATTAGCGTACGTCTTTAATGTAGGTAGTTCCGAAACTCTGAATGTTTTACCGATACCGAAAAGCATTTTCATGGCGTCTTCATCAGTCGTGTCATCACCACAATAGATAATTTTTAAATTTTTAGCCCAATCTGCATTGAATTGTTTTTCCAGAATCATCTTGGCTCCTTCTCCTAAAGGAAGAAAAAGAATTGTTTAATGAATAATAAACATTTACATTCTGCAAAGCTTTCATTCAATGCATTTGAAATATGATACTTTCATTTAACAAATGTATTTAGAACGTTTGGCGTATATTTGGTTACGTTAGCTGTACAGATACGATATTCGATCTCATTACTTTTGAAGCCGCAATCTTATACATTATTCTCCGATTTGATCGGAGTATTAAGATTATTAAGATTGTGCTTGCAGAAGAGAAGAAGAATTCGTTTCGTTCATAAAGTAACCTAAAGAAAAAATTAAAATTTCCATTATCGCTAGAGTGTGGCAATATGATCTTTGGACTAACATTTTTATTCAAAAAAAATATATTAATACGTCTAAACATGTAAATTGGTCTTCACAACAAACGAAAAAAAAAAATTATGCCCTGACGAGTATAGAACATATACGACAGTAAATAGTTATAATAATAACTCAGTTTGTTTCGTCCACAAGTAAAGTATAGCTAAAGTAAATAGTAACTTTCCGGGGTCTTATGTTATATCATATATAATATATCTTATAAGATATCTTAAATTACATTAAGTTTAAACTAAGAGATATGCGCATACCTATATGCTTAAATTGTATTAAGTGGGAAAAAACAATATAATTATTTATTTATATTATATTTTATTATAATATTCAATATTACTAGCATTGAAACTAAACTACTTCTACATATTACTTTAATTTGTCATATTTAATAGAAGAATTTTTACTGGTACCGAAACTCTACATATTATCTTGATCTCTTATATTCAATAGACGATTTTTTTTTTTTTGTGGGAATAAACAAAACAAAAAGGTGAACAATTAATTTATTAAAAATGTCATCTAAGACAAATAAAAAGGTGTGAGCTACACCCAATACAATTCAAAATTATATCAAATTTTAATACAAACATTGTATTCATTTATCTATTTACATATATATATATATATATATATATATTTGCATATATGTATATCCATATATAAGTTTTATATATATTGTATAGTTATGTATCTTTGTATGTAAGAAATAAATTCCAAAAAATATACTATTCATATGTATGTATGTATGTATGTATACTATAGGTATGTTTATGAAAATGCTAAATTTTTCTATTTTCTGTGCTCAGTTTCGTTTTTAATATATACTTGTTTCCTAATAACTGAAAATTGTTGGTGCCGTCTGAAAAGTCTATGAAGAAAAATGCATACTTTTTTTATAAAATTCCACATGCACATTTAACACAGCAAATAACTTAATTGTTTCAGATTCTAACAATACGACTGAGTGTTTTTTTTTTTTTTTATTTTCTAAAAGTTCATTCCCGACGCGTTACAACGTATACAATAACTTAAGAATGATCGTTCTTTTGAGACCTATTACAAAGTGTAGGAAAAATTTATATGGCGTTATTTCTTTTTTTTTCACATTTACAACCACCTTTCCTATGATTCAAGCATTTATATACATACATAGATACATATATATTTAAACGTATGTAATAATAAATAAATTTATTTACATATGTATATGTAGTGAAGTCTATCTGTCTGATGTCTAAAGGCATTGACCCAATTGGAGAAAACTGTTTAGAAACTTGTACATCCAAAATGTAAATAAATATGAATCACATCAGTTAAGGATTTACATTTATCATTTTCGTAGTGGAAGTTCGTGAAAGTGTATGTTATATTAAGAGTAAAAGGGATCTAAAAATTTATTTTTATTACGGCAGCCTGCCGCAGTCGATTTGAATTTAAAAGATTAATTGTCGCTGTTTTTATTTAAAAATTAAAATGTACATACATCCACCCGAATAGAATATTGTTTTGTTTTATAATCTTATACAATACATATGTACATATGTAGTATACTTTATTCTATGATTTTGGTGGCGATTGCTTTTGACGATTTGGCGATTTAAACAAAACGCCAACGCACGAAAATTATCGAAAAACATTATTCATCTTTAATACTCAAAAAAAAAAAAAAAAATGAAAAAAGTATTGTACAAACGAATATGCCGTATAAATTTAAAAACAAAAAATAGATTTTAAATAAAAATAAAAGAGAAACAAATATGTCTATCAAGTTATAATATATATTATGTATGAATATTATTTCGGTATGTGTAAATGTACGGTAGTGTGTGTGTGTGTGTATGTGTAAATGGTTATTTTAGTTCTACTCTGTACAAGATTTTTTAATTGTTTTTATTGCTCTAAATAATTTGATAAAATTCGTTTAAATTGTAAATTTGTAATTGTAATCGTACATATAGTAGGGATAATTTATTATGTGGACTTTAAATGACTTACCCTTGTCCCAATTAACACGTGGTTTGCCTTCCAAGGCGTAAGGAGTTTCAATCAATTGAAAACCATGACTTTGAATTAAACCTTTAGCTGTTTCGATAAGTTTTCCTTTCAACTTGTCATTTACACCCTTATAATGATAAGTGACTGAAATTTTTTTATCTTCCACCCAAGCGCCTGAGCATACTACCTATAAAAGAAAAACGAATATTGAGTTATTTTGATAGCCATAAGATTCATTTTATGTTTGGATTCTGATTACAAGATCACAACTTACCTTTTCTTTCAGTTCCGCAACTAATTTGTTGTGTTTTTCCAACAATTCTTCCGGCATTTCAATCTTGAATTTCTTTCCAGATGGATACTCAACTTCGAGGCCATGATTACCGGCATAGGTAACATTGGGGAATTTTAAGTGATTTTTAATTTCACTTAATTCGCGGCCGGAGAAAACACACATGAAAATTTTATCGTTTGCTGCTAATTTTTTAATATTGATCTCAGTGTCCTTGGGCATCACCGAAAGCTCTTCCGTCAAAGGAGCTAAGGTGCCATCATAATCCAACAACAAAGCCACTTGATCCTCTGGGTTAATAAAGCTTTAATTTGTTAAAGGAATACAAATAAAAAGAAATGAATAGTGAATCAATCTTAATATGGATGTATTGTATATACGTACGTACATACGTACATACATACATTAATGCATATAATTAAGTTCCATGCTTATGCATGCATAATCATACAAAAAAAAAAAACTTACCCTTCTAAAGCTTTAACATAATCTTCCTCTTTTTTAAGTAAAGGAGCCTTTTTCTGTTCAGCCATTGTGCTTTTATTATTTGTGTATCTAAAATTGCTAACAAAAGACACTGCCTTTTAATACGTTGACAACTTTTCTAATACTGTCTGCTTAGACCAAGAAACGATCCTCTTCAGCCTCTTGCAGAGTATTGGCGTTGGCGTTGGCGTATTTATTTTTTCTCATTTCAACACAGGCGAGAGATTTCCAAATTATTATGTACAGACGATTTTCATTTCTCTGTGCGCACTTTATTTATTTGTTCTTTATTATTATTTTCTAAATATAAAGAATGGAATATACAGCGAATTTTCTTCAGAGTATATAAATATGAAAAATATTTGTGCTCCAACGTTTATATACAATATGAGCTCTTAAATGTGTTTGTAGACAATAATTTTCATTTGTTGTTCAGTCAGAAAAGCTTTAAACAATTCGTCTTTTATTTTTGGACAAATTCCCATCACTTAAACGCACCATAAGAATAATTAATAATATCAGGGAGGTAGCTAAAATCTTATTCAAAATAAATTTTTATTCTTTTAATGTACTGATTTAAATGTATGGTTTCATATTTATAATGGCTTAATTCAAAAGTAATTCGAAATTTAAAATTTGGTGACAATTAAATAGATAGAATCATAAAAAACTTACTCGTATGAAGGATATTATTTTTTGAATATTTCTCATATACCATTGGGCTAAGTGTTGTTAACGCCATCAATTCGTACCGGATATTCCAAATACATTACCCGAACATATGCTGATATACATATATCCATTAAATCAATAACTAATAGAATCTGAATTGTACTTGATTATAATATTTAAGATTACTTTTGCCAAAATTTACGAAGTACGAATATTATTGTGCAAAACATGTTATTATATCGATTTCTATAGATTTAAACATTTTCAGCAACATTTTACAAATCTTCTGATGAATAGGACATTAGAGATAGAATTAAATTTGCTCTCAAATATATCCTGTCAAATATATCTGAAGTGTTTATTTATTTTTAACACTATTTCTACCATAAATGTCAAATGATTTCTTTTAAGATTTTAAATTGAAATTTATTTCAAAGTTTGATAATTTTTTCTCAGTTAATGTTTTGACTTTTCGTATAAAAATTATTAAATTTATTTAGCGTTATCATTTTCCCCCAGCTAATCCTTGATCAGTATAAGCGTACATGATATACCTATTTCTACCATGAGGTGTCTTTTAACATATTTACGATTTTTCTTACAGCAAGAAATAAATGTATATATATTACACATGACATCCATTTGGATTGAACTATAATATGTTTTTGGTTTTTTGCTCTTCTTATTATTATTCTGTACAATTGGAAATAGTGCGAAATGCCGTGTCATGTAAATTCTGTGAAATTCTGTTAAGCAATTTTTCGAAAATGCCAGATGTGTAGATGGTATACTGAATTCCCCGTTATAATTTGGAAACAATAGGAATAGAATATGTTTTAATAATTATTAGCATCCAAACGCAAAGGTGTCGAAATAGGTATACACAAAATCGTGGTAAAAATAGTGTTAATATTGAAACAGTTTTAAACTTTTTATTTTAGAAAAGGGTTCTCTTATAGTAGAGAGAACTTATAAAAATTTTGGTGCACACATAATTACATATATATGTATCACAGACATCATTTGACTTACGTTATACAAACATATGATATTTCTATCCGGTCCATATAAAATAAATTGCCGTTCGTCGGAAAACTTAACACACTTAACTTAATGTAAAACTTATTAATGTAAATATGCTTCATTCTATTTTCTGTAATTTCCCTGTCTCCACACAACAGCTATGTGAAGTTAGTCTGTTATTCTGACTAATTGACTTGCCTACAATCACCCCAATTAAGCCGTCAATATTGAGCATAATCAAATGGTTAAGATACAAGAATTTAAGAAATTCTGTTGTTTTATACATATGCATAAGAAATTTTTACCAAAGCCAACATCTAAAGTGGTTGTGGTGTGGTTACTTTATAAATTATGAATATCAAAAAGTTCGAAAACATAACATAATAATAGTAAAATAAAATGAAGAGTGGGAATTACGTTTTAATTCCATCAAAGTAAATTAAAAAAGAAACTGAAAGCGAATACAACAATTTAGAAGCAACATATTATTTATTTATTTACATAAATTATAATAATTAAAATTACAATAATGCTAAAAGCATTAGCCACAATACTTAAAGTCTGCTTAAAGCCCAATATAGTAATAAATAATGTTTGATCTTTAGCTTTGATAATTATTTCAGAATTAAGAAACAACAAAACACAAATACATAGTGTATACGTAATATAAATGAATTTTTAACGTTTATGTATTTTGGCTAATGGCCGTTTTGAAATCATATTAAGGTAACGAATACAGCTGGTAGACCCGGACATTAACAGAATAAAAAATTATCTCTTTCTCAGAAGTGTTACCACAGCTTATACAGTGAAGATTAAAGGGTAAATCGAATCTTTCCGGGTGCGTAGTGGTTGTCCAGTGACCAGTGTGCAACGTAAAAGCAAGTGGAACACACACAGGAAAAAGTGGGAACCCCCTTAAGTTCTGCGCCCTTCATTAGAAAAATACGCAAATAATTTCCATTGGAAATTGGTAGGTCTACAGTAATCTAAAGGATGATACATTAGACTTATAGATTATAGACTTATAGAAACAAAAACCAACACAGGTTTTATCCACTAGAGAGACCACTACTCCATCTGGTTTTGTATTTGTAGGTGAGCAGCGTAAGCTCGGTTTATAAGAATTTACTATGAGACTACATTGATTAGTAATACTAGTCGTTAGAGTAATCTACTACCTTTAGTTCCCCCAAATTGATTTCAGACAACATTTTGTCTACTGCTATTCGCTCTAGAAGAGCGGGAGAAAACTACTCTGAGGAGTATTCCTATGAATAAATCTAGTGACTTTTGGCATTGACAACATGACGTTTATTTCTATACAGCATAACAAAAAAAAAATGTGCCTTTCCACACCCGCCGCCATGTCACCCAATTCAATAATATTTGAATCAATTTTAAATTTGTTGATAACAATCTCAATATGAATGAAGACGTCATTAAATAAATCTCCTAGAACTTTTACATTTAGCGCTGCCACGGTGGATCACAGTTCGCTTTGTTTTCTACAGCATCGAAAGTATTTTACCGTCCGATTTCAAGGCGAACAAAATTGGTTGTCTGCAATAAGCAAATACATCCTGCTACTGCGTTGTTGTTGTGATAATATGTTTTGTATTTGCATTGTGACTCTCAACTAAATTATTGAATATTGTGTTTATCTTTTAATATGTATCACAACATTTTGAAGTTTTAAACTGTAATGTCACGTTATTAAGTAATATTTTAGTTTCTGCTTAAAAACTATTGTACTTTTTACAAGAAAACAAACAAAAAAAAAAGAAAGAACAACAAGAAAAACACTTTTCATAAATGTGAGTATATTTTATTAAAAATTTACTAAATATATTTTAAAAAGGGTGTTTCTTTTGATCATAAGAACAGATATTGATGAAAAAATATATATACTTATATTTCTTTTAAAGTTATATTAATAAAAGATACATAATCTTGGATGGTTTAAATAATAAACTGAACTAAATATGACTACTTAGCTTTAGTTCAATATCAAACAAAGAAATATGTTTATACGATATATATATTTATGTAATTATAATTTAAATATTGGCGATTACACTTAAAGTCTACTAAATTTAAATAAAAATATTTGTATGTGTGTACGTGTACGTGAGTATAATAACATATAATAATATAACAATAGTAATAAATGATAATAAACAATATATGATAATGATATTTTACTAATTAGATGCCATACGCATTAGAAATCCATTTTAAAAGATCACTAACTAGGTCTTGACTTGATAGACGGAAGTCGGCAAACGTTTGAATTTCCGGGTCTGTGGATACCCGAAATGATTTTCCCAGACCTTGAAGTTTCTGTCAATTAAAAACAGAATTAATTGTTTATATAAAGTATTGTAAAAGTATTGAAAAACTTACTTTCATTGCGTCTTCATCAGTGGTGTCATCACCAGCAAATATAACTTTAATATTGTCAGCCCAATTATCGCCAAATGTATGATTTAGTATGAACATTGCTGCTTCACCTTTATTCCAATTTACCGGTGGCTTAGCCTCAATGGCTTCATGGGCCTGGTTAGCTCTAAAACCATATGATTCAATAATTCTAATAGCCACTTGTTTCTGCGAATCTTTGATTTCTAGTGGTGTATCGCGATAATGATAGGTCAGTGAAACTCTCTTATCTTCTACCCAAGCGTTGTTTTTCTCAACATTATCCTTCAATTCCTTAACAAGTTTAGAATAATTTTCTTGGATTTCTTTAGGCAATTGATAATCATGTCTGCTTCCGTCGGGGCTCTCAATTTCTATTCCATGGTTACCGGCATACATGATACCGTTGATGCCAACTCTGCTTTGTACATCCTTTATTCCTCTGCCTGAGATAACTGCCAGAAATATATTTTCGTGTTTTGCTATTTTACTTAGAATTACTTCGGTAGCTACAGGCATAACCGTTTTATTTGGGTTATCAGCAATAGGAGCCAAAGTTCCATCGTAGTCGAATAAGACGGCTAACTTCTTTTTCCCATTTAAAAAACTGGAAAAAAAAACCCATAAAATTATATTAAACTTGTATTTCAATACATTTTTTTTTTATTTATAAAATAGTTATTATACAAAAATAGATTTTAATTTATATAATTATTTATTACAATTCAGAATTAGGCCAGTATTGTTTTGTTGCGATACTGTATTAATTATAGCAATATGCTTTTAAAATTCTTTTATTAGTATAAAATTCAAATTTTATTGTTGTACTATTTTAATGATAAACATGACCTAAATTTCAATTAATATATACATATAATATATACATATAATATATATATATATATATATAAATATGTATGCGAATGTTCATATGAATTTAAAAACATGAGAATATGATTAAATAAAATTTAATATATCCACGTGATACTATTTCATTGTTAAAACTTTTGATTAAAGTATAATTGAAATCCCATTTTACATCAACGGATTAATGTAAGTGTTATTATTTATTATTTTTTGTATCATTTCATTCATTATTATTCACTATAAATTCTTATCAACGTTTATTGTTTGCTAAACTATTACCATTGTTGAGCTTATTCTTAACGTCGTAATATTTTTCAAATACATTTCACATAGGGAACAAGCTAATAAACAATATATTGTGCTAAAAATTACTTACCCGGGTAATTTGAGTTCGAAATCTTCATAACTATTTATTACAGGTGCAATTCGCTTCTCGGGCATGTTGCTTAAATTTCTTTTTATAAATGGAGTTGTAGTGTTGTGGGTATTGTTTCTTGAAAAGGATCCTTGAGGACTGACTACCGATGACGTGAATCGCTCCGATAAAACTAAATTCGACCACAAAGGTAGCAGAAGCAGAGAGGACACTACGCGTTTATTCACTTTGATTGTTGGATTGATTGAAAAAATACAAAAAGTAAAAATTTGTTTATTAGTCCTGTTTTTTAATCAGTTCAGTCTTAGGGAAAGATATACAAGCGGACGACTACACTTATTAGGTCTTTTACTTGTTGCTTTTAAAACTGAAATGCTGCTCGATTGCTTGATTTTTTATATTGAAAAATAGATCGCCAGTGTATGCCGTCCGGAACTAGTAATGAGTATCACAAGCAAAACAAAAACATTCAGTCAAATCGTTTAGTATAGTCGACGTTAACCGAGATAACAAGAATTCTAAATCAACACTCGCTCACAACTACAATCACATCATGTTGACAAAACGACACAATTGAATTGAATTGAAATTATGGAAATAAAGGTGCTCGTTATACCACCTCGCCAATTTTATATGATAAAGATGAAAATACGACAGACAAATTACTTATACACCCGTACCTCTTACGAGTATACTACACGCATACCATTTTCAGAATTGATTTTCGCAGGCACTTCACTTTACAAGCGCTAATAAGTATGTGTGTGTATGTATGTTAGAATTAAATACGTTAGTAATAAGAGGAAAAAATGGAAAAATCATTCATTTAATTACCAATGATTTTAACATGGTCTTTGGTCTTACGTACATACATATATCACTCATCCAAAAAATGTTCAAATGTGCTTAGTCACTATCACTCATACTCGTACTATATGTACGGCACGAACACGTATTCATCTCAAATATACCCTAAATGATCACAATTCAATAAATGTTTCCCACATTACCTATTGAAACCTAAATGCAAACGCAAACGCAAACATAAACGTAAACATAAACAGAAGCATATTAAAATATATAATTTATAATTTACAAGCACACGCTTGATTTTAATAAATTTCAAGCTCAAGGTTTTCGAGAAATTGAAAGTGAATTTGAATTTGAAAAGGAAAATACCCATTAAAAAGTCATACCGTTGGCAAAATGGCAACAACAGAGAATGGGGCGTGTGTTCAATATTGGCACTTTCAGTTTCTATGTATGTATGTATGTTCATATACATATTTATACAATATATATACGATATAAACATATAACTTTGTTATATATGTATATTATTTTTATATACATTATGTATGTACATACATACATATCTTAAATTTATTTATAGTAGATATTTCAATTGGATGTAGTATGTATGAAGGAATGTTAAAAATTTTGAGATTGTTGACAACCAATTCTGAAAATCAAATTACGTCAGGATATTGTTATATATGAACGAATTCGAAAATTGAAATTTCCAGATCTATGGAAAGTTACATTACATTCATACATTTTTGAAATTATTTTATCCCCTATTTCTTCTTCTTCCTACAGAGAACCAGAGGACGTGGTGGATACAACCTAAAAGGATTAGTAGCTCTAAGGTTTCGTCGATAAGCTGCTGTTTGTTTTTTTTTTTTCAAATTTAGAATATTCGAATAATTGTTAAGATATGTAAGAAAATAAATAGATTTTAATGAAGTTGCTTTAGATTTTTCCACCATTGTTTAACAAATTTTTCCAATATAGTGTTTTTTTTTTTATAAATTAATAAGATCTCAAAGCTTTGAAATAGCTTTACTATTCTCAGATTTTTTTTTTAACAGATTTCTATGGAAATGTTAAAATATTAAGTCAGTTGCTTTATTTTCAGCCAATAGCTGGCGTATGTAAAAATTCCCATCACCTCAAATGTCCGAGTCCACAACAACCTCAATCCTATTGAGAAGCACAGCACACTAACCGCCAAGCTATCAAGACTGCTAGCAAAGGTAGATAAAACAAGAATGTACATTACAAGTTTTCACTTTAGAACAGAATTTATGAATTTCTAGCGCATATTTGGTCTATGCTTTAATTAAGAAAGTTATATTAATGGAAAAGTCAGGAAAAATTTTCCATATTTGAAATAGTTTTTTTTTGTTACTTTTGTTCCTTTTGGATTTTTTTTTTTTAGTTTTTTGTCTACAGGAAGGCAAGTGTTATAAGACTTAAAAAGTATATTATCACACATTTAAATTCAGAGCAGTATGGCTTAATGATATAATTTAAATCAGGGAACTCAATAATTAAGTGTTATATTAATATGTCTTTATCTTTTTTTCTTTTTTTTTTAAAGCAATTTCTAAAACTAAAAAACACACCGTCACTGTTGAAAACATTTTCTTTATTTTCTTTATTTTTTTTTGCGAGATAAATAAATACTAAATATATTCGTACATGCATATGTACATATGTATGTATGTATGTATGTACATATAAAAACAATATTTCAATTTTATTCCACAGTTACCTGATGATTATATTCTAGTTTTTAATTTTGATTTTGTTTACAAATACAATATTTTTAATATTTAACACGCGGAGCTGTTTAGAATAATAATGAACGATTTTGGGACAATCTCCAGCGTATATTACGGCAAAATGAGCACAGTACCGATCTTTTATATGCGTATGTCCGGGTTTTGTACGTCTGTCGAATACACGTTTCCTGTGACATTTCGTTAACAGAACACAAAGATGTGAATTTCTATATTACGTAGATAGAAGACCGTATACTAAGGCAAACATACATACATACATTCATATATGTATGTATGTACATATGAAAGTTGTATGAAAATTTTATATATTTATTTGTCAAATAAATTATTGTGTGCCTGGCTTTGTGTTTTTTGTTCATAGGCAATACTAAAAAGAAAATTTACATTTACAGATTTTGTGTCGAGTATGAATGATGACCACAAAAATGCGTACATCTGTGAAACAAAAGAAATCAGATTTAAAATCACAAATAAAATAATTGAAGAAGTGTTTTTACTTAATCTTAATTTTAACAATAAGAACTTAAATATGAAATATTATTTTTTCATAAAACCAAACAAAAACAAAAACAAAAAAAAAAAAAAACAATTCAGCTTCATAAATTCTTTACATACGAAATTTGTGAATTGATATTCAGTAGCGGCCAAAAAATCTTTTAATTGATTTTCAATTGATAAATTTGTTTATCCCAAGTGTCCATTTCAAATAAAAGATAATTTATAGATAGAGTACGCAAACATACATACGAGTATGTAAGATACATAAAACAATTAGGAATTAGGCGCTTAAAATTTTGTTTATTTGACATACATATGTATGTATGTATGTATATATATACTTATGTATATATACGTCTGATAAGAGATTTAAATTATTTTGTTTATTTTTAATCCAAACTTTGTTTGTTTTTAATGAAATAACAAGAAAATCAGTAGAATGACGTCATTATAATTATATGTATTATAATTTCATCATGCACTATGCACATGTTTGTGCGAGTACAATGGTACAAGTATTTATGTTTACGATCACTCTTATACAATATTTAAGCGTACATGTGTGTGTATGTAGGCATACTTCAATTTGGCATTATTCAAAATCAACACCGAATCTGAGAATAAAGAGTAACACTAAATAGCAATAGAAATACACAAAATATGAGAGAAATTGTAAGGACTAAATCGTAATTAATTTTTAACAAAATCATTGACGGAAACTACGCTATTCAATTTGGACACTAACACCGCTTTTACATGTTCTTGCATACTATTCGCCAGACTAATAGGACACAAAGTTGTCTATGTAAATCTTCTATACTTTATAACAGTGCAGCGACATGTTTGAGTATATAAAATCAATTATATGTATATTGATGTGTTAAAATTTTGACAAAGTTTCAAAAAGATTTATCTGTCAGAAAAAATTTGTATCGAAAAATACTTACAAATTTAAAAACTAGATAGACATATATACATAAGTACATTTGTATATGGCGGAATATGAAGTTTAGAACTAGATTTTTAAGACAGACTAATTAGAAAAGACTTATTCCATATGCCTTTTAGAATATATTTTTAAATATATTATTATTATTATTATTATTATTATTGTATCTGTAGCTGTACAAGATATAATATTTGTCGTCTTATTTTATTTATTTGTTTATTAATTAAGCCTCAACACTAAAAGGTTATATAGGCTTTTATATAAAACAAAAATTTATGTTCTATCTTAATTATAATTTGTCACAAAGATTTAAATCAAGTTATATAAGATAATTTAATTTAAAAACCCCTTAACTTTTTCAAAATCATGTTCATTTTCCAGGATTTCGAATCCTTTTATTTTGCTCTTAATTTGATGTTGACGAAATAATTTACATTCATTAAATACAATGCGATAAACATTCT
The DNA here is from genome assembly GCA_014635995.1 of Sarcophaga peregrina. NCBI lineage: Eukaryota > Metazoa > Arthropoda > Insecta > Diptera > Sarcophagidae > Sarcophaga > Sarcophaga peregrina. The sequence continues at coordinate 440,289 of CM025791.1, forward strand.
GATTTTGACCGCAAACACAAAGTGGTAGTGTATTCTTTGCAATAATATGCCCATGAGAGAATAAGCAGCGAACGATTCTCAGTCTCGTAAATTTAATCCAATCTTTTCTAGGTAAATTAAAATAAGGGTGTAGGGAATTTATAAGGATTAGGTATTTTCTAATCTATTGCCTGTAGTCGGATGTATTATACTTATATTGTACAGATATTCTTTTTTCTAAAGAATATTTGGCCAGTGTATCTACTATCTCATTTCCGGCTATACTCAAATGACTGGTGATCCACAAGAAACTAATCTTATTGTTGGACCGATGGGTCAAAGGTTTCCTTATCCGGTTTATAATTGTATTAGTACTATACGGGTTCTGAACACCCTGGAGTGCACTCTTACTATCTGATGCTATAAGAGTCTTTTGATCGTCGTTTCTAAGATTTTCAACAAGCATCTTATTTTATATTTTACAATTTGAACTTGATATTTGAATTGGGATAGGGTTAGAATTTCCTATTCTGCATGCGACGGGTCGAATCTTTGGCGACATTTATAAAATTTTACAGAAATTAATAGATTTGACCCATACAATCCATGTTTATGACATCAAATGCTTATTTTAACAATAGAAGGATAATTATAAAATACGTGTTTCTCTTTTTATCGATAAAAATATTTCATTAAAATCAATAGCAACCACAGATTTTCACTGTAATAATGAATGATCACAATCTTTTGTTTTAAAATGTTTATACTAATTCATATTGTACACACATATGTACATAGCTTTTATCATGTGTATGTACATATGATTTTAAAACATTGTTTACATTCCAATTTTAATTATTTGTTTTGAATGTTTTTTTTTGCTCTATTTCTCAAGCTTTGAAACACACACATATACGCACATGTGTCCACTTCAAAGTCTTTGTTTTAGTTAAATTTGAATTGATGTAAATATTTACGTACTTTTCAAAATAAAAAAAGAAAAAGAAATGATAATAATCGTCGTTACAAAACTAATATTTATTTTTTACACTACTTACTTCACATTATTTTGTATATAAATGGAACTACGGAAATTTTTGACAAACAAAAGTAAATTTGCTACATATCGTTGAAAATCCCAAAAGTTCATAACATCATTTTTTCTACTTTTATAGCAGAAACGAAAATCGTTATAAAATAACAAGTACTTCCTTTATACATCTATGTACATACTTATATAGAAACATTTTAAATTATTGATAAAAAAAAAACGTTATTTTTTGGTCGCAAAAATCTGAAAATTTGGTAGGGATATGTTACATAATTTTACGAATCCTAATCAATCAATAAATCGATTATGATTTTTTTGATGATACGTCCTTTTGGAATTTCGACGACGATATATGTATGTACATATGTACATATATATTCCATACAATATACAACAGATAACAGTCAAACGTTATTGAAGATGAATTGAAGAAACTACTGTAAGTAATATTAAATATTATATGTATGTAGTACGAGTATTACTTTTTTGGAGGATGTAGAAAATTATGAATTTGTAATTTACGGCTGCGCGAAATGTAATAGCAAAGTAGCATATGATATTTGTTAATATTTTTGATTTTCCCTTTTTAGCGACTTGGGGAAAAATAAAGGTTATTTTACAAAATGCAATATTCGCATCAAGCCGCTTAAAGGTTATTAACCTTTAATGTTAGCTACGTTTGAATGTTAGTTGCTTTCAAGGAATACCGAAAACACCCACATATGTATACATACATATGTACATATATTTAGTGCAGCATTTTTTTTTAGCAACAAATTCAGTTAAATTAATGTTTTTGCCCATTGTCAAATGATATCACAATTCTAGTGGCAGTCATAAGTGCAAAAAGTATTAAACTCCCGCCAATATGCTTGATAGGTAACTTTAGGTGTCTATTTGCATCGCTAGCTAAAAAATGGAATCTTTTGACTTGTTTGAAAAATGTTTGATTTTTTAAATTTTATTTTCAATCAAGACACAACGTAGAGTTGCAGGACAGATAACTTCCGTATCTAATTAATATTCAATCTGTAATACCAAATTACCATCGACACCCCAGAATTTATCTTTTAAAATAACACGAAATTATATTTAATCACAATAGCAACATTTGTTTACTACCGTAGTTCGCAATTAATTTAAATAAATGCATCGAACTGTCAATTTACACCTGTAAACGAATAAAATCCAAACAGAACTCTTGAGAGCTTGAATGAACTTTATGTAAACAAACAATACCGGCATAATGTAAAAACAGAACAATAATTTCACAGAAGATATATGTAATAACATCAAGATTTAAATCAGTATGCTTATTCTTCATACAGCAATCAAAATATTATATTATGAAAATATTTAGCCAATAGACACTCATGTCACATATCTATCTACATACATAATTTCTAGAGAGGTCTGTCTTATAGGTAAGTTTTTTACTAATGACACATTGTTGTAACACAAGGCGTTAAAAACTTAATACTTACTTAATATTGCTCTTGAAATATTTGCCATTCCAATAAGTTTAAGTGACATTTTTAAAAGATTTCGTTTTAATGTGAAAAAAAAAAATCGTAATTTATTATAAATTTTATTACGTCCAGTCCAATATCATATGCTACTTCGCGCTGTGTTTAGTTTCATTAACAAAAAGTTTTATTGTTTAGTTACTACTGCACGAAACAAAAATTGTCTAATCAATGAAAAGCTTCTAGTACCAGGTCTGTTCGATGTACTTTACGGTGAACTGTTTATTTTATTATTTTAAACATTACTAATATAAGCAAATCATATTATTCGTAACGAAGTAAATAATTAGATTTACATTATAATTGAATCTATATGCTTACGTATGATACGTATTTATTGAAATATCTAATATCTAAAATCAAAAGAGCTTTTTTCTGCTTTCAAATATTGTCCATTTTGAAAGATATTAACGTCAAATCAAATTATTGAAACATAAACGTCTGGACCGATTTTCTTGAAATTTGGGATATTAGTCGAGCTTTTGTCGGTGCAGGTTATAGACTATAAATCTTTTCAAAATCTTGACCCAAAGGGAAAAAATGGGACAAACGAAAAAAAATTGGCAAAAATTATGCATAAATGCTGTATTTCATCTCTTTTTAAAGGTATTTTTTTATTAATTAGGTTGGTTTCCCAAATAGCTATTGAAGGTGTTCCGTTTATAAAGTTGGACCAAAAGGGATCCAAAAAGGGGGAAAGGGGCGAAAAACGGGCAATGCATTTATATTTAGGACTTAGAATATTCAAAAAACTAGGTTGTTTGATAAACCGGTTTCCGAATAATTTAAAAAATTGCAGTTTAAAAAAAAAACAGATTCGAAACCGGATTTTTATTTTTTGTTATTTTAATAATCCACGCAAAGCCGGGTACAATCAATCTGCTAGTGTTAATATATTTTTATAAACAATTTTTTTAAGAAAAAAAAAAACTTTATAACTGATTAAAAGATACCGATAATTTTATTTCTACAAATTAATATAATTTAAATGAATATACGTGTACCATTGCATCGACCGACTTAAAAAATATTTTTAAAAAGGCACAGTCTCAGTCACATAAACTTTTTTTGAAGTTTTGGTTAGAAAATTCAACCATGATTTTTAAGAAAGAATAAAGAAAAATTAATATTGTTTAACTACTGTAAAACTGTGAAAGTAAGCCTTCTTATATCCCTTAAGAACCAAAATATATTTATGTTTCGCTAACTTCTTTAAATTTTTGTTATCTATTAATCAAAGAATAGAATTTTCATATGAAACGAGAGTTATTTATTAATTTTTGAACATAACAATTCGTTTGATAACATCTCATGTAATTTAAACTACATATTTAAATTGCTATACCAAATCAGGGTCCTAATTTTTATGAATAATATTTAAATACAAAATAAAATAAAGGCAATGGCGTATCAGAATGCCGCAAATTATTGTAACACAATTTGACGCATTATTTGCGTTTATAATTATTAAATCAGGTAAATAACTTATAATAAGGAGAAATTATTCAAATGTTATGAGAAATATTTATTTACGTAAGAAATTTAAATAATGCTCATGTTAATGCATACACTCAAAAATTAAAGGACATTTTTAATATAAAAGCAAACAAGTAAAAATATACCAGACAGTCAAGTACTGTTTTGTTGTACCCTACACATTCTTTCATTGTACTTCTTTTTTGAGAATGGAGATAACACCGATTACATATCGACGCCTTCATTCAATAACGTTCTAAGTTATAGGGATAAAATCTACGTAGAATTCACATATAGTCATATGGCGCGTGAAAACTTTGAGAGCTCATAACTCAAAACACACTTTTTCGACCTAGAGTGTTATAGAACGAAGGCGTCAATATTATGTTAGATGCTTCTTAATGTAAGAGTAGAAACTCGGGTATCAGAAAGGAGATACATATAGATATGGGAGAAAAAGAAACAGGAAAGAGTAGTGAATTGGGAAAACCAAAATTTTGTGAATTAAACTTTTGGAATTCGGAGATAACAAGATTCCTTAGCCAATGATTGCGTTTAAATACATGGAAAAACGTACTTATGTATGAATTCTATATTGAGGCTAATCGAAAACCTTTACCTTTTTATAAGATATATTCCTATGAATGTATAAATAAATATATTTTTTATTTTTTATTGTTTTACTGATCCTGTAAATATGAAATAATTCAATTTTATTTATTGATTTCGATAAAAAGTCTACAACTTAGAAAGAAAGAAAATCTTTCAAACCAGAGGGAATATGTACTCAGCGTTACATTTTTCGATCAGCCTTGGTATTTTAATTAACAAACATAAAGTGCTTCCGCGATAACATCACAAACTTAATCTGTATAAGCGCAGATACATGCATATATATATGTACATATGTATCTGTATTGATGCGAGCCAATTATTTTGCTTATGATTTTTCGAGTAGATCTGAAACTTTGAATACAATACTCGAAAGGATACTGTTGTTTACCAATAAAACTGACTGGAGATGATGGTTCCTTAACAAGTTCTGCTGATTTCATCTTCAAATTCCTGCTATTAATTCCGATGTTAAATATGCGAGCACATGCTCATACGTGCGTACATATGTATGTACATGCACACTTACATAAAATATAATTTGTATGGTTGACGTTGTTAGCTTAGTTATTTGTCTGAACACTTGCATCGGTTGCTAGTCAAGTAATCGGTTCGTTAGTTCGGCTGTGAACAAACAGTCTCATCGTATGAACGGCAAAATAGGTGTTGTTACTTCTTGTTGCGGCTATTCATATAAACAAAGGCTGTAAAATGTTTTAAATTAATCACTTACGAACTCAGCTACCAAACGGAATGTAAATCTTGGATAACGGTTTACTACGAAAATAAAGAGTGTTTAAATTTTTTTAATTTTTTTTTTTAATTTAGCATAAGCTAAAACTCAACTACAGATGTTATACGAACATTAATTTGGCAAATTAAAATAGCAAAATAAAAAAAAAAAAAATATTGGTTATTAAATAAACAAATTTTCGTAACCCCCATGAATATAGAAAAAACCAAAGTACAATAATTTTATGATTGTTGTATTGTGTGAGTTGTTCTCTTTTTAACAAACTTTATATTTGAATTTGGTGTAGTGCATTTGGTGTATTAAATTAGACATGAGAGCATGTAGTGCTGTTAAACATTATCTGTATAGTAAACTATGTATAATGAAATAAATAATATAATGAGAGGAACTATAGAAGAAAATGCTCCGTATCTGTTACTCTTTGGACTGATATGAAAATGTAATGTCATTTACATTTAAACCGCAAATGTATGTACGTACATATGTATGTATGCATGTGGTGTTCTATTAATTATTATTGTTATTATTATTTAATATTTTTTTTTTTTTTTATTTATGAATACCGATTGATACATGTTTGAACTATCTGTCTAAAACATTTTTAAAAGATGATCAGATCACGATAATGTTATAGACAATATACATACATGTGCATTTGATATATTAAATAATATAAATATATAGAAAATATATCAGAATTTTAAAAAAATTGTTAATTTAACAAATTTTGTAAAGTTTAAATAAATGCGTTAAAGTTATACTAACAGTGATGACGCATTAATTTATTGTCTTTTGAAGAATGATTTGAATATATTGTGGTACGTACATATATTCATAATGTTGATTGACTGACAGACTGTAGACGTATGTACTAATTTAGATTTACATACAATGATACATACATACGTGTTGATATTCGTAGACACTTGTGTAGTACATGCATGTTGGTATGCTCGTAAGTACATACAAGCTTTGTCATTATCACCTTTTGTTTATTCAAAGGAACAAATGCTTTATTTCCCATGACCTTTTCGTTCCATTTAACGTATTATTTACCTGTTAATACAATACAATTTGTTTATTTTCGAATGACGTTACCAACTTTATTTGTATAGAGTCAGTCAATAACTAAAAATTGTTGTGTCACTTTCCTTAACTTCTTTAATTCGCTTTTGTAAAGAATTATTACAGAATATCGTGAGGAAAGTCCCATAAGACTTACGGTAAATTCAGTAAGTTGATGATAAACACTCCTTACTATATATTAAATACAAAAACACAAACAGGAATGAATTAATTTAACTAAAGTGGATTAACAAATAACAATAAATTTTTAAAAATATATTTATAATACTTATATTTTATTATTTATTTGGATAAATAGCCGATTTAGGAAATGGAAAAAATCAATTTAAAATTAAATAAGTGATAGTGGTAGCAATGTACTATACTTTAGAAATTTTAACCTTTCTGTGTTTTTGTAAATAGTGTCAGTCTAAGAAATATTTGCATTTAGACATTCCTTCGAAGATGTATAAATTCATATAAATTCCTTTTGTCATACATATGTATGTACATCTGTACATTACAGGATATCTTATAAGCACAGTCAAAGCTCGATACAACGACGACAAATAAATCACACATAGAATTGACAAATAATTTAAACGGGATTTTTTAATATAATACATATTATTAAATTATAACCTAAGCCTTTACAATAATATTAAATTTTGTTAATTTATCATTCTATTTTGAGAGCGAAATGTTAAAAAGATTTGTATCATTGTGTAAAATCAGATTTATTTCATCGAGGTTCTACAGTCTATTATAATAGGAAAAACTTGTTTCATTTTATATCCTACACAATAAAGGAAAAAGGGTTATTATTGTCGTTTTTACATTCAAATTATAGAGATGCGATACAAGACGTAAGATAAACATTTTATAATAATATACTAAAAATAGTATGAAGTTACAAATTATTGATCTTTCATCAGGTCATACAACATATTATTTCAACATTTTATCACCAGAAGTTTATTAAAGGAAACAATTTCAAGAATAAATGAAATTGCTAACACTCGGGTATCCATTAGATTTCACATTCCTAAATCCAATTTTTACTTTTTGTAATTTCTCATACCATAAAACTGCAATATTATAAAAAATTCCATTGAAATTCCCATGTGTTGGTGTTTTACAAAAGTTTAGAATATTCTAAATTGAAATGATCGATAATCGTTCAGCATGTAATACATTATTTAGAACCATTTTTATTTGCAACCTATCTAGTTGAGAATAATAATTAAATTTGATATTAAAATAAGACAATATTTGTTGGCCTCCATTGAGAGCAACTTTATACACATACATACATATGTACCACTTAGAGGTCGCCGTGGTCTAGAAGGTAGTGTGCTGGCTTATTAGACGTAAAGCCAGGGTTCGAGTCATTTCTTCTCAGCTGATTTCTGGCAAAAACTCTGAGAGTAAATAAAATTGCCATGAAAAGTTTCTCAAAAATCTGTCGTTCGGAGTCGACTTAAAACTGTAGGTCCCTCCACTTATGTAATAAATTAACACACACAACATAAGTAATGTGAGAAACTAGGTCAATAATCCTGACTGAAGGGTTGTAATAACCAATTATGTATGTATGTATGTACATACATATAAATATGTAGTTATTCCTGTAGTTTTACAATTTGAAAACCAGGCAATGTATGCATGTATAATAAATTAATTTCAGTTATTTTATTTATAACTATTTTTGTTCAAAAGTAAATTTATTTTATAGTCTCTAATTGTAATTGATAAACAATTTTTTAAATTCATTTATCTCCTTTCAGCTTATCATTTCAAATGAACACAACATCGCCAAAGTCATCGCTAGCAAAACTTGGTTTACACACCAAACAAAAATCACTGAAAGTAATGGTATTGGGTCAAAGCGGTGTTGGTAAAACCGCAATGGTTGTACGGTTTATAACTAGGCGTTATATTGGAGAATATGACCCCAATTTGGAGAAAATCTATACGTACTGCACCTCCTTAGACAATGATTGTGTACAATTCGATATCTTAGATGCTACGGGGCAACAAAATGTAAGTTATCCTGTCATTTCTGAAATAGAAAATTATACTAGACATACATATATTTGTATTTTATACATTTATTCTAAAAAATGGATTGTAATCTAGTTTTATGTCTCCAATAAAAACGTGCTAGGTTAAGAAATGTAATGCACACCATAGAAATTTTTTTTCATAAAAATTAGCTTCTTTAGCATGTATTGAAACTCGATCAGTGACCAGTTAATGAGGTAGGTTTGTAGCATCAGTAGGAACAAATTTTCTTTATTCTAGTCATAATCATCTGCCACCCACTGTGTATAAATGTGTCTGTATGCCTGTGAGGAAACACATATGTAAATATTACAAATTTAATCCAATACCTACTATAAAAAGGTCGCCGTTATCTAGTAGGTAGTGTGTTTGCTTACCTTAGTCCTGATGTTTAAAAAATGTATATGAAGTAACATGTTTCTTACGACGGTCACCTCTCAGAATTTTTTTACAAAAGGTCTAATTGGCCTCTTAAATTTGTCGCTCAAAATCGACGGTCAACTGTAGGTCTCGCTATTCATAAATAAACTGATTATATATAATGTGCATGGGTGGTGTAAGGAGCTAGGTTGTAATCCTGACTAAATTATTGTAATGGCTAATTACATAAGTAAGTAATAGAAACTCTTTTACGTAAAAGGAATCTATTATAAATCGATTTTTTTTTTGTTTTAAATTTTTTAAAAAATTCTTACAATGCATATGTAAATAGGATAAACAACAAAAATGAACTCTTTTTAATTATTATAATTATTATTGATTTTGTTGCATCTAATGTTTTCACCTAGGAAACAGACTGTGCTAATTTTGAGAGTAACATACGGTGGGCTGACGCTTTCATACTAATGTACTCTGTAACCGATAAATGTAGTTTTGATGAGTGCAATCGCTTAAAATTTTTAATCAATTACAATAAACGTAGACGCAAACTGAGTTCCAATAGCAAGGACTGTATGCTAGAAGTACCGGTTATATTAGTAGGAAATAAAACCGATCAAATTGGTGATCGAATGGTTACAACAGAGGAGGGGCAACGAAGGTTCAAAGAATTATCTTGTGCATGTTTTCATGAAATATCTGTTAGAGAAAGTGTTGATCAAGTGAGTGGTTTACATTACTTAAATGTGAACAGATTTATGTTGATATACAAAATTATATATTTTAGGTTCAATCAGTATTTCGAGATGTTTTTCGATTTTGGCGCGTTTTCAGTAAGTTTCCCAAACTTAAGCGTTCTACTAGCGATGTACAGAGTGATGTTCCAAGCCCTGACTCCGGCTGTTCCTTCTATGACACAGCTTTTTTGGCAAATGAAACGAGAAGATCTTTTTTGGTCATTGGCACTGCCTGTTTGGAAGAGAGTGATCACTCCGAGTCTACCGACGAAATTGGGTCCGGTAGTTTAAGAAGTTCGAGTAGTGAGCTTGTAACACCATTCCGAAGCAGAGCTTCTACTGACGGCACATTATTATCGAGACCTCGTAGATGGAGATACCCACCACCCGGCTGCCTATTACCTCATACGAATCGCGTCGATAGACGCATGAGTATTTCGACACGAGGCAGTAATGCTAGCTATTAAGTCATATAGTCAACAAGAACCATATTTATATATTTATACTAAAATTCAGTGATTTAATTATTAAAACTATTTATAAAAAAAAAAAAAAACAAATTTAATATTTGCAAATGTACGAATAATAGCGATTTAATCTTCATCAATTTTAAGTAAATATTCCTCTGCTCTGAGTGCCAATTCGCGGATGTTCCGTAAGCAACCTGCAGCAGCCAACTGCTGTTCTTTGTTAGTGGAACCAACACATTCTAACAGGAAGGGAACGACACCACTCTAAGAAATTAAAATGTAAATAGTGAACTATATTGGTAGGAACCGAAGTTAACAAATTTTTTAATACCTGGTGCATGGTAATACAATTTTGGGGATCCGTTGATAATTTTTCTAAAGCCATGGCTGTGGTGCGATGTACTTCTGGGTCATCACTTGTCATGTACGACACAATAGGTGTAACAGTACGTAAACGACCCAATTCTTGTGTATTATTTCCGAATGTGGCGCAACTAGCTATTGCCGCGGCTAAATTCTTTCTTAATGAATCGTCGGTGGTATTGACTAAGAATATAATTGATGAAATTCGAATGATATTTGACATCAAATACAACAATAACTTACCCAAGTCGGCTAATTTGTAAATCACTTTCAAGTCAGTCAATATTGCTAAATTGGTGGTATCCCTTGCAATTGTGGCTATGGCTGCACATACAGCTGACAAAACTAATATATCTTTCGATTTGAGCAGGCCAACTACTAATTCCATTGCCCCTACTAGACTACGGACCAATTCCCCAGATTCGTTTGCATTCTGTACACAAGGACAAATGGCGTATGCAGCGTAAGCTTGAACCCGTGAGTTGGAATTTTTCAAAAGTGACCATATTAGACGGACCGCATCTAAATCTTCTAATATGCGCATGCTTTCAATATCTTCAGCACATTCTTTTAAAGCTTTAGCCAGATTTTCCAATAGTGGAGCATGCGATGAATTCAATAAAGCTACCAACGCTGGCAGGCCGTGGGCGTTACGCAAAATATCACGATTATTCTGGAAGCGTACACATTCTGCAATAGCTCCAGCTACATTGGTCAACACATTATCTGATTCATCGTTAAGAAGTGTAATTAAATGATTAACGGTACGCAATTGATCAAATTTTCGTACGTTGTGTTCGGATGCTGCACACATCCAAATTGCCCCGGTTGCTCCAATAAGTAATGGTTTGTTATCTCGTATGTTTTTGTCCTTAATTATTGCTACTAAAGGTTCTAAACCACCAGCTTCTCTAACTAAATCCCTTGTTACTTGGTCAAAAGCACATTTATATATAGCAGTGCTACCCTCCATTTTCAAATCCAAATTGGGCGAATTTAAATGGTTCACAATATCGGCAATCATACCCTCGGTGGTAATAGCCAGTTGAAATTTTGGCTGTAGTGAGAGCGTAGATAGAATCCTAAATTTTTCGATTTCAATCAAAACAAAAAATAATTTACCTGTGAGGCGCACTTTTGAATTGTTCCCATTATGGGGATAACAACATCAATATGACACGATTTTAGTAAGCGAGCCATTAACGGAACAATTCCACTCTTTCGCATTAAGTCTTTATTATGACGAGAGTCAGCGAGTGACCACAATGCTCTAGCTCCAGCCCTAGCCATGTTTAATTGCTCTATTTCCTCTGGTATCAAATCTTCTCTAGCCGTTTGTAAAATCCTTATTGCGAAAAGGTATACATTTTTTACAAACGTTGGATACAATTTTTACTCAGAAATTTGTCATTACTTACTGTAGTTTAATATCTAATAAGTCAACGAGCTTTGGAATACCACCACAATTTCGTACATATTTCCTAGCTAAACGTACTTTTGCTACATTAGCTAGAGTCTCGGCTGCAACTGTTTTTAAATCCCTCATTGATGAATTAAGGATGTCTATAATTAGGGGAATGCCGTCCAAATCGACAATAGTTTTGCGTATGTCGATATTCAAAGATATGTCAGCCATCACAGTTAATGCACCCAATCTACATTTTGCATCGTTACATTCCAATATGTTAACTAACACCTCTAGACCACCAATATCCTGTATAGCGAACTGATTTATTTGCGTTGTCAAATCATAATCGTTTAAACAGCACAACGACACAATTGTAGCCGTTTGATTACCGGCCTTTATGTATTTCACCAATTTCTGAATATTATAGTAATCCGCTGGAATCTCAGCTGTACGCGCGACATCTTTCCAACGCTCTTCTTCGTCTGTAGACGAGTCAACTTCTGTAGAGTCAGAGTCTTGAACATAAACGGCACTTTTTACATTCGATTGGCGTCCTGGACAACTTCCACATGTTTGTTGATTTCCTGTTTTTTTTAAACGAAGTTTGGGTCGCATATCCTTTTTCGTGCGTGTTAATTTTTTATCATCTTTTAATAATTTTTTCTCCATGATCGCAGTCTTTTCGTTCTCAATTAAATTATCGGATTTACCACTAGTTTTAGCTGTGTTAACTTTATTACCACCAATGCCAGGGCCCTTATGCGCATGTTCGTCCATTGCAGTATGGTTAATATTTCATTAATTTTCCAATATTTTGTAAATAAAAATTTTATTATTTCTTCAAAATGTATGTCAGTATAATACAATATAATATAACAAACGGTAATGTTCGAATATATCCATCCATACATACATTTGTATATACTACATAGATACACTGAGCGCCATAAGTGAGTCAACACCCACTAAAATTTTAGATTTTCCATTATAACAAATATACTTGTAGCACAACAATAATTTCTATGATGAAAATTAAAAGCTTCCTTCATAACCAACTCTCACCACAAAATAAAAATTTTATAAATACAACAACAATATTTTTTTACTAGTTTAAAACAAAAAACTCAAAATATTTCGCAGCAAAAGTGAGTATACACTTTTCCTCTCATTACATTTTTTGCTAAACCCGTTAGATTTACTGCTAGTTTTCTTAAATTTTTTGTAAGAAAGTACAATTTAAGCATTCTTTAAATTTATTAGAACTACATTTGCTGTGTGTAATAATCAGACAAGAAGGTTTTATAAAGATGAGAACGGAAATTTCAATAGAAACTCGAAAAATTATTGTAGAACTAACTTATCGTGAAATTGCGTCAATTGTCGGAAGGCACCACACTTCAGTGAAAAAAATCATCGATAAATATAAAAACTTTAAAAGAATAGAAAATTTTGATCGAACAGGTCGGCCGAGAATATTAAATGAAAGGGAAGAAAGGAAGATTGTTGCCACAGTAAAAAATAATCCTGAATAATAGTCCAGATTGCCAAAGAGATTAGTGAAGAGTTGGAAAAATCTGTAAGTGGAAGTACAATACGGCGTATATTGCATAAATCCGGATTTCATGGCAGACGTCCCAGAAAAAAAGCCTTTATTTCCAAGGTAAATAAAGCAAAACGGATAAATTACGCCAAAAAATATGAAAACAACTTTTGGGAAAATGTCCTGTTCACGGATGAGAGTAAGTTCGAGTTCTTTGGAGGTAAAAAAATGAAAAAAATTTGGAGAAAAAGAATGAGGAGCTGGCCGAGCAAAATAACCAGTGTACAGTTAAGCACGGAGGGGGCTCAGTAATGGTTTGGGGGTGTTTTTCAGCATCTGGAGTTGGAGAGCTTGACTTTATTGACACGACAATGAATGCTCAATGCTACGTAAAACTTTTGGAAATAAATCTTGCACCAAGTGTTTCCAAATTGAATTTGCCTGGACATTGGATCTTTCAACAAGACAATGATCCCAAGCATACCTCCCGTTTGGCGAAGGAGTGGTTGCAACAAAACACACCAAACATACTGGATCACCCTCCACAATCCCCAGATCTTAATCCCATTGAAAATCTTTGGGATCATTTGGACCGCCAGATCCGAAAAAGAAAGATTACAATCAAAGAAACATTAAAGGAAGCATTACTAGATGAATGGGTCAAAATTCCACCCGAATATACCAGAAAATTAGCAGAATCTATGCCAAATAGGCTAAAATGTGTAAAAAAGGCTAAGGGAGGTCCAACTAAGTATTAAAAGTTATTTTTTTTTTTTAATTTTCTTTATTTATCTTTAATAATCATGAAAGTGTATACTAACTTTTGGTGCGAAAATTTTGAGATATTTTTAATTTTAAGTATAAAAAAATTCTTCGTTATCATGAATTGTTGTTTTTGTTTTAATATTTTATAAGTAATAAATAAACGTTTTTATTTTTGGAAATTCATTCGTCTATTCTCATTTACTTTTCTCGCTATCTTAAGAAAATAAATTATTTCAGTGGTGTTTACTCACTTTTGGCGCTCAGTGTATGTGTACGTTCAACATTAAAAAAGTTTTGGTTACCATAACATCGTCTAAATGTATGTATGAATGTACGTATACATATGTATGTATATACATATACGTAAACATGAGTGTAGTGTTTTTTCTAATAACATTTTCTGTGATAGTTACTTCGAAAACAATCCCGAGTGGGGTATTCATTACCGTTTAGAATTTAAAACATTTACGTTAAATACACAAAAATGCCAACATTAATATGCTTTGGTAGTTATGGTCAGTCAAAATAGGTCGACAAGAGGTCTAATTGAAACTGTCAATTAAAAGAAGAAGGTAACATAAACCAAAAATTATCTATTAAATTTTTGACTGTAAAATTCAGTTCCATAGAATTCGTCGTTCTAAAAATAATGGGAATTTATTATAACATTCAGTTCGCACTGCTTATGTTGACCGCTTTTCATTCGCGCGCAAGTGAAGGATATCGTAAGAGAAAGTAAGAAAATACAGGCTTTCAGTGTTTTTAAATTGATTCTTAAAATTATGTTCCTTTAATTAATTGTAATTATTATTTTTTTATGTACATGTGTACATGAAGTTAGCACTGAATAATTGATAACATACATAATTGGCCATTACAATCCTTCAGTCAGGATTACGACCTAGCTTCTCACACCACTTATGTTGTGTGCGTTAATTTTATACATGAGTGGCGGGACCTACAGTTTAAAGTCGAAAAGTCGGAAATCAAATTAATAATAAAAATGAATAATAAAATGTACACGGTGTATATGTATATATATTTAAATATGTGATTTGCTTTACCAAAATCAGTATTAGGTTTCCTTCAGGTACAATAGTGTACGCGTACTAAGTGCCAGCCTTCGAAAAGATAATTTGCTAGTGGTAGTTAAAATACATTGCAGATTTGAGGAATTTATTTAATTAATTATATGCGAGAAACAGATTCGAAAATTGTTTCTATGCAACTTCAAGTTTGTTGAAGACACTATTGGAACAACTAGCATATACAGTGCTTGACAAAATAATGGAAACTCTTTCAAAAATTTATTTATGTTTCCTAATCGGACAAAATTGGAAATGAGTGTTTACAGTTCTTGACTCAAAATTTTTCTTAATAATTTTTGAAAGTTCTAACTGGTTCAGTCCATATTTATCACATATTGTTCTTTTTTTTTGCTGAAATTCAGCATTGAAATCGTTTTTTATTATGAACAGGACAAATATTTTGCGAATTTCGTTAGAATATTTTAAATTTTTAGTCCAACTTTTAAAAAGTTTCGCAGCCATACATTAAGGCAACAACAATAGATTAGTTTTTGCAAGCAATCTTCGTATTCCGAGTGACCTTAAATGCGTCTGGGTTTTTACTTTCAGTTATTATACTACATATATACTAGGGATGCCAAACGGGATCGATTTTACAAAATCCTGATCCCGAAATCCCGAGATAATTCGGGATCCAAAAATCCCGAAAAATCACGAGAAAAATCGAAAAAGATTTAAGCATCTAACATGTGATCTGATAGGCTTGAACGAATTATGTTGTCAACATACCCTACCGTTAAAAAACACTTCTTGCAATTGTTGACTAGAAGAGCGCTCGTGCGTTCAAACCCTAACGCTCTAATATTTTAAAAATGAAATTAAATATCGGTTATGTGAGAAACTAAGTTGCAAACCTGACTAAAGTGTTGAAATGACCAAGTAAGCAAGTATTGTAGAGGGGGGCTGTGTATTAAATTTTATTTTCTTGTGCATTCGTTTATAACGTATGTAAATAAATTAAATCTATTACCCTAGAAATGACAATTGAGTTGTAAATCATTATTCAATGGTGATGTAGGTACGAAAAAATATTATAAGTTATGGAAATAAAAAAATGTAGTTTTCAGTTTTTAGTTTCGCTAAAATAGAAATTCGTTTGATTTATAGCTAATTTGAGTTAGAGTAAAACTATTAGTTTTGAGATGTAGTAGAGTTTTAAAGTTCAACCACGACAGTAAATTTCTATGAGTTTATATTGATTCTGCTAAATCGTAATTTTTTCAACATTGTTAGTGAAGTGTATAAATGTGGAATGTTTTTTCAGCATAATTTATCAATTAAGAGAGCTCAATTCATTCCGAGACCACTTATTAAGAGAACTATTATCCGATTTATTGATAAAAACCGACGTTGAACGCTGTTTCGTTATTATAGCCGATGAGTGGTACGATAGTATTTATGAGCACTCTTTCTTTCAATATCCACGGAAACCATTGGCTCATTTTTATATCAAAATTCAAGACTCAGAAGACCTAAAAGCGCCTGGTTATCAGACAGTTCGAATATTGAAACAAATTAAAGCTTTTAACTGCGACGTACACATCATAACATTGCTCAATGGACTGCAAGTAAAACGTTTTTTGTTATTTTTAAGAGACTATAGAGTTTTGAATACCAACAGAAAATTTATTTTCCTACATAATGATGTGCTCTTTGAAGAAGACATGATGCATGTGTGGAGCAATATGATATTCTCGATATTCATAAAACCCACGGAAGAGAATAAGAGGTGGGTAATAAACTTCAATAAGTTAGTAGTTCAAAAATGACTGCTTACTTTGTATATGTATGTTCACATAAATACATATATACATATATTATTTGAATGTATATACGATTTAGATTTATAATATCTGCTGTTGTTTTTCCAAATATCTTGAGAGGTGTCATAGTTCCGAAGCAAATATTTGTATGGTCGAAAGGAAACCCTATAAAGAAAACGATACCATTTCCAAATACGTCATCTAATTTAAAAGGTAAATTGTTAATTACGAGAAAGACATGTAGTATGTATGTGTTTCGAATTAACAATTGGTAGTTGTTTAGGCTTCAAATTACCAGTAACTGTTTTCGAACATACACCTATGGTTACATATAGCAAGGAAAGCGAGACGATTAAAAAATATAGAGGTCTTGAAGTGGAAATAGTTAAATATTTGGGAATTGCGATGAATTTTAAACCACACTTTTATGAGAGTCCTAACAGCCAAATTGAGCGGTGGGGAAGACAGCTACCAAATGGTACATACACAGGCCTAATAGGTGAATTGGTAAGGAAACATAAAGTTATTATCTTAAAAGACAATGTCGGCAAGTGTAAATAATAGAAAACTTTTTCAGAAATCAAACTCAGCAATAATAGCAATTGGCGATATGCACGTTTTCGATACCATTAATTCAATAATTGACTTCAGTAACCCTCATAGTTATGAATGCTTAACATTTTTAACGCCGGAATCATCCGAAGACAATTCTTGGAAAACTTTTATACAACCATTTAGCGGGAGTATGTGGGCCGGAGTTTTACTATCGTTGTTTTTGGTTGGAACACTTTTCTATGTTCTATCTTTTTTACATGCCACATTAGTACGACAAATGCCTTCAAATATAATCTCACGGAAATTTTTTAAGTTGTTGCGTCACCCTAAACCCCCGCATCAGTTAACAACACAGACTTATCGTGACGTCAAGTTTCGTCGTTATCTTAATCAAATGGTAGTAATTGTTAAAACAGAAGATTTATTTGACAGTTTTGAGAATTGTATTCTTCTAACTTATTCAATGTTAATGTATGTCTCTTTACCACGAATGCCGAAGAATTGGTCACTGCGAGTACTTACTGGATGGTACTGGTTGTATTGTATTTTAATAACGGTAAGCTATCGTGCTAGTTTTACGGCAATTTTGGCTAATCCTGTACCACGCATCACAATCGATACTTTGGAAGAATTAATGCAGAGTCGATTGACTTTAACAGTAGGTTCTATAGAAAATAAGAAACTTTTTGAAAACGCTTTCGATGAAATACTTAAAAAACTAGGAACAAAAACAGACATAGCATCGGACCTAAATGGAATTGTAAGTATTACAGGAATAACATATCGATTAAATAAATTTACGTTCGACTAATTTCAGACTGCAAAAATTGCCAACGGTGGCTATGCGTATTACGATAATCAATATTTTTTACAAAACTTACGTCTGATTGCAATCAAATCGAAAAAAGACGATGATGTTCTACACATTATGAGGCATTGTGTTGTAAAAATGCCTGTTGCACTTGGCTTAACACGTAATTCTCCTTTAAAACTAACAATTGATATATATTTACAGCGATTAATGGAATCTGGATTATTAACTAAGTGGCTCCATGATACGGTACAACATTTTCCAAAAGAAGAAGTAGTACCCCCCGAAGCATTGATCAACCTACGCAAATTTTGGGGTTCTTTGGTACCTTTAGCAATTGGCTATATTTCTAGCCTTCTAGTTGTATTTTTTGAACATTGGCATTTTCGCAATATCATATGTAAACATCCTCTGTACGACAAGTATAATCCAAAATTATATTATAACTTTAAAAGAAAATTTTCACACAATCTGTAATAATATACATACAGTGGATCGCTTGAAAAAAAAACATATTTAAAACATATTCATATCTACATTTAGAAATATACCCCCGATTAATATTACGAGTCTTTTTTTTTATAATAATAAGTTATATTTATGTGCGTAATATTACACAGAAAGCTTAAATAATATCAAACATAACTGCAAATTGTACACAATAACACAACAAAAATACATACATTTATAAATATAATAATTTTAAAGGAACGTATAAATATAATTAAAGAGATATATTTATGTATAAAAGTAGTAATTAAAAAATAAAAGAATACTATCACAATAATATTGAAAAGAAAATTTCAAAATAGACAATTTTTACGTTTTAACTTTACGACCATGTTTTCCAGGATATTTTCCCCGATCATGACCATTTTGTTTATTTTTACAAGTACCGTTTAGACGTAAATTACTATTAGATTTTGAACGTGATTCAAATAAAACATCCGAGTCAGTCTCTGAATCCGTTAGAGACGTTGCACGACCATCTAAAATGGACTAATAAATATTTACATTTAATGTTGTTTTATTTTTCACATACAGTTTTGGGATTCTTCATCCTGAGTTCCTATTAATGAGTACTTTTGTACCTTTGGTCTGGAACGTGGTTTTTTCGACTGTCTGCAGGCCATTGCGATGACCCAGAACAAAGCTGATAATAATAGGAACAATAATATAACTCCAACAAAAACATAAAGTACGGACCAATCTAAAATAAGAAGACGATTTCGTCAATATTAAGTTTCATATTCTAATATATTGATGCGAAAACACTTTAGAGAGAAGAAAAATAACAAGAAAATTACAGAATAACAAAACAACAAAGAAATTACGAATGAAGGGGCATATAGAGATCATATTACTATAACAAATTAATTAATAAGTCTTTTCTGAATATTGAGGCCAAGAAGAGAGTAGAATAGGTGAAGAGATACACAAGAAACGAATGGTATAGCCATCGGATAAACCGTAGAATAATACTACGCCACAGAATCTCGAGCAATTTTAAAAAATTAATTTGATTTTTACATACCGCAATTTGCCTCCTCGTATCCCAAAAAATATCCAAGTGATGGCATCCAAAATGCTTCGCAGAGGCATGATCTTGTATCGTCATTACAAACACCGTGATTAGAACATTTATTTTGACATACTACTGTCCTTACATCAGCAAATACAGTGCCTAGAATTGACGCATCCCGTTGAAGTTTATCTTTGAGCAAATGCTCAATAACTAAACCATTCATAGGTTGATTTTTGCCGCCGTCTTCTAACTATGAAAGAAGAATAATTTTTTTTAAGTTTAAGCAGCGGCCAAATGGTTGAAATCAATTATTTTGTATAAACTAATCAGGTCTATTTAAATCTTAAAACATATTTATTATTTAAAAGAACTACCACAGTTATCATAAACTCATATTTATACCTGTACATAAAAAATTAGAATTGCAGCATTTGTTTTTAAGTCATATTGTAATTCACGGACTTCTATCTTCATATCGCCAAGCAGCAGACCAATTTTTTGCACAATTGTGTTTAAAGCAGAATGTGTCAGCATTGATATGTTTGTAGGCAATGTCAACTGAATAAGATGTAGTAGCATAGGATCAGGATGAATAAACACACTAGCTGTGTCAGAACTGGACAAACCTTGCTCGTCACTGACAGTCAGTTTAAATACATAACGTCCCGAAACGAGGTTTGTTAGCTTAAATGAAATTAACATCATCTAGATACTTCACTGAACATCATTAACTCATTGCAGTATACTAACTATCATTACGGGTCCATTATCAGAATCGCCGACAACTTGACCAACTGCCAGACTAGCGTCTTCTCTGGTCCATTTATATTTTACAATCCCCAAATCATCGGATGACAAGGTGCCGTTAAAGAAAATAGCAGAGACAGGTAATGTTATACTTTGATCGCCACCTGCATTCGCAACTGGAGCAGAATTTTTTTCCTGTACCACTTTTATCCACATACAACTGGCAGCAGTGTTGTTACTTTCATCAGAAACTATTAGTTCGAATTCGTATAGACCTAAAGTAAGTCCGGTGGCATTTGCTATCTAAAATTTATAAAATAAATATTTTAATATCTATTTATAAATATTTATCATAATACCGAATCATTCGAATTTAAAATTATTGCCTTATTAGGCCCAGTAATTTCTCTCCAATTATACGTTCTTATGCCGATGTCATCGCTGGATCCTGACCCATTTAAAATTACCCAATTTGTGGGTAAATTTATTGTCTAAAATACTTCATAAATAAATTTCAATGTTTCGTTTTAACTGTACTGTATCTTTTACCATATTTGTTCCAACAACAGCTACAGGTGGAGAGTTTGTGGGAGGTTTTACAAATACATGCACTTTTGCTGTACTAGATTGACCGCTGCCGTCAGTTACCTTAAGTACAAACGTATACATACCCTCTTCTAAATTTGAAAGTTGAACGTAAGGTGTTCTTGTATTTTGCATGTCTACGGCCTTAGCTTCATCGCTAGCATCTTTAGTCCACTCCCATGCCACTATTTCATGATCATCTGAACTAGCTGTGCCGTTAAGAGTCACATTATTATTGGGTAAGTACAAAATAACTGCATCTCCAGCATTGGCTACAGGTGGATAGTCTGTTCCCTTTAAAACGGTTATTGTAGCCGTAGTAAAATTTGTCACGTTATCAGTATCCGTCACTGTCAATTTAAATGTGTAATTGCCTGGCGATTTAAGATCAGTCAATTGCAAGGTGTTGACCTCCGGTAATTTCGGTTGATAACCAATGGGACCAGAAACTACTTCCCAGTGCCACGAGACAATTTTATCGTCATCTGTACTTCTGCTGCCATCCAGGATGGCGTTTGTTGTAGGCTGCCTGATAATTTGTTCTTTAGGCGTTATTATCACTTGTGGAACACGGTTTATTCGTTTCTCTGGAAGAACCGTTACATTCGCCATTGCTTCGCCAAAAGTACCATCACCGGTAACGGTTACTTTAAATGTATACAAACCTTCCGATAAGTTTGACAGTTTTACTTTTGATTGGCTTTGATCGGAAATTGTACCATTCATAGGACTTTTGGGCTGATTAATTAGTGTCCATAGGTATTTGTATTTCATGTTGCTAGATTCTTCATCAGGTACTGTAAACGCCGCTAAGGTTACCTCCTTTTCTGGTAAACGCACTTCTTTTGAGACAACTGAAACCATAAGTTTTTTATTACTTTCAGTTTTAGGCGTTGGTTCCGAATCAGATTTTAGCTGTGTTGTTGCTTCATTAGAGCTACCCGCTTCTACCATTAAATTGTGCGCGGAGCCACTTTCGTCTATTAAACTATAGTCCATGGAGTCTGAAACGCACACACGTAAATGATTACGTGCATAACCACGATTACATTTACATATTCCCGTATTAACGTCAGCGCGCACCGCGGTGCATACTTCATTAAGCGGACACCTGCCTTTATTGCCAGATCCCACATCTAAACTACAAGTAATGTAGTTTGCCACAGATCCTGTGTCAGGTGAAAAATTTGATCTGTAGTATGCCATGTCTTCAGGCAAAATGCCACTATTATCATCAATGGATGACGACAAAAGCAGCTGTTTAATCTTTTTTTCAGCCAAAGGGAAACTATCATCATCGTCATAATTATTACTTTCAGGTCCAGTTCGTGTAAAATAGTTAAACTTGTGCGGTTCCTTCCAAAAATTTAACGAATTAATATTTTCATCTGCTTCATCTATTGCCAGCATTTCGTTCAAATTTTTTGAACCCTTCAATGAATCCAACCACGACTCCTTCTTATCGTCACGTGCTTTACTCACAGGATTTACCAAAACCATCTGTACGCGCTCCGTTAAACTTCTTCGCTCCTTTGGTAGACAAGCTTCATTGCTAACACACTTTACATGATAACATTTCCTTTTATACATAAAAACTACGTTGCAAGTATTATTTCTACCTTTTTCGCAACAGCCTTCTACACATAATCGAAGATCAATCTCTCCTTCAGCTCTATCATTCGGATCAGATGGATACTTTTCAAAAATACCAGCCTTAAACTCATCGCGTGGCATCGCGCTCTCGAAAACATATCGAACCATATTGGGACATAAGGCTACCAAATCTCCATCACCAGCGTTGCGGGTGTTCACCGGAGTGTGGATCCTAAGAGAAGGTTCAACTATTGACGGCGAACTAACTGTAGTAACTGCAGTCTCTTCGCCAAAAGCCAATCCAACACAAACCATCATTATCAGCAGCAAACCACATTTTTTATGACATTGAAATTCCTTTTCCTTTTGCATATTGTTGGACAAATTAAATCAATATTTACAAAAGAAAAAACTGTACAAAGCAAATTTATTATTTTACTTTCAGTCTCTTGTAAAAGATGCAATTTAAAGCATTTTTACGCTGGATAATATTATTTCCTTTCTTGTTACAACATCAATAGTTTTTATCACTTTTTGTAAACATACACTTGGACACTTAAGTTTTCGAATAAAAAGCAAAACCAAGCAATGAAAAATAAATCAACCACCGCTCTCATGAAACGACATTCGATTAACAGCTGGCGAAAAAGCCGTTATTACACTAATTTTAACAAAAACAATTATTTGGTATGATTAATACCAGATTTTTCGCTTTATCCACTGTTGCCAATTTAGCTATTTTCTCGTCAAATTTAGCGATTTTTTAATCTAATTTGCGGGAAAAAATACGATTTAGCTATTAGCTATAAATCTAGCGATTTTTATGCTGCTACAAAGTAACACTCAAATAACGGTTTCTAAAGAAAAGAAAAACATAAACAAACAACGCGAATTCTTTCTTCTACTGTATTTTTGTGACAAGTGTTTAAATGAATGAAAATGAAAAAGTATAAAATTAAGTTGTAAGCATTTAATAATATTATCAAAAACTATAACAACTTAAGGAATGAGGCATAAGAATAACCAAAAATTTCGCCGTGAATGGCTAAATCACGACAAAATGAAAATGTGGGTGGCTCAAGACGAAACAAAAGGATTCTGTAAGCACTGCAGATGCTCTGTGTCTGGAAAACATTTTGACCTATTAAATACGCGGAAACAACATACATAATTGGCCATTACAACCCTTTAGTCAGGATTACGACCTAGCTTCACACACCACTTATGTTGTGTGTGTTAATTTTATACAGTTTAAAGTCGACTCCAAAACACAGATTTTTGAGAAGCTTTTCATGGCAATTTTATTTACTCTCAGAGTTTTTGCCAGAAATCTGCTGAGAGGAAATCGCCGAAGAAATATTTTCATTTTGATGTCTGACCTGGAATTTAAACTCGGACTTTACGTCTAATAAGTCAACACACTACCTACTAGACTACATAAATTACGCAACAGTGCATATTAATAAACTGCACAAGTATTTTGACAATTTCTTAGAACATGTTCAAATTTTAGTTCAATTTATGTATTCTAATTAATGTTTGAAAGAGTTTCAGGTTTGTTTTATCAAGCACTGTATATGTATATACAAAAAATAATTAATACAATATGTAGGTATAGATAGCATAAAATGAATTGTTCGGCATCTTAATTCAGCATCTGTATGCAATAAGTGGACTTAAGTAATGCTTTTTACTATTGAGATATTGAATTAACATACATACTTCTAACTAAATATCTCCTTTATCGTATTTATTTTTCTCTTTAACAATCATAGTATATACCATGGTATAAGAAAACATATACAAATGAAATGAAATATACAAAATGAAAATTTTGTTTCCCACTCCATATCTTTACAATTTTTGCTGTGTGCTTGGGATCACTATCCGGGGAACGTGTTCAAAGGTACCATGTGAAGCAAACTGTTAAACATAGCGGCGAAAATATAATGGTTTGGGGATGCTTCATATGGTGGCATGTTGGTCCCCTATATTAAGTAGATGGTATCATGCGAAAAAAGACTATCTACAGATTCTGCAAACCCATCTTCTGAATTTTATGGACAAATGTGCTTATCCCGAATAAGAAATTGTTTTCCAACAGAAATTTTAAAGATATGGAGTGGGAAACAAAATTTTCAATTGATGGAATGGGCAGCACAAAGTCCCGACCTCAATCCGATTGAAAATCTTTGGCCATTCGTGAAAATCCGGCTCGGGCAGTACGAAACAGCCCCAACAAACATGGTCAAACTTTGGGAAAGCATCTCAAACCCCGTAAATCAAGCTATTTCTAATAAGGGTTTATGGACCAAATATTGAAATTGGGTTAGTTTCTTGAATTTTCTTGAAACGTACAAAATTAAGTTTATGTGGGTTATTTTCGTTTTTTCATTCAAACTCATTGCATTCATTTCATTAATTATTGTTTTTTACCGCTATTTGTTAAGAATAAAATGAAGAATTAAAATTATTATTTTTTTTTGTATTTGCTCGTATGGTTTTGTTTTTGTGGATGACGAAACTCAGTATCGTGAACATGCACTCACTTCTGCTTGCCACTGTATGTACTATATGCAACGACTTATTCCACATGCATCGAAGTTTAAATACCTATAATTTGAAGAACTTGATTTTTAAAAAGAATTGAAGATGCTACATACATATGTACATATGTATTTATGAATGTTTGTACAAAAGAATAACTGAAGCAGCTTCAAGACTTCATGTATTAAACCTAAACTGGAATTTTGTTAAAATAATTTTTTGTGTGTATTTATGCATATATACATGAATAGATATGTACACACGTACATATACATATGCATAGATCCAGTAAAGTACTTCACCGAAGCCCTTTACAATTCAGAAGTTATCAGTTACAATTGTACTGTCAGTGAGAATTACGATGTTTTAAACAAGCACGGTTGATCAAAGCTTTTTGTACTATGACACCCTTTAAATTGATCAAGAAAATCTTCGTTCTGTCGATATTATATGTTGTGATACGAGAAATTCGAGGGACTCCAATTGATGAGTTTAAAAGAAATGAAACTTCTGATGTTCGTACAATTTATGACCAACGTCAAAATGGCAAATACAATATACATGTTGTGATTAAAGATGTAGCGATTATAGAAATGGACCAAAATGAGATTTCAGAAGTAAGTAATTGAATTTCTACATGTCTACAGGTGCTTGCATCGGCAAAACTGATTTAGTCAATTGAAGTGAAAATCTGATGGCAAGAAAATTTGTCTTCGAAATTTCTCACAGATGAGGTGCAAAGTTTTATAATCTAACTTTTCGATTTAATTTCTATCAAGCAATAGCAGTCTTAAAAATTAATTATTTTACTTTTTGGAAAATTGGTTGTAACTGTTACATATTATGCACATTTGTTTATTGTGTTTACTAAAGAAAAAAAAAAAACGGAAAACGTGAAATAGTGTTTTTGTTGATTTTATAATCGAAGTTTCTAATTAATTTTATACATTAATCTACCTCAGCAAACTTACAACGATGATGACTATTATTACGATGAAGACGACTTAACGGTTAAACCTTTAAAACCTACAGTAACTTCCGTTAAACCCTTGCATTCGTCAACTGTTACAACTACTCAGGCTACAATATCGTCTATAAAAGACCAGAACGATGGAAATGGTTCATCATCTTCTTTATTAAGCACATTATTTCCTATTACGGAGTCTCACAACAGACGAAAAGATGATGAACATTATATGCCAATCGTAAACATTAAACCACGCAGCAAGGTAGAGCCTATATATGCTATTGAGGAAACACAAGGCATGCAACACCATGGTCTATCAAGACAAGGCTCATACATACCAAATGATGAGACTCAAAAACAAACCAACTCCAAAATTTATAAGCTTAAAATGCATCACTTTCAGCGATCTCAAACTCCACAAAATAAACGCTGTCAATCGAACCAATATAAAAAGTCGCGATCTTGTCGTGAAAACAGATCTGCACCCGGATCTATATTGTAAGATTATTTAATTTTATTTACAATATTGACTAAGTGATATAATATCTTCAATTTTCATTTTTCAAATTTCATTCAAGAAACCGTCTTCTTAGTATGTTGGTTACTTTACCTTTTACGAGAGAACAATATCACAGCGATAACTGAAAAATTCGTCATAGTGCAGTTAGCTTTGCATTAAATAAAATTTTTAATACATACATTTTAGTACATAAAACTTATTTTATTTTCACTTTTTTCCTACAGTTCATTTTAAACATTTTTACGATTAACCTTTTTGTTTTTCATTAAATAAAGTTGTAACAATAGTAATTTACTTAACGTGAATATTTAATACGCATTTCGCTAGTTAGTAACATAATTGCTGCAACTAGAATTTAACACAGTTATTTGTATTAATTGTAATAAAATTCTTAATTTTTTAAACAAGTTACAAAGTTTTTACATTACAAATATCTTATACAACTAACAAATAAATATGAGTACATATTTAAAAAATTTAAATACACAAATTTAATGGAGAATACCAAATTTACATAAAATATATAAATACTTTATCAGATATGTATGTACATTATACATGAATTGCGTTTTATTATTATATTTAATTTAAAACCAAGTAAAATTAACTCAAATCATAATAGACTAAGATATAGATTATTACTTAAAAACTTTACTTTTATATGTAACACTCAGTTGCGCGTCAGTTGTATTGATTGCCATGTGAATATTATAAAAAAAAAAAAAAAAATGAGAATTTGTATACATACGTCGAAGCTATACAATTAGAGTCTCTTATTATGACTACTACTCTGGAATGGGCCTATTAAACTAAAGTGAAATTTACTCAAAATATATAATTCGATGTTATTCGGAAAATATATTAAAAATATTTACTTTATTTAAAATGCATTATAGAAATTTCGTTTATTAAAAAGTTAAAACAATTTATAGTATATGTACCTCCAAATTGCTTAATTTTTTATCATGGCGGTCCTAAGTTGTTGCGGATGTTGCTGATTAGTGCTGATTATGTTATTACAGCAAAATATATAATTAACACGCAATAATGTTTAACTTACATTTACAACATTTCTTTTATTATATAGACTTAAGGAATTCCAGATAAGCCATTACAACTTTGTCTCTGTTGTTGTTGTTGTTGTTGTTGCTGTAGCATATTTGTCCGAAGTCGTTGCTGTTCGAGTCGTTGTACAGAAGCTGTGAGATGTGAATTTTCTACATATAAATCTTTGACTAAGATATCGGCATTTTGTAAACGTTGAACTTGTTCGGCTATTAAAGCACTTTGAGCCTCTAAACGACTATGTAAATCATTTAGTTCTATTTGATGATGTCTCCAAGATTCTGAATAATTTATTTTATTTATATAATTATGGAATAATTTATTATGGACAACAATAACACTTACGTTGCATTATTGACTCTGTATATTGCTGCTGTTGTTTAATGACATTCTGTAAATGTCTGTTTTTTAGCTCCAGTTGATTAACCCGTTGTATTAACGATGGATGAGATGTCCGCTTTAAAATACATACATATACATACATCTTTATAAATAGAAATATGTTTTGTTCTTTTAACATAACTCCAAACTTACCGCATAGGCTTTTTCTAAAACTGGTTTAGCTTCATGCAGTTGTTGTAATTCCATAATTAAGCCATCTCTTTGCAATGCTAAATCCTTAATTTGTTCCCTTAAGGATATTTCAAAATATTTTAACCGTTTAAGCTCATCTTTTAAAACACTTGGTGTTGGACTAGGTGAGTTATTTTTCGTACTTGTATTAGATTTAGTTGCTGACTGTATATTTCGTTGATGAACACTATTATTTGAATGAATGCTATGGGTTTCAAAACTTTTTCCCGATGCAGTGGATGATGTCTCGCAATCTGCAATATCACCTGCATCAGACTGTGTTGACTGTGTCTGAGATTGATTGGGCTTTTCAATGGGAGACTGGTGTGACTGATTTTGTGGTGTGGTACTGAATATAGTCGTTTCGGAAGTCGACAAATTGATACTAAATAAAAAACAACAATAAATATCGATATAGAACGGTATACATACATACTTATTCTGTATATACATATATACAGATATGGAAACTTATTTATACATTTTATGTGTTCTATTTGGATGAATAATTAAAAATTTGCTATAGATATTGGTAAAATATTTGTGTAGCTTATTGATATGTACTCCTATGAAAATTTGAGAGTTTTAAAAATATAGAAGAAACTATAGAATATCAAAATTAAAAAAAAAAAAAAAACAACCACATATTTACTTTTTGTGTATTCTCAAAGAAAGAATCGTTATTTTATGTTTTTTTTACTTTTTTCAGTATTTGTTTTGAAATTTTCCCTGCACATTCAATCTTTAAATAATTACTAAAAATGACTAAAGTGACGATAAGTGGGGATTTAAAATTTGGAATAATAAACGATTAAAAATTAGAATAAGAAATGATTTAATGTTGGATTTAGTTGTTATTCACTATGAAATAAATATGAAATTATCAGTTTTAAACATTTTTAGAAAAATTTCGCGAAAACTATTCCAACACCTGTCAAAGTATCTTTTATTATATGAATTACTAGATGTCTACTGTTTTGAGTAATATGATATGTCTCAAAGTTCATTAATAGGTTTTCGGCTAAAATTTCGTTATTTTCTGAATTTAAAACCGACACTTTTTCGAAAGATTGTATGTAATCTTTTAGAATGGAAAAATAAGCTTTTTACATAGTAATTTATACTTCCTAATCGAAACATTTTCTTAAGCTTATGGATATGTTTCAAAGTGTTCAAATTGTGAATCGTCTCAGTTTCGAACTTTTCGTAGCTTGAAAAAAATAGTTTAAACTATGGATAAATAGTATACTCACCGTATAGTCTGATTACATACTGGTGTTGGCAAATTTGTTTCTGAAGGCTGACAGGTTTTGGATGGTTCATGTATTGTACTTTGATGCCACAAATAGCTTATAGGCGAATTAGCAGGACTACTTATTTCTGCTAAATTTGAATTATTAGCTACAATTTCTGGCTTCAATTCATATGCCCCTGTTATAATTTCAACACTTTCTCCTAGTCTTACTTTTAAGTCTTCGATTTCGTTCTGTAAAGCTTCTATTTCTTTAGATTTGTTCTCGAACATTTTACGTGCGTTTTCCCGTATTTCTTCGGCTTCAGCTTCCAATTCGGCATATTGTTGTTCAAGTAAATCCTTTTCCTCAATTGGAGATAGACGTCCGTCTTTACTAAATTGTTCTTCGTATTCTCGTACCTTCTCCATAAGTTCTGTAAACTTTTTGTCACTCTCTTGCTGCTCCTCTTCATAAATTTGTCTTTCCTTTTCAAATAAATTCCTTTCCTCTCTAAGTTTAGCTTGCCAGTAATCTTCACAGTCCTCGTAAGCTTTTTGCATTTGCTCAAGGCTGGCTTCAAGTTCTTTGCAACGGTCCTCAAATATGGGTAAGGATGCCGATATAGCTGGGGCTTGAATTTGTAGTTCATCTTTAGCCTGTTTAAGTTGTTCTTCCAACTCTGAAATTGTTTTCTTAAGACTTTCAACCTCACTTTGGTCTTGTGTAGAGGATTTCCTTTGTGTGTTGTGTAACTCAGAATTAAGAGCCATCCATTCACCACTTGTGTCACTGTTCTCACTGTAAATGTTAGTTGAATCATTTGTGCATTTTCTTAGTTTACCTAATCTGGGACTCTCCTCAATAAGCCTTGTTTTCGAGGGAGAATCTCCTCTTCTTTTTGTTGCTGTGCTAGAAGGATTTGTCTCATTTTCATCGATATCTTGGCTGATAGCGTCTTGATTGACAGTAAGTTTTTTTAATTTGGTTTTTAGTTTATTAAGTTCATGATTTAAATTTTCTACTTCAGCTATCAATTCATCGTTTTTATCTCTGAGGTTACAATTGTCAACCTGTAAAGTAGAAATTCTTTTCAAAAGACGTAATACTTCTTCATCATCAGTAGACTTTTCATTTTCTTGTTTGCGATTATGCGAATGACTTGTTTCATCCAATTCTGATAATTCGCGTTCCAACTTATTGTTCTTTTCTAATAAATCTGTAATTTGTTTTTGAAATTTTTGTTTTTCTCCTTCCATGTCCTCATTTTCTTTTCGGACAATCTCCAACTCTGCTTTTAATTTAATTTCGTTTTGTTCGAACGATTTCAGCTTTGATTCCAGTCGCACATTTAGACTAGACCAGTTTTCACGATCACATGATAGTCGTGCTGTGAGATCTCTTACAATGCCGGCATGTCGTTGTTCTAAAAGTTTTATCTGAAACATGTCCATCTTTTATTACTATTACAAAACAAAAAAAAAAAAACGGAATGGAATGGAATATCTATGTTAAATTACCTCTTTCTTCGTAGCATCTTCTAAAGAAGCATGCCTCTCATCAATTTCTGTTGCTAATAATGTAATTCGTCTGTTGGCGTCTTTATTATCAGCCCTAAGTTTTACATTCTCGTCACGAAGTTGTTTAGAAAATTGCCTTAGGTTATTAAGTTCTTCTGACTGTAGAACTAGACAGGCTTTCATTAAGGCAATTTGTGGCTCCTCTTCAAGATTAGGTATTTCTTCTTCCATTACTTTATTTAATTGCGCTATGTTAATTTCATCATTATCAAAGCCCAATGCAAGCAATATTCCCCGCCCATTTGGTATTGATGAACGTTCCCATAAATCTAAAACACTATTTATTGACAAAGTTTCAATCAATCCTGGTAATTCTGTAGATCAAAGATAATATATTTTGTTAAATGTTTTTCGAAAAACATGTACATATTTATACACATAAATTAGTGCAATATTCGTTTTTATAAATAAAAAAAGGTATCTAATAAACCATTTAAAAGAAATTTGACTATTTTTCCTATATCACAGTATAGATTAGTTTTAGAAGGATCTGTTCACAAATAAAAATAATATAAATGAATAGTTTTGTGTAGAAATTTTATATGTGCTTTGTAAAGTAGCCGATAATGATATGGAGTGCCGACAAATTATATCTCTACAACTAGCCACTCCATAGGAGCGTGCATACCACCAGCCATTTTAATGTATATTATTTAATTCTCATTTAATTCGAATTAGAGGAAAGACAAACCTTTGGCTAAATATCCAGATTTCGAATGATTTTTGCTTATCTCCCAGTCATAAGAATTCCAAACCGCGTGCATGGCAGATGAAAGATTTTTCAAACCTAAAGTTTAGATACATGGTGAAGTTGAAGGTGAAATATCCGATTGTTAACGTATAAAACACAAAATCAAAACGAATGAACATAAAAATACGTTTAATCAGCGCTTTACATTACATGATTTTATTAAGGTTTGGTACCTAGCGACACAGCCAATAACTTACAAAATGTATTGCGAATGAACTTAAAAATCTTATGTATTGCCAATGAACCTTATTTTTAAAATTGGTTACATTTTTAGGTGAGTTTTCTTTCTAATTTCTAATTTTCCACATTATTTCAAAAAGTTAACTGAAGCAGAACTAGCATAAATAATATGCAATTTAAGTAATTGACCTAATGAAGACATTAATTACATTAGACATCCAATATATTCGTTAAGTAAGAAGCCGAAACGTATGCCCTGTAAATGTTTATTAAATTTAACTATATTCTATAAGTGGAATGAATATGCCTACAGCATAATATAATTTTATATGTTTGAATTAAATTGCTTTATTTATATATATATATATATATATATATATATATGTATGTATATGTAATGGATGTATGTTGTATTGAATATATATACATAGATAAAACAAAGCCATATGTAGTGGAAGTGAATTAAAAGCTTTGATGCATTTGCAAAAAGAGAAGCAGAAATGTTAAAAAACTTTGTGTTAATACTTACCTAAAGATTCTACACTGCTGCTGAGCGTAGTTTTTGTTATTGGAATTGACAGATCTCTTCCTAGTTTACCTTTACTAGAAGCTAATTTTGCTTTGTTTTGATTAAATATATTTTTTTGAGCAGGCAACGAAGCACACCTTTTAAGTTTGTTTTCTGTTGCTATTGTATTACAGTACCTTCGCGACCCGGGAATATCTGTTTGTGATGTTGATCTTTTAACTTGCTGGACATTGCAACTGCGATGAGAATATACGTCCTGTTCATCATTTGTATCATCAGAATCGGACATCAATTGATCACTATTTTTGTTTTGATTATGCGGTCGAGATCTACGACCATATTTTTTCGTACCAACTACTAATTTTGGTGAAACTTCTCGATCCGATATTTCTGAAGGACTGTCAACAATGAAAGTCTCTTGTTGTTCTGATAATACCAAGGCACGATCTGAAAAATAAAAAACATCGTTTATTATAATCCAGAATATTTAAAAATAAATGTAGACATTTTAACTAAGGAGTCTTACGGAAATATTGCGTTAATTGTTCCATAATAGAATCATTACAATTTTTCGTGTTTTTGTAAAAGAATGTTGTGCCCATTATTATTTTTTACTTTTTTATTTTATTTTTGCTTCAAATCGCAACTTATGGCATATATTAAAGACAACTGATGGCATTATACTATGACTTAAGGGTATTTATAACAAAAGCATGAAAACAAAACTATGTACATTTTTAACAGGTAACTAACATTTGAAACATATTTCTCAATAATTTGCAAATGTAATTTCGGTATCTAAATAGGAATCAGGTAGAAATTTTATATCCTACCTGTTATTGGGTTCTGTCCTAATATTAAAATAGCAATTATACTCTTCAGGTATTTCCACTAATTTAGATATTCGGCACAATATTTTCTATGAATAATCATTACAAATTTTCTTTCGCCAAATGTTAGTAATTATCACATTTCATTTTACTTTTAATGTTTGCAATAATAGAAATATAAGGATTAGGAATTATCACTATAATATGGTATATGACAATATTATTAAGTTATTAATTATAATTAATACGTTGACTGCCAACTACGAAATAACTCGTAGATTGCGTTCCCTTCAAAGATGCCGTTGACTACCGCGACAATTTTCAGAAAACTTGCCGAAAAACGTTATCTTGATTTTTTCACATTAGTGAGTACCAGATAACTTGCAGATTGTGTTCCCTTCTAGGGTTCCCTTCGTAGTTGGCAGTCAACGTTTTAATATTGAAAGTATTGTATCTTTATATTTTTCGTATTTAATGAAATATTTCGAATAAAACAATAATATGAATATTTTAAAATGAGAGAACGTACAAAAAAGTGCAAAGGAAATATAAGAGAAATATTCATTTATATAATTAATTACAATACACATACATACATAATTCGTCATTACAACTCCTCAGTCAGGATTACGACTTAGCTTCTCATTGCACTACTGTTGTGTGTGTTAATTTTATACATGAATTGCGGAATTTACAGTTTAAAGTCGACACCGAACGCCAATTTTTGAGAAATTTTTCATGGCAATTTTGTTTTCTCATAGTTTTTGTCAGCATTCTGCTGAGAGAGACGTCTTATGTAGGGTTTGGACCGTGTCCTCATGTCTAATAAGCAAAGCAATCCTAATCCTAATATATATTATAAATCTTTCTGTAAGTCTGTTTTTTTTGTTTGTTAGCCAATCACGCCTGAACATCTGGACCGATTTTCTTGAAATTTGGTATATAGATTGGACTTTTGTCGGTGCAGGTTATAGGCTATAAATCTTTTCAAAATATTGACCAAAAGGGGAGAAATAATGGGGCAAATGGGAAAAAATGGTAATAGGTGCCTTTTTACGATTTAGCTTGGTTAAGTTTCCCAAATGTTTGTTGGTTTGTTCGTTAGCCAATCACGCCTGGACCGATTTTCTTAAAATTTAGGATATAGATCGCGCTTTTGTCGGTGCAGATTATAGGCTATAAATCTTTTCAAAATTTTGACCAAAAGGGGAGAATATGGGACAAAGGGAGAAAAAATGGGCAAAAATGAGTACTTTATGCATAAATGCTGTATTTTATCTGTTTTATAGGTAATTTTTTTCGATTTAGCTTGGTTACGTTTCCTACGTAGCTATTGAATGTGTTCCGTTTCTAAAGTTGAACCAAAAAGGGGGAAAGGAGACAAAAACGGGCAAATTGAGTGTATAGCCAATCACGCCTGGACGGATTTTCTTGAAATTTGTGATATAGATCGAGCTTTTGTCGGTGCAAGTTATAGGCAATAAATCTTTTCAAAATTTTGACCAAAAGGGGAGAAAAATGGCCAAAATTAGTACTTTATGCATAAATGGTGTATTTTATCTGTTTTAAAGGCATTTTTCTACGATTTAGCTTGGTTAAGTTTCCCAAACAGCTATTGGAGGTGTTCCGTTTATAAAGTTGGACCAAAAGGGAACCAAAAAGGGCGAAAGGGGCGAAAAACGGGCAAATTTAGTGCATTTATATTTAGGACTTTAGAGTATTCAAAAGAACGGGGATATTTGTTAAACCGGTTTCCGAATATTTTGAAAAATTCCTTTTTTTTATGAAACCGGTTTCAAAACCTATAAACAGTACATAAAAATATTTATTGATATTTTCATATCCCGCGCCACGCGGGCACAATCTGCTAGTTAGAATATAATTTGTAATTGTGTGTTGGCTTTTTGGACGTGAGAGTAAATAAAACTGTCATGAAGAATTTCTCAAAAATCTGTCGTACGAAGTTTATTTTAAACTGTGGGTTCCCCGTCACTCATGTGCAAAATTAACACGCACAATATAAGGTGATGTTATAAATCATAAGTCGTAATCCTGGCTGGCGGGTTTTAATGGCAAAAAATGTTTGTATGTATTATAATCACTACACTCGGTTTATTATAACAGATCAGTGTCTCTGGTGGGAATAAAATTAGCGACTCTCACGCTAATGGTCTACCCCACTAACACCTAGACTATTAGGACACCCAAGATAAATAAAAATATATTTAAATAACATCCAGATTATCTAAAGGCGAAAAGAAGACATGTGAAGGAAGTAATCTATATTTTTTTAATCCAACATTCCTACAACAATTTTATTTAGTTTGAAAGAAAAAGATGTTAAAAGATAAACTTCTGCAAATACTGAAAACAAAACAGCTCAAATAATGCACAATGCTCGGCTCAATATTAACTTGAACTTGTAAGCCTTTAGTAAATACAAAATAAAAACTGATTTATTTTAAATAAACGCTACCTATTAATAAAACTATTATTTTTATAAAGTGAACGTCTAGTGAAACTTTTGACTCTGTTTTTAATGAAATAATCTATAAATGAACGTGTCGAACCTTCTTCACTGTTTGTCAATATACATATGTATGTACATATATGGGATCTTATCTGTATTGTATCGATTTCTTTCATTTTGACGTAATTTTTGAAACAAAAAAAAGGCAAAGAAATTCTATAACTAAATAAAGGTGAATTTATTATAATTATTGTGATTATAGTTAAAACTACACTTACCACCACAATTTTTTCCAATTTCTTCGTTTTCTATAGTCGGTTTTTCTTTTTTTGTTCCCATTCCACAGCCAGTTGTACTTGCACCTTCTATTTCAGTACCAAGGAAGTTTAGCAAAGCTTCCTTAAAATTTTCAAAGGTAACATGTGATGTACGTCCTTCTTTAGCCAAATTATCAATAAGCACTGAACCCTTATCGCGTAATTCAAGTTGAGCACACAAACGTCTTAAAGAATTCTCATCTAAATAACCACACTGATTTGAATCGCAGCTCTGAAACATTTGATATAATTTGTATTCGTATGGGTCGGCTGAAAATTCCATTTTATTATAAAATATGTTATCCAAAGTATTATCGTCTTTTTCTTTCGTTGTATTATATTTGGAGAAATCAATAATAAAAATGGTAAAATTGGTTTGTTGTTCGATTTCGTTTTTAGTATTTCTTCTTTCTGTTTATTTTTACTAAAGAGTTAAGTAAAGGTATTCTTTTGGTACCGTTCGTTTGCTGCCTTCTTCATAACTTCTATATTTCCAAGTTGTTCTGCCGGCGGAGACCCCCACATGCAATTCTGATGATAATTTATAGCGATGCTCTTAATATTTTTACAACTTTTTTTACAATAATTAAAAGCTCTTCTTACGCTGCACCCTATACTACATGTAATATGTTTTAATTCGTAAATTTGTAAAAATTAATTTAAATTAGACAAAAAGCACGAAAATAAAATGAATACTTTGTTTTTTTTTACTATACAGTGAAATTGATTATTTGATTGTGTGAGTGTGTTGTGAGATGTTTTCAATCTTCTTCTTTGTTTTCTTTGCTTTCAGTACTAAATTTCTTATGTTCAAAGTCTCCAAACAAAAATACACCCCTGTGGATAATTTTATAAATAACATAAGGATGGTAATTATATGATTTTAAGGCAATGAAATAAAATTTTCTTAAAGAAACTACAATTTATTTTAAATGGATAGATCGTAAGTTTAGAAATAAAGTTTTTATTATTGGTAATAAAATAAACCATGTATGCTATTTAAAATTTAAGTATACATGAAATTTTTTTGTTCAACTGTTACAGCATATTGTTTGAGACACGCTGGCATCCAACTAACGCATTTAATGAAAAACATAGGCAGCGGCTTTGTTTTTTTGGATTCTTTTTGTCTCTTTATTCATTGTGGAGATTTTTTAAGAGGAAGAAATAATATTTTCTTTGATTTTTTTGGTTAAAAAATATTGTTGTTTTATTTTCAATGCAATGAATGCAATTTTTCTTAATAAATTGATCGTTTAAGTGAGTGTGAAAAGCTGCAAAGAACATTAACAAAAATATTAAAGTAAGAATTCTCTCAGAATAGTGTGGTGCGAGCCTTTTCGCTACATCTGACGCGGTTTTGACAAACGATAACTAATTCAAATATACGCAAACATTGCGATTCTTTTGCATAATTGAAGTAAAATATATCCGTACACTGAAGTACCGGAAAATAGATTACAACCGTAATGAATTCGTATATACGGCAGTCAGCGGTTCCAGCCGATCAAATGCACAGTTTTCTCAAGGACAAGCAGGCTTGGGAAAATGCAATAGCTCTATATCAGGGACCAGACCCATTAGATCATTGGTGGAATTATATATGCTGGTATGAAAATCACGTTCACGGTGATCCTGATAACAAATTTCGGGAAACGTTGGAGAGATGTTTAACACTTTACGAGCACAGTGATTATTATAAACAGGACGTGCGTATGGTGCGCCTATGGTTGAAGTATATTAATATGCAAAACAATCCATTGCATTTTTATCAAGTGCTGCACCAAAGAGGCTTGGGGAAACAAGTGGCGTGCTTTTACATTGGCTGGGCATTATATTATGAATCGGTTAATGCTTTTAAGGAGGCCGAAGCGGTTTATAATCTAGCATTTCAGGAAAAGGCACAACCGTATGCAGAGCTTCATCATGGACATAGCAAACTAATTTATAATAAGACAATGCATGTCCAAGCACAACAACAGCAACAACATTTACAACTTACCCAGCACTCGGGCTACCAACATCAGCAACAACATCCTGTAGCTTTGCAATCAACGAACAATAGTAATGTGACAGTTCCAGGAGCGAGCATTGGCTCAGGACATGAAAATATTCACCAATCACAAGTATACCGACAACAGGTTTCCTATCATTCTATTGCGCAGCACAACTACCATCATCAACAGCAGCAACAACAATCGCTACACATAGCTCCAACATCGACAACATCCCTACATCACGGACAGACTCCGATAGCTCCACATCATACACATCTGTATCATCACCAGCCGACTGTTCATAATCATTACCCACCTCAAACTCAACAATTACAAGATGCAAGTCACCATATTCATGGTCAGCTTACGCTTACGTCAGCAAATATTCTTCAGGTAAAGGAGCAAACACAGGAGGTAAATTTATTCTCTCTCTTTTAACATTCTTAGTTCACACTAACTGTTGTTTAAACTAACAAGACATTATTTTCATAATTTAAAACGGCTCGTTTTGTAGTATCTTGTAACAATTTTTTTTTTTTTTTTTTTTGTTATAGGTAAATACGTCCACTGTATATAGCACACAACATTCAAATATTCACCATTCCCACCAACAAGAAAGTATCAGTACAGAAAATGTTCTTCAACAACAAATGGAAAATAATCAAACGCTGCAGCAAGAGCAACATGGGTACAGTATCCCAATTGAACAACAATTACCAGCCGTAACGGCAAATGTGACAAGACAGCATTTTGATAAAAGTTTGGAAGTGTCAGCTAAACGACAGGTTTTAAAACATAATCAACAACCAAATTCAGCGCGAGAAATTGAAGTTACTGGTATAAAGTTGCCGAAAAAGTTTTCCTCTGTATGTCGCAACAATCATGAAACGTGGCAGCCCGCATTATTTTTAGAGGAGCCAGACGACCCACAAAAAGTTTGTCACTATGCGAAATCGACAGTATACCCGCCAAATTTGGGTATAGAGTTCAGCCCGGAAGAGATTAAAGCAAGACGTTCTAAATATAAAATGAATGAGTTAAGCAGAAATTCTGAACAGCAAAGACGAAGCCGAGAAGAACGTCAAGCGCATCACCAACCTGTCCATGATAACTACGAAAAAGAATCAAAAAGCAGCGTTACCCAAAATCAACAACATCTTAATGCACAAATGCAAGAAATTGGAACTATAAAAAAAGAAACATCAAAATATCAACAGCAACAGCAACTGCAACAACATCAATACTACGTACAACATCAACAGATGCCATTACATAATATAAATAACAACAATATGTATTATGAACAACAACAAAACCACGAACCCCAAACACAATATCAGGAAGAACAACATCAACCAACTATTCAGAATCAGTCAAATCAACAACAATATCATATAAATCATTACGACCAAGAAAGATATCAACAAAAACTCAATAGTCGCCAACACGAACAGCTACAGCATTGTTATAAAGACTACGAAAGTGATGGAGATCCAGAGGAAGATGAAAATGATGATAATGATCATGATCATGATAATGAGAATCAAGATACGGAGGATGAACAAGTTTACGGCCAACAAGACTCACATCAAAATCATCGACATCAAATTCATCATCAATATCATCCACAATCGACATCAAATCAACAAAATATTAATTCTTTAGGGGACGAAGGAGACTTAGAGGATCAAATTGAAGCTTCTACAATTCGTTTTAGCATGCACACTCCTAACAAAGGCTCCCAAAACAAAACATTAAAAATCAAATTTAAAAAAGAACGATCTCAAACCGGTAGCGATACTACAAATGGTAATAACAATTACAGCGCTTATACAATTGAGAGAATATACCAGACAGAGGTAAGATTTAATGAAAATATTTAAAAAATGTATTTGTATCTGAATCTGAAATTGGTTTTTTTTTTTTTTATTTAGATCGAGTCACCTTCTGCAGCCGAAAATATTATAAAACGTAATGGTAACAATAACAGTTTTCATCCTTATCTTTTGGGACAAACTTCCACACCAAAGACGTCGGTCAAGCGACAAAAAACGAAATTAAAAAAGCCTTCAAATAAATTTCAAATGCTGAACTGTACAAA
Organism: Sarcophaga peregrina; assembly: GCA_014635995.1. NCBI lineage: Eukaryota > Metazoa > Arthropoda > Insecta > Diptera > Sarcophagidae > Sarcophaga > Sarcophaga peregrina. Next base: position 480,803 of record CM025791.1, read on the forward strand.
TAGTAATTCCTCATCTGCAGAAAATGGCCATTCAAGTGTTACACAGAAAACACTTGCCTCTGTGGAAAATAGGACAAACAATAATCATACAGAACGATCAGTCCATAATGCCACATTTAATGATAATGCCAACTATTCATTCTCATCTGCAGTAGCATTAGATAACTCTAATTGTTCACTGAGCAATGCCGTTGGACGACTAAACTTCCGAGATGTAACAGCTCTAAATAGTTCCACATTAAATCAGACCCAAGTTGCTGATATATCAACCTATCAAGAAAATTCATATTTTTCAACTCAAAATGATGATGAAGCGAAAGAGCGACGTTTATCTAAAGCTTTGGAGACAATAGAGAGGCATATGGCCAAAGAGGCAATAGATCCCTTTAGCAGCGAATTATGTCGCGCTTTTCTTACGAAACTTGACTTTCCCGGTGCAAATGGAGAGGCTAGTAATAACTACAAAATTATCCAAACACCTTTACCCAAAATAGCTAATGCACGTCAACTGAATCTTACGGATGGTATTCAATTTAATATAGACAAAGAAATTGGTCGCGGTTCCTATGGTTCTGTATATAAGGCAACGGATTTATCAACAGGAGCCGTTGTTGCATTAAAATTTCAAAAACCAGCTAATACTTGGGAAATTTACATCTGTGATCAGGTAAAGGTTTTATACTTTTTTTGTTTTTCTTTTTTTTTGTTTATTTGTTATACTGAAATATAAATATGTTTTATAAAAATCGTTATATTTCCATTCAAGGTACTTAAACGAATTAAATTGCCAAATATTCTGCCAGGTCTTATGGATATTTCAACAGCAATAATTGCACCAAATGCGAGTCTCATTGCTACAGAGTTTTCACCATATGGATCACTATTAGATATTAATAACAAAATAAGGCAAGCCACCACCAAAGTAATGCACGAATCATTGGTAATGCATTTCTCAGCACAAATTTGTAATATTATACATCACCTACATCAAAATAAAATAATACATGCCGATATTAAACCTGATAATTTCCTGCTAATGCGTGTACCTAGCACAGATTTGCATTTTCCCTCATTGCGGCTCATTGATTTTGGCTGTGCCATAGATATGACATTATTTCCAGAGGGTGACAAAACAAAGTTTCGCAAAGTTATACAAACCGATGGTTTTACATGCATAGAGATGCAGGAAGGTCGCTCGTGGTCATACGAAACCGATTTGTTTTGCATTGCGGGTACAGTGCATGTAATGTTATTTGGCGAGTACATGCAGTTGCAAAAACGTGCTGGGTTATGGGATATCAAACAAAAACTGCCTCGATATTTAAAAAAACATGTATGGTCGAAATTCTTTAGCGATATATTAAATATAAAGCCTGCCAAATCTTTGCCGGATTTGAGTGAAATACGAAATATATTTGAAGAAGAAGCTTCAAAAATGGATTCGGAATTGCAAAAACAAATGCGTACTCTGTCCAATATCCTTCATAGACGATAACTTTTTATTTTTGTTTTTATAATAATTACACTTATTAATTAATATAAGAAGGGATTATTCTCTTTTCTAATCATGCAGTTTAACAATTTTATTTTATTTCTAATAATATATTTCTAATATAGGCAAACAATAAAGTCTATGTGTATTTTTATACCCAATTCTGCTTAAATGTTCAAAAAATTGTCATGAATTGAATATGTAAAGCGAGTATTTTTTATTATAATAATTAACGAAAACAATTAATATAATTTTGAAAGGGTGCAGAATTGTCTCTAATATTTTTCCTTCATTGCTTATTGCTACAGATTTTTAATAAAACACCATCTGAAGAAAATAAGTTTATGTACAACAATTAATTAAAAACAGCATTGGCACTTAAATGTTGTTAACAAACATATACATACACACATACTACATCTATTAAGCCGACTTTTATGTAAATAAATAAGACTATAAAATATCACCGAAAAGTTAAAATAAATAAAAATATATTTAAAAATTACATTTACATCTATTGTTGTCGAATGCAAATCTCTTTTATTTTTTTTCTGTTTTATTTTATTGTTTTTCACAATATGCAAAAAGAAATTTTACATTCGTTGTATTTTTCTAGAGTGAAATAACTTATGCTATTATTTTATTTGAGCTTTTCTTAATTTCACTTGACTTCAGTTTGCTAGCTAAAGTGAAATATTGTTGTTAAAGATGCCTTGTAGCTGAACAAGATCAAACAAAACATTAAATGACGGAAAAATTATAAATTTTGTAATGACAATATAATAACTACTAAGAACTGAGTTAGTGAGACTTGCTTTAATTTATAAATATTTTTATAATCACTCCCCTATTGACCGTCATTGTACAGAAACAATAGTTTTAATTCTCTCTGACAGCTTTCAATGTTAATTCAATTCCACCTATTATTAAATCAATATACATACATAAATATTTAGTCCTTTACGAAAATTTCAACAGAATCTCAACATATTTATTTCACAAGTTTAATTTAATTAAATATTAAAAAGTAAGTACATATGTATGTATGTATGTCTGTATATTCATGTAACTAATTATTCTAACTTTTCTAATCCATCAGTGTACTTACTACTCTATTCTTTAGTTTTCGAATTAAAGTAAAAGTAATATTCGATCATTGCATGTACATATTTGTAGAAAATGTCAAAAAAAAAACCATTTTCATGGAGTATTGTTTAAAATGTATGTATTTATATATGTATAGGTATGTAATACGTATGTATATACATATGTATGTATGTAAGTATAAGCATAAGAAAGCATATATTAAAGTAAATATTGCGCTTGACCCACTTTTTCTTACACAGCGTATGCAGCCAAAAACAATTGATGAAAAGAAAACTGTTAACACAAAGAAAATGTAATTTTCTTACACCAATAATAAAAGAAATCAAGTTTTCTTTTATATACCATACATAGCCCAGTAAACATTGAAACATTGAATTCAATTAGCATTGAGAATAAAGTGATCTTTTGTTTCGCGATTTTGCAATAAAAATTAAATACTAGCATCATAGCCCGATTCAAAAACCATTTTCTAGATCTCACAAAAATATTAAAAATTTAAAATTTTTAGTAGAGATTAAAATAAATATTTTTTAATGCAATTTTATTATACAAGTTTAAAACAAATGAGTAAATAATGCAAGAGTTTTACAGTGGTTAGATATAATACATATTATCACTTTGTAGTTTAACAAATTGTATTGGCTTACTGTAAAAGAGGTCATCAGTTCAAAGCTCAGCTCCGACATCACGAGAAAAATATTATAATTTATATTTCTTTCAAAGATCTTGTCTCAATAGCCATCAAGCATACGCTCTAAAAGTAAAAGTCGTGAAAAGCTTCTTAAATCTGTCGCACGGACTGGATGGTAAACTGAAGGTTGCACCATTCATTGATAAATATAACACACACAACATGAGTAGCGTAAGACGCTAGGTTCTAATCCTGTTATTCATTGTATGTATGTATGTATGTACCAGAGATCAGCAACGAGTATTCAAAACGATGAGTGGATTCAAATCATACTTATAATTTCTGATACTTATACGCATTCATACTTATTTTAATATGATACTCATACTACTTATACGCAAAGTTGGAAGTATTCGTCGTATTTATACTTAACTTTGACTCGTCTCTACTTAACATTTATACGAAGCACAAAATATGTATGATTCGCGTACGTATCATACTGCAATACTCATAAGAAGATTGTGTATGCTTTACTTGTTCTCTTTGTCTTTCCTCTCTTCTTTGTTTGTATATGCAACAACAACAAAGTCTGTAAATTTTGCTGAATGATTCGGGCCACTCGAATCACTTATAAGTATTATAAGTATTTTTCTATATTTATGAATCAGAATGAGTAGGCGTATGAATCAAACATATATCGAATCACTGTTGTAGCGAGTACGAATGGATCAGAGTAGTTGAATTTCAGTTCTGTTGATTCACTCTTACTCAAAATTGCATAAGTGCTTATGAGTAGCGGAAAAACGATTCATTGTTGATCTCTGGTATGTACATACATATGTATGTAGATCGTTTTTTCGAAAAAACTGAAATTTAATAAATATTGAGTTGACTTGTATGTGGAGGCATGCAAAAAATTTTACATAATTATTATTAAATATCTTTCATGGAGTTTGCAATTAATTACATACTCATACACTTACATACGCATCCTTGCAGTATTTGAATCAATACAATTTAAATTTAAGTTTTGTCCATAAATTCCATTTATGGCGGTGCTATTTATTAGCGCATTTTAGAATTGAAATTATTGGATTATTGGGTAATAATAAAAATATTAACAAGAAATTACAACAACAAATAACAGCAAAATAGTTTGTATGTATGTATGTACATAGATAATATTTGTTTCTGTAATGTTGAGTGAAAGTAAAGTGGGCCAAATGCAACAAACATTGTTACATTTCATTGTAATAAACAAAGGTAACTAACTAACTGTACGTGTATTATAATACGAAATATACGTATATACATGCATACATACATACATAGTTATGTACATATGTATGTATGTATGTATGTATAGGCAAAAAGAAAATCGCTAACAACATAAAAACAACAAAACAAAAAATTAAATTGCAATAAGCTCTAACATTTCAAATCATGAAAGTTTCCATTTATACGAGTATCGTTATTAAAATCGTCGTCATCTTCATCGACTTCATTGTAGTCATGATGGAAGACACCAATACTAATACCAATACTAATACCAATACCAATACCATTTACATTCAAATACATGTGACATCCATTTTCATTCACCTTGAATGTATTTGTTTAACATTTGTGCAACAAGTAATTACCAACCAACTGAGGATTGGTTTCAAAACATTTTTGTTTTTGTTTTGTTTTTTTTTTTCTAACACATTTACACAACATCTATGAGCGAACGTTGTTGCTTCTAGATTGTCTAAATCCAAAAAAAAAAGAGAAAATTGCATTCGCCAAACACACATACAATAGTGCTTTTGCTTTTTCATTTATTTTGTATTTTTTTTTTATTTTATTTTCTTGTTTTGTTTTTGTTTTTCTTTTTCAAACAATCAGCTAAACAAACCAGCCCTAGTCAACCAGCCAACCAGTCAACCAGCCAACCGACTAACCTACAATGGAAGAAAAATGAAAAATGAAAAATGTGCATCTAATGCAACTGAAAAACTTTCTTTTTTCCAATATACATATGCATACATGCATACATACATACATACATACATACATACATATATACATTAACAACAAACATGTACATAGTACATTGTATATTAATAGGATACACAATTTAGAAATAAATAAATTGTGGAATTTTCATACAACAAAAAATTAAAAAAATTAAAAAATAAAATAAAAAAATAAAGAACGAGGGAATTTGGACTTGGAACTATCATTTGACTTTGACAATGAAATACATAATTGGCAATGGTTTATTAACGATGTAGATAAGAAGTCGCAGTGGTCTAGTGGGTAGTGTGTTGGCTTATTAGACAAAAGGGCCGGGTTCGAATTCCAGGTCAGACATCAAAACGAAAAATATTTCTTCGGCGACTTCCTCTCAGCAGATTTCTGGCAAAGACTCTGAGAGTAAAAAAATTGTCATGAAAAGCTTCTCAAAAAATCTTTCGTTCGGAGACGACTTTAAACTGTAGGTCCCGCTACTCATGTATAAAATTAACGCACACAACATAAGTGGTGTGAGAAGCTAGGTCGTACTCCTGACTGAAGGGTTGTAATGGACCAATTATGTATGTATATTAACGATGTATGTAAGTATATTGATTATATTAATGATAAGCTTCTCAAAAAATCTTTCGTTCGGAGACGACTTTAAACTGTAGGTCCCGCTACTCATGTATAAAATTAACGCACACAACATAAGTGGTGTGAGAAGCTAGGTCGTAATCCTGACTGAAGGGTTGTAATGGCCAATTATGTATGTATATTAACGATGTATGTAAGTATATTGATTATATTAATGATACGAATGCAATTTTAGGCTTGAATATGCATTTTTTATTAGAAATAAAATCAAAATTATTAAGTGTAAAGCCCTTTTTTCGTGTTTGTGAACAATAGCAACAAGAGGAATTTGTGAGTTAATTTTTATTATTAGTATTTTTTTATTTTTTTTTCATGAATCACTGAAAAGAACTGTAAAATGATAAAGCAAATAACATAGTACAGTATCTCAATAAGATCCGAAAGAAACCTTCCAATTCAATTGCAGCATTTTTAATGTTTCTCCAGAGAACCAAACCTTTCAAACCAAATAAACGTTAAGCTGGTATAAATTAAAGTCATTATGTATGTTTGTTTGTTTTGCGTCGTATAGTTTTGCAATTGAATGACAAATGGAAGCAGAATTTTACTCTAATATGTATTGTCCAAATATTGGCAATCGTTGGAAGTATTATAAATTGTCCCGTAAATAGCTTAGCCCCCGAACAACATTCAACACATATTGTGGCCGTAACTTTAAGTTGCGACTTTGGAAATGGAAAATATTCGGAAAGGTTCGGACTGACTAATTGTTTTCGTAAATGGCTCGTTTTCGATTTCGTTATCGAAATAGTTTAATAATACATACGTATATATGTATGTATGCACTTCTCTAAATTACTTGTAATACTTTTTGATTAATTTCATATTAGCAATACTGCTCACTGACCAACTTTCCACTGAAGTTGACTCTGACTTTGACAATAACACCGACACAGATACATACACATACACAACTTTTGCATTGGCATTACCTATTGCAGTAGTCACAATGCCAATGTTAAATAGTGATTCGAAATTACAAGGAAAAAAGGAAAAATCAACTTTGGAAATGAAATCGCTTTTGAATTGTACATGCAATCGATTGAAAAACAAAAATTGCATTAAAAAAAAATGTGGAAATTAGTGAGTTAGTTAAGTAATGGTTAAATGATAGAGATAACCCTGTGGATTTATAAAATAGAAAATTCACACACATACACACTCTTACACACTCTTACACTCTTGCGTCTCCCTCCTATAGTAAAAAAAAAAAACAAAAACAAAAACAAAAAAGAAAACGTGCAATGAAAGAAGAGAAATTATCAAAAACATTAAAACAACACAAATTTGAGAGTTTGAAAAGAAAATGCAATTCATGTGCTAAATATAGTGTGTTGCAACGAGCAGTTGTGGCATTTATTGGTCACGATGGAATTGCATTTGTATGTTGCCCAGTTACATGTACAACATCCGTTAACGTTCGTACGAATGAATGCCAAATGCAATGCAACTGTTGCAACTACGTGTAATGTGTAATGCTGACTTACTAACCGACTCTATCATTCTCTCTGCCCCACACTGTATTTGCTTTTTGTGATTACCTTTCTTCCACCGATTACAAAGTATATTAAGTCAGGCTTACTATTATTATTATTATTTGGTTTCTTTTTTCATATTGTTTTTGTTTTTGTTTCTGTTTGCGAATGCAACACAATCTTCAGCGGATATTAGATATTATCATGGACGGTTTGCTTTCTATTGCATCTACCAATACCAGTTTGAAAGAAAACGATGGAAACGATGAAAACGATGGCTCCAAATTAAATAGTAATCAAAGAAGAAACTGCGGAGATAGTGGGGCGAGGGGAGGTTGTATTAATGGTGTTGAATGTGCTTGAATGTTCGACAATGTTTGTGATGCTTTGCAGCATTAGAAAGTGTATGAAATTCCTGCATGAGTGGCTTTTGCCAGCATAGCCGTATTCGCCTTCGTATATTTTATTGTTTAAGTATATCAATTGTTTTTGCGCTTATTGCAATTCTTTTTTCCATGCAAACTAATCGTCAGATTTTCTCTTTAACCTACATACACATATACATACATACATACATACATGCATATGTGCATACATACATGCATCCATACATGTGATTGTATACAGTATAAGTGTGTGTGTCACATTGTTATTATGAAATTTAGAAAATAAAATTAAAAAAAAAGCATTACTCACTACTAACTTTCTATGAATTCGATTTAAAGTTACTACTCTTGCCGATATTCACGAAAGTGAAATAATTCAAGATTTTATAATCTACTGAGACCAGCAAGCTGATCACTGCAAGTTTATTATTATCCAGACGCTTGCCCAATAACAATAGTTTTATATGTACGTACTCTTCCTTTTATTATCCTTTCTGTTAATATGGCCTCTCAGTGATTTAAACGGACGCATTTATTTAAGATTTTAAAAGTCGACTTAATTATATTTTTTGTAGAACGAACTTAAAGCAATTAACTGTTATTTCTATAAGAAATGAATTTCTGTAGATATATTTGTACATATGTATATTAAACATACAGTATTTTAAATAAATTATAATTTTTAAACTACTACCAGATGATAAGTCAATGTCATAATGTCATTTTATTACGTCCTGTTATTTTGGTCTCTTATCCCCATAGAGGAATTAACACAAACAATGACCCCTAGGAAGATTTCTATTTTGGGAAAACATGGTTAGTGGAACTGAAACAAAGCAAAAAAAAAAAAAATAAAATAAAATAAGAAGGCGGAAGAAATGATTTAGAACAGATTAAGAAAATTAATCTTTCGAATAATGGAAATATTTTCTCCTACATTTTTATATTCTATAACTAGATTAATTTCTTAAAAAAAAAACCACAACATATTCTATAGATCGTTTACAGATTACAGATAATAAAGTCTTAATTTTACTTGATAAAATAAGACTATTTAGATGATAAATAATTTTTAGAACATACATTTTCTTGTTATTCTATTTTTCTTATTTTAATTGCTTTTTAAAATCAGATTTACGAATTAGTTCCTCATACCACCCATGCATGTTGCACATAGCACATTTGGTCATGCTGCTTGTGTTAATTTTGTAATTTAAAGTCGACTCCGAACGACAGACTTTTGAGATACTTTTCATGGCAATTTTTTTTTTTTTTTTGCCGGAAATCTGAGTGGAAGTTGTCAAAGAAAAATATTGTTTCATATTTCATAAACCTACATACATACTACATACATAGATTAGATTACGGTGCTTACAATTTTCTTGTTATTATTAATTGCAATTAGACTTTGCTATTTAAATTAAATTTACCTTTAAGTATACATTTACAATTAGACGTTCGGTTAGGGATCGGTTCAAAACCCTGGTCAGATAACACAACAAAATATGAAAAAATATTTTTTCGATAACTTCCTCTTAGCAGATTTCTGGCAAGAACTCTGGAGTAAATAAAATTGCAATGAAAAGTTTCTCAACAATCTGTCGTTCGAAGTCGACTTAAAACTGCATATCCCGTCATACATGTATAAAATTAACACACACACACAACACACCACCGTGCGTGCGAGAACTAAGTTGTAATCCGGACTGAAGGTTTATAAGGACCAATTTTCTAGTCCACCATTGAAAATAAAAATAGCCAATATTATTCACAACAGATTTATTGGTTAATATCATCACAAGAATTTGTCAAATCTAATTTGAATTTTATTGTTAAGATTTTTTAGAAGCTTAAAAGATTTGGTGCTATTGAACGGGAGTCTAAGAAGATGGGTCTGGCAGTAAATGAGGGCAAAACGAAGTATATGTTATCGACAAGTAGAGACGTGCGGCGTATTGATTCTCAAATTACGGCCGATAACTATACTTTTGATACAGTCAAGGAATTCATTTACCTTGGCTCCGCCGTTACCACCGAAAATGATGTCAGTCTGGTGATCAAGCGCAGGATTACTCTTGCCAATAAATGCTATTATGGTCTCAATAGGCAATTGAGTAGCAGAGATTTCTCTCGCAAGACGAAACTAATACTCTACAAGACGCTCATCCTACCCGTGCTTCTTTTTGGCGCAGAAGCATGGACACTATTAAGAACTGATGCAGCTGCCTTGAGAGTATTCGAGAGAAAAGTCCTACGTAAGATCTTCGGTCCAGTGTGAGTTGGCGATGATTTTCGCATCCGATTTAACAGTGAGCTGTATGAGTCCTCAACGACATGGACATTGTACGGTGTATTAATATCCAGCGACTGTGCTGGATGAGACGAGTGTTTGATGCGGGGATCTGCGGAAGTCGGCGAAGAGGACGACCTTGTATCCGTTGGAAGGACCAAATCGAAGAAGCCCTGTCATCGATTGATGTGACCAATTGGCGTAGGCGCGCAAGAAGCAGAGGCGCCTGGAAGGATGTGTTGGTAACATTTGTAAGCAAATAAGACAAGTTTTGTTTTTTGTTTTTTGGAAAAATGTTATGTTCTTTATGCATTTATTTGTCATATAGTTTCAATGTTTACTTGCTTTTCTTTTGTTTAATTTTTTGGTCAATTTGTAGACAACAATTTTCTTTCTTTTTTTTTTTGTTTTTTTGTTTCTTTGTTTTCATATTCGCTTCACTGAAACTCCCCGAAAGAAATAGATAATTTTGTTTGGACAACACTGATGAAGCTTCTAATTATTTCGCAATGGAATAAAAAGCGAAATAAAGAATAAAAAATTTATCTTTCAGTTATTGCAACAATTTTACAGGGCAACACAAAAGTTCAAAAGCATTTGAACTCTCTGTTCCCCAACATCCCAACATGGGTGTTAGAGTGCAAAATTTCTTTTTTATATTCTGTTTGTGTCTATAAAAAGGACATTCTTTCATTTTTCTCTGCTTATACTTGTAACGTAGTACATAATCGTTGTTATTATCAGAAGGCATGAGAAAGAAGAGACAAACAAAAGCCGAATAATGCCGATGGGATTGTAAAGGACTACTGCCAGTCTCGTCCTTTTTCTGAACACCACCAACAATTCAAGGTTAAATCGATTTGATACGTCGCGTAGTCCAATGACATCAAACACAGACGAGCAAAAACCTAATGCAGTTGTGTAAACTCTCACTCATTCATTTTAAAAATGAGAATTTGTTGAGTTTGTTGACTTTTTATCGATAACAGAAACTAAAATTATATCGAAATTTCTTCTGTTAGACCTTTAAATTGACGTTGAATCCAACAATAATTCGCTTTTCTAACTACAATTACATGAAAATTAATTAATTTAAAAATTTAATTACACATTGTACCTATGTATGTATGTATGTATGTATGTATGTATATTTAATTGGGTGCATAATAGAAATTATTATGAATTGATATGTTTGATAATTTCTTTTAAAATAATCTAATATACCTTAGTGGAGATAGTTATAGTTGATAACTTATTCTTTAAAACTTTAAAAAATAATATTCTACCTGATGCTATGCAAGAAAAATGGCGACAAAGCATATGCGATTATGTAGTATGTATTGCTGATTTCTTTCCTGTTTATTTATTGCAACTTTTAGCTTTTATTGATAAAATAATGTAAAATTTCCATATATTGACTAGGAAGACGTAAAGTCGTGAGTTCAAACCTCAGCTCTGACAACTTGAAAATTTAAAGAGTTTCCTTCAGCGGTATTCTGGCAACGTTCTAAGATTCAATAATTGCCATTAAAAGGCTTGCACAAGTCTGTCATTCGGAGTTGGCATTTAATTCTGCAACATGGGTGGTGTTAGAACTTGAGTTGTAATTCTCAAGTAAAGCATTCTGATTACCAATTATGTAAATAAATCATTGAAATTGTAATTGTGTAAAATTTATTTGAATTAATATTTATTCGATAATATTTCCCTTGTTATCGGTACCATTTCCCAATCAAATGGAGGAGAGTTATTTACTAAAACTGGAATTGGAAAAGTCAAAATAAGATTTTCCTTTTGCTCAAATCAATCAGTATAAATGTATCATATATGTATACAGTGAGTGTCAAAAGTGAGTGAGAGTATAATAAATTTCATTGCCAGTTTTTAAAATTGATGTTAAAAAATTTCGAAATATCAAATGTTTTGCGGGCACTCACAATAAATTATGATGATTAGTGTTCTGGAATTTGGAATTTGGAAAACATCCTTTTTACAATTACATTTTGAATTTAATTTTCAAATTTTCAATTTTTGTTTTTTTTTTTTGTTAGTTTTGCTACCGCACTCACACTTGTGTACGTGAGTGATACTTTCGTAAGTTCTTTCTGTTTGTTTTGTGAAATTTGTTTTCATTTAAAATTTTCTTTCTTTTTTGTTTTTGTTTGTTTGCTATTCAATGTTGGTCTTTGTTTTTCAAAAGTGTGTAGACAGTCGTCTTGATTTTAAAATATTCGTCGAAAGGGAAAGGCTATTAGACTGTTCTCGGGCAGAAACATTTTTAATAGTTTATAGAAAAACAAAAACAAAAAAAAAAAAAGAAAAAATCACATATGTATTCTATTTACACATACCGATGTATATACATATATGTGTACATATATACTCCTCTTAAAATGGACAAAACTAACAAATATATGTACATACATATGTATGTATGCATGTATGTATGTATATCATAATGAACAATAAATGTGTGTATGGACAAAATTAGAAACCAAACTCAAACCAATCGATTTGACCGTAAAGGAGGTAGGGGGGTTTAAGTAGTAGTAGGGTTCAATGAAAACTTCAGGTTTATTTTTGTTTATAGATATCTGTATGTAGGGATGTACATATGTATGTATGTCCATTAGTCAAGTCTTTTATAATATGGTATGCTTCAGAAAACTTGCATTTCCAGTACATTGACATTTTGGTGCTTATTTGCAGAACAGTCAAGTCAGGTCAGGTCAGGTCAGGTCAGGTCGTAAATGATGAACGAAGCTATATCCTTGATATCAATAGATGATAGCTCCGTTAAGCTAACAAGGAATGGGGAGCCAAATAACCTATATCTACACCTAGCAAGAGACGGGCACTGGCAAAGAAAGTGAATAACGCTCTCCTCTTCCTCAGTGGACCTGCATCCACGGCAGAAGTCGTTAAAAGGGAGCCTCATTCTCTCGGCGTGCCTACCCATGATCCAATGACCCGTTAGCACGGCCACTACAGTCGAGATGACATCACGATCGAGACCAAGTAATCGGTTGGTACGCCTTCCATCCATCCTGGGCCAGGTAAGTCTAGCGGTGGAGCAGGACTCCTCATTGACCCAGGATAGGTTGACGTCCCGAAGGAATCTCCGCGCAATGGTCAACAGAACAGTACTTGAAGTATGTAAGCACCAATGTATGTACATATGTATGTACATGCGTTAAAAGTGTTAAAATAATAGATTAAATACAAAAAAGTATTCCTTTAAATAAATACATACATACATACAATACATATGTATTTAATTGTACATTGTACATAATTAAAAAATTATGTTATATCACAATTAATTGTATGGAGTTGTTTGTGTACTGCAAATGAAATCAAATGTCGACTGAAATTAGAAAATATTAAAGCCTATTTATGTACATACGTATATACGTACATAAAACATTCATACGTACATATTTATTTAAATTCGTTCGTATTTAAGGATTGTCACATAAATATTTTGACACTTTCATTGCATTTTTTTCGAGGTAAGCATGTAGGTCATCTAATGTTGTAGTTCCTGATAAATAGCGGGCCCTCTATGGACATGCATTGAATGTAGTAGTGTGAGAAGGTTTTGGTAATTGAGCCCATGATATTCGTTGTGACTATTATCCTCTGAGTGGAGTAGAGGTCAGAGTGCTCCCAAAATTAATTGAATGGAGATAATTGAAGCGTCAGAAGCGAAATAAATTCGGCAAATGGAATGAGATCTTTTTTGTCTTGTTCGCGTTTGAACCTGGATTGCTCGATTTTGTAGTCGAGTACTTTGAACGCCAGAGTACAACACTACTCCATCTCTAATCAGCATTCGATTGTATAAATAACAATAATATACGTATGTATGCATGTATGTATGTATCTTGGAATAGATCAATCAATCATTCAGATCATTCCAATTAAGTTTATTTGGTTTTATGTATTCAAAACAAGAACTTGGCGAAATACGATCTTAATAATAACAATAATAACAACAACAACAATAATAACAATAATAATAATAAAAAGAGAAAGCGACTTTTCTACATAAAGAATATAAAAAAAAAATAAAAAAGCTAAAAACCGATATAAAATGAAAAACAAAAAACCTATGCAGCACCACAACACCACATTTTAACAAAAGCAACACCAACAATACCAGAATCTGGCACACAATGGAAACAAGTTTGAAGAAAGAAAAAAAAACAAACAAAAACTGTGTGTTGTTGTTGATAGTTTACGTTTTTTTCTTTTTTTTTTTGAGAAAAAGAATAAACTAGGTCGGTTAGTCTGTTACCAGAGTTACACACGTTGGTAATTCTATCGCAACACTTATCCAACACCAATAATAAAGCGGCTGCAAACAAACAATTCATATTACGAATAATCAAATGAAATTTTCAAACATTTGAAGTTTGCTTGAAACATAGCTACTGAAATGCTAACAGCATTTTTCAAACTAATACATGCATGCATGGTATTCGACTACAACAAGGAGAAAGAGAACGGGCGATCTTAACGTATGTACATCTGTATGTATTTTAAATTTATACCGGCTGAAAGAAAAGTTGCAATCAAACATGCAACATGATGGCCAAACCTTTGGTTTTGTATGACAAACGCTGTTAGTAACAAACACGAGGTAAAGCCATCGATTTTCCTCGAACTTGAACATTGAACTTGCTTATTACAATATTCTGCAGATGTATTGGTTGCTGTTAGCTGTGAGTGGGCATTTATTTATTTTTATTTGCACGTGTATGTGTGCTTAGTCATTGTTGTAATCATTGTTTTTTTTTATTCCTTAAGATTTATTAAATCATTTTGTTTGATACAAAAGCAACGCTTTATGTATTTATACACTACACAAGTATGCATACTAACAAATACATATGCACACAAGTCGGTCTGGTGTCGTGAGCGCACGAGGAATTTAAATATCCAGTAGGAAAATTATTATTTGATAGGAATTATTACTAGTTTAAAACTAAAGAAAAAAATAACAAAAAATTGTTGAATGAAATTTAAATTATATATCTTTGCGCAATGAACGTCCATTAGTGCGAATTATACAATGACAGACATTTTCGTAATATTGGAAAATTCATATCATTGGACAAAAGTGTTTCGTCCTATTTATAATAATATTTAATAAAATAAAACACATGTTTAAACTTTAATAATTTCATTCTGACTACATATGTATTTACAGTTCACGGCAGCAAAATAAAATTAAAACTTAATTAAAACATGTAGTAAACGTAGCATATTCCTTAAAAATATGTATACAGTTAATGCACAATATTTATAATTCCTACTATTGGAAATTCCTACAAACGAAGGCGCTTACCTACGTATGTGAAAAATGCGAAACAATAATACAAAGTTGATAAGTATATGAAAAATCTCTGATTGAGGGTAATTTGTAGATTTCCAATTGGTCATTCAACTTTCTTTATGCTGTCGTCTCCCGCATATAATGCCATTCACTCACGTTGGCATAAATGTGAGCTGAAATAACAATAACAACAAGAATAGAATGTTTAGAACACGTTTGAATTTATGTCATTAAACAACAACAACAACAACAACAAAAAAACCACAATGGGAAGGGGAATGTTATTCAACAACGAAATGATCAAGCTTAAAAGGGATGGAGAACAACGTGAGAGATATTAATAGCCAGCAAGTGTAAGAAGAGTAAAGCATTGCTAACAAAAATGAGAACAAGAACAGTTCTCACTCTATAGAAGAAGAAAAATATTTTAATTATTATTGTAGTGGTGAAGAGAGGCAAATATAAATGATTACTACATTAGGTCAGGGATGGAAAAGTATATTTGTTAAAATAGTGGTATTCTAGTCTTTTGAGTACAATGCTAAAAAAAATTCATTTTATCGTATTCATTTGATTGAAAAATCTAAAAATTATTTTTAAAAAATTCATTGGGGATCGAGTTCTAATTCAAACTGATTCAAATATAAAAAATACAAACGTTTGAAGCGTTTCTACTGTAAACGGAAACCCGCATTCGTATATAATTCTACTTATATATAATTCTATTTATATATTGGTCAATGCATTAAAGAAGTTATTAACTTTTGCTGATATACATACCTACTATGTATGTATGTAATTCTATATGGATTTATTTTTATCTAAATATTATTTATTTATGCTTTGCTGTAAGTAAATAATTGTTTTGTTTTATTGTACAATTATTCTGTAAACAAAAATAAATTGGCACAGCTATGCGTTAGCTACTGTTTCACGTGTATTAAACAAATTAAATATGTTCGAATTCGCTCATTTCTACACTGAAAATGGCTTTGAATGATGGGATATATACTTTTAAAATATTCTATGTACTATGTAATACGCATGTAAAATTAACATTTTAAACGGTATTAAATATATTACTTTCTAAATTGTTTTGTAAACTAGACAAATCATAATATTTAAAAACGAAATTGTTGAAACCGCAAAATGATATGATAGTTTCCAGCCCTGAACCAGACTACCAACACAAGCAGACTGAACGATTTGCTTAAAGCAAAAACAGAAACGGGAGGGGGTTTAACGAGAACCAAAATGGAATTTCATCACAACAAACTTAAAAACGCAGCAGTGTGAAAAAGAACCACAACCTGAGTAAAACGACGGTTAACAGAACAGAACAGAACAGAACAAAACAAAAGAAAATTAAGTAAATTTATTACCACAATTCTTATGAGAACATTGTTATTACGAAAATTGAACAAAATGAAATAAATAAAATTAAAATTTTTTATAAAAGTTACTTCGAATGTACACAAAGAAATAAAAAAAAAAAACAAAAAATAAAAAATAATCGGCGTGAGAGGAGGATGATTAAAAAAATAAACAAACAATTTATAAATTCGCAAATTAAAAACGCATAATTCTAGATTAATTCACTAAACGATAATGTGCACTGACTGACTGCCCTAATATATGTATGTACATACGTATGTAAGTACATAACTCGCTGTGAATTGTATAACGATGTTTTACTTTTAAATTAGTTGCATGAAATAATTTGTAAATATATTCAAGGCGCAAAAGACCTATTTTTTGTTGTTTTAAAAATAAAAATGATAAACAAAGCAAATAGCCCAATAACAACGTTAAATGCGCCTTAAAAATTCACAATAAAAACACTTTTTTTTTTGTTATTTTTAAAAGTATGCCGGTATAAAAATACATTTTATTTTTTTTATAATTGCAAATAAAACAAAACAAATTTCATTATACGTAGAGGCATACATACATACATACATATGTACGTACGTCAGCAGGCACAAAACGTGATTACATTTTTTGTGCTTTTGGAAATTGTATGTGTGTGCGTGTGTGCATGAATACGAATGTGAACAAGAGCAATAACAACAGACACCTTAAACAAATAACGCAACACCAATTGAAATGTGCTCATAAATACCGGCCTTTGGAGAGAAAAAAAAAAAAACAATAACAACAACAACAACGATTGCATTAGAAAAAAAAAAACTATCAGTGCCAACGACGCTGCATAAAATACAAAACGTGAGTTCAACTGAGAATATTTTCTACATGTGTGTGTGTGTGCCTGTTTATGTGGTGAGTAAATGAGTCAGAATAACTATTTTGTGTGCGAATTTATAGAGAGAAACTCTAATTTTGACAATTCTAAGAAAAATGCAATGAAAACAAACAAAAATTATATACTTATGTACATATGCAGTATACATACATACATGTGTAAGTATTTAATTAGATCATGTGTAAAATTTGAATAAAGTAATTAATAGAGATCTTTAATTTAAATAATAGGCATACATACATATAGGTATATATGTATATGTATGTAAATACATACAGTAAATTAAAGTTATAGAGTAAATGTCGAAAATGCTTTCGAGTATTTGTAAATTTCGTTTAAAAGTGGCTAAAAACTAATACGTATTATTATTGAAAGTCATTTATGTATGTATGTATGTATATGTAAGTAGGTATCAGATATTTTTTTGTTTTTTTGTTTTTTTTTAAATGAACAATATTGTAAATACATACATGCATAATAATCTTATAATAACTGTAAATAAGTTTAATAAACATTAATGAGCATTAGTTTGAGTTTTGATTTGCTTAGGATTGTTAAACCTAACGGCCAGGCCGATCATCAATAGCTTTTATTCTTTTAATAATCTTCTCCTCTTACATATCCATATACATACATACATACATACATAGGTATAGGCAAATTGGGAGTTTATCTACAATGTAATTACAAAAGTATTTCGATTTTCTTTTCAGTTTCCCTTGTTGCCGTAGGATAAAAGGAGAATATTTACATACATACATATGTATGTAACATTATGTTTTGATTTTTTTTTATTCAACTTTTAAATGATAACATACATACATATGTACATACAAATATACATCCATTGATATTTAAAATGATTAAATGATTACATCATCATCAAATTATGTAATGCGAAACAGAGACAAAGTAAAAATGAAGCGTAAATTAATGATTTGAAGTGCATACATACATACATACAAACATACATATGTACACATGTATGCATGTATACATGTATGTATGTATGTGTGTATGAGTGTAGATGTAAGGATATTTGAGAAAACTAATCATTATAAATAATAAGTGCTTAATAATTAAAACAAAAACATTAACAGCGCCTCTTATGTTATGTATATGTATGCATGTATGCATGTATGTATGCATACATTTGCATACACACATACGTACGTACAAATTGAACTTATGAAGCCCTAGTTATACTTGATATGTGCTATACGAAAATATTGAAAAAATTGCCTATTTGAATGACTAGCTAGCTAACCTTTAAGCATTTCTATGGAGAGTTCACACAATATCTTTCATTCCCTTCCGTTTTTGAATTATGTACATGCACATGTGCATACATACATATGTATGTCGTTCTATTATCAAATAGAAATTGTCGAGTTGTTGTACGTGAGTCCGTGCTATGCCTTTTCTTTGAACCTGTGTTGGTATTTGTATGGAGTGTTGATATTTTTGCAGATACAGAAGAACTCTCAGTTAACGATAGTGAGCATGTGTGTGTGTTTTCTTTGCATTTATTTTTATTTTTTTATTTTTTTTTTTGTTTTGCAGTCTGGCTGGCGCACATTCAGTTCGCTTGAGTTTATTTTTTAATTTTGTTTGCGTTTATGTTCTTGTTGTTTCTGTCGTATTATTCTTTAAAGTTAATGCACCCCAGTAGAAGTTCAAGGCTGAACGAATCAGTCGTGTTTTGTTGTGGTAGTTATTTGTCGTTTAGTCTTGAGCGAAAAACAAAGGCAACAAAGATATACACTGTAAAGGACTTACATACACACAGACGTATAGGCGTATTATACTCACACATGTTGCATGAAAAAAATATAAAAAAAATGAAAAAAAAGAAAGAATACGATCTGGTTGTATATTTATTTATATGCTAGAGTAAAAGTATGTACACGAACACATTAGGACAATGATGGTAAAGCGAATGTATAAGTTTAAGCGAACATTGCTTAAAATTTTGAATAAAATTTTGTTGAATGAAATACAATGTATGTATGCATGTATGTATGTATTGTATGTATGTATGTATATATAGTAAATATGTATACAATTTTAGTCTGATATTCTACAATTGATTTCGTTAACGATAATTATTAAGCGTAAGTTCTCTGACCTATAAGTTAAGAATGATACCGAATACCTTGGATAATTTATTTGCACAATAAATGTTTCATTATACCTAGAATAAAGTGGATACAAGTAATAAATGACAGATGATTCAAAGTATAGAAGCCTTTAAAAGTCGATAGATTGAATATATTTAGTGTACATTTCTGTGTGTACATGCACACATACATACATATGTACATATGTGCATATATTGTTTTCTTGATTTGATTTATTATTTACTTCATTTTTTATTTAATTATACATAATTATTTATAATCATTAATAATCATTCATTGACATTGTATATGCGAGTGTCATAGTGTCAAAACTTAAAAATCATGATTTTAAGTACAACTGTTTTAAGGGCTAATTTTTTAGGGCCCAAAAACAATTTTGTACACACCATCGAACATGACATTGTATCCACTTCAGCATACTTTATGTATGTATGTCAGTAATACGGCAAATTGCGATATCTTTATACATATGTACGTATACATTCCAATACATGAACATGATAACATTTCGAAAGTTAGTTCCAGTATAGGTCACTAATTTTAGATCTAACCAAGGGTAAACTGAGAACAGAATTGTCTGTTACGGAGATCAATTAAAAACACAAGCATATTTACAATTACTGTAGACATTGTGTAGTTAATAAAGTGGTACGGAGATACTACGTCTTAATTCATATGATGTTCCTTTAAAAGAAATAACAGCGCCTACGAGACAAATTATTACAGAAGAGAGCGTTAAAAATAGCGAATAACAACAACAATATCGATTAAATAATAACCATTTTCTTTGTCCATTTTTATTCTTTTATTCTCTTTCTCTGTTTTTTTTCGCTCTCTCTCGACTTAAAAAAAAATGTTGGACGGCAGAAAAAGCTGATGAGAACGAGGCCTGCTGCATAAGAAATAAATGATCGCAATATTGCGAAATTCCTAAAGGTATTAGTATGGACTTGTAATTACGTATGTATTTACATATATGGTATGCATTTGTGTGCTATGCATGTGTTATATAATATAGAACAAAAAAAAAAAAATAAGCAGAAAATAGCAAGAATTTAATTGCGTTTTATATAATTTTTGATTTGTATACCCTACACAAAATGTTGCCGATTCATAAGCACCGATGTTATCGGCGATACCTTTATCTGTCAATACGATTGTAAACATGAAATGTTCCCCGGCACCGCCATGAATAGAACGAAGTTAACATTGTTTTGAAAATGTTATAATGCAGACACAGGTCCTATAGGATTATGTATGTATGTACGTACTCTGTTTGAGGTTATGTTTACAAATTTTGTTTTTGTTTTTAATGTGTAACACAATTTATGATATTGTCGTTTTGTTTTGTTTCGTTTCGTTTCATTTCATTTTTATTTTTATTTTCCTTTGGGTATTGGGTATTTGACGTTGACGCTGGCCGTTTTATTTAAATGAGTGCGGTAATATTGGTAATTTGCAAAGTGTTGGGGGTTTATTCTTCGTGTGTGTGTGTGAGTGAGAGCATGTGGATGGGTAAAGTGTCTGTTGCGTTTGTTGTGTTTGCTCGTTGGTTTGTTTGTTTGTTTGTGTTAATAATGAAATACAGTTAAAGAAGGCACCGATGGCAATGGCACAGTACAAGGTCACTTTCGATGTGTTGTTATTTTGCATTGTTATTCTATGTATGTGAGTAAATTGTTGTTGTTGTTGATTATGATATCAATGTACCGAGATGTTATTCTTAGTGTTGTTGTTGTTGTTGTTGTTTTGCGACAAAAGGTCTCTGCACTTTTAGAAAAAAAAATTTATACACATTTTCTCTGCGCTTACGCAGTTAAGTTTATAAATTTCTTTTTATTTATTTAATATTCATTGTAAAAGTACATAGTACATACATACATACATACATACATACATACAGCTGTGTTCAAAATAAAAGGAGTACTACCATGTAATACCAATTTGCAAAACATGATACATATATTCCAATGGTAGTTGCAACAATATGTTAGAAATAAAATACAAAAAAGAATCTAGTAATAACTAGCGATGAAATTGATTCATTTCTGTGTTTGCCCTTGATTTCAGTTGATCAAAGAAAAATAGGAGTGCTAGTGTATAAATAAAAATATAACAGCATAGAATTTTTTAAAAAAAAGTGAGCAGTAAGTACGGATAAGGTTCAGCGGATTGCCTCTTTGAGTATCACTGGAGTGAGGAAAAGTTGCCCTCAGGCTGCTCTTGATACTATGCTCTGTCTGACCCCCCTTTACTTATATGTCAAGCGGTGTGCAGCGCGTAGTGCAATACGCCTGAGGGAATCGCGCTGTTGGAAACAGCGCTCGATAGGTCACTCCAGAGTTCTGAATACCGTCTTTCCTGACGGAAGGTACGGACTTTCGGAAAAAGCCACTGATTATATTGTGCCTGAGGCTATGTTCCTACCTGGTTTGAGAATACTCATACCGGATAGGGCACAATGGAGTGGTGGGGTACTCCAGGGGCAGAGTGGTATACCCATCTTCACAGATGGGTCTAAGTTAGGTGGATGTACAGGTGCTGGGGTTTTCTGTAAGGAACTCGGTTTTGAACTCCACTTCAGGTTGAATGATGACTGCAGCGTTTTTCAGGCGGAGATTTTCGCAATACTGAAGGCTATTGAGGCCATAGCTGGTGGCCCATCTTCGGATTCGGAATCTTACACGATCTTCGTTGACAGTCAGGCTGCCCTTAGGGCCATTGCGTCGGTCTGGTGCAAATCACGGCTCGTTCGCGAGTGCAAAGAGTCGTTGAGGAGTTTTGGACCGGACCGTATCCGTCTATGCTGGGTTCCGGGTCACAGCGGAATACTGGGCAATGAGACGGCGAATGCCTTCGCTAGGTTAGGTTCGCTTTCAAGTGGCGATTTGACGGTTGGTCCTGACCCCCCAGTCTGTCACCTCTATGGTCTCATTGATGGATGGGTCAGGAGGGAAGAGCAGAGACGTTGGGGGAACGGATCGGATTGTTCTGTTTCTAGGCATCTGTGGCCTGTTGTGGACAGCAAGAGGACAGAGTGGCTGCTGGGCTTGGTTAAGGCCAGCTTAAGGTTGGTTGTCGGTTTTATCACGGGGCACTGCGAGATTAGGTCGCTGACGGGGATCTGGAACAGATCCCAGCCGGACTATTGCAGGGTATGTTGCGATGAGGAGGAGTTGGAAACTGTCGAACATCTCCTCTGCAACTGCCCAGCCCTTGGTAGGTTGAGGCTGAGGACCCTTGGCAGGGCCTTCTTTGAGAACTTGAGTTCTGTGTCGAGAGCCGACATCAAGGCTCTCCACAGATTCATTAGCAGCTTGGGCTGGTTGAGAGGTGCTAGGGCTTCATAAGTGTAGTCGCACTCTCAACCTCTGTTGTTTTGTGTCTGTTGTTTTTTTTTCGTTCCTCTGTTTCCTATTCTCCTTCCCCTTTCCTATTTTCCTATATCCTCCTTTTCCTTCCTCCCCTAAGGACAATGTACAATGGGTCAATTTGGACCTCCGGGTACTGTGCTTGTCTTGACCGACAGGTGCACGTCCTCTAACCTAACCTAACCTAAGTACGGAAAAATGTAATTAAAACTTTTTTTTACAGTGATTCACATAAATTTTTGTAATAGTGGGACGACAAAAGCATTCTACTGAAGAAAAGAGAGAACTTATTAAAAATCTTCGAAAAAAAAATTCAAAACTTACAAAGAAATTAAGGAAATCCTAAGTTACTTCGATCAAATGATCACAAATGCATTAAAATATAAAAAAGTCCAAAAAGAGTGGGCTCAAGGACAAAACATCAACTGTCAATGACTGGCACTGGGTCTAGACAGTATGTTAAATGTCTGCCCAACACCAAATATAAAGCTTAGAATACAGAAAAGACAGTTAAACATGGTAGAGCAAAACTAATGGTATGGGGAAGCTTTTCATATAATGGTGTAGGCCAATTAGAGACAAAATTAATAGGAACGTTTATGTCGGCACTTTGAGAGAAGTGATGTTACCATATTCCACGCTTCTAAAATGGATATTCCAACAAGATAATGACACGAAAAATACGAGTAAATTGGCAAATGAGTGGTTTCGGGTTAGCGGGGTAAAGGTTATAGCGTGGCCAGCTCAGTCTCCTGACCTTAATCCCCTAGAAAATATAAGGGGAGATGTTAAAAAGTATGCTGCTTTTGTTTAAAAATTATTAGGTTGTGTGCTAACGCTCCTATTATTTTGAACAAGTAATTTTGAGAGTAAGTTGTATTTGTATGAAATATTGTTTGTTTTCGTTGTTTTAACTAAATAATTAAGTGTTAAAAAATTAGAAAATTAGAAATAAATTTTAAGTCAAAAAAATTTGATATTTCTTTATCATTTTTCTTAATTTTAAACCTTGCTTTTTAATGAACGGCACTCCTATTATTTTGAACACAACTGTATATGTATACACAAATATTAAAATAAGAATAATTTCATTTTTTATTCGATATATTCGTATATACATACATACATATATACATACATATGTATATACATACGTATGTATGTATTCTGTATAATTGAAATATTGTTAATATTACTTGAAGTTTGCATTTTATTTTTACCTAATAATAATTAATAATTCATTGGCAACATTATATGTAAATACTGATTATGTACTTTTAATTAATTATAAATTGTGTATGTTTTTAAATCCTTTCCACTATAATTTATCTTGGAATTATTGTTTTAAAGATATTTTCTTATGTTCCGTTTGCAAATGCGCACATACAATTTGATTTTTAAATAACAACTTCAAAATGCATATGCACTGTATGTATGTATGTATTTGTATGTAAATGTATGTATGTATGTAAATTTTAAATTTTTCAAAATCTTCAAAACAAACAAGTTACACAGTGGACCTTAGCTAGTGGGAATTATATATGTATATACTGTATATATGTATATGTACATATGTATATATATGTATTTTGTAATATCAATACCTACATATGTACTATATTTTTTTTATAAATAATTTTTTGTACTTAAACAGGCATGAAAGAACATACTAATGTATATACATACTAGTGGATTTGGATAATCCATAATTATTTGAAATTTCAAACCATGAAACCATGTTTCATTTTCGTGGTCTGCTATAATTTTTATTTAATTTATCTTGCAAAGAAATTGTCTTTTTTACATCGTTTTACTTACATCCTTTTTGACAGTTAAAAACACGAAATTGTTTTAAAAATAAAAAAAAACTTCACAATAACTTCGTTAAACGTTGATGACCGCGAAAGAATGAATTGAAAACGTTATAAAAACTTCATTCATACGTAAATAATACAAAAACTCTTGTAACAAATCACCATTCGTACTATCGAATAGAAAAAATGCCCTATCTATTCGTATTATAGAATAGGCAATGCAAAAATTTTGCCTCTAGTATTATTAGAAATTCCTAATAAAGAGATTTCATACTACTGGACTGGTCCACTCTATCTAGTATAACTGCACGAGCAATCATACATTTCGATTCGATTCTCAATATCAACATAAACTGCTACACTGTATACAAATACATACATATGTATGTATGTATGCATGTATGTATGTGTTAAGATTATTCTATGCAACGAAATCATTAGCACTTTGAGCAACAATTAAATTGTGTTTGGACAGTATGGAGATTTCAATTAAATGTTTAATTTCGTAACTGGTTTACAATAAACAACAATAACTTTGTTAGTTAAAATACGGTTAAATGACTTTCTTTGCTTAATAAGTAGTAATTACTATTTTTATTCGTATTCATATTTCACTGATGGTCGTACAGAAGAATAATTACTGTAGAAATCACTTAACACCAATAACGGTATTTTAAGTAACTTAGTAAGCGTTCTTATGTAATCTTCAGTACATACATACATACATACACACATACATGCATATGTATGTATATAGAAACAACATACTCGCCTGAATTTTTCATCATTTCACTGTTATGATGTGTGTTACTTGTTTAGTATTCGTTTAGAAAAACATTTTTGGTACTTTCGCCAAACACGTCACCCAAACCATAAGCTATAGAACTTATGCATGTTTACGTGCCTCAAAATTTTACTTTAAACACTGTTTAACTAAATGAAGGCAAAAAAACAAAAACAATTTATTCATCATTATTATAATACGTAGTCTTAAGTACAATTACGAAACTTTCTTTCTTTCACTCGTTCGTTTGGTCGTTCGGTCGTTTGTGTATTCATTCTTTGCATTCTTTGTTTGTACTTTTCCTCTTTATCTCTTTGTGCTCTCAAATATTTCATTTTCTTTTGATTTTGTTATTCTTTCGGTGTTGGCGCTTTCAATATAGAATTGGGCCAAATAACGGTTTGAATGTTTATTAAAGCACAGGCGCACGCTCTCACCATTACTTGAAACAAAAATCTGAGAGAACGAATTAAGAATACGATAAACTCTCTCCCAGTAACGCAAAAAATAAAATAATAAAAAAAACAACAACAACAACAACAGAACAAAGTGTCGTAATATAATGTTAAAATGTTAAAATTTCGGTGTGTTTGTCCAAGGGGCCCTAATTGTTCAAGAACCGGTTAACGTGCCCAACAACTAAAATATATTTTGTATGTGTATGTGTTAATAAAAACCAATATAACTTGCAACAGTGCTATCAACTCAACATACATACATACATACATATGTAATTCATGATGAATTTAGAACAAATTTATACGACTTTATTTCTTATGAAAAATACTACAAACATACTTACATACATATGTATGTGTGTATGTATGTATGTTCATAATTTCAAAATAAAAAAATATATTAATTTCAAAAACAAATTATTGAAAAACAAAAACAAAAACAAAAACACATTTTAATCAAAGATTTTATTTGAAATGAAAATGAAAATTTGAATTTGGCAAAACTAAATTGGGTTCTCAATATTTACGTATATGTATGTATGTATGTATGTATGTATGTATGTATGTGTGTACTTTCTGTATTAACTTTCAAGTTATTCATAATGATACATATTTTTGTGTTGTAATAAAATTTCAATTCATGATGATGAATATGTTTGTAAGAATTGGATTCATGTTGCATGTAATCATACACAATATATGTACGAACATTAATCTAGTATGTATGTGTACTCGAGTTCTGTCTGCTTTAACTTCTTGAGTCTTTATTCCACTTCATTCATTTCATTCAGAGAGGAGAAAGTGTTACACACGAGTTTTCTTTATTAATTTATTTGTATTTGTATTTTGTTTTTTTGTTTTTTAACTAAATAAAGTCGTACACATAATTTGAAAACGCGTTAAGCATATAAAAAATGAAAACAATTGTTATGATGATTACGACAATAATGATAATGATGATGATGATGATGATGATAATTCCCATTCGAATAGTGTTTGTAATAGATTCAACAAGTCTTTTCTATATCTTCGTTCCTAAATATTGTATGTATGTGTGTATGTATGTATGTATGTATGGATGTATGTATGGTAGGTAGTTCTTTTTTTAAGTCTCAATATGAACAAATTTCATTTTCATTAATTGTATGCCATTAGATACATACATATTTACTTATAAATATATACATACATGCATACATACATACATACCTGTATGTATGTATTTAACCGATAAATAATGACAACTTTCAAAATTCAGAATATTTAAGTAACATTTCTAATTTTATTTTCAATATAAAGAAATTAACATTAACACAATACATACATACATACATATGGACATGTAGACATAAGAATCGGTATGTAGATACTTATGTATGTACATACATATGTGAATGTTTCTTCAAGTATATGTATGTATGTATGCAGTGTATGTATGAATGAATCGCTTAGAAATATCGTATTAAAATAAAGGTTAACGAACTGTTTCTGTAACTATACATAGGTATAAATAAGCTTTTTTTAACTTAAATTTCTCTTCAGCATATAAGTTGGCAGCTGAAAGTAAAAAAACGAAAGACAATAAAAAAAAAAAAACGAAAAATTGAAATCAGAAATCATTTCGTCATAAATGTCGTTCGTTTTAAATCTGATGACGAATACTTGATTTAAAAATAAATACATACATATGTATGTAAGCATGTATGTATGTATGTAAGTAAATATATTAATGTGGTCACATACATATCTATGTATGTATGTATGTATGTCATTCAGTCCATACATACATACATATCTGCATATCTGTCTGTCTAAAAAAATTCATACAAAAGCAAAATTCATTCTAAAGCAATTCGTATACGGATTGTAAATTATTTGAATGAAAATGTGCTAGAGCATGGTTCGGTCTTTGAGAATTGAAAAAAAAAACAAAACAAAACAAAACAAATAGCTTTCAAATATGCCCACAATTTACTTTGACACCGTGGCTGGTATGTCTCTGTGCAGTAGACTTCATGTTTCCTCATAAAAAATAGTTCAGCGAGGTTAAATGCCATGACCTTATCGACTAATAGACTACACTTAAACGTGAGTTTAATTGGTCTCCAAATTAAACTGTGTAGCATGTGGTACCGTCTTGTTGGAACTACACGTCAATTTAGTTAAAATCTTCGATTTTTGGCATAGAAATGCTAGTTATCATCGCACGATACTGTATTGCCTGCTAACTGCACTAAACAGTGTATCTTTCAGAGTGCATTTATAATTTTTAATTGACGTTGACGTACCCATTGAACAGCTCGATCGATGAGAAGATTGAAACGACCACAAAATAAACATACGTTATGATTTACATATATTTCTCACACAGCAGTCCATTTGTTAACGAATTCATGCTGTAATTGCAAACTATACTGACACTTTTATTAATCGGAAAAATAAATCACAAATTTATTACAAAATTTTCGATTATTTTCTCTTAAAAAATATGCTTTAGTTTTAGTAACCTACCTTAGATGCATGATACTCACTGACGATTACTTTGCTCTTTTAAATTAATCAATCTCATGCCTTCCGGTGCACTGCTTTGAAACATTGTGACAACGCGACTCCATATCTTGTCTTTTAATTTTCGGTCAATAGGAGGTGTACAAGTACAAAACTCTTTACGGCGTCTACAGAGGACACTTGGAAACTCGTACTGCTTCGCGTAACTATACCTCTCTGATAGTAGAAATTAGCGCGATTTCAATTATGGTTGAATTGAAAGACGTTTCAATTAAAAGTATTAATTTACATTACGGTCACTAGTGTGTCTCTCTGATGTCGTTTATTATCAATGGCTTCAATCCAACGCAATATGTACATAGTACATACATAATTGGTCATTACAACCCTTCAGTCAGGATTACGACCCAGCTTCTCACACAACTTATGCTGCATGCTTTAATTTTATACATAAGTGGCGGGATCTATTATTTACCCTCAAAGTTTTTGCTTTTTTACTCTTTTACTCTCAGAAATCTGCTGAGAGGCAGTCGCCGAAGAAATATTTTTTCATAATTTCGCTTTGATGTCTGAACTAGGGTTTGAATACTGGCCTTACGTCTAACAAGCCGACATACTAAACAAAAACTCGCCTTTTTCATTAAATTTTTTGTTTTTTTTTTTCGAACTGTACATCCTAAATGAATTTAAAAAGTGTAATTTTACCATTTTAAAATAGTTCTTAAAATATTAAAAATATCTGACAGTAAGATTTATCACATCTAAATATAAAATACAATGTACATACTTACAATACATACATAATTGGCTATTACAACCCTTCAGTCAGGATTACGACCTAGCTTCTCACACCACTTATGCTGTATGCGTTAATTCTATACATGAGTGGCGGGACCTACAGTTTAAAGTCGACTCCGAACGACAGATTTTTTGAGAAGCTTTTCATTACAATACATGCAATGCATAAATTAAATTTGAATAATTTTTTAATATCTTGAATTAAATAAGCAATTAAATTAATTATTAAATTGAAAATTTTTGTTTAATTTTTATCTTCACATCAGGGATGGAAAGTTTGGTACAATTGTACTTTTTTTTTAGCACATTTTGAAAGTCAAAAACATCATAGCACCTCAATGACCTATTTAGCACTATTTAAACATTTTGCCTTCTTTATTACATTATTATATTCTGTCTCATCACTGTATTATTTATAAGAGAAATGCTATCCATTCCATTTTCATCTACAAATGTAGAAAGGATATTTTCGTACCAAAATTTAATAAAGTGCCTTTCATAATTATAGCATCACCATCATTTTAATAATAACAAACAATGAATATAAAATTGTCTTCAAGTCATATTCTTTGATGAAAAAAAGTGGAACTTAGATGGACTAGGTGGCTATCGATACTACTGGCGTGACCTTAGAAAGGAACCGAAATATTTTACTAAAATAAAATTTGGAGGAGGTAGATAGTCTCATGGTTTGGGGTGTTATTTCTTTAGGTGGCTGCCTCGAATTTCAGTTTCCATTTACGCGAATGAATAGTACAGAGTACAATACTGTTCTTAGCGGTAGTTTGCTGCTCTTCGTGAAATAAAAAAAAAATATACATTTTCCAACAGGACAATGCCAGAATTCATGTCAACAGACAGTGGATGGAATGGTTTCGTAACCAATCTATTGAGGTTTTATCGTGGCCAGCTTTCTGTCCTGATATAAATATTATTGAAAATGTTTCCCCAAATGAATTCCCCATTCTTATCCGAAGAGTTTATTCAAATAACAGACAATTTTGCAGTGTTGAAGATTTGAAATTAAAAATAATCGACGAGTGGGAGAAAATAGACGGAAAAATATTAAAATTCTTTATAAGAGTATGAAAGTTCAAATATTTAGTTTAATAAGCTCTAAGGACGGGTTTACTAAGTTTTAAGCATCAATATTTTTTGTAAATAAAGCCTCTTATTTAACAAAAATGAGACTGATGCAATAATTATGCAAAGACTAAAAACCTTGATTTTTTTTATTGAAGTAAAAACTACGCTAGGTTAAGTCGGAGTGGTAGCTCTGATATCATAAAGGTCCCTTGGGCACGCATACCGGCCCGTTATGATACCACGGGGGAAAAAAACTACGCTAAGAATTTGAAAAATTTACTGTTATATTTTCTTTTACATTATCACTACACATAATGAAATGTTGTGATGTTGTTATTATAAATGTACTTTTTTAGAAATTCAAAAAATTAGGGTGGTGGTATAATTATGACAAGCACTATATAAATCAAAGGAAGAAATAGACTGTTTGCTCCGACTGTCGACTGTCGACTGTCTCCAATTTAATCCAAACAAGGAATTTATTGAAGTCATTTAATTCGTGTTGCCACAATTTTGAAATAACAAATCGGCATTTAAAATTTAATTTACATTAAATTATTAAGAAAGTTATTAAGTTCGCCTATTATGTACTTTTTTTTGTTAATTTTTATATTTTTTTTACACATATATTTACATAAATTATCAAATCATTTATATTTTTATTTAATTTTTAATAAAAAAGTTTAAAAAAGAAAAAAAAAAAATTAATTTAGTACAATAGGGCTGGAAAAAGTACAATTTTTTGTGAAAGTTAGTACAATTAGTTAAGATCAATTTCCCATCCCTGCTTCACATAATGCAGGCATGCGATTAAGAAAGAGTGAGAGAGTGAGAGAGAGACGAATATGAGAATTACATCTAACGGGGTTTTCTCAATTGACGGTGCATTCGTATGTGTGTGCATGCAATACATTTGTCGTTGGCTTTAGTGTAAGACTAGCACACGTGAGTTTCCATATGCGCGGTACGAACGAAAAAACGTGATACAACGTGAGGTGTGCTATTGAGATCGTTTATTAGGCAACTGGTCATTTAGTCGATCGTTCGATTCGTCTCTCTCTCTCTCTCTCTCCTGTTTTTCTTAATTACCACAATGCGATTAATCTTTAGAATAAAGAAAACTTTTAAATATTATGCAGAATGCTTTCTTTAGTTCAAATTTTTAAACATAATGTTTGATTATCTACATATGTAATGTATAAATATGTAGATGTAATATGTATAACACATACATTACATTAATGGTGGTGAGAAAGTTCTTAGTGTTAGTTATCAATCTATTATTATTTCGAAGCTATAGAATCTGTGAACAGTGAATTTAACATGGGCGTGCAATTGCAATTAAGATAGGGTGCTACATGATCGGTGATTACCAGTGATAGTTTTTGGTTTCTGTTTCACGTATCAGCTTAAAAAAAGGTTGCGTAATAACAAATAGAATTATAAAATTAATTAACATTATTGCAAATATTAACACACACAAACACAAACAACGTATTGAAAATATTTAAACATTTTAAAATTATAAAACGTTCATTGTCAATAAGTGACACCTAATGCAGTCACTTCACTATCAGCGATCAAAATAAATAATTGTAATCAACATTGAAATGTGTAAGATTTCAGTCACATTTCCGGCTAATCAAGACCTATAGAGCTATAGGCGATAATATAATAAATTGTAATAAATTATGAAGATAAGATTTCAAATGAAATCGCAAATAATTGATGTTCCATCTCAATTTTACTGGGCTTGTTACGAATCTGAGTTGATGTGGGTCTATGGGTATACAAAAAGCACAAATTTGAAACGACTTTTCCATGACTCAATCAACAATCATTTTCAAATTCATAAAATTCGATAATAATTTGTTGTTTGGATTTTTCTGATGTTGAAAGTGGTATATTTCGTTCGATCTGCATGTCAAATCAGTTATTTAATATTCCTTTTCAGGAAATCGTTGAAATTCTAAGACAAAAGCCAAAGTCATATTACAAGTTTGATTTTTTCCATTTTAATATGGACTTTTTGTAATTTCGTTTTTATGAAGTTTCTATTTAAAACTTGTTTACGTAACGTGTGGTTACGTTAAAAATGAATTTTTGTTAATAATTTTAATTTTCGATTTCCATTATTAGGAAATTAATTCAATTAAAAACGAATATTGATTGAAATGACCCGAGCGAGAACGAAAGAGATAATGAGAGAATAGGGATGAGAAAAGATGACAATCTAAACACTGGCATGGATGTCATCGAACTCAAAATATGAAAACTGGAGCAAGACCCAATTTTTTGTTTGTTATTTCTCTTTTTATTTCGATAGCAGCGTTGCTATTGTTTGTTTCATTTTAAAGACATTAAACGTTATTCTATTCATTAGAGCTATCAAGTGATCATTTCGCTGAATTTTTTTTTTTTTTTTTGGGTTTTTTTTGGCTTTTAAAAATCAACAAATAAAGCATGCAACAACAATTACTATACGACAAACATAATAAGCGATTTATTTCACGACAACAATTACAAGCTTTTTCCACTATACAACTCGCTTTACAGTTTCGCCGTCACTCTTTCTTTAACGAATTGAAAGAAAATAAAAAAAATAAAAATTAAATAAATAAAAAAGTAGATAAATTTCTAAATATGTACGTACGTATTGTTTGTCAAATTGTATCACTGTATTTCTATTGAGAAATTCTAACAGAAATGTTTGTACGTATATTTTTACTGATAGTTTTTGATATTATCTCCAATAGAATTGATAATAACTTGGAGAAAAATTTGTTTGTTTTGTTAAAATTGTGTACTTCTCACTGATTCAGTAGTTTCTTCCGCCTCTGTTCTATAATCGAACTAATCAAGTACGTATATAAGTATGCCTATATGTATGTATGAGCGTGTGAATTGATATAAGTTTCCATATGTATGTGGCCTAAAAATTGGTAAGGTTTTCTTTTTCAACTGCAGTCACGTAATTTAAAGCGTGAAAGTTATTATTGAACCAGAATTTCTGTCCAAATAGTCGCTGCTGTTACCGTAGTTGGTGATTTTTTTTTTTTTTGTAACTGTTGTCAGTTCAGCTGGCCCAAGCTTTTATTTTTTTTTTTTTTGTTATTTTATTTGGCCAACTAAATAAAGTTTATATACACTCACACACTTATTTTATAACTTTTGTTTTTTTTTTCATAATTTTCAACTTTTGAGTTCATTCACTTTTGCACTCGATTTTGGATCGCTTTTTTGTTTCATTTTCAAGTTGTTGGCTTCTTCAATTAAATGTTTTTTGAAAGAAAGAAAAAAAAAAAATAAATAAAAACGAACGATTAAATAAATTTTATAAATTTTTTTACATTGAGTGTAGGTATGTATGAGAAGAGAATTTTTGTCAAAAAATAGCAAAGAATTTCAGAAAATTTTATATTCAAAAAAAAGGACTGAATATTGAAATTCCAATTAATAAGATCACAATGTTTTTGCTTTCATTTGGAAGAAATAACTTGAAAATTTTGTTGAGAAAGTGAAGAACTTCCTAAAACATTTGCGGAAAGAAGAAATTAAACGATTTAATTGCTAATTATTACCCTTGATTCAAAACTTTTCAATGATTTTCGAATTGTTTTAATCTACATACTGAATATTAAGAAATTTTTTCTGTTTATAACAAAGTAACGGAATACATATACAAAAACTGTATTAAAACGTCTGTTCAAATAGTAATCGATCAGAAATTATTTTGAAAAATTCATTGTGGTGAAAGAAAATTATTCGCATAGGTGTTATGGCCATAGAAATAGCGCACCGGTGCGTCGTATTACAAAAAGATGTTTTATAACAATATACTGTATTCTAATGCTATTCTTTTACCCTATTCTATGGAAATTTAATGAAATTATTTTAACATTTTGTTTATATAGAGCAGTAATAGAGTCCAACTTACCACTTGCAAAAGAAGTGTATTGGGAAACTTTACCCAAAGAGGTATAAAACAAAGAAAAGTAGCAGAAATATCACAAGAAGCAGGGAACAGGTTTCTTCAAGAACAATAATAGCAAAAATAAATAAGAAATTTTGGGTTAAATGTCTCCAGTAGACTTCCATAAGGAACTCCTCAATGAAAAAATCTTTATCTATTATCAAGAAATCCTTTTTTTCTTTTCACAAACAAACATAGAAACAAATACATAAAATAATAAAAAAAAGTATATTTCACCAATAAAACTCGATAGGCCCTGACGGTATGAGGAATATCAATCGAGAAAATAAATTATAGGAAAATGATAAATTAAGGAAAACAATGGAACCATATTGCTTGCCGATAATGCCACTGAAGCCGATCTTTATGCATAATAACGAGCAAATAACGATGAAATTATGTATGTACATATGTAAAGTTGATAATGCTATGATCTTAGAGAAGGTGTAGAAAAACAATTCTGTCAAATTGGCCGAATTACCACCAAGGATGGAATTAATGCAAATGTCACCATACCACCATTAAAATGTTTCTGTTAAAAATACCTATGGTGTAGGAGATCGGACGAAGTGTTATTATTTCGGGTGTAGAGATTGAATTGGAACACAATATGCTTTTATGATATTATTGAATCTAAATTAAAACTAAATAGTATTTTGTTTACTTTTGTTAATATTGTTATTATAAACAATTTCTATTGTTATTGATAACTGTATCATTTCTATATATGTACGTATGTATGTATGTATGTGTCCATAGTTGTAAATATATGTACATAGTACATGTGCATTATTTGTATTGTTATAGTTTAAATATTGTACTATTCAACAGCTGCTAGAAATTAATAAATATACAAACATACATATTTGTGTATGTATACTTCTTCAAATGAATAATCAAATAATTACTATTTTTTGTTTTTGTTTTTGTTTCTGCTTTCGTTTTTTTTCTATTTGGGCACCCTAATAATATTCTATTGTTGCTCATAATGCACTTTCACATGTTAAAGAATGTGAGTGTATCTGTACTACGTAACATCGTTTACGATGTACTATGTGCGAATGTGTACATGTATATACATGTCTGTCTGTGCTTTTCTTTTTGATACACAATAGTCACCAGGTATAAGTCTAAAACATTCGAGAGACCCTTTACTCTGCCCGCAAAAAAAAAAAAAAAAAAAAAGAAGAAGCAAAATCTTGCTTACGTCCATATTAAGATGTGTATGTAATCGTTGTCGCGTCCGTTTTAAACATGTGAGCTATGGGATCGTTGTACTGGACCTGTAAAGTTCTGCACATTTTACAACACGTGACACATGTGTTGAGCTCAACTCAACTGAACAGAATTCGGTTGAATATGGTAAAAATAGCTTTTGCCAGTTTTCAAAGTTTATTCAAGGAGGAGGGAGTGGGGGCGGATGACAGGGAATATTGCCGCCTTGAATTGCAGCAGAACAATGCTTACCAAGTTGTTATCAATCATTTTGCTAGCCTGTTGGTTGGTTGGTTGGTTGGTTTGTTGTTAAGTTTTTCTATTTATTACGTATTCTATATAAGTATGTATGTATGTATGTTTGTATGTATACTGTGGTGCTTGTTTTTTATTTCGTTCTATTCTGTGTTTCGATTAAGTGTTTCATAACAATCTCACTATAATACCGGTATAAATACCAGCCAACTGTATTGTATGTATGTATGTATGTATGTGAATATTTTCATTATTTCTGAATAATTTTGATGGCAAACGTACGACTTCAAATTTACGTATGAATGTGAAAAGACTTCTATTTAAACGCTGTATTAGTTTTAGAATCCAACAACCAATGATTACATGCAAAAATACACACATATTTACGTACATAGATATTCAAATTTTAAAAGACAAATACATATACGTATGTATGTATGTATGTATGTATGGATGTATTGCGGCAGCAACAATTGGTTGTTAAACGTGAGAAGAAAATAATTATTAACGATTTTGTAACATAACAAACTGCGGGAACATACCTCTTCTAATCTTACATTCTAAATAAAAATTGTTATTTAAATTGATTAAAGTGCAGAAAAAAAAAAACGAAAAACGAAACGAAATAAGTAAATATTTTGAGTTTCTCAATTGATATCAGTTGATAAGCCAAGAGCTTAAAATATAGATACATACACACATACTTATATTGTCAATAAATGATTTAACATTGATTTTCAAAAAAGGATTTTTAAATGAAATAAAAAAAAAAACAGGCAATCAACAAATTATAATTCCGTTTTAAATTCAACTTCTTGTAATGTTTGTATGTTTTTAATTGGAATTATCATTGAATTTTAGGACATAAGTATGCACAGTAAGACCCCGCTTAACGCTGTTTCAGTATTACGCGGTAGTATTGGGATTCCCCTAAATTTTGCATTGTATTGATACTTGTGGTGTACTATATAGCGACGGTGTATACTATGTATGTTTTTCAACGCTCTTTTGTTAGTCTGTCCAGAATAAAGGTTCCAACTACATTTTTCAAAGTTGCAATGTATTTATGTACATATGTCCGTGTCAAGCCGTCTCGTTTAGCGCTGCAACTTATTGGAACGGGGGATACGCGTTAAGCGAGGTCTTCCTCTACCTATACCGAATATTGATTAAAAATATAATATTTTCAGTACTCTCTCTCTCTCTCTCTCTCTGTCACTCTCAGATTTTATTTTATATTTGCATTAATTTTGCATATTATGCATACGTAAAAAATAATAAGAATTTTGAACTATTGCTACATTTTTATAAATTCCGTACATATTTAAAAAGTTTTTGTTAAAGAGGAAACTATTACAAAATATATTAATTTCGAAATATTGAAATGTTTTAATCTATTATTTTTAAGTTTAAAAACATTTTTAAAATAACAAAATGAACTGTCACAATACAAGGTAATAATAGAATTCTTTCATTATAAAATGTTTGATAAAGTATTACAATTTATTCCTCGAAAAAAAAAAAACCATTCAACCCGAATAATTTTAATTGCATAAAACGTTTATGGGTTAACAACGAACAATTCGGGTACACCATTCGTACTTAGTTACAAGCATAGCTGACAGAGCCTCTACTTATACTCTAATGTAAAATTCTATTCTCATAATTCCATATCTAGCAAATTAACGATGAATTATTAAAAGATGTTTATTATTAGAATATGTAGTGCTGAAATTATATCAATATGTACTAAGATTATGATCATAGATACAATGCTAATATATTTTTGTACTCCTTTTCTTTTCTTTTCTTTGAGTAACCAAACACCTCTCTAATCCTATATCTATCCATCTATCCCATATTTTTATTATTTTTTATTTTATTTCTTCGTTACATTATTATATAGTCTTTCTAGCTGCATGTACAAGTGATTCGTCTGCTATAGGTGATCGTAGACCGTAGATCGCTTTTGTAATAATATTTCAGGTTATTATATTGGTTGCAATGGTGAGTCCTATTCTTTTAAAAGGTGTTTCGTTAACCGGGCTTACTGTTGTGTTCTTTATTGATTTAAAAATAATGAAAAACATTTTTCGTCTTCTCCTGGAGTGAACAGTCCTTTAACCCGAATATCACTTACATTTCAAATCTCTTAGATAAACAAGACAAAGAATCCATATTAAAATATGTACATACATACATATATGCCTCAAGATCCAGTTATCCAGTTATATACATACATACATATATAGTTAATCTATTTTATTATAATTTTTTTTTGTTTGTTTTTTATTACGTATCGATAAAATCATTCAAAAATTGATAATTCAAAGTGATCTGCATTCGGATGCATGCATGGATGTATGTATGTATGTATGTATGTGGATGTATGTAGAAAAGAAATTTCTATTCTTATCACAAAAAGTGGGCTAATGGTGATTTAACAATTATATCCGAACAAACAATATTTTGACCCAAATAGAGAACAACGACAACAACAACAACATATTTTAACAAACAACGATAATCACTTGCGTATGTATGTATGTATGTATGTATGTACATTTGTAAGTAGACAAGAATTCTAAGCATCAAAAAGAAAGTTATAATAATTAACAATAACAAACAACAAACAAAACAAAACAAAACAAAAAAAAAAGATCAAATAAGAGACAAACGATCTTTGAGTTGTTATTTATAATCATAAAACCGGGTAATATTTCGACATAATGTGGGATTCAAGATATTCTTATGTTTGCGTCATTTGTTTGTAAAGCAGTAAAACACACGCATATGTATATACATATGTATGTGTGCAGTATATACATATGTACATACATACAAACACCTGACCCCCTTTCCTTTTGATGTTTTTAGTAATGAGATTACGTTGGTGGCTTCTATGAATTCGATAAATGCTTATAGCGTAAGAGAAAGAAGAGAGCGCCCGCCAGCTAGTGTAAATCCTAACTGATATTTTTCAACATTTATTTGATATTGTTGCTGTTCTAAAACCTTATGAAAACACTTACCGAATACACATATATGTACATACGCCGCCTCCGAACATGCATTAGTATTGCTCACCAACCAACCAACAACAGGCAGCAGAAAAAAAAAATTTATATATTACGAACGATTACTCAACAGCTGTCTGTGCAATGTGATCAGTTTGTTTGTATGTGCCTGTTGTTCAATGTTGTTGACAATGAATGACAAAAAGACGCTCCAGACAAACAATCACACTCTTCAAACTTCCATATTCGTATAGCGTTATATATCAACTCGAACAAATTTCACTTTTACCTTAAATTATATAGGTTGCAACCAGGTTTGATATCCAACATGCAACCCAAACAAAGAACGAATAAATAAATCTAGAAAATGCCAACAAAGAAAGTATTTACATTACGGCAGAAAGAAAAAGAAGAATGAGTGTGGCAAAACAAAAGCAATTAAATTGAACCACAGTAAAAAGCGTATTTTCTCTTACAATGACCTACAAGAAGGGAAAAGCCAGTTGGCTTGTGCAAGATTCATAATGATAATTTGGAGCCAACATGTTGTATTAAAACAATTTCAAACTTTCACACAGCCTAACGTCGCTGTGTACAACAGTTCGTGTTTCTGCAACGTGACCACAAGTAACGCTAAGAACCATAAATATATTGGCCAAAGTGAAAGAGGTTGAATTGAGAAAGCTTTTCTATTCAATTGCGTTTTGGCAGTCGTTGCTAACGGTTGTGCTTAAGAGCTATAAACGGATAAAGGGAAAGATAATTTCACGTTTAATAAACTTTGAAAATCGTAGCTTTAACAATACGTTCATTCTTTCGTTTATCTTTATATCAAAAAAAATTAAAGAAAAAACAACAACATCAGATGGACTAATTATAGTTTGTTAAAATAAAAACTAAAAAAATAACTTTTTATTTTAAATATAAATAATTAAATTAAAGAATAATAATAAAAAAAAAAATTCCCAACCATATATGGATCATATACGATCTCATACATATACATACGTGTTATTATATTACTTAAAAAATTAAATAAATAAAAAAGCAAGTAGAAATGAAATAAACAAATAAATATTAAATATAATAAATAAATGTATGTATATTCTTAGAACGCAAATAATTTGCATAATATTGAAATAATACTGAGAATAAATGTGTTGCAATTGCTGAGAATTCCTGTGATTCATTTAATTTTTTTATTTTTATTTTTGAAAAAGAAAAAAAAAAATTGTAAAACACTGAAACAACAATAACAATAAGAAAGAAGAAATAAAAAATTCATTTGTATACAAATCAACAAGAGCAAAGAACTCTAGAAAATGTGACTGTGGTTTTTTGTCTTCTTCTATTTAAATATCAAAAGTAAACAATTGAATATTAAACAAAAATTATATATACATACATACATACATACATACATATGTATATATATATATTATTAAGATTACCAAAACAATTAAATACAAAATAAGTTTGTTTTGTGCGCAACAATTTTTAAAAACATTCTAACATCAAAACAACCATAATGACCAAAACAATTGAGCTTCTATAGACAGTGCACAAAAGAAAAAAAAAACAAAAAACAAAAAAACAAAACGAAATTAAGAAGAAAATTAAAACAATCAAAACAATTGAAAAATTCTAAGGTAAAATGTCGATTGTGTGCACTCTAGAGCCGAAAGTGAATTTATTTAAAGGTCCTGTGGCTACAAAAAATTTACTTGTGCTTAAAAATAATAATAATATTAATACTGGCAACAACAACAACAATAATAACAACAACAACAACCACAATAATATTAATAATAATTATATTATTAATAATAATAAATTAACTACACCATCAACGATAACAACAACCACAACAACAGCAACAACAACAACAACAATACCGTTAGCAATATCTTCAACTAAACTTTTAACGGATACAACTACAAATAACTGTATTAAAGATAAAAGTACGTAAAATATTGAAACAATAAAACAACGGAAACAAAGAGAGAGGCAGCGTGAGAGAGAGAGAGAGTCAGAGAGTAATAGAATGACAAATATAGAAGGGCACTAGACATTAGATAGACAAAAAAAAAAAAAACAAATTGTAAGCAAACAAAGGAATTAACTTAAATTGTGTAAGGGCAAGACTACGTTATAGAACGTTATGTTAACGATATTTTTTGGTTAATATTTTATGATTATTAACGTTTAATCCAATGCAAATGGACAGACGTGCAGGGGTAAAACGTGTTAAATTGTTTAAAGATGCAATTTTATGTGAGTCATCTTTAAGACGGAATTTCCCATTACATGACGCAATAAAATTCTAACGTTATCCAAAATCTACACAGTCTATTAGGGATCTGTAGCAAACCACATTCACTGGCACAGACACAGAAACAGACACAGACACCATCGTATGTATACTCTTACATTAAAAGACTTTCTTTCTTTGTTTTCGCTTCAAAATTTCTCATCTCGTCTCAAAATTTCACTTTGATGCGTTCGCGCGAATTGAAATATTCCTTAGGTGGAAACGCATGAGTGATATTAATTATTACCATATCGTAGAATTAAGTATACGCTGTTATGCACATACATACATATGTAAATGCAATTTTATATTTAATTTTAATGTAATCCTGTTTATCGTTTATGGTTTATTTTAGACTTTGCAGCTCAGGCGCTATTAACTACAAAAACACAAGATCTTAAGGCACGAATTTCAGTTACGGAATTTGTACGGCGGAACCCAGATATTGCAACGTCCTTGTCAATTAATACCAGTGACGATATAAAAGGACTGCAGTATCAACAACAAAATCATCAACAACAACAGCAACAACAAAGTTTAATAACGGCCACAACAAATATGCCAGAAGTTTTACATACATCCAGTGTTAATAGTCTGAATACAACAAAGTATCATCACAACAACCATCAGTCGCTGACACCAGCAGCATCAGCATCAGCAGCAGCTGCCGCAGCAATCGCCATGAATACAGTCCGAATGTCAACAATATCGCCAACATTATCAATGAATGGCAGTTCGAATGAAGCCACAAATAGTAAGTTAATCTAATCTAATCTAATCTGATCTGATATACTTAGACGACCTTATCTAATTAGAATTCACATTTAATAATTGGTTTTTAATGTCCATTTTAGTGCACAGCCTATCTATGTACAATGGTCCAGTGAGTCCTCAATCCAGTGATTCTGGGAACAGCATGACTGATATGCATATATCCAGAGATGGAAAATATGTCACTTTCAATGGTGAGCACATGACAAAGCAGCAGGCTAATGCGGCAAAAGAGCTGTTTTCGCAGCGTAAACAGCGCGAATTTACTCCAGATTGCAAAAAAGACGACAGTTATTGGGATCGTCGTCGACGCAATAATGAGGCCGCTAAGCGAAGTCGTGAAAAGAGACGATATAATGATATGGTCTTAGAGCAACGAGTTGTGGAGTTAACAAAAGAAAACCACGTCCTTAAGGCTCAATTAGATGCGATTAAGGACAAATTTAACATATCGGGAGAGAACTTGGTTAGTGTTGAACAGATTTTGGCATCTTTACCCACCAGCGAACAGGTTTTAAGTATAACAAAACGGGCCAAAATGACGCCAACCTCGGCAACATCCAACAATTTTAATGCAAATACTAGCAACGGTTTAATGTATAGTTCCTCTCAAGCATCCGCTCCTTCTCTGATCCAGCAAAAAACTTCTACTGAAGTTATAGGATCCCCTAACGAAAAACTACAAACGCAAACGGCCATTAAATCAAATGGTTCAACAACAACATCGACTTCATTGCCCATGTCGTCGTCGTCACCAACTTCGTCATCATCAAACCCACTACATATTCCACCCACACATCACAGCTCTAATGGGCCAACATCACTGACACCTACCGTCCAAACATCCCAGTCCTTGTATGCACAAACCAATTCTTCTGGTATAGTCTATAATCCTGCAGCTTTAAGTGAATCTATTTCTGCATCCACAATTTCACAGCATCACGTAGTTACAGCTGGAGCTGCATCCACTAACGTGCCCCCGCAAACGCCCACAAATTTACAAAATCTGCATGTACTTCAGGCTTTAAACCGGCGCTGCGACCTAGATAACTTACGTAAAGTTGTCGCTGTTGTCGATGCCATCAATACGAATAGTGATTTGCCATCATCAGTAAGTGGCTTGTATACTAACTCTCAATCATCAGCTGCTTTATATGCAAGCACCGCACAACTGACTGGTATGACTCCCATCTATACCCAATTTAATAAAGAGGATCATCCGTATTTACCTACAATTGAATCTGCTGTGACTGGTTCGAATGTGACTGAATCAGTAACGTCAACATCACCGCGTGTAACAGGCAGTGTTTTGAACCTGTCCCGTAGGGCTAGTACACCCACCGCGTATGAAAGTATGCTCTCTTCAACCACTTCCTCATCAAGACTTTCCTCCATGTCTTCCGCTTCATCTTCAGGTGTTGTTTCTGGTGACGACGAACATGAAATCGACAATGAAATACCGGAAGAATCCAATGAACACAATCTCGCCAGTACAACTACTAGTCCATTGAACACGGACACAAACAATTGCTTGCCCCTTAAACTGCGACACAAATCTCATTTAGGCGATAAGGATGCAGCAGCAACTGCTTTGCTTGCCTTGCAGCACATCAAACAAGAACCGATTAGTAGCAGAGCATCTCCACCCGCTTGGGCAGACAATTCTGGTGACAATAGTAGCGACGAGAGAGATTCCGGAATATCCATACCAAGTCCCGAATGGGCTGCTCAGTTTCAACGAAAAGTTCTCGTTTCGGGAAAGGATGCCTGTACAGCTTCGGCTGTCGTTACTGTGTCTCCATCTGAGCGGGAACACATTTTAAAATCGCAACTGGCACGACTAGAGTCAGAAGTCGCAACAATCAAAAACATGATGATTTACACATCTGATCAAAATCTGTCTCAGCAAGACATTAAAATTTAAAAAAAAAACACAAAAAAAAAGAAACAATTTTCATTTAAATTTGTATGATTACAAAAGATCAAATT
The DNA here is from genome assembly GCA_014635995.1 of Sarcophaga peregrina. Lineage (NCBI taxonomy): Eukaryota > Metazoa > Arthropoda > Insecta > Diptera > Sarcophagidae > Sarcophaga > Sarcophaga peregrina. Next base: position 524,934 of record CM025791.1, read on the forward strand.
CAAACGACTATGTATTTGAGAAACGAATTGTTCTGTTCCCGAACAGTAGCAACAGCATTAACCCTTAACCAATCCATACAATCCGTCGATTCTTATTATGTGTTTGAATTTTTCTTTTCCAAGGAGAGAGAGGATAGACAATATAATCTAAACATGTTATGCGAAAATTAGAGAATGTTTTGAAAAGAAGTAAAGAAAAAATCATTAAGAATAATCCTTATTAGTACGTTTCTTAAAAATATCAATACAACGCAACACAACACAAAACATTTTTTCCTAACTTAAATTTGTTTTTTTTTTCTTCAATTTTTTAAGTTTAGCATAACTCTTTTAAAAATTTCAAATCAAATCAAATGAAGTTATTTTCGTTCGAAAACCATTAAACTTCAGATCTCAATGTTTTTATAAAAAAAAAAAAAAAATAGTAAAATATACATATGTATACATATATGTATATAGTATATGTATATATATTTTGGATTCATTTGTATGTAGATCACTTTAAAATGCGGTATTAAAAAGAAAAGAAAAAAAATACATAAATTACATAAAATATATTAAATAGTTGTTATTTACAAGTAAATATAAAAATACTGGGAATTCCATTAACGTAAATGGTACATTCCCTCTAAAATATATCTTATAATCATTTTTAAAAGTTAAACAATTAGGATACAGCAATGAATTAGATTTTATCTTTAATCTGATTACATATGTATGTACGTACATATGTACATTGATACTAGCATATTAATTAACGTTGTTTTTAATTTTTTAAATATTTGTTAATAATTTTTGTGTGGTAAATACGTTATAAAACTTTTACAATTTCTGCAATTATCAAATGTCTAATTCAGAAATATAAAGTCTATATTATTATTTATGTACGTATGTACGTATATTATTTACTCTGATGGTAAATATTTTCGTTTGAGATGTTATAAAAATTAAAATTAAAAAAAATAAAAAAAGTTTCCTTAACTAGAATTAATAATATTTATTTATAATAAAAACACATAGACATACATACAAGTATGTATATACATAAAAATGTACCATTATCTATATACTACACTACATACATACAATATTTTTTTTATAAACTGTAAATAAAAAATGCATACATAGAAACTATTCACACGTTCATACATACATATGCATATACAAATACAATATAAATATTTTATATATAAATATATAAAGTATATAGAGGGTAGAATATTTTTGGAGTATTTTATTATTAATGAATATACATACGAGTACATACAATGAAATAATGATATAAATTTTAATTATTTACATATATTACTATGTATACAAAAATATTTTACAAAACCTATACCATATTAATAACAGTTTTTTTTTTATTTTTAATTCTATTATTATTATTATTGTAATTGTAATTGTAATGTAATTAATATTATTTATTTATAAAATTAGATTTTCTAAGTTGATCGTTACTATGCAATTAAAAATCAAAAAAAAAAACTTTTATACAAAAAGAAACCGTCTTGAGTGTTGTTAATGTAAGAAGAAATAATTCAGAATTTTTATTTCACGTTGCAGAAGCAAACAAAGAGAATGTCCTAGATTTTAAAATGTAATTAAATGTTAAAAGAGAAATTTGAAATTCTCTGAAACCGCAAAAGGTTCATCTGTTAGAGTTGTCTTTCGATGGACGGGAGAGATATTGTTTTAAATGTTACAATTTATTTAATATGCAATGTTTTATTTAAAAATATAATGAGAAATATATCTTCAATGCATTTTCATTTCTTATGCTAAACGGATTATTCAAGTATATGTATATAAATGCTTCAATTAACATATGGTAAGTAAGTTATAGTCACATATACACAAAATCAATATTGGTTCCACAAACCCATTTGCAAAATTGATATACTTGTAGTGGGAAATCGGGGAGCAAAAACTGGATAGGTTTTCTTACAATCTCAATACTGACCGTTATTTTTTACTGTACGTCAGAAATTTACAAAATGTGCATCGTAGCAAATATCTCTTGAAATCATTGTCACTGCATTTCCAAAGTCGACTTTTGAAAAATCACCTATGATTGTTCCAGTTGAATTAAGACCATGTGATTAACAACTTGGTAATTTTATAATAGGACGATATCACGAAACCAACCAGTTATAAGACTGAAAGTAGCAGAGTACTGGCATATTCTACTTATCGAAGAATAGCATGGTTTCTTTAAGGATACGATTATAAATTTCCTTAGTCACTTTTAATTCAAGGTGTATCGTTTTTAATTGCAGTTGTAGGCAGAGTGTTGGTTGATTAGATGTCGTAGACATCTTAAATAAAACGACTATCTCTCAGCAGATTTCTGGCCGTGATAAACACACACAGTATAAGTGGTGTGAAAAGCTGAGTCCTAATCCAGACTGTAGAGTTGTAATGACCAATTATGTTTGTCTGTATGTAAGGTCCTTCTCGTTCCTTTTAGAAACATAGAGCTACCACAAAGCATATTTCCCATCGTCTTATTATTTGTATTGCTTAGTTTCAGTTTTACTAATTTTAAAGGCTTCTACCGGGTGTTCATGCCTATACACAAAATACTCTATATAGTTGTTTTAAACGCAGTGCTGAAGAATGAAAATTTTGCTAATTAAGTACTACTCTGACTGAAGAGTTGGCGCTGCCCGACCTCCTTATTATGTTCCTTGTTCATGCTATACTTTCTTGGAGGAGAATAGGAAACAGGGAGCTGTGGGGTTTCCTACATAAATTGTTACGAAGGAATTGAAGTCCCTCAATTTTATAAATTTTGATATTCATCTGCATGCAATTTTTCTCAAACAATTCATGATTCAATAGAAATATATGTAATCTGATTTTTAATTTGCTTACATAACAGTGGGAAGGACATCCATCATAGGTTACAAGAGAAAAATAGTGTATATTCCGATATGCCAAAAAGAATGCTTAAATGTTCTCAACTTTATTTCGATAATATTTTATAAAACAAAATTTCAAAACATAACAATTGATTAGATAAATAAAGACATCCAGACACGCTCGCACACATGCGTATGTATTAGAAGATCACATAGAATTAAATCTGTCGTAGAAACACTACAATGAAAATTAAAATTTGATAAAATGTATGCAGAATTAAATGTAGAATAATTTAAAGTATATCTTACAATCATAGTGCATATCTTGATCGAAGACATTCGGATACTTAAAGGTCCAATAAGACTGGTTTTGTTTCTCGTGCACACTTTAGCATTGAGCGCATAAGTTTAATGAAGCCAGTATCTTTCGGTTTTTCTAAACCTCTTTGAACACGATTTTTCATAACCGCAATAAACTCTCGATTACTCAACTGGTTATCATCTAAAAATATTATAAATTAAAATAAGTATGAATAACAATTGACGTGATCTCATTCATATCCTTCTTTCATTTTCATTCGTTTCGTTCAGTTCAATTGAAAGCTTTAATTAAAAACAAATTTAATATGTACATTTCCTACATTAAATGAAATGAAATATTTATAGTTTTGTAGTCTTATCTGCTTCATATTCGTATCCAATCTTTATAATATGTGCAATCAAAACAATCTTTAGAATTTCATTATTTTATTTTTACAATACATTACATTATATATATACACACAGTGACGAACTAAATTATTGAGATATCAAGCATAGTCAGCTTCAATCAAGACTGTTTTAGTGATGTTGTGAAAGTGATTTGAATATATTGGCTTAATAAAATGTCCATTAAAAATAAAAAAAGTGGCAAATTTGGCTGATCAAAATTATTGGCAGACGTACTGAGCTAGATTTTTAAAATTTTTTCCATCTGTCCAATATTTCTTTTTGACACTAATTTATCTTTTTTTTTCTTGGCTAACAGTTTTTGCATTTTAATTTTAAAAATATCTATCAATTTCGTTAGAAATGGCTATCACGAACAGTATCGGAGTGAAGAATTATTATCCTCTACATACGCAATCAAGGGAAATCATATGCAGAGATTGAGAAAATAATGGAAAGATTTCGTTACACCATTCGGAGTCTAGTGTAACGTTTTAAAGGAGGTAAATATTCAGGCCGCCCTAGAACTTTAAATATCCATGTACATATGTAGACAGATAATAGACAGAAAAAAGGTAAAAATCTATCCAAAAATAATCTCAATTCAGATCGCTCCTGATATTAAGGAAGAGCTTAGGAAAGATAAGATGTTCATTACATAACAGTCATTTGTCGTGTTGCTATACGTAAATCTTTTTAGTTAGTAAATCAAAAGAACCGTTTGGAATATGTGAAGGAGTGTATTCGTAAACCGCCTGAATTTTGAAACAAAGCGCTATTTTCTGATGGCGGTCAAATGGTGTGGATAAAGCCTAATGTAGAGCTTAAAAAACAAAACATTGCTCCTACAGCAAAATATAGTAGCGGTTCGCTGCCGGGTTTGATAAACTAATTGTCATTAAGGAAATGATGGACAAATTTAAATATTTAAAAATCCTTAAAGAACATCTCAAAAAAGGTGCCGAGATAATCCTACACCTTTTAACATCACAATAACCAAATAACATTTGCCCGCACAATCACCAGATCTCAACCAGATAGAGCATTGACGGCAAGAGGTTGATAGAGGAATGAAAAATTGTTCAATAACAATCAAAAACTAGTTGAAGAATGGGAAAATATCAGGTCTGATCTAAAAAAGAATTGGCGAATTCTATGTCTAAACGACTGCGAACAGTTATTTACAATTTTTCCTTTAAAATCAATTATTTTTTTGAATTATTAATGAAATATCCCAATAATTTAGTTCACTGAAATCATCAAGCAATGTTTTGTTTGGTTTTTTTTTTTTATTTTTAAGAAAATTTTCAAATTAATTGAATTGTTTTTTGTAGGCAATTCGTTGTTCTATCTGGTAAAATATGCTTCTCATTTAAAAATAGTTCTAAATAATCCCTTAAAGTGAAATGACATTTACAGAGTTCGTCACTGTAAATGTATATATACTCGTATATGTATGTATATCAAAGTTTATATGTATGTATGTATTGATCAAATGAATGAAAATGAAACATATGTATGTAAATTATTTTTTTTTTTTTTAACTTACTGTTATCGTCAAATATAGTGAAAACGACATCAATAACGTGGTCTGATAACTCCACCATGGCGACAGTTTTAGCGACATGTTTTAATGTAGCCTGGTCAATTGAAGCACCAGCAATGTGATAAAATGTTAGAGCCGTATCGACGTCGTTAATGTTATTGAGAAAATGGAAAAAATCCAAATAGTCCTTCTTGGATATACCTGTCGAGTGGTCTCGGAAACGTCTTTTCACTCTTTTGAGCTTACGTTGCTTTTTCTTTAAGGGGTAGCCCGCGTAAGCCAATAGCAGTTCTGCAAAATCGGCTTCTGCGATCATGCCATCTTCATTTGGATGTTTACGTTCAAACTCAAGTGACAGAATCTCTCTCTGTAATTGTTGTTGGAAATCCAAAAACTTCTGTATAGTCAACTTTTTATCCAAGTTCGGACCAAAAAAATAAGTTGTCAATGCTGAGTTCACGCCCTACATTTACATAATTAACAATTTAATTAATAAATTATTTTCACTATGAATAAAACTCTACTAGAATAATTCAATTAAATAATAATTCGAACTAGAACTTTTAAAAGTTAAAACAAGCATATGCAAAGACTTGATAAAACAATTATGAAATACATATGAATGTACATTTAAATATCGAACAGAAGCTAAACAAAAACATTACGCGTGCATGTATTTCTATTCACGATACAACATTCTCGATTAAATAAAAAATTATTTAAAAATAAAAAGGAAATAAAAACGGAAGTCCTTAAAAAAAAAAACAAGTACCTTAGACTTTTTAGCAATTATATTACAAGAAAACAAAAAAAGATTAGATTAGATTAGATAGAATTAATTAGAATTAGAAGAAAATTAGAAAATAGAAATTGGTTACAAAATATAGACAATTTAGGTTATTTTGCGTTTCATTTTTAATTTAAAATAATATTGATCGTTAGTTGTAAAATTAAAGGAATATAATTGCTTTCAAATGTCAAAAATAAAGTTTACCTTAAAAGTGTTGCCGGTATTGGCATGATCCCTATGACGACTGCCTATACTTGTTTGTTGCCGTACTAGAGTCGCAACCATTTCAAATTCTTCACAATCTACATCTCCATCTCCGTTTAAGTCAAACATTTGAAATGCAATTTCAAAGTGACGGCGCGAAGCTGCAATATAAAGAAATTAAAACGTTTTTCATTAATGTTTTATAATTAATGAAATTAATTTAATTGTTTACACATTTTTTTTTGTTAACGGAATTATTAAGTAAAAAAAAAATCAATTCAAAAGTAACTTCAAATCGAATATAGACCGATGGATGAATGGGAAAGGATATCCGTAATGAAAACAAGTAATGTATGATAAAACTCAATAATCAAAACAATATGAAAATAAAAACAAACCATTCGAACTTTCAGGATGAAGAAGAGTGAGTTTATAAAAAAAATTAACGCCTGCGTATTTAACAGTAACTCTCTACATTTAGAGAGAAATGGGAAAACGCGCCAGGACTCGTTTTCACAAATTTTCACAAGATAGCAAAACAGTTAACAGTAAACATTCATCATTAAAAGAGTAAGAAACATCAGACAACTCAACAAAAATATTATTTATAATTCTCAAAAAGGTACACATAATAACATTTGATTGTGAGTATGGGAATTACTCTCCATCCATGTATGTGAGTGCGAAAGCAAAATTTATACAGAATACAGACAAAAATAAAAAAAAATACATTTATTTTCAATTTTATTAATTTAACATCAAGATAAGGAAAAATTGTATCAAATCTCATAAAGCGAATTGTCATTTTTGTCAATTTTTATTGTATGAAGTGAATGGATGAAGTGATGTGATGTGATGTGATGAATATTAAATATAAATTGCTTGCGGGCCTAAAGCAACACAACAATAACAATTTTTTTTTTTTTAAATAAGAAAAGGATTTTTTTTTTGTTTTGATATTTGTAATGTAATGTGCGGATGCATATGTTCCTTGACGATGGACATTCAACAAGGTGTTTGTCTTCTGTAGCATAACGCCCTAGTTTATTTCAGATTTCCTTGTTCTTCTTATCTTTACGTCATCACATAGTGGTATGTGTTGCCAAGTGAAGTGGTATCATGAACTTGCAATAGTAGAAGTGTTGTTTCCTTTTTTCAGATTTTTTTCTTTGTTTTTTTAATAGAGGCACATTTATGCTAGAATATATTTTTTTTATTTATGATACGTACGTACATATATGTACAAGACTTTTAGGACAATAAAGTTTTAACTTTATAAAGGATATATGTATACATATAGCGTTTATGCTAGAATATTTTTCTAAACATAGGTACATACGAGTATAAATGTAAAAGTATGGGCTTTTACGGCAATGATATTTGTGTTTTACAGCAAAAAGCACAATAAATGTTACATTCAAAAGAGAGCTACAAGTGGCTACGTTTAGTATAGTGAATAATTTATTTTAATTTTAATTTCAGATTTAATACTGCACAGATACGAGATTGTTAATAAAAGGCGCTTATAAATCATTAAAGAGGACTTTTGAAAGCAAATTACAATGATAATACGCCTGTGTTATGGCAAACGTGTTCAAGCTTCTTTAAAACTAATAGCCTGCATTTCAATAGCTATTTTATATTTTGGATTTCTCTTTCGCGAGTCCCTAAATGCCTTCGAACAAAATAAGGATAAAGCCGAAGCAGCAGCTGTAGCCGTAGGCCTAATACAAATTGATAAGTTAGAAGTAAGTGGCTTAGATATGTCCATATACATAAGTATGTATGCATAATAATAATAATGTGTGAATATTTAAACTTATTTTATTTGCCAACATTGATGAAACTAGCAAAAGAATCCATTTGGACGTCATAAAAGATTACAAAAAGAAGTTTCTGAAAAATTGGAAGACGTCGTAAACACCTACCTGCCACCTATTATATCGAGTACACTAAACCCTGTTTACGAGTATTCAGAAGAAATTCACAGTGCCACCGAAAAGGATTTGAATGAACGCCGTCAACACGCACAACGAGTTTGTATGAAATATAATTTGCAATCCATTTACCCGCCGAATCCCCGTGAGTTCTTCATATCTACTGGCCACAGTTTGGTATGGTGTAACGTTTTTAAAGCAGCTAGTAGCACTTGGATGTATTATTTCAATATATTAGGCGGTTATGACATTAAATACTTACAGCGTACTGAATTTCAGCCACTGGAATTGGCTCGTAAGCGTTTTCCCCGCCCCTACATGCAGGACTTGGAAGAAGCTTTAGCGTCGTCTCTATCATTTCTTTTTGTTCGAGACCCATTTGAACGAATTGTATCAGGCTACCGCAATAAGTTGGAGGGCGGAAAAAATACATTCTATAAAACATTGGCTAAAAGAATCGTAACCAGATTTCGCAAGCATCCCATTGCAGGTGGAGGCAGAGGTAAAAAGGGTCCCACTTTTAATGAATTTGTACAATATTTGATCAAGCAACATGAGCAAGGAAAATCTTTCGACGAACACTGGTCACCCATATACAGTTTCTGTACACCGTGTAGCATTAACTTTACAATTATTGGGAAAGTGGAAACGTTTAATAGAGACTCGGAATTCATTATAAGACAATCCGGTTTAGAATCACTGCTGCTGGGTAAATTGCCAAAGACTTTCCTAAGAAAGATTGGTAATTTATCAAAGGGTGCAAAAACATATAGTTCTTTAGAAAAGTAAGTGAAAATTAATAAATAACAAATAAACTGTAAGCTATTATTTTCAATTCTATTTTTAGATATTTTTCCGAAATCAGTCGTTCGACTCTAGACCAATTATTGAAAATTTACAAATTAGATTTTGAATTATTTAATTATGATTATAAGAAATATTATAAATATGTAACAATGGATCCAGAATCACAATTGCCTGCAACAATAAGACCAAGTGAAAATTCGACACAATCTAAAGCTTGAAGCGTAAACAAAAAATGTTTAAAAACGAAAATCACAAAAAGCCGAAAAAATTATTTTCATAAATTTTTTTTACAATCCACTATAAACTACACCCACCCAAGTACCTCTCTGAACAAAATTATATTTAAAGCGTATAAATATTGATAAATCTACAAGACATTTACAAACCATAGAGCAATTGATGTCGAAATTTAATCTATTATTAAATAAAAGCCAAATTAAAAACGTTTTCCAACAAATAATAAACAAAATTATATTTATCTATGTAATTAACGTAAATCGAAAAGGCCAAAGACTAATCATAATTAAATTAAAAAACAAATAAAAAAAAAATGGAAATATATTCACATTCGTTTTCTAACCTCTATATATCTATATATATGTTTACAGGTATTTATTGTTTTATTATTAATTAAAAAAAATAATAAAAATAAAAAAATAAATAAAATAAATGTAGGTATATATGTACATATAATATTTCCTTTGAATTATGTATATTCGAAAGGAATTGCATATACAAATTTACACTACACTTATAGTATACATTATATATTCATATTTCTAAAGAATTTTTTAAGAAAAAAAAAAAATAAAACAAAACATGGAGTATCATTGTAGTTTATACATGTATCTATCGTATGTGCATAAACCCCAATTTACTGGGCCATCCATCATATTAAGGAATGTAAGTTATTTTAATTTGAATTAAACAATTTTACAATTATTGTGATGTTAAATTTGAAAAGGAAAAGCAAAGTCATTGTTCTAAACTAAATTTATTCCATATATTTCGAAGAATTTATTGTAATTTATAAAATACAAAATAAACAAACAATTAGAAATATTATATGTTGTTTCATTTATCTGCCAATCAATTGCCTACAACTATGAATGGGGCGATATTCTATTAAGGCTCTTCTACCAAGGTACTCGGGGCATTATTAACTGATTATCTGTTACAGTAATGGACAAAAAAAAAAGGAAAATAACTTAGATAGCGTTACGAAAATGTGATATGTTGGGGTAAATGGCAACCGTTCTCCGATGGGCTCTCTACATTGTCGTTACCACTGATGGATTGAGATCGATATTTGGAGATGGGTAGCTAAGGTAGCATACGCCAGATATACGAGCATACGCCAAAAATATTTGGATCCTTACGGAATACAGACATTTCTCTTGTGTTCATGTAGACAATGAGGGAAATCTAATCACGAAAGAGTAACTACGGTAGACAATTACGTAAAGTTAGATACATTGGTGTCCCTTTCACCTCAATTCAAACCGAAGCAAATTGTACGCTAAGAATTTGGAAATGTCGTTGCTTAATGTTACGTTTAAAGACGTTCAAATATTTCATATCGATTAAGGACTACCTTTAATTGTAGTAATAATAAAAATATTGTGATCTCAAACGGATTGTATATGGTTTGCATTCAAGTTCAATTAAGAAATAGTAAACGAATCTTAGACTTCTATTGAATTTTTATTCTACAAAAATACTAATAATCGATAAGTAACTCCTTCTAACCTTTTAATATTGTTTCAATAAGTAGACATATCGCTCCTTTATTGCAACATAGTCATATCTCAAAAAAACTGGAACTTGGCAAAATGCGATTTAAGTTCTCAAGACATAAGTCCTATGGTCTAATTGCCGCAAACACTTTTTGCTATAACTTCTGTTCAGCTTGGGATATAAAACTGATTGTTTTTTTCAACATGTACAGAAGGTCTAAAAGAGCAGTTTTGCTTAAGTAACTACAAATTTTTAATTTTTTGAGATATGACTATGTTGCAATAAAGGAGCGATATGTAGATATAAGTATATTCATCATATTTTACTTACTTGATAAAACAGTCAGAAGAAAAATATAGTCGGAAAATGTGATTAAGCCATATGAGCCCAATTTATAGAAGATACTATTCTTTTCCAAATGTAAGTTTAAGCATTCTCCAACAGACTGTCGAAGAAAAAAAGTTGGAATATTTTAATATTTAAATCTATAAAAGTTGTATATCAACAAAAAAGAAAAAAATTAAATAATTCTAAACGATTAATTGTGATTATACCTTCCCAGATACTTGCTAATGGAATTGCATAATATGGAAAAGTTAGACAAGATAGATAGATAATTAGATGTCGTCAGTCATAATGTTTTATTTTAACTTACCTTAGGATCATAACGTCGATATTGGTCAAGACCCAAGCCTATAAAAACATAGCTTGATTAGAGAATAATTTAAAAACAAAGAGTATATATTTCTTAGTTAGTTAAAATAAACGTACCCTCTGGCTGTTTCATACCAGGTGTCATACTTGTTAAAAAGTCAGATGGTGTCATAAAGATTTCATGACGATCATCTGTTGTCGGTACTTGTATTGTAGCGAAATAACGGAACACCTTATCTGGTGTTGAGAACTGGCGAATACGGTTTTCATATTCAATTATCTAAATTCATTAATATTAAATATTTAACCAAAATTAGTAAAATGTAATATTTCAAGCGAATATTTAAAAAAAAAAAAAAAACATTCTCTCAAAAACTGGATGCTTCAATTAAAAAATATATCATCTTTTTATAAATATACATCAAACTTTCGAAATGGTTAAACTCCGATTTCAATTTAAATAAAATATTTACGAATTAAAATATAAAATAAAACTAGTTTCATTGACCTACTATATATTTTTCACTACATCTGAGATCTATGGAAAAATAGTTGCATTATATGTACACAAATATATTACTTTTGCTTGAGGTCTGCAATATAATTTTATTTCCATATGAAATCAAAATACTGAAGGTTTTCGGGAGATTTATATTGAGGTACTTAAGCATCAGTATTGAAAAGTACCAGTTGAAATTACGAGTATAAATTTTAATTTCGGACTTCTTAAGATCTTGTTAAAAGCATCCAGATTCTAAGTTAAGCATTCTTTAAATTTATAGATGACAAAAAATTAAATTTTAAAAACTTAGAACAATACAAGTACAACAATGAAAAATATAAGAAAATTCTAATAAATAAAGAAAATAAAGAAAAAAATAAATAAAAACTATGAATAAAATTACCGTCCGGTTGTTTAATGCCTGGATAAATTGAACGTAAAAAATCATCTGGTGTCATACAGACTGTAGTACCATTAAGCGTTGTTAAACGGACAGTGGCAAAATAACGAAAAATTTTGTCGGGAGTTGAAAATTGTCGAATACGATTTTCGTATTCGATTATCTTGAAAAACATTCAAATTATAATTTCTTATTAATAACAAAAAATGAGAATTTAAAATTAAAAACGTAAAACATATGTATTCATAATATAAATATGTAAATATGCATGTAGTAGACGTATGTACATTAATTTTTCATACTTTGCGTTCTCGAAATCCAATTTTCTCTTTCTCTGTACGAGTAACTTTTGAAGTCTGCTCGTTTATTGAATTTTCCTCGTCACCGTCGCTATCAATTTCGCTATCTGTGTCAATATTCAAGTCATGTTTAGCATCTCTAGCCTTTTTCTCCTCCTTCGATAACTTTTTACGTTGTTTCTTATCGACATCGCCATCGCCATTTTCAAAGCCAGCATCTGCATCCACTTTTGGAGTCAGCATGTTTTTAACTCTAAAATGTAAATGAAGAATAAATAAATTAAAATGATTTGAACGTTTTGATTTTAAAGAATTGATTTTTTACTTTTTCCAATCAGTAAGTGTTATCACAAATAAAGAGCCTAAGAATAAATGAAAAAACTTTGTAAAGTTCGGAGTTTTCTCTTTTTGATGTCCAAACTTTTTATGGCCCCGTGACCCAAATGGGTCACTGAATTTTTTGTCGGTGCTATTTGTTATGGATACTAAAACGCCCAGCGAATTATTCAAAACAATGTTTTGCTGAGATCTGACAAATAATTGACGAGCCATTAGCGCTCCACACTGCCTTAGGATGGACATTTTGCCAACAGTCTGCGTGAGGATTATCTGTTAATAAAAGCAGATGCAAAAATAAAATAAAAACAATTCATACAAACTTTTTCTCTTTTATATTATTATTATACAGAAACTAACTTTTTTCGCAATAAAAAGCCTGTATGAAGTCAATTAAACCATCCAATTAAGGTTTTTATGGGAGGTCACTTTTAAAAATTTTAAAAAATAAAAACCTATTTTTAGCACAAAGTTTTTCTTTTTAATATTTGCGCAAAGACGACAATATATTCTTGATTCTTCTTCTGTCCCGTATTGTTTGGTCGAAAATTGTTGAAGCAGCTGTTGAAAGGAGCTGCCAACTCTTTCCAATAGCTACAGCTGTATACAGCATTGCCATATAAAATATTTAAAGAACCATTGCAATATGGCAGTCATGAACGTAAATTATATGAATTTGTTTCATTCAATTTTACATAATAATATATACATAATATACTAGCTGATTGTACCCGGCGTTGCGCGGATTATAAAAATAAGAATAAATAAAAATCCGGTTTCTTAAAAAATGCAATGCTTCAAATTATTCGGAAACCTATTTACCAAACCACCCAGTTTTTTGAATACTCTAGGTCCTAAATATAAAAGCATTCAATTTGCCCGTTTTTCGCCCCTTTCTCCCTTTTTGGACCCCTTTTGGTTCAACTTTATAAACGGAACACCTCCAATAGCTATTAGGGAAACTTATCCAAGCTAAATCGTTAAAAAATAAACTTTGTCAAATTTTTTTCCCTTTGGGTCAAAATTTTGAAAAGATTTATAGCTTATAACCTGTACCGACAAAAGCTTGATCAATATCCCAAATTTCAAGAAAATCGGTCCAGGCGTTCAGGCGTGATTGGCTATGATCTTAATTTGCCCGTTTTTGGTCCCTTCCCCCTTTTTGGACCCCTTTTGGTCCAACTTTATAAACGGAACACCTCCAATAGCTATTAGGGAAACTTATCCAAGCTAAATCGTTAAAAAATAAACTTTGTCCCATTTTTTTTCCCTTTGGGTTAAAATTTTGAAAAGATTTATAGTTTATAACCTGTACCGACAAAAGCTTGATCACTATTCCAAATTTCAAGAAAATCGGTCCAGGCGTGATTGGCTATGATCTTAATTTGCCCGTTTTTGGTCCCTTTCCCCCTTTTTGGACCCCTTTTGGCCCAACTTTATAAATGGAAAATCTCCAATACTGTTTGGGAAAAATAACCAAGCTAAATCATAAAATATTACCTTTTACCATTTTTTTCTCCCTTTGTCCCATTTTTTCAAAATTTAGGTCAAAATTTTGAAAAGATTTATAGCTTATAACCTGCACCGACATAAGCTCGAACTATATCCCAAATTTCAAGAAAATCGGTCCAGACGTTCAGGCGTTTTTGGCTAGCAAACAAACCAGCAAACAGACAAAAAGATAGACTTACAGGAAGATTTATAATATATATTAGGATTAGGATTAGGATATTAGGATACTACTTTCTTAGAAAGATTAACGACTTAAAATATGTCGATGTTTTTATGTATTGGTGTTCTATGGTAAACAGATAAGAATGCAAATATCACTATAAATTCAGGGCTATTTCCTTTTTTCCGATATTTCAACTTGTGATTGATGAAAGTCGAGAGCTATGATTTTGATACTGTTTTTTTAAAGGCTTTAAAACCTAAATTATTGACTTATTTCTCGTATTGAATACAATACTAAGTTTACTTTCCCAGATGAATAGACACAATCTAAAAACCTTTGCATTTCCATAGCCAAAAACGAGTCTACGGCAACTACTACTGTTCCTTTCGTGACGAAGGTAATAATTTGTTATTTCAGACGAGTAGACAGTTAGGATTTATGAAAGCAAGAAGAGACCTTAAGTCGAAGCTGAATGAAAATAGTACTCATACCGTTTTTAATTTAGCTTCCATTATCAAAGCTTTTGGTAATAAAATTTAAAATAGTCAATGGTCTGTGGATTAATTTTTCCAAGTCTAAACATAATTTGATTTCAGAATCTAGTAGATCAATTGTCCTACCTGAAGTAATTATCAAAGGATATAAAACTGAATTTGGCCTCCAAACTATGTATCATGGTGGCGCATTTAACAGTAATGGAGTCTAAAGGTTTATATGAAATCATTTTCTGCTACCTGTGCTGGCTGTAGGCTCATGCACATTTCTTTAAGTGACACTAGTTACAATGATACTCTGAAGAGAAGTAGTTCTGTGGCCCCGAATTTTGCTTAATGCCTGTTATAATAAATCTTAAATGGACCAGAACTATTGTCGTAATATTTAAGAGAATTAAGAATTTTGTGGAATTTTTAATACCCATTAGAGAGAATGGGACTATAAATAAAATTGGTGTCATATTGAATTGAAAAGAATTGAGAAAATAAATCTAATTACCTGTAAGGATTATGCACATACATGTGTACATATATGTATGTATGTAATTTATATTATTGGTTGTTTTTTCTGGTATTGGAATTATCCATAGTGACTACACAACACGATTTAATTTAATCGATTTTTCTATTCTTAACATTATTCGTTAAGAATATTTGAATTTTATTCCTCTTGTGTTCCAAAGTCTGGTTCAACCGAAGGAAAGTACAATAGCAGAATCGTTAGAACAATTGAATTCATGCCACTTTGAACTAATTACGTTTTAACTATTTAAGAATGCACTTAGTAATTGACGTGTTGTAAGTTTTAGTGGCAAGAACAACTCAAAACGATTATTCTCATGATTCTTTGTATCGTTGGTGAGTCACGTTTATTGAAAGATTTTCTCTTTTCTCTTTTCTTAAAAGTAATTTACCATACCAAATGAAATTCAAATAAATGAATCCTCCAAAAGAAAAAATAAATAATAGAAGTTGATGTTATCTTTTTTAAAAACCATGAACATAATGATGGACGAATTCGAAAATAGTAAATGGATAAAAACGTAAAATATTTTAAAATCCAAACTGCTTAACATTAGAGTTCTGCATGATTATACCATGAATGTAGTAAATAATACTATGGAATGGCTAGACAAGTCCACCAAAGGCAGGTAGCAATTAAGTAACAACAACAACAACAAGAAAGTAACAAAGCAAGGAAGCAGACAACGCTTTGAACGAATGGACATGAAAACAGGAAATAATTTTTTTTTTTTTATTATGATTTGTTTGTGCCTACAAAATTTTAGCACCCGAAGAAAAGTATATTGTCATGAACGAAATAAGAATCAATTTACATATAGTCTGGGGCACTTTTGACCATATCCTACATAAAAAGGTAAGAAATGAATAGCCAGAATTCGTCACACGTTTTAGTTTGACATATTCAGCTGAGAGGAAAGTAAAAACTTAACGTGTGTATATTGAATTTGCGTACACACAACAAGAAAATCTGAAGAAAATAACCAAGAAACACTCCTAATGGTATTTAAAGGTTAAAAGTTGTTCAACTCTAGGCATTGCGTTAAGGGAGGTGTATCGAATGAAGCGATGGACATAAGAAAACTTGTCGTCCTTTTGAACTTGCATTTACCTTGTCTCACAGAGTGTTTTTTAACAATTTTCTATTTCTTGTAGAATGTTATGCATAGGAACTAAGGATATGATAAAAAGTATATACTTGACGCAACAGTCATGTGACGAACGAACATGTTAGAAAGTTTGTCAAGAGCGGCCCTTAAAGGTGTCGCAATAAAATGAAAGTATAAAAATCAGAGGAAGGAATCCTAAGGTTTAAAAAGGAAATTTGTATTAAAGCATTTAGTAAACACTTAATACTGCGCACGATATAATAGTTACGTGCACCTGTCACGGTATCTCAAGTGAAACTCTGTACCACCTCAACAATAAAGAAAAGCTTTTCAAGCGAGCATGTAACATGAGCAACTTTTTTTATTTGCACTAATTGTACCTGTACAAGCCGTAAATTATGTATACATACATATTTACATATGTATGTACATACGTATTTAAATTACAGTAGTTGTAATTTAATATTGCTTTTAACACAAATTAACTCGAAAACAATTTACGAACTAAACACGATGAAAGTAACAATATAATGGCACTATATATGTATGTACATATGTACAATGTGATTACAGATATGTATATCTATGTACACCATTGTAACACCACAAATTTAAACAGTCATTTTTACATACATACATATGTATGTATGTAGCAAAAGCTTATTAACTCTGTTAAGGATGCCAATCGAATTTCATTCGCACTGTTGCGTGGCAACAATAACTTTAATTAAACATACATACATTCATACGTACATACATAATTGGTCATTACAACCCTTCAGTCTGGATTATTGACCTAGTTTCTCACACCACTTATGTTGTGTGTGTTAATTTTATACATAAGTGGCGGGACCTACAGTTTAAAGTCGACTCCGAACTACAGATTCTTGAGAAACTTTTCATGGCAATTTTATTTACTTTCAGAGTTTTTGCCAGAAATCTGCTGAGAGGAAATCGCCGAAAAATATTTTTTGTATTTTATTTTGAAGTCTGGCCTGGGACTCGAACCCTGGCTTTACGTCTAATAAGCCAGCACACTACTACTACACCAGAAGCTTTCTTTGTAAAGGTATTGAAAATGGTTTTCTGATCTCTCAAAACTTATTAGTAGGGTAGTAGATATAAAGCAGCCATACGTTTCAAATTGGTCGCGTTGGGGATGATGTTGGTTCAAATTGACCATGACCATCGCAGACCGCCTATATAATCAAAATTGATTTAATTTTCCTAGCCAAGCAAGGGTCCTCAAATTTGATACATTCTTGCAACAAGTGCTGGGTTGGAAACGAATCGACTTAAGGTATTGAGACCCAGGGTCCTTCTTTTACAAAAAATACACGCAAGCTATTTCCTGTTTTAAAATCTTATTTTTTGTTTCGATTTCGATCCTTAAAAGGGCACATCATAACCTACATGAAGTATGCATTCCATTAATTTTATTCAAGGGGGTAATGAAGAAATCATTCATTACATATGGTTTGGTTTAACAAATATAAAATATAGTACGTCTGCCCTGCAATATTCGTGACTCTTTTCAGAAAATTTTTAACTTTGTTCAACAATGGTGATGGATATCGTCGGTTATTTTTTGTCCATATTTAAAGGATAGAATTTCATCTTTGATTTGATACTAGTGGGAAGACGAAGATGGACGGAGCTGTCCTATTTGTTCCATTGAAAACTGCAAACGCAGAATTTTTCAATCCATTTGAAATGGATGATATCTACTCAACTGTATAAGCAATCCAAATATTTTTTTATTAATAAGAAAATGCCATTCTTCAATTAAAAAGGACACTTGAATGTTGTCAATGATAATATCTTTCACACATAAGCTATGGTGTGGCATGAAAATTGTCATCAATTTTTGTTTAACAATTTAAGATTGTTTCCATGACACAATTTCAGTTTTTGCTAAAAAGACGACATTGGTTGTTTCTCTTAGTGAAACTCTTCTATATAGGATTCTATATAGGATGATAAAGATGCTTAATATCAAAAATTCGAATAAAATGCTATTATTTTATAAACTTATAAATTGCATGAAATTTTAAAAGCGAGAATATTATTCTACTAAGTCAAGTTTGTCTGACCGACTCATCGAGAAATAATGTTATTATGGATGCTATATGCACATATGTATGTATGTTTGTTGCTTTACACTTTTAAGTTAATAATGTTAATCGTTTTATGTTTGCTTTTCTTCAGATTAATTATCTTTCAGTATGTTTTTACTTTTTTTTTTTTTTTTTTTTTCGAACGTCCCCGGCCACACACTAACCCACCCTCACCCGACCGCGGAGGGCTCGTCCCCATTACGCAGGGACACGTACACACCACAGTCCGGACTGTAGCGGGAAAGGGAAAAGCTATGGCAACTAGAACATAAAACAGCTACAGAACTTAATCACAAGCTGAACAAGGTAACAAAAACAAAAAACTGAACTATCTAAGACAAGAACAAAAATACGTTTTTATACGATAATTTATAAATTACTGCGAGAATACAAGCTACGTTTTATGTTACAAACACTACAATTAAAATCTATAGAATTGTAATGCGAATTAAAATCATTACATAATCTCCGAAAAGGAAAATTACATGCATAATTCGATCTATAAACATTTAAGGAAAGAGGACGATAGTGCCGTGTAAATCTTGCAGGAATGCTGAAATTCAGGTTGGAAAGCAAAAACTCAGAGTCGATATCACCTTTAACCAAATTAAAAATAAAACAAACACCTAAAACAGACCTTCTACGTTCCAGAGTTGGAAGTTTTACCAAAGCTAATCTATCCTCATGCGACGGAAGCCCATTGGTGTAATCCCATCCTAAGCCACGTAAACAGAATAATAAAAACTGTCTCTGCACAGACTCGATTGAATCACTATGACAACGATAGTATGGATTCCAAATAACAGACGCGTACTCCAAAATAGGCCTAACAAGTGAAATGTACAGTAGTTTTGTTATATAAGGATCAATGAATTCCCTAGCCCATCTTTTCACAAAACCAAGAACAGCTCGAGCCTTGCCAATCATCAAACTAATATGATCAATAAAAGACAATTTAATATCCAATAATACTCCTAAATCAGGAATGAAGCACAGCTTCCAAAGGGCAAGAATTAATCATATAAGTAGACGAGATTACACCAAGGCGAGAGAAAACCATGCATTTACATTTTCTCAAATTAAGATCCATTAAATTTATCCTGCACCAAGTAACAAACAAATCAATATTTCGCTGAAGAACAGCCTGGCCACGATCATCATCAAAAGTATAAAATAATTTAACGTCATCAGCATACATCAGAATATTACAATCAGAAAGAGCAGAAGGAAGATCATTCAGAAACAATAAAAACAGTAAAGGACCCAAATGGCTACCCTGCGGAACACCAGAAGTAACACATACAGTCTTAGACAGTACATTCCTAAACAATACCCTCTGAGTCCTAAGGGAGAGGTAAGAGTCTAGCCAACGAAGAATAATATCAGGAATACCGATTAGTGAAAGTTTAAGAAGCAAAATACTATGATCAACCCTATCAAAAGCTTTACTGAAATCAGTATAAATTACATCAGTCCGAGCACCGACAAGAAAGCCCCTGAAAACATGTGTAGTAAATTCAAGAAGATTTGTGACAGTCGACCTGCCCTTCAAAAAACCATGCTGGAAAGGAGATATTAAAGATCTTGTATTAAAAAAGAGATAATCCGTCACTAGTTTCTCCATCAACTTGGGAATAGCACTTAGCTTGGCAATACCCCTGTAATTGGAAATATTAGATTTATTACCCGACTTGTGCAAAGGAATTATGAACGAACTCTTCCAAATAGATGGAAAATGACCAACCCTCAGAAGCCTATTGAATATAAAGGTCAAAGGACCACTCAAGACAACAGCACATTTTCTTAAAATACAGGCCGGGACCCCGTCAGGGCCCGGCAAGTATGTAAGTTTCAGTCCAGACAAAGCATCAAGAACAGACTCCTCATCAAATGAGTATATGTTAGGAATAGAGACACTTCCCACAGAATAAGGATACCCGCCACTCAGATCAGGGCCCGGGTCCAACTGCCTATAAGTAGACTGAAAGAAGTCAGCAAACATATTCGAAATATCAAGGTGACTGGAGGATGATAGATCCCCGTAAAACATCTCAGTAGGAAACAAAGATGATTTACGTTTTGCTCGAACGAAGTCGTAAAACGACTTAGGATCATTAGCGAAATTCGACTTGACTCGAATCATATATTCCTCATAACAGTAATGATTCATTCTACGATAATCCGCACGCGCCCTAGAATAAAGAGCATAATCAATATCAGAACCTGATCTAACAAACTTTTTAAATAATTTCGATTTCCTATTCCTCAACCTTGACAGTCTAGCCGAATTCCATGGAGGACCAGAACGCTCCAAACGACTTTTTACCAATGGAACACGCTTCCCAAAACATTTAAATAATACATCATAAAAGTCACCCAAGATCCTGTCAAGTGAAAGAGAGTCGTACGGTGGCGAGATAAGTACAGACGACCAATCAACAGAGGACAGAAGTGTATTCAAGCGACCAAAGTCCGTACGATGGAAATTAAAACGCTTCTCATTATCAAATGAGCGATCAATTACAGGAGGTGAACAAAGATCAACTTCAATAGAAAGTAACAACGTAGGATGATAACTATCCTCGGGAATAGATATAGGATCAATGCGAAATAAAGAAGAAATACTTGGATCCTCCAAAAACACAAGGTCCAAAATTCTCCCCATTGAATTAAATACACCATTAACTTGGAAAAGACCTAGATCACACATAGCGGACAGAATTTCATCATAGAATGGAACTGAAGAACATGGCACCAATGACCCAGACTCAGGTGAAAAATTCCAAGATATATGAGGAAGATTAAAATCACCAAGAACTACAATAATCCCCTCTTGTCCTATTGAATCCATCACCTTAGAAATCAAATCAAAGTGAGCCCTATAAATATGAATGTCAGCACCAGGAGGAATATATGAACAAGTAATATAAATAGACTTCCCACGATTATAGACCCTAACGCAAATAAACTCAATTAATAAGTCAATTAATTCAGATGAGTATTTAGAACAAATTGAAATAAGAACACCACCACCATTTCTTAACTTCCTATCTCGTCTATAAATATTAAAATTACTAGACAAAATCTCAGAATCAAAAATATCACAATTCAGCCAAGTCTCAGTAAAAGCAATTACATCAAATTCAAAATCAAAACTACTATTATAAAGCGAAGAAAGTTTAGACCTAAGTCCACGAACATTTTGATAAGCAATTCCAAAATTAAAAGACAATTTAGAAGCTAGTTTTTTCGAGAAATAGAACCAGGCAAATCAACACCATTCCTACGATGACCCAGCCTGAATACAAATTCACGTACCAACACACCCTGTGGCCAGAATGCAGGATCAACAATTTCACCAAACTTTTCATCAGCAACATATAATTTAAATGAAGAAATGCTACTATCCAAGGATGACCTCAACTTATAGCAACCAAACTCAAAAGGCTCTCTAATCTTCGATTCAACAAAGCCTTTAATATCATCAACCGAAGTATCGCGAGAAAGACGTGACACAAAAATTGTTCTTTTAGGTTTAACTACCACCAGTCCCTTTGGAGCAGAAGTAACTAAACTAGCGGTCACTACGGATGAATACGAACCAGATGACGGTTTAGAAGATGACTGAGACGTGACATCAATCGGAGGTAAAGGTAAAGGAGTATACCTGGATTCATCATTTACGGACACAGGAGGATTAATTGAAATTGGAGTTTTTAAAGATTGTGGAGGATGGGGTTCACGATATACACTATTACTATTCATTTCAGCAATATTGGGAGATTGAACATTACAATCGGATGCAGAGTTGCATGAAGGCACAGAAACAATTGCCGGGTCGTCACGTTTATCTTTATTTACATTTCTTGCAGACTTACGACGTTTTGGGGAAGACTGTGGAGGAGATTTTAAATTATCCAAAGATTTAAAATCATCAAACAGTTTTCCATAAGCCGCAATACGATCATTTAATTTAATTGCCTCCTTTTGAAGTTCGGTGAATTTATTTTTAGTCTCCTGGAAAAAACGGTAATAATTCACTCCGATTTTTCTACAGTGATCACAGCACCAATGAAGACCTTTATCCCTAGACATACTTACATATGGATATCGTAAAAGCGCCAGGACAAGGATCTTTTAAAAGCTTGTATTGTGTTTTCATATACAAATGAACAGAATAATGATGCTTAGAACAAAATTTTGGTGTCTAAGCGGCTATTGGGGACTACATACATATATATGTACATACGCACATAGACAATTCAAGTGTGATATGGAATTACGATGACGATAAATACGATGCTGAAAATGAAACAAGATTTAGAAGAAATTAAGTCCTGTTTTTGTTTTTACATAGCAGCACATCTAGTCAAATGCGAAGACGGTAAGAAATCAATGTGAGCCCCAATTCAGTGGTTGAATATGCGACGGTTGCAGACGGCAATCTATGGAATACTCGATGGAAACTTCAGGAACATGCCAAGCCTCTGAACTAGAACAGCGAAAATCATGAAATTAATGAATCGATCGAAAAAGATACGATAAAAACTTTTCGAATCCTCAAAAATACATACATATGTATGTAAACATTGTTAAATGTGACTGAATTTTCTAATTGATTAGTTAATCCCATTATCTAATTGTCGACGGTACAACTATGAAATAATATTACATATTATGAATATACATATGTACATAATATAAAATAATAATATTTTTTACGTTTTATTCTCCTGTTTATGTTTTACAACTAAGGTAATAAATTAAAATTAATCTCAGATGCCTGAGATTACATTTTCCGTCAGTTTTTTTTTTTTTTTTGTTGAACATTTTTGTTTTTATTCAGGTGAACGTCTCCTGTTTGAAAGCAGTATGACATGACATGGGGATGAAGACAATTGCAGTGAATGCTTTCTTTACGAATAAATTTTGCCCACCTTTTTATCCTTTTGAAAATAAACGCAATCGACAATTTGATTTATTGTTTATAAATTTTTCTTCTCGTTGTTTTTCAATTTATTCGACAACAGATGTCAGCCACACAGATCGTCGCGAACACTTTCTGTTTTATTATTTACATTCCCTTTGCTCTTATTATAAGATTATTTCAAATAATTATAATTTTATTTTGCTATTAATTTCAATTCTATAAATTTACGAAATTAAAATGTAGACAAAATTTTGCCTTCAGAACACAATTTAATTAATTTTGTTTGCTGTGTTGGCGTTCGAGTTACTGCGACGGGTGGTGCTAGTTTTCGACTTAATTCGTAGTGGATTGTGTGTAATTATGATGGGTTTTGGGTGCAGTGTAGAGCTGAAGTTAATAACATTTTGCTTCGCAATAATGATTATATTTCTTTTTTATTTATTTCAGTTTAGCATTATTCGAGGATTTCAGTTTAAATAAGAATTAATCACTGGATAGAGGTTGAGTACATCATACATTATTGCATAAATGAGTAGATCGTTTACAATTTGAAATAAGAAAGAACTAGATGACTCTTGCGAATATTTCGCACCGTTAGTTGTCATTTTTATAACATAAAAATAATTGCCAAAACAGCTTTTTACAACTTAATATGCATATTATATATAACTGATTTAGTAATAAACGGCATTATAGTAAATAGCGGTATTGCCAGAATGGATTTTAATACATACTATATTATGTAGAACTGCATTACTATTAAGCGACCCTGTATTAGCACACTTGAACAAAAACATGTAATCACAATGACAACAGTATTATTATGCAGTTCTATATAAAATATAATTTTTATCAATGAAAATATTAATTTTTCAATTTCTAATTATTTTTCGCCATTAGTATTAAATATAAGCTTTAAAATGAGATATCATTCATTAAATTAGATGCGGTGGTTTGGGAGATATTTGTAACCGACAAAAAAAAGTGCTTTAGAAATAATATATATGATTAGATGTACTTCTGTAAATAAGTTCGAGGATTGAGTAAACAGTCCTGCAAAAAAATCGTATCAATGTCATTAAAACGGTGTTTCTATAAAGTGGTAACTTCGTACAAAAATTGCCTGACGTTATAAAATTTTATTCTGAAATAAATTAGAATTCTTTTATTCGTTGGCATCATTTAAAAAAATTTCATCATTTAAAAAATGATAATAAAAACAATCGTTCGTTTTGATTATTGCAATTAATATGAAATATCGTTAAACCAGATGCTCTTAAATTAAAGAATTTGTGTCCAACTTTAGCAAATGATTTAACTCAAACTCAATTCCTTAGTCTCAATTCTTTAGGCGCAGTCTAGAAGGTATTGTGTTGGCTTATTAGACGAGTCTGTCTGTCTCGACGTCTAGAACTAAACGAAATATAAAAAAGTATTTCATCGGTGACTCTGAGATTAAAATAAAATTGCCACAGAAAGTTTTTCATCTGTCGTCCGGGGTCGACATAATTCCCAGTGGTCTCGAATAAAATAATCGCACACAAGCTGAATGGTGTAAGAAGCTAGGTTGGTTGTAATAACCAACTAAGGGAGTAAGTAAACTAAATTCTTTAATATAAAAACCTTCACTATTGGTACTTTTGTTTTTGTTTTTGTTTCGCAAAAATTATTTAATTTATTACGTCGGACCCGATAATCCCCTCAAATACAAAATAACCGACTATTCGTACTCATATAGAATTTTGAATATAATTTATTCGAATAGAATAAACAATTTCAAATTGTTTTGTTTAAATATTATTGTATTCTGTAGATATATTTTTATTAAATGAAATTATAGGAGGAAGCGTAATAAAACAAAAAAAGAAAAAAGAAAAGAAAGAAGATGAACAAGATGAAGAATGATTTGTGTATAAATTTGTCTTTAGTACTTGTAAATGGAATCTACTTAATAATTAATGATGTTTGTGTGTGGTAAAGTGTGGTTAGACCTGTGCCAACAAAAATAAATTCCAGCTGTCCGTTGGGTTTTCGTTCCGTCATGCTTCTTCTGTTTTTGTTGTGTCATTCCATTCTACGTCAAACTGATTTCATCACACATCTGTTGAAGGGAACGTGGGCGAATAGCTCATCTTTAAGCATGTTCTCAATTGCTTAGTATTTGATTTGGCAGCTGACGTTTGGATTTAGTTATGACCTGGGTGAAGAAATATTCTTATTTTTTGTAAATTAATTTTATATTATTCATCATCGGCATCAGCATCACCATGACCTTCACAAGTAAATTCTATTTATAGACATGCTGCATAGACCTAGTGAACGTGTTGCCGATCACCTCAAGAGAAGAATTGCCTGTAGAAATTATTGTTGACTGTTGACTGAACTGTTTAAATAATAATTTATTGCTTAGGAAGAAATTTTTTAGTATGATTTTGTAGTGGGTGTAATAAAATGTAGAAAGGGACATTAAAAGAAGAAAATATTGGTCATTTCAACATCAATAAGACTAATTGATACAGAAGAGTATCTGTATTTCCTAGTATTCAGAGTTGTATAAGAACCTAACAGAGTTTTAGCCGCTGAGCCTCTAAAGTAGGGGTCTAGCGGAAAGAAATGTAAAATAGACAGCTGCGTCTATGGTAATAGAGTATGCAAGCCAGGTTGAGGATCGCCATCTTTCATAGATTCACTCCCACACCAGACAATTTTGCATTACAGTTTACCTACTCCAACGTTCCTAGTGATGAGCGAGTTTCCTAGCGTCGGGTAGGTCTGTAGATCAACATTATTGGCGGCTTAGACAGGACCTGCGCATCAAACGTGTTTTTTCCATGTTCCTCAATAGGAAGGAAAAGAGATTATTTGCTGCTATTTTCGCAGTCATATAGGATCTTTAAAAGCCTAGCGGGAACTCATTTACGCCCTCTTGCTCTCTGAATTGTTTCGTTTAGTTTAATTTTTGTATTCTATTGTGATTGTACGTACGTACATTCCCACTTCGTTAGTGCAATCAAACATAAATACAAAATACATTATGAACGACCCAACAACAAACTCGCATGTAGACAACAATGGATTTTAACATTTGATCCTGACTTGAACATAGCCATGGATGCACTTTTCAATTCTTTAACAATGTCTGTCTGTCCATTCGTCTGTCTAATTGCTTTGATTATGTCATTGTTAGGCGTGTCCCTCTTATTCGTATTTCAAAATCAACGACTTCAATTGCTTCGGTAATTGATTGATTGACTAAAGGTATGATTGACTGACTGATAGTGCTGCAAACAAAATGTCTTGTGGTGTTAAGTCAAGTCAGTTTTGCGAAACAATTAAATACTGGGTCATTAATCTATTGAATTGTATTGTAAATGTAGTAAAAGGCAATTTTTTTTATATTTTTTTTTACTAAAAATAACCCAAGCAATTATGAACAAAGTCAAAATGCATTTGGCATTTAAGTTGAGGATTTTCAATTGTTTCAATTCTATTTAATTAAAAATTGTAAATACATACATACATACATAATTGGTCTTTACAATCCTTCAGTAAGGATTACGACATAGCTCCTTACACCCCACTTATGTTGTATGGGTTAATTTTATTTGGCGGGACATACAATTTAAGGTTTATGATCGTCCTTGGACAAATTGTACACACATACATATTGTACATATTGTTTATGTTGGTACGGAAACAGATTCTCAAATTAACAAAATATTCAAAAATAGACCCTTTTTCAAAATGGACCAGCACACGAGAGGTCAAAACTGGAGGTGAAATATTTTAAATGTTATCTTAAAAAACTCCAAGGTTCATTTTTAGGAGGGTACGTCGAGCACTCTTTTTGCTGAGTCGCTCTAATGTACATACATTATGAAAATGTTGAATGGATTTGCAATTGGAAGCAATTTTATTAAGCCGTATCTTTCGCCTGTTTTATATTTTATTAATTACATTCATTACATCATTCATCATTACTGGGCCTACATAGGTGGATGTGTAAACAATATGAAATCTTCTAAAGTAGAGGAATACCAAGAATCTTGATAGAATTGTGAACAAATTTCATTATTTATCGGATCGTATTTGAGGAAAACATTTGATCATTTTAATTAAATTAAGCAAATAAGAAGTTTAAACGATTAAATAGTAATTTCATAACTGAAAGATGCCAGTATAATAGTTTTTCCACTTGTCTGTAAGTATTTTTCGATTTGTTTGTAATTCTTTATCATCAGAACAACATTTGAACACCACCCAAGTTTAATTTTATAGTTCAGTGTCATTTACTATTGTAATCAACAATACCAAATATTTTCAATAGTTATCTCCTCCTGTACCTATAGTTTCCATTTGAAATCAACACGCAAAATTATTCTAATTTGAAAATAATGATTCGTTTGAATCATCTTTTTATTTGTTTATAATATTATTGCTATGTATGTATGTATGTATGTATGTATATTGTACTTAACAAGAGATTTTTTCTTTTTTATTATTTTTTCAAATCGCTTATCAAGACAAAATTCCATTTAACTATAGATTCATTGGCATGTAGATGTTAAAACGAAAACAGTAGCCACAATAGAATTGGAATTTTATGAAAAATATGCGATACTTTTTTCATCTTGATGAGATTTGAATAGATATGTACTTATGTATGTATTTAAGGCTCGATTTTCAATTCAATAAATACTATTTTTCAAATAATAGATTTTATGTTTTTAACAATTGTTATAATTTTCCAAGGAACTACATGCGTATGTAAATAGAAGAAGAAAGAGAAAAAAAAAAAATAAATACAAAACAATATAGCAGTAGAAGAATTGTAAAGAACCCATAAATGAATGAATGTTTCTTTTTTATTATCTTATCTTAAATGGATCTGCTATTTCTCCACCCCTCTTTCCAACAAAGTACAATACACTTTGTCGTTGAGGTCATTTTGCTTTTATAAACTTAAAATTACAACAGTTGCTCTGAGTGGAACGCAGCAAAGCAAAGTAAAGCAAAGCAAAGCAGAGAGTAAAAAGTAATGGATGATATTATCTTTGCAACCATCTAAATAAACATCCAGGTCCAAGTCAATATAAAACATATATACATACATACATACATATTGTATAGTTTTAAAAACGAAAGAAAACAAAACAATAGAACAACAATGATTATGAGTAAAAAAAAAAACTGCAATGTTGAGATACATTGTACACTGTAATTATCAACAATAAACATTTGAACATGTTTAGATACTTAAATAAAAATGCCAACATTTTTCATTATGAAACAGCTGATGTTTGTTTTGTTTTTAACTCAGGCAGTGTGTTGCTTTCAGTCAGCGATGCATGAGAGATAGGGTGTTTATGCTTTTCTCTTCATAGTGGATTCTATTGTTTACAGCTGTGCGTAGCAACATGTTCACAATGAAAATGTTGCGCATGTAACTGCATACGGATACAATGTAAATGGGGAACAAAATACAAAAATTGTTTCCGTTTTTTTTGTTTTATACTTGTATGTACTTTTTGTTTGTGTGTTGTTGTTGCTGCTGTCGATGCTATGGTTTGTGTATCGGTATGATTCAGTTTATAACGTGACGTTCAACTGTTCAAAACGTGTCTACGGTAATTCAGTTAAGTTTTTACAAGAGCGATAATTAAAAAAAAAAAAGAAATAGAGAAAAAGAAACAGAAAATAAAATCAATGAATCTCTGGTCTTAATTCTCTCTTGTGTGCGATTTGTTTTGATTTGATAGTTTACACATAATATGCACAGGCACAAAAGTACGCATCCATGTTTGCATTCCTACATAATTATAAACAACACCAACAAAAATATTGTTGCATCGTTTAATAATTTAATGAGAGTGATACACAAACAATAAAGGAAGAAAGGAATTGTTATTGTACGAAAACCAAAGAAAAAAAAAAAAAATACAAATACAAATACAAGAAAAAAAAAAGATTAATTGATACTGTAAATGGTATTTGAGAATAAATTTGAAATTACATATGTATTACGCCTTCTCGCTCTTTCGCATGTGAATGAACTTGAATTATAAATGCGCGCGTATAATTTTAATATTTCTAGTGTTGTTGTTGTTGTTGTCTGTGAATTAATTTGAATTTTCAGTTGAGTGTTTGTGTTCTCAAGAGTTTTTTTTTTTTCGTTTTGGTTAAAATTAAGCAATTGAGGAAATCTTGCGCAAGTTCTTTCAGTGTTTAGTGTCGCGAAAATTGTGTTGGCTGTTGATTAGCCGCTTTACGTGCAACATCCATACATACATACATATGTACATACATTAGCAATACAACAACACAACAACATTTAACGCGTTTTACAGGCTTGACACTTCTGTTGTCATTTTATTTCTTCAGTTAATGTGAGCGTTTGCCATTTGGCAACATTTTTAGCTTTGAATGTTGGAGTTACTGTTGCCCTTGTTGTTGTGGCTGTCATCTGCAACTGCAGCGTGTCAATTTCAATGTTTTGTTTGAAACACTGACAGTTTGTCGATCAACGAATAAGTGAATAAAAATTAATGAAAATCACAACAAATAAGAGAAAGGAAAAATAATAAAAAAAAAGAAAAATTATCTTTAAATTAAAGAAGAGTGCAAATTTAATTAAAAATTACATTCTCAAAGAATACATTGTGAAATATAATAGAAAATAATCATTTAAAGCATAAAAATAGCATAAACACACAAAAACTCTCACACACACACACACACACGCAAACTAAAATGGCTCTTTCAAAGAACTTAATCGCTGCATCAGTAAAACTAAATTTACTAACATGGGCTCACATACCCAGAAGAAGAAAGAGGCAT
Source organism: Sarcophaga peregrina (assembly GCA_014635995.1). NCBI lineage: Eukaryota > Metazoa > Arthropoda > Insecta > Diptera > Sarcophagidae > Sarcophaga > Sarcophaga peregrina. The sequence continues at coordinate 555,402 of CM025791.1, forward strand.
TATTTTAAGAGCAAAATGAGCCTTTTGCTATTAATTTTCGTCAGCTGTTGCCTAACACCGATTTTTTATCCTCTTAACGTTCAAGCAAACGACTTGGATGCCACATCCTCTAAAGATGGTAACATGCTTACCTATGATCATCGCAGCATAAGTTCATTTTCTACTGACAATGTCTTGGATGAAGGTGAGGAAAATGCTAAAACCGATAAAACAAATGATAATAGCATCTTCGAGAAAATTCAACAAAAAAAATTGGAAACCAAGAATGTTGGTGGTTACAGTAGCGAAGAGGAGAAACAACGTTCAAGTGAAATCATAGAAATGTTACGACCATTGCATACACTACGACGACATCAGCAGGAACACCTTAAACAGCAGCAACAACAAAATGATCCACTGAAACAGAATACAAGAAAGCATTTTGAATACCAGCACGAACAACAACAAAATCATGACGTCAACTCTGACATTGACGACGATCTCTACGATGATGACGATGAATCCAATGATGATAATGATAATGATGATGATGATGATGAAGATAAAGATAAAGATGACGGCACCAATGATGACGAAGAATACAATAGACGTTTAAGATACCAGCAAATCCAAGAAGCATTAAGAGAACCCATTACTCCTACCACACCACATCATCATCGACACGAACATCATTTGGAAAAGAAAAGATTGTCACAGCAAACGGAGTTGAAATTGGTGCAGCATCATTTAAGACATCAACATCGCCAGCATAAAGAATTCCACAATAACAAGCAACCCCAATTGCGTCAATTGAATTATGAAATGAAACAGCAAAATTTGACCAACTATAGCGGACTCCGAACAAAGCATCTTCATCAACGTTATTTCGATCGTCAAAGTTCATATTCAACTCCATTTGTCAGTATGGCTACGACCGAAGGACCACATTTTCACCTTCCTGCATCTAATAGATATTGGAAATCAATAGCAAACGAGTATTTAGTCAATCCACATAATCAGCTCTTTAATGACAATGCCGATGCCCATGCCCATGCCGATGCGAATACCAATATCGATATCAATCATGAGAAAGACATAAAACGATTTTCACTGCCTTTAGGCGAAAATGTAAACGAAAACAACGAAAACAAAGACAGAGACAGAGACAATCCCACAAAAGAAACTGTATCATCGTTGCCAAAAGAAGAGGAAGATGCAAATTACGATATAAATACTGATACTGACTATGGAGCAAACGATGATAGTGACTATTCCTATGAGGATGATGACAAAGAACAAAATAAACAAAATAAATATCCATCAATACCATCCACTACATCTAAAACGAATGTTAAACGTTATAGTAATCCATTGGGATTATTAAATAAGCCTAATCGTCACATGGAAAATGATCAGAAAGTCAAGAATTTGGCATATCATATGAGAAACATCAAATTGAATTCAAACGATGACGATTACGATGATGAAGACATTATAAAGACTTCAACATCCGCTTCTGCCTCATCAATATTATCAAACGCATCTGACGCATCTGCATTATTAAAAGAGAATGACGATGCCAGGTTTTCCGAAGAGAAATGGCGTCAAATTGAACACGAACATTATCGCAAACAATTGCAGCATCAACGTGACATGCAGGCACTTCGTTATCGAAGACCTATTAATGAAAATTCTTCGCCTCCACACCGATACTCATCGTATTCGGCTGCATCTATAAATCCAAGTCCCATACACAGCAATTCTTGGACGAAGCGTCAAATTGTTAATAACGTAAGTACCCTAGAAAATAATGATCGCGTTACCAGTATTCGATGAACAAATGAAAAAAGACTAAGCTATGCGGCGACTAGTTATCAGTTCTTATTAGTATCAGACAATATAATCCATTTACACTTACATACATACATACATACATATTTCATTTTCAAGGCTTTTATTATTTTTATACTTACTTATTGAACACATAAACAAAAAATACAAAAACACTTGTATACACAATATATACACATACATACAAATATACATACATATATGTATGTATACATCCATATGTATATATGAACATAAAGTTAAATGGAAGAATTCATTGTTTTTCATTTTCATTCCCACCACTTACACCCCACCAACCATTCATCATTCGCATCGAATGGACAATTCACTTGGCAAGATACGAGTTGACGCATATAAATGAACCTTTTTCGATCAGGTTAGTCATTTTAGAGGCTCTTGATTTCTACGCAGCCTAGTTTTACTGTGGCCAATTTCGTCATTACACTGCAATTGTTTTTGAGTTTTTCCAATGGATTGCATTAATCGCTAATATTAATTTTATTCATCTTTTTATCGCCTTTAAATTGTACTGTTGTTATTAGCCACAGATAATATGCTTGAAAGGAATATTTTTTTATGAGAATATTCGATTAGGGATTTTTTTTTTTTTGAAGGACAACAAAGTTGACAAGATTTTATTTGATAACGGATTTAACAGGTGGTAGTTGCTTTTTGTTTTTAGTCTGGTTTAACATTTTTTTATTACAATGGAATAAAGCTTTGGTTGGCGAAACGTCCACGGAACGGAACGCAACGGAATGTGCGTTCGTTTTTAGCACGTAAAGAGCAATGTAAATTTTATGGCGGTAATTCGAAAAACAATGAATCGATTTTTGGTACATGTTTACTCTTACTAACTGCTAATACGCATCTCTCCGAGACGCCGAACAGTACATATTCAAAGAGTTGTCTGCTGTACAGGGAAGCATTAAACCATTTACTTCGAATATGGAAGTTAATGAAATTTCTACAATTTTAAAATACATTCAAAATACTTTCAAATTGAATTGAATTTAATTTTTTTTATTTTTTTTTTTAATTTTATTCAAATTAAAATTTAAATTTTATAATCGAAAATGAAATGAAAATTATTCTTATTTCTACTTGTTGCGGTTTGAGCAGAGAACCCCATCTGTCTAAGCTTATGGGTTTTTATTTATGTACGTACGTATGTTGTGGATTTGTGTGAGAACAATTTTAATTAAATCAAATTTTAATCTAAATTGACTTTAACGAAATTAAGCAGTAGCCAGCAACAGCAGTAGGGCATTAAATAGTTTTATTGGAGGTGTTCAAAGAAGTAGTACGGCAGAGGTGATGATGCTAGAAACAGTGGGAGACCAAGGAGAACATACAAGAGAGCCGTTGTTAGTCAAAAACAAAACAAAACAAAACCAAACAAAATCAAACAAAACACCACTTGTAAACTTGTAAATTATTGCATAAATTGGTTAGTTAGTTTCTCTTGTTGTTGCTGTAGCATTTATTTATTTAAGCGTCTATGGATTTTGGCTTTTCTCTCGTTCGTTGTGTATAGAAACAAAATTTATAGCCAAACATTGAGAAAAGTTTCATTTTTAGTTTGTTGTTGTTTCCAACAAGAGTACAACATAATAGAAATAAAATTAAAAATAAAATCTAAATTTAACTAGCCAACTAACCATTCGACAAAGTTGGCTTGCCTCTCTCAATTGGAGTGCCATAATACAAACGAATAAAGAAAATGAAATAAGAAGAAAAACAAAAAATTGAACATTGGAACATTGGACATACAATTGTGGTCAATGTACAGCAGAAATTCCGAGTAGCAGAGACTGACGAGAAACTGAAATACGTTTGATATTTGTTACAACGCCAAAGGTAAACTACAAGTACCTGCTGTACGTAATTCACTTAAAACACAAGTCAAGTGCATATTAAAAAAAAAGAAAAAATACTTGAAAACAGTACAGTGACGGGTAGAAAGGTAGTACTATTATTAATAACGATCAGTAGCTTATTAACTAGTGCTGTCTATGTGTACACAACTAGTTTGGATTGTTGGATGTATGAGAATGTATGGTATTTTCATATAAAAAAATAAAATGAAATAAGAAATGTGAGAAGATAAAACGAAACCAAATTGATGTTCACATGATTCATTAATGTGAGTATAAGTAGCCGTCTTAAGTGAAGACATATTTCGCATTTCATTCAATAATTGCGTAAATTCCATTTTTTTTTTCTTCTTAATTTAAATTGTAATGAAAAATATAAAAAGCTTCTGTCAGATTATACTTGAAAGATCTACACAACATTTAATATCAATCATATTTATTTATGCTAATTTAATGAGTTATGGAATATTTTTGAATAAAACTCGTATTAAGTTTTGTTTGGAAGGAAGTGAAGAAAATAAAATAATTAAGTGAATTACATATATTCTCATTAACAAAATTTTTTTAAAAATATTTCGCTTTATTCTCAAAAACGTTTCCTTTATGGGGTATGAGCCTCTATGAGATCATCGAAGAATTGCTTACATTTTTGATTTGATCTCTATCTAAATATATTTCTTACTTTTTATCCTGCCGTATGTATATTCTGATCACTCTATCTATCGATCAGTATTTCATCAGATGAATAATATAATGCAGGCTTATATAATAAAATATGTTCTTATTCGTGACATAAAAACACTGCAATTGTTCATTGATAATAGCATTATCATCATTTATCAACTTTACTGCAAAAAGTGAATTCAATTTTGTAATAAATTCTTATTTTTTATTTTATTCGTTATATGGAACTCAAACGGCATACACAAACGGTTTTTGTTGAGATACAAATTGATTCAATTCATTATGATTTCAAGGATTCTATTATTAGTTACACATTAGCACATGAACGCAAGATATTCTCAGATTATATAAAGTAAGAAATCAAACATCATACATTGTGCGAATTGCGTTAAAGTTACTCTCACTGAACTAACTTGTACATTGAGAATTTGCATCAAACATTGGTAATATTTGCAGTTTACTTGAGTCCTGCACTACTTTTTATTATTATTTTCTGTAATTGCAGTCCTTTCTCTATCCTTCGCTGTTCCTAGCCTTTTGCTTGCAGTCTCCCACTTTGATAGTTCAACGGCTTCAACGTTATTTTTTCACATTTTGCTCTGTACCTTTTTTTTTTTAAAGTTCTGTAATTATAGGTAAAATATTTTCCTAACAGTAGCGGAACCGTTCGTGTATAAAATACACTCCTTTTTCAATTTCAATTGAGCCAAATATCATATTTATTATCTTTCTTTCAAAGAAATTTTTCAATATTTAACTGATCTTAAATGGTTTGGTTAATTTCGTTGTATGTTTGTGTTATCGGTACACATACATACATACATTGATGTGAAAAACAATAAGGATGTCAATGAGCCTCATAGAGAGAATGAAGTTAGCTACGAAGGTTTTGTTCTTTTTTTTTTTTACAATAAATGTTACGTTAAAATAATTGGAAAATATGAAAAAGTGAAGAAAGAAAATCGCCGTAGTATCAAAACGAAAATATCAAAAATATTTCTTCGGCTACTTCCTCTCAGCAGATTTCTGGAAAAAATCTGTCGTTCGCAGTCCTCTTTAAACTGTAGGTCCCGCCACTCATGTATTAAATTAACGCCCACACACAACATACATAAGTGGTGTGATCAATTATGTATGTATGTGTGAAGAAAGAACATCTCTAGTAATCACAAAAATAGAGAGAAAGTGTAAAATAAAGTAATAGGAGGACACAGCTAAAATTTTGAATTTTACAAAAAAAAAAGAGCTTTACAGCCATGTGATATAGCCGACGAAGTACTTTATGGATGTAATCGAGTAAATTGCGATAAAATTTAAAAAAAAAAAGTTCAATAAACTCAATATTTAAAAAGTTTACCAGAATCACCTTAATTATAAAAACGATTGTTATTATGTTATGTTATATTTAATTTGATACAAGCATACAATGAAATATAAATTTTGACCTTGAAATTCAATGATAGGTAATTTCCATAGGTAATTTGTAATTTCAAGAAGATTATTTTGTGGCGCCAGGTAAAGAGATTCAAAACAAACTTGAATTTAATAAAGGGTTCTGGTACTTTTTATTTTTTCTGCAGCAGCAGTAGCAACAGCAACAGCAATAGCAGTGTATTAAATATTAAATGCATCAGCGGAAGTTATACCACAATGCCACTTAATTGCACTTAAGACTTACTTTGTCTTGTGACAAAAGTTCCTTTCATCTATAAAATACATACAAAAGTTGTGAATAGAAAACCAGAAAATAAACTGACAGTACTCTACAACACATGAATGCCATGCATGTTGCTCTGAAACGAAAATGAAGGAAAATAAAAGTAAAGACTAAAGGAAACAGAGTCAATCGTAAACATGTGTGATGGCGCCATACATTGTCTGATCCCCATTTCCATTAATGATTGATATCAATCTGCAATTATAACAATTAAGTCACTGATCTTCAGGACGGGTGAACAGTTCGCTACGCTTCAGATTCGTTCGGTTCAGTTGCTTGTACAGGAGGATAGTTAAACGACGAAATAGGAAATCGATTGTTATTCGCATCTCTTATAAATTACAAGTTGTTTGTGGTTTCCATTCCATTTTCGTAATAGTCTTTGCCGTATTTCTTTAAGCCTTTAATCTTTATTTTGATATTTTTCTCTTTTTATCCAATGAATATCTCTTGTGCTGAAAGGGTGCTAAAATAATTTGTTTTCTTTTCTTTTATCGTTTTTATATCAAATCAATTAAAACCGTTTTTTCGATCATTTCATTAATGTTTATTTGATTAAAAAAGAATAGAAAAAAAAAGAACAAACTTTTTGTATTTAAATGATCTCAATAATGGAGGGAAAAAGATATTCACAAGTACAACGTAATGTATCTGATCTAAATGATGGCCTTTAAACTGTAAGACATTAACGGAAACGCATTTAAAATCTTTATGAAATTCTCTTATGCTATTATACAAAAGAGGAGATGAATGAAGGAGAAAAACAAAACCGAAAACGATTGTAAATTACGAATTTGTTTAATTCACAAAATTTTTTTAATTTTAAAAATTGTTTCGTTGTGTGCATTAAATATTCTGTGCGTACAATGACCTATTTTGTTATGATGGTGTATGCACACACATACATATGCGCATATGTATGCACGTATATGTATATGTGATTACTTTTAGTGTTGTAATAGAATTATAACTTTACGCAATTTATGTTCTCTAAATTGTTTTTAATTAACAGTTGTTGTCAATTTGGAATGCATACTCACTAATCGCCTAATCGTTCGGATCGTATTCGTACTCGTCACTACCAATACAAATACAAATCAATGACTTGACTTACTGATCTCCAGTCGTTTAATTCAGTTTTTTTTTTAGTTTGTATTTGAGTTGGAAGCAAACGTCTAGCTTTTTCTGTTTTCTATTCTGCTCATCTTTTTGTTTGTTTTTTTGTTTTTTTTTTGTAATTTTTTTAATCACACCAAAGCCACCAAATTTACTAACACTGTTTGAGCTTCTGCTTCTATTAAACTCTGCCATTTTCACAAATTGCCTTGTAATTTATATTTCACACCCTTTTATTTAATGACTATGGAAGTTATTTTATTCTTCACGGTCTTTAAAAAAAGGTGTTAAATACCAAAAAGGTTTGGCTATAAGGTTGACTTTGAGTATTAAGCGTGACTTAATTGTAAAAGATATCAAACGTACGATTTCTTTGCTCATGGTTTCGTCGTTATGATTCCAAAGTTGTTCATCCAAAGTCTATTATATTTGTCGGAAAATAATCGAAACCCAATGAATTGTTTCACTCAGTTTAACTTCGCAGATTACTTTGTTTTCTCTTTAGAATTGTTTTTAATTCTCATTTTGCAATGGCGACAATGTCTATGTATTTTTAACGCTTTGAAAAATACAAGACGTCTTTTGTTGAAATTAAAATACGTAAACTTTACTTTGGTTTCAAAATTTGAATTTAATAATACAAAAAAAAAATTGTATTTTCTGATCGTAGGTTTATTTTCTTTTTCATTAGATTAAGTTTTTAATGAGATGAAATTGACCGAGCATATGTACATACATACAATGTAAACAAAAATGTTTTCTTTTTCGTTTAAAAATGTTTTAATTTTCATTTAATGTTTCTAATTCTATTCCATTCCAATTATATGAATTTATTTCTCTGCGTACATTTTAATTGGGAGAAACGTTTTTTTTATATTTTATTTTCAGTTTTTGCTTAAATGCTCTAAGAGCTACATTTTTGGTCACATAGTTCAGTAATTAATCAAAAATAAAATTCCTGATATTACAGAACTTTTTATTAAAAAGTTAAGATTTTAAGTGCGATGCTCTTTGTTTTTGTTGTGTTTTTCTAAGCTGAATTCTATTTAATCAAATTTCTTAAGTTCAATATTCATAATGTTGTTATATTTTATTCAGTATATGTATGTATGTATGTTATTATATTTTTATAATTTAGAGTTTACGTCCATATTCATTAAAAACATGTGGCTTGGCTTATATTTGCTCGATTATATTTGCATTTTGTAGGGTTTATATTTACATTTATGACACGAATGGGTCTCGAGGTATTTATGAAATTCTGGACAAAACACTCAGTAACTCTGGTTGATGGCATAGAAAAGGCGGCACAATTTTCATTAGAGTTTTTTTCTTTTTTTTTGGTACAGGAACTTGAAAAAGCTACGTATGTACATATATAAATGAAATTAAAAAAATGACGTTGATGATTTAGTATAATCTGATATTTTTTAATAAATACGAAAACGAATAGGGTTATATAATGCAGTGAGGTTGCTAAAATGCGAATTACATAAAGGGTGTTCATGTTTTCGTTTTTCCTTATCACGTTTCCAATTGCATTTGCTATTATTCTTCCTCTACATTATGAATTGCCGTTTATCAAGTTTTTCCTATTACTGGAGGTATAAATAAGTGTTGAAACCAATGATTGAATCGTTTTCACTTTCAAATTGCTGCTGTCGAGAATCAATTAAAAGCTCTCTTTTAATTTAATTTTTATTTTATTAGTTTATATTGTTTAAATTATTTATTTAGTTTTTTTTTTTTTGTATGAAATAAATTTTACGTTTATTGATCTCACTTGTCCTATTTTATTATTTTCTTACTTCATGGTGTTATAACTTGTCTACAAATAAGGCCCTGACTGTTCTTAGCTTATTATTGCTGCTCTTTTTTACATTTAAAAAAATATTTTATTTGTTTGTATTGTTGCCATATGAACAGTGGCATGAAATGAACAGCATCAGTCTTTTATGCGAGAATAAACGATTTTTATGACAGCGTCGATTGAAACATTCCATTGATGATATTCTTTATTTGTTTCCTATTGTTGCCGTTATTATTGCTTTAGTTCAAGTTTTTGAAAGTTTTTTTTTATTATTGTTCCTTGTATTATTGAATTGAGAATAGGAAAATCAAAGTCCACAGTAAAATCGATTCTTTAATTTTTGCCAGAATTCAAACAAAGTCGCCGATGTATTGAGTTTATCGTCGTCTACTTGGTAACACAATACATTTCTTATTTGGTTTAATCAATAAAGGCAAATTGAATTTGTTTAAATTTTGGCTTATGCAGAAACCTTTTCTGCTTTAAAGATGTAAAACTTCCCTTCTACTGTTGGATGTCGTACCGAGACATTGCATTTTAAATTCGTATGGATGACGATGAGGCATCATTTGTATGGAAATGTTTTCAGTTGTAAATCTTTCTTTCTTTGGTTTTCATTCCCTTTCTGTTGTTGCGGATGTTTAGTTGTATCAAAGGCAAATGTACGTACTATTTTTGTTGTTGTAGTTATTAATGCTATTGCAGTTGTTGTTATAAGTATGGATGTATAGTTTGAATTGTTGTTTATTTATTGCTTTATACTATTTATGTACATATGTATGTATGTATATTCGTACATTTCTTATGCTTCCCTTGTTTAATGAGAATATTTTATTTGTCTAGGCCAAAGTCTGTTGTACTGGCCAGCAGTATTTCCAATTATAGTCGAGAACATTGTATTCGTGAGCGCTTCAAGGCTATTAAGCTCCTTGAAAGTATTACTCGCTAATGAGGAAAAATATAAAATATTTACCGGTTTGTAAAGAAACGAAGCAACTTGAAATATTTTCATATTTCAAAACTATCAAACAAAACAAATATTGTTGTATAGAAAAATTAATATATAAAACTTATTATTATTAACTAAAAATAATATTTTTAAATAACACTCTTTGAGACTCAAAGAACAAATACATACATACCAGAGTATATTCATAAGTACTCATGCACTTTTAAGTATGAGTGAATCATTACAATTGAAATTCAACTACTCTAATTCATTCGTAGTCGCTAAAACATTGATTTATAAGTATAGGTTACAATGAGTATGAGTACAACGTTGACATCAAACTCACAACATTCGAGATATGTTTGAATCATACGTCTACTCATTCTGATTCATAAATTTAGAAAAATACTTATAATTCCTATAAGTGATTCAAGTGATTCGAATCATTCATCAAATTTTACAGCCTTTCTTGTTGTTGCATATACAAACAAAGACCAAAGGGAAGACAAAGACAACAAGTAAAGCATACACACAATCTGCTTGTGAGTATTGCAGTGCTCGTACGCGAATCATAAATATTTTATGATTTGTGTAAATGTTAAGTAGAGACGAGTCAAAGTCAATAACATCATGCGTATTGTTAAGTATAAGTACGACGAGTACTTCCAACTTTGAGTATTAGTAGCATAAGTATCATATTAAAATAAGTATGAGAGCGTATGAGTATCAGAAATAATAAGTATGACTCAAATCTACTCATCGTTTTGAATACTCGTTGCTGGTCTGTGATACATATATATACATATTAGTGTAACTGTAATAATGATCGGACGTTCAAAAATGAATAAATACAACAACGGAAAAATAATTGCAGAATTTGAGTCCAATTTTATAAGAGAAGTGTGTTTTGCAATTGTCAAAACCTATAGGACTGCAAAAATTCTTTGAAACCGCACTAAAATTGTGCGAATATTAGTTTAGATGGAATTCACATTTCATTATTTCTTAAAAGAGAATGTATATTAATGAATAAATTAATTGTAAATACGAAATAGACTAAAATACATATCACATTTATTCAGCAATTTCAAATTCAAACTTTTATTAACATAATCTTTTGATTTAAATTAATTTCATTCTACATTTGCGTCTAGAACCAACCGCTCTGTCTACATATAGTCCTTGGCAATCACAGCTTCAATTTTATTTCATTTACACACATATCTCGTACGTACATGTCACATATCTCATACGTACATGTACACGTAAACTTTTGCGTAAATCTATTAATTAGGCAAGGATATCTCAAAAAATCTTTATATTTTATGGATCGGGCCAAAATAATCACGTCATTTATTGCAATTCTATATTCTATTGCTTTGCTATTTATTACTTCCGGAAGATTTTCGTAAACTTTGAGAATCACTAAAGTTGTCATATTTGTAAAGCTCAGCCACGGTGTTGTTTGTTGTAGTTTACACGACCTCGAATTCGTTATACGCAGACCTTAAGCCAAACAAATAAGAGCATATTTTAAGATATTCTCTTCAAATGGTGTATTTTTACGATATTTTTTGACGAATTTTAACCATAATAAAATAAAAAAAAAACTTTTTAAAGGCCTATACATACATAGTTGATTATATTGGGAAACATTTAACAACTTAGTATTGAGATAAGTGCTACAGTGTTGCTCATTTTTAAACGAGTATAATATTAAAATTGTAGAGTAGGACGATTTGCAATTTAGGTGATAATATTTTATGTAAATAAACAAAAATGTATACATAAAATTCGAATGTACGTGAAAATAAGAACTAGAGAACATAAACGACAAATTAGTTTGTTTGTTTCACGCTTTTAATTTAATTTAAATTACTTTTTTTTTTTAAATTAATTAAAGCAGAAATAAACAAAAACAAATTAAATACAATATAACCTAATTAAAAGTTTGTACTTTAATTTATTTAATTTTAACACAACACTTGCAATGCAAAACAAAACGAATTGGTTGGTTTACAAATTAATTAAACACTGTAATAATAACATACAATATCAGACCAGACCAATGCATACTATGTATGCAATCAGTACATATTTTTTTGAAAAATAATTTTGTCTTAAAATCTAAAAAATCTGTTTCTAGGTTGCTAAATACGTACAACTAATTAAACAATTACCCAATAACGAGCAATTAAAAAGTGTTCCTTTGAAAATTAATCATTAAATAAATTCCTCTTAATAACCTAGAATAGTTATAACAACAAATGCTAACAACAATTGACATACAGTCAAACGAATCGTACTGACAACAAGTTACATATGTACATACATACGAGTACTTTATGTATTCGAATAATGGAAGTGATTGAATATCTGACCTAATGGAACAAAAATCTCTTGTCGTCGTGCCAAATAAGAAAAACAAAATCAAGAATTTTTTCAAATTAATTAAAAGTTAATTTAACAGTAATTTTTATATGTAGAACAAATGTCTGGAAAAATAAAAATTAAAAAAGAGCTGGTTTCGAAGGAATTGCATCAGGTGTCATGTCGATTGTTTTGAGTGAAATGAACAAGATAATGCACAAAAAATACTCGAACAAGAATATTTTTCACAGCAGGCCGAATGTATTGTTTATATTCGGTATACATATGTATGTATGTATGTATGTATGTACATAGATGTGTACATACGAATTAATTCTTATTTAATTTGTATTAAAAAAGTGTTGATGAAAAATTGTAATGAAAATATATGTGAAATCTAATTGAAATCGAAAAGAAACATATTTTAAACAGAAATAAGTATAGAAAAAAAGACTAAAAACTGTAAATACATATGTATTGAGATAATATCGTATTTATAATGCTAACAGATTTTGCTGACAGATTTTTTGAGACACTTTTCATGGCAGGTTTTGTTTACTCTCAGAATTTTGCCAGACCCTGCTGAGAGGAAATCGCCAAAGAAAACTTTTTTGAATTTTGTTTTGATGTCTGGCCTGGGGTTCGCACCCTGGCTTTACATCTAATTAGCCAACACACTACCTACTAGACTACGGCGAGTAGTATATTGTTAATTTAAATGAATATATATTGTAAATACATACATACATATATATACGTACATAAGTTAATAAAAGTGAACAATTTCTTTTCTTTAGATTGCAACTGTCGAAACAACAGGAAATAATAACAATTTTTTTTTATCAATAATTTGACAAAGAAATTTTGACTAAAGTTTATGTTGTAATAAAGGTCATCCACATACACTTTCCTATGCTCAACACTAAAGTGATGTATAAAACAACAGAAGCCTTAGAAAGAAATAATTCCTACATACATACATGAAATTGACGGGGTCTTTTGAATATTCAAAAATGCTACTTTAGGGTTTTTCTTGCAAGTAGGCGAAATCTAAGCCTATGTCTAAGTCTAAGAAATTTCCTTATTACTGTTCAGAAATCATTAACAGTTTTTCATTTGGCGAATTTTTTAAAGGTTTCCTTATATGTATTATAAAATCCAATCTAATTTCATTATTCTGTTTCAATAGAATTATTTTTCTATAGTAATTTGACAATGCCTGTGAATATCTTCCTTGAGGTTCCACTTTAACGCCTGATTATCTCCGAATATAGGATAAATATGTACTGCAGATGTGTGTAATAGTAAATGATAATCAATTCGGAAAATTTATTTGTTGGTGCAAAAAGATACATATCTAAGGAATTGAAAACAAAGGAAAGGAAGCGAATTAAAAAACAAAATGTAACAGCAGTAAGAAAATTACAAGAAGATAAACTTAAATTAAGAACGAACACGTACTAAAAACGGCAAATCAAAAAGAAAAATGTGAATTAGGGCAGGAATAAAAGCAAGAACATAATCCAACAATATAGTTTCCAAAGACAGCAAGAGATTATTTAACGGGAGGAGAAGCGGAATAATGAAGTAGGATGTTTTTTGTTTCTTTTTTTTTGAGAAGTTTCTAACAAATGATGTTCATAGTAAAAAAGGAGAAAAATGTATAAATGATTGGGCCATAAAACTGAATCATAAAAAATACATGAAAACTGTAGGAAGTTGCAATGCCAGAAAATAACATTCAACTTGTGAATCTTCTGCACTTCCACCCGTTCGAATCTGACGTCTGTACACAGAGTAAATCTACCAGAAGGAAGAAATGGCCATTATAAGCATTGTAAGCATCACCATCAGCCATTGAGTAGGATGAATGTTGTATTCACGTGTATTGGAGGCAACTGAAATATACGGATGTCTATTACGAAAGATAGAGTCATAACAAAAAAACAAAAATAATAAAACACAACAATTTTATTTTATTAGAGTTATTGTTTTTGTTGTTAGTGTTGTACTCATAACATTTTTTATATCTTCTTGCAAATTGAACCATTCTATAATACGAATAATTGTTATTCGATTCAAATGCATAATACATACAATGAAAATTTTAAACGTTGCAGAACTTAAATGCTACAACAAACACTTTACAAATGCATAAGTATTCTTACGTATATGCACATATGTGTATGTATATGAATTCATGTGTATTGGAAATGTATATACATACATAGGATACGTTAGGAATGTAAATATCATATCAGTCGAACAAAGAGTGTGGATTCTGGATGCTGACATAAGCTTAATTTGATCACTATATATTTAGGTTTCGATTGCAATTTATCATTGCTGCTGACTGCCACTGCTCACCACTTTTTCCATGCATTAACATTTTTCAGGAAAAAATCGTTTTTCCTGTCCTTGCCTATACAGAGTTTATATTCCCCGTGTGGCATGTCTTTGAATATATTCGGTAACAGATCGCATTCATAATCTTGGGTTACTTTTTTCGCCATGACTTACTTACTTGCTTATGAGTTCGGCTTGGTTGGTTCGTCGAGAGATGTTCTTGCCAATTAATACACTTAATCGGAATACTTATTATGGTTAAAATTTTCTTTTTGGAAATTGCTTTTTGTGTTTTTGCACAATTTCAATTATTATTTTTCTAATTATTTTCCAATTTCATTTCATTCTTAGGGCCGACACAATTTCATTATCGAATATCGAATAACACGGATTGTAGATAATTTTAAAGTTACCGTTAGGTAAAGTAACTCAAATTGAATACTTGGGCATATTTTTGTTTGGTATCTGCGCATTTATTTGCTTGTTTGTTTATTAATTTTTTTTGGTAAAAATACACTTTGGCCTAAACTCATACATACTTACATACATACATACATACATACATACATTTGTTCAGAAAGTCCTTGGGTACTTAATGAACATTCGGTCGATTCAGCTTAGCTTGAAGGTTTGTTACATGACAAAACGAATCAGCAAAGAAGGCGGACGAAATTATTTGCATATTTGCCAGGTTATTGAAACTTTCATAGCAGCCAGCCAGTAAGCAGTACTTTATCACTATTTATTTGCCATAAACAAAAGCAAAAAACAAAAACCGAATCCAATTCAAATTCCACTATATACTTGTAAACAACATACATATACACAAACATATATGTACGTAATATTTGTAATACTATAAATAATGAGATCCAGGTAGACTTATTGAAAAATAAGATACAAACAAACAAACAAACGAAGAAAAAAACGAATGAATTCTAATAAATACTGTCTCCCTATTATTGAGTAAGTTGTTAAAAGAGGTCTTTTCTCTAAAATCTCTAAAACTTTATCATGTTTAAACGTGTTAACAGTAAATGAAGTGAAACCCAAACATCAGCATGCATGGAGCACTTCTCAATTACTTTTGCAGCACTTAAGAATCTGGTGGACGGTAATATAAAATATTGTTTTGCTTGTTTTCTAATTCAAATTTAAATTCAAACACTAATAACCAGTTTTAACCATTTACATAGTACATACAATATCACTTGGTCGATATGGAAACGATGCAGAGCAGTAATGAAAACGTGTCATGAATAAATGCTTTCAAAGCATTTAATTCTTTGTTTTTTGTTTTTATTCGAGAATGTTAAATTGAATTTTCCAATTTTAATTTGTGATTGTTTTTTTTTTTTTTTGTTTTTGGCATAGTTCAGACTTTTTTCTGATCCTTGCTTTGTTGAACTGTCTCAGTGTGTGTTTGCCAGCATTAAATGTGATAAAAGTTGTCTTCTCGTCTTTAACAATGAAAATGCTTTACGATTTCTTTCCTTCTAAAATGGAAAAATTTGTTGAAATGTTTTTAATTTATTTCTGCGAATGTGAACATTTTTCAATGCCTACGTTTGCACTCCTACACATACAAACAAATTCGAACATGCAACATGAGTTTATTTGCAACACATTCATTAAAATTTAAATTTTTGATTTAAAGAGTGCCAGAATCAGGTACAATAGCATGTGTTTGATTTGGTCAGTGTATGTGTGTGTGTGTGTGTGCCTATGTATAAAAAATATTTAATCCAACTTACTATGTTAGACCGATTGTTAGGTGGTGTTGTGCAACAATGGTCAACGGTTGCACCATCCAGGCTTTGCCTCCAATGGCCTGTAATTCGTGAAAAAAAAGAAGAAAGAAATCGATTTTGTTTACCTTTCACCATAAATTAGTTTGTTTCCCATTTTACTCATTTCATTGTGCTTTTAGATTTCGCCTGTTTGGGGGTTTGCATTTATCGCATGTGTTACAATATACAATGTGGTATTTGCTAATTTTTCGTTTAGATTGTTTTTTGTCTTGTTACGATTTTCATTTTCGTTTATTTATCTTTCGAATTCAGAAAAAGTGCACCATAGTTTGTTAAGGTCATGCAAATTAAATGCAATTCAATGCCTACGAAATGCTCTGGCATAAATCAAATCTCTTTCGATATAATAATGCAATTGAATTCCTTTAGTTTTAACTTTATACGTTGCAAATCTCTAGATAATACCTTTTCCTTTTTGATTTTTTGATTTTGATAAACATTTATTTGATTGTAAAGAAATTTTCTGGCCAACAGAGTTTTTAGTTTTTGAAGTTCGATTATAGTTTTTGTTACTTTTAAATTGCTTAGATACATACGTTACCAACTATTGTCATAATTAAAATTCAAGAAACTAATTAAATTGTATGGAAATGATTTTTCGATAGTTTTGTTATTTATTATATTAAAGAATAAACATCAAAATATTTCTAAGAGTCATTTTAATATTTTATTTGTGTTACAATAGCTCCAAAAACTAACTTTTGTTTCAGTAAAAAACGAAAATGCTTTTGAGCTGTTTTTTTATTATTGATGACGTACTATTATACATAAAGTATTACAATATAAGCGAATATAAAATATTTAAAATTGATAAATTTTAATGAGAGATGACTAAAAATTTTTTATAAAATTATTACTATTTATCAGCAAAAAAAAAAAAAAAAATTAATAAAAAAAATGTATTTAATTTCTCTGGTTTTCATTGTTGGCAGTCGTTACTCAAAGAAGACGGTTTTCGGTGGAGCCGTTCAAACCGAATGGACATTCAAACGCAAATTTATCTGCAAATCGCCAAAAAATTTCATAGGCAATATTAATATTACGCGTATTTGTACTTTCTTAAACCTTGTTTCTCTAACAATCAAAGAAAAAACTGTTTTAAAAGTCCACTGGATATTTTTAGTTTTATTACTTGGTTAGTATTATCGATATTAGAGTGTTAAACCTACACTAGCGATTGCAACGAATTTGAAATTGACACTGAATGGAAGAGGGCGAGTTATGACAAATATTAATTGATTTTTTATCACTCTAATCAGAAAATAAATACTACTTTGTATTATTTTTCCTATAACACCTCCGAAAGTTAATGATAGAAATACAACAACTTTGATTTATAAGCTATATTTCCTCGAATTACAGTGCAGAGCAAAACAATACCAACATAATCTGTAACCATAACCAAACATAGCATATATTTTGTCGTTACAGTAAACATATTTTTGTAGACATTTTAAGAATTTTTAATTTTTAGCAGGTTTGGATATCACTAAAAGAGAAACATACAAAGTACACTTTCTACATATATGTAGTAATTTGATGTTCCATATTCTTAAAATTAAATTTTGAAAAATTTTTGGTATATACTGTTCTTATTAGAATAAGTAGATATAAAATATTATTATTTTGCTTTTGTTATGCACAGTTTCAGTTAAAGACCTGAATTGGTTGTTCTGTTATTTTTCATGTCAGTCTTATGCGGCGCAGATAAATTGCCGTAAGACCTTATCAAGTTGTACAAATAATCCCAACATACAGAGTATTCAAATGTGAATAATGAAATTAAATAATTTCAGTAATAAAAGACATTATAAATTATTATAGTGTTGCCTTTTGTTTTGCACGACACTCTGTCTAAAGGGGTATTCTTTCTTTGTTCTTCCAGCTCTAAGTGACGATGGAAAGAAAATCGAGAGTGTAAACTCAGTTGTAAAATTCGTTCGACGTACTTAAAATCAGAGACGTTTTCTCTTTGAAACTACGAATAAGTAGACAACTAAAAATTAAAATCATAAAACAATATTCATTAAATATTCTCGTACATTTATGCCTACATTGAACAAACCAATTGAAAAGTGGACCTACTCAATATATTTTCCATTGTTTGTTATTCATTTTCTATTTTTATTTTTTTATTGTTTTATTCGTGGCTTTCGATGACAACGGACATGAAGGTGGTTTGAATATTTTCAGTTTCTGTTTGTTTAGCCTTTGATCTTTTATGTGTAAATGTTTCTAATAATTTGGCTATACGACTACGGGCAAACTCGTCGATAGTTGTCGTTTTTAACAATAAAGAAAAAAAAAACTGAAAAAAACGTGTACAAATTTTGAATATTAAAAATGGAATGTGGCTTGTCAAAGTTAGTTCTAAGCGCACATTTGTTATAGGCTTAACAAAATAAATCAAAAAAAAAGAAAAAATTAATCTCTTACTTGGTACGATCGGCATATAAATTTTGTGTTTCATTGTATGTATGTATGTATGTACATACATTTTGAATGCACACAATTTGACAAATGCACACAATGCAATGTAAAATGATTAAAGAGCAGAAAATTGAAAAGTACCTTGAACGTATTAATCCGTTGGAATTTGTATTGAATTTGAATATTCTTTGGTAAGCTGTTAATTTATTGACTGTTAGAACAGAAAGAAAAAACTCAATTGTTTAATAATTTAAAAAATAAAATAAAATAATATTTTTCTTGTTATCGCACAAATTAATGTCACGAATCGTCAGTCGATTTTACGCTGGATGGATTTGAGATTTTTTGTATTCAAATAAAATGTAACCAAGTGTAAAAATAAAAGAACAATTGACCGCAAAATTTAATAACAAAAGAATCTCAAAATTTGCAATTAAAAGAAAAGAAAACAAAAAGATTTTTAAATTTATTTATATGTACATGAATGTATATGGATGACGATTATTTGCATGCAGTATAATTTACATTTAATAATAATAGACGTGAAACTTGATTTTTACACAAATTAAGTATTAATTGTGGTACAATTAAAATCATTAATCTTTAATCATTATCATTTCTAATTAAATTATAAAACAAATATTTATTTATTATTAAATGTTATAAATGTAAAGTTTATACAACGAGATATTTATTTTTGTTATAATTTTATATACACACATACATAATTGGTCATTGCAATCCTTCAGTCTGGATTATTGACCTAGTTTCTCACACCACTGATGTTGTGTGTGTTAATTTTTATACATGAGTGGCGGGACCTACAGTTTAAAGGCGACTCCGAAGGACAGATTTTTCAGAAACTTTTCATGGCAATTTTATTTACTCCCAGAATTTTTGCCAGAAATCTACTGGGAAGAAATCGCCGAAAAATACTTTTTGTATTTTATTTTGACTGTCTGGCTGGCTAATAAGCCAGCACACTACCTACTAGACCACGGCGACTTCATATAATTTTATATTTCAAATATAAATCAGGACATTCTGTAAGTTTTATCATTTGATTTGAGCTTAAAGACGTATTTTATGTCTCTGAAGTTAGCTGATTGACACATTGCATCTGATTGATAATTTCATTACGTTAGAAATATTCATTAACAATATTTTCTACTTTACTTTATTTTACTTTACTTTACTTAACCTTTTCTTTGATGGCAATCGTTATAGCGTGCTATTATATGACCAATTTTCTGCACCGGCTTTCTCTAGACATGATCTTATTTTGCTGCCTTATGACTTCAAAATATCTTCGAAAAAGAAGAAAATTACTTTCGGGGATTTCAGAAATATTGACGTTCCATCTCTCGAGAATGAGTTAATGGGAATACACCTGAACCAGGTTGACGAGCAGGTGAATTTTTTACACTACAATATTCTAAGCTTGTATGAGAAATATGTTAGGGTAAAGACGAAGACAATTCGGGGGAACGAACCATGGTTCCCGAATGGAATTAAGAAACAGATTGAAAACAGGAACAGAGCCTACGAACATTGGAAAAGATACCGAACACCAGAACTTAGAAATATTTATAGGAATTATAGAAGAAAAGTGAATTATGAAATTAGGACTGCTAATCGCAAATATTGTGGGGATAAATTTAAATCCGCAGTGTAAATGGAGGGTAATTTGAAATATGGGTGTCCTGGATAATAATAATAATAATACTAATCATGACGTAGATGTAGACAAATTGAATTTTGAATTCTCGAATATCCCTATGCCTAACTTGAATATTAATTACTATAACTTCACGGATCCAAGTGTTGCTTTTATCTGAATGATAATGGCTTTCAATTTTCGAATGTCAACCTTGGGGACGTGCGTAGATCATTTCGGAGCATCAAATCAAATTCAATTGGCTACGATGAAATACATCCGAAATTCTTGAAGATTATACTGGACTACATTATTGTATATATAACATACTCATTTAACACCATTCTGACGACATCAGAATTTCCTTCAATGTGGAAGCACGCGAAACCAAACCTGATGGGAAGTACAGATCAATTGCGATTAACATAATTTATTCTATACATAATGTATTCAAATGACCTACCTTCTCGAATTACTCACTGTGGAATGCGAATGTATGCTGATGATGTTCAACTCTACGTTAGCTGTTTTAGAACTGACATTGATGATTGTGTATTGAGACTGTACCAGGACCTTGACAATATATTTGAATGGGCTACTGCATATGGTCTTTGCTTAAACACTAACAAATCAAACGCTCTCATAATTGGAAAAATTCGCTTTTTGCCGAATTTACTGCCACCATTAGTCGTTGGAGACTCGGGCATAGAAATGGTGCAATGTGCCAAGAATTTAGGAATTACTTTTAATAACCAACTCTCCTGGACTAGTCATGTTAATATAATTTGTGGTAAAACATACGCTATGCTGAGGAACCTCTGCGGGACTCAATTCTTTACGCCTTTCAATATACGTATGCTCTTGGCGAAGACATACTTAATTCCAACTCTTTTGTATGGATGTGAGCTTTTTGCGGGCTTGGACTCTGTTAGCAGGAATAAACTTAACGTAACATATAACAACATAGCAAGATATATTTTTGGACGCATTAGATATAGTAGTATCTCGCATTTTTCCTACAGAATCTATAATATGACTCTCGAATGCCTTTTAAAATATCGAATGCTAATTTTCTTACACAAGATTATTTATTTAAAGGAACCAGATTATCTATTTTCCAGACTACAATAGAATAAATGCCGTATGGTACAGAAAACAGGTGTCTGAAAGGCACTTTTATATGAATGCTACTCTTTCATGGAATCAACTTCCGCCAGAAATTCAATTAAAAAGCAATGTAATGCCGTGGTCTAGTGGGTAGTGTGTTGGCTTATTAGACAAAAGGCCCGGGTTCGAATCCCAGGTCAGACATCAAAACAAAAAATATTTCTTCGGCGACTTCCTCTCAACAGATTTCTGGCAAAGACTCTGAGAGTAAAAATTGCCATGAAAAGCTTCTCAAAAATCTGTCGTTCGGAGACGACTTTAAACTGCAGGTCGCCATACTTACGCCTTTAAAATGCATAATTTCATTCAATGCGTTTTATTTTAATTAAAGCTGAATAGAAATAAAAAAAATTAAATAATAATAATAAAATGTATATACAGTCAAACCTCCTATAACGCGGTGAGTGCCAACCGCGTTATATGGAAACCGCGCTATAAGAAATTTGGATTTCAGGTACAAACCAGGCTATTCAACAACGTCCGTTCTATGGAAACCATCTACCGCGTTGTATGGAAATCGAGCTTTAAGAAACACAGAATTAGTACAAATCACATCATTCGTACTACATTATATGGAGCCCAGAAACACAAAAGGCAAGATAAATTATAAATTATTTTTATTGAATTCAAGAGTTCATATAAGGAGTGATAAAAAAATGACTGGTTTCCAACAAAATTAAGAAAGACTACTAAAATAATGTAATTTTTTAATATTTATCCTCACTTGGCTAATCTTCATTCATTGTTTTTTTAAATTGAAATTCCAACTGCTATTGTTTTGCACGGTACTGTATCTCGGCTGAGCTTTTCCGCTGAAAATAAAACTTATACTAAACCCTCTTACAATATCTAGTTACTATTCATTCATAGGCTGTGCAGAAGGAACTTATGGGATCAAGTTGAACGCAAACCGCTTTATAAGAGTACCGCATTGTAGGAGGGCTGTCGTAATTTCAGACCCGCGTTATATGGAAACCGCCATCTGAGAGTACGGTGTTATAGGAGGGTTGACTGTACATACATACATATGTATGTCTCCAATTAATAGAGAGACTATTTTGCATGTTAGAGAGCAGTGAAGTCAATTTTTAGTCTTCTTTTGGCTTTAATGAAATGTGTAACAAAAAAATCTCCATCTATACTACTCGCATTTGTAAATGACATTTTCAAAAGAGAAATAAAAATCAATTCAGTAAAACAGTCTCTTAAGATAATAAATTCAAATGTACTCTAACAAACGCACAGATATGGTAAATATAAATATATGTATGTAAGTACGTTTATAGATATATAGACCAATAAATAAAAACAATTTCGTACATGCATTTCGATACGATACTCATTTGGTGTGGTATGTACCCACATCCATAAGTAGTGTACACAATACAGTAGTTTTCCAATTTAACGAACCTGATTGTCTTCAGGCCTTTACGTGATATTCATTACACTACTAAGTTAAAAAGAAAAGATGTCCTCTATTTTGTTAAAAAAGCAAAAATATATAGAATTTTTAATATTTTATTACAAGGACATTACATTAAAATATAAGTAAAAAAAAAAAAAAACATTCATAAAGCATTGTAATTTAAAAATAATTCATTAAAAAAACTAATTAACCACATGTTGTTTCCTTGGAATCGTTATCACGGCATCTTCTTAAAGTATTAAAGTTGATTTGATTTGTTGAGACCATTTAATACTCCCGTTTTCCATGTCCATCCAGTTCTTTTTCACCTTCGTTATATTCATTAATAACCGTTATACCCAGAACAAATGTTTTATTCACTGTATCGAATGTTCGTTAAATCGGAAAACTACTGTATATATGTATATATATTTACTCATGTACAGGGCATCCATGTGAATGAAGATGTTGAAGACGTGTTTTCGGAATTTAGTTGTTGTTTAAATACTTTCCTTTTGTTTAATAAACCGACAATAAAAACAAAAACAAAAGACAATCATAATATTGATTAAACAATGAATAAATGAATAAACGAATGAATGAATGTGTGAGTGACTAACCGAAGAGTCATTTTGTGAATATTTAAACACTCAAGACTCCAAATATTTATTTGAGTGCTTTAAGTGTCCAACACCTCTTTTTGACTTTCTTCTTCTTCTTTCTTTTCTCGAACTCTTCTCGTTTTTAGTTTTGAGATTATTTTTTTTCCATACCAAAACATTGAAATCGCAAAACCTTTATTTTATATAAAGTGTTCAAATGTTGGTTTCGCAGTTTTGCAGTGTAATTGATAATATAAAGGTGTAATCGAAAAAAACATCGTTGCTAATAATTTATACTGTACTTACTATTCCTTTCATGATAAAAACAATAAAGTCTTGAATTTAATTTAATTTTATTTTAAGAATGCACTTAAGGTCTTACTGCCGTTCTGTTTCTTCTTTACGAGTTATTTAGTCAGAAACTTAAAAATGTATTCAATGCGGCATAATTCATTTTTCTTAACACATGGGCATTACTAGCACCTGCATCTGAAATTTTTTTTGTTTTTTGTTTGTGACTGTTTTATGTTCTTGTGATTACGTAATCGTAACCTTGATGGCTTATGTTCTTTATATTTTTCACAATCAACCAAATATGTTTAACCCGTTGTGAGTCATTGGAATCAACAGAATATATCTTGCCTCTAATTCTCTGATGCAATATATTCTCTTTTCCTCATTGAAATTTTTTTTTTTTTAACAATGAATTGATGTTTTTCTTTTGTCAAATCGTTTAAATCACAATGCAAATCAATTAATTTCCTTATTAGTGCATGATGATGCTGTTTTGCCAGTAAATTGATGTGTAGTCACCATCAATAAAAAAAATAAAAACAAATTTATTTTAAAGCATTAATAGGAGAAACAGACGAAAAACACTTTTTAACTACCAGAGATGAGATGATGTTGTAACTCCATACATGTGTACATACATACATACATAGAGAACGACAATAAAGAATGAAAGAAGAACATGACCATTGTGTGGAGTATGAAGAATTCTAAAGTACAGAAATCAATCATTTCGTCAACAACGCTTCTCATACTGTGACCACTTCCAAGTATAATAGACAGAGGTTACTTTGGCATTAAGAAGGGAATAGAAAAAACAGAGCGTTTCTGGTAAATAAGAGTTAAAGTTAATCCAGAAAAGAGGGCAAATGTCAAAACAAAACATTCAAAACAAGAAGAATAAAACACAGATCGTGTATTCCGATATCAGGAACTTGTTTTTCTCTTTGTTTTTTTTTTACATAGTTTTTCTTTCTATTCTTTAAGAGTCAGCAAAAATCATCAACAAAGATTCGTCCAGACTCACTATTTAATTTCCGTGATTGATGATGTTTTATAGCAAAGAGAACAGAAAACGACCAAATAAATACATACATATGCACACATAGTCATGCGTACATACATATGTATGTACGTAAATAGATATATGTGTGACTAAATAAGTGATTGAGTGCTGAAGAAAGGAATATCTCGCTCAACATGTACAGTAGTGGTCAAAATATTTGCAAGCAGATATAAAAAATAAAATAACAATTTAACATCGAAATTTCACAAAAAAAAACTCTGCTATTAGTCTCACAGTCAATGATCATATGTATAAAAATTAAACAATTTTTTTCAATACAAAAATCTTTAAAACATGACAAGAACAGAAAAGTTCATCTTAGCTTTGCCTGAGTGTATGTAAATCGGAAATAAATTGTAAACAATGAAAATAAATGATCGTCTGATGATTCTAAATACAATTTACAAACAACTGAAGCTAAGCTTTAAAGTGACCCCAACGTTTTGAATATTGTTTAAAATTCTATAGAAATGCGAAGTTCAATAACAATGTTACTAAAATTGGCATTATTCATTACTTAGTAACATACTGGAAGGAACAAATAGTAAAGCAATAGAGTATCACGTTCAGATAATGCATTGTACTGCTCTTAATAAGAACAGGGTGTCCCCATAATGTCTTTCCCAATCTTGTTGCCTTGACAAACTTTATAATGCTGTGTGGCGTTAGTAAGACTCACTCCCTGCATATTGCTGAAGTATTTTAATATTTCCTGTTGTCGAGTTACCTGTTGCAAAAAATTTCGATTTCAAATTGTCACATTACAATGATCCGGTGAGAAATTTCGCAACAGAGTTGTCTTCCATTATCCTAACAATCGTATCCAAGGCTCACGATCTTAGATCCAACAGAGCCTCAGGTGGAGAGTTGTTTTAAGAATGTATTTACAAAACGTTTTATTGTATTTATGGATCTATTTCGTATTGTACTTGTATTTGTATTAAGTTTTTATCGATATTTTAGCAATATTCATTAATAAACAAAAATATTGAATATTGTCGATAAGTTAAAGGGTTTTTAAAATATAACTAAACTTTAAAATTGTATGCATAGATCTGTAAACTTTACATTTGTTAAAAATTATTTTGTTATGTTGTGTGACGAGTTACAGGATTTTATGATATTCGAATTATTTTTGCCTAAATCCGTTTAACACACCGCATACATTTATTATAACGATTGCTTTCAAATTCTTGTAATTAAATTAATAACAGAACATTTAATTACGTATCGAGTTTGTTTTTAAAGTGAAAATAAATTGAATACGTTATTTGAAGGATTCTTATTTCATTTCACATCAAATTTGCGTGGATGTAATCACGACTCAAAAATTAATTCTATTTTTCACTTGAGTAATCATTCAAATGGTAAAATATGGCAAAAAAAAAAAAACGGAATTTAATTGAATTAAACGAAATAAATTCAAATATATATACATATATACATACATACATACATACATATAAAGTAAGTTATGCATTCAGCAATGGCGTTTACATTAAAAACTTTTAATGGTCTTGGCGGCCACAATTACAAATATTAACACGTACAGATACGAGTACCCATGTTCACACAGCTACACATGTACGCACAACACCAAAAGGTAAAACCGTTTTGGAATTGAAAAATTATTTGTAAAATTATAATAATAAGAGACGCATATGTGTGAAACATAAATTCATCATCATAATGACTATTAGGTCAGTAACATTATGACGTTGTTCGATCCGCATTGGATGTATGTATGAATGGATGTGTTTTACTGAAAAAAGTCAAAGTGCACACTAGCACGTACGAACGTCCAAACGTACACGTATTTGTAATAATTCTCATATGAAGTGGAGTGCGTTTTAATTGTACAATAATTCTTCTTTTTTTGTTGTTGTTGTTATTGTTGTTATTGTGTTTTTCTCTCATTTCTAAATCTATTATTTGGCTTTATCGACCGCAAACTGCTCATGTTAAAATTCAAGTCGTTGAATTGTAGATTCGGGTTTAGATGATTGAATTATTTTTGTCACACTTTTGACAAATACGTGAGAACATACACACATACTGATACGCGTATATGTAAGCACGAGTGTCTATTGTATGACGAAGGCACAATCGCAGTCACGTGCGGCTTCACGACTATTTTATGCCGCAGATATGTATGTGATACAGATACAAGAGCACACATAGAGTAATTCATACATTCATCTATCTATGTTCACAGATGTTTTTCTATTTCATTTTTTTTTTTGTGGCATTTAATTGCTTGTACTTGCTCTAACCCAAGGATAAAAAGACAAAAAGACAATTTCTAATAAATTAAAATAAACGGAAAATAGAGATGCCTTTTGAGTATTTTCCGGCATCATTTTATGTTGAAATGTTTTATTTGAAATTTAGATTTTCTTATCAGTTTGTGCCAATAACAATTTGCATAAAATAAGTTTCGCTTCAGATTTTGGGTATTTAACTTTACGATTTTTATATATGTATGTACATAAGTAAGCGTTAAAGTTCAAGAGACGTTTTGATATAAAATCTGTATGTTGCCAAAGAAAATAAGTAATCATAGAACGTGGGTAGTCAGTAGACTTATTTAAATTTAAACACGTTTCGGATATCTTAAAAAATAAATACGAAAAGAAATATTTCTTTCGAATATTTCGACGGTAAATCTGTAATTCTTGTAATTTTGTTAAATTTATTGTTCAGAGTCAATTTTACATTCTAGCTCACGCCCAGACATTGATGGAATAAGAACTAGGTCTAAATGGTCAATGTATGCATGTACACATGAATGTGTATACGACTTTATTTAATGAAACTAATTTCACTTTGCTTCCACCTCCTTATTATGGTAAATAAATGCTTAAATTAATTATAATTCAAATTTTTACACAGTCAGTCTTAATAATTTTATCCACTCCTTATTTGAAAGCAATTATTTATTAATTGATTAATTAATTACAACAACTACAAATTGTATTTAATTCTTTACGAGCTAAGCACTTCAATCTTATGGTTGGTACAGTATTGTAGACCAGAGTTTTTGGTAGGACCCAATAGACTATTAGGGCACCCTCAAAGCAATTATTTGTTTAAACTTAATTTTCTAATTATGTATGTCTTTTGCTAACAGCAGCAGAGATAAAACAATTAAATTAAAATATACATTTGGGTGTGTATATATGTATATATGGATATATAAGCAATTAAAATATGTATTTTTAAAAGAGAGAGAAAGAGAGAGAGTGTACGTTTTAACATTTTTATTGGTTTTATAAAATGAATCATAAAATTCCACAAACTATTCCCGACAAGTACTGATTTTGTCAGCATCACTACACATATTAACAAGACCCCAACACCCAAGAAAAAAAAATGGAGAACAAAACTTCACACCTCAACTTAAATAATATGTTGTCATAAAAATGTGTTAAGATTTCGAAATATTTGTAAATAAAAATTATTGTTTTAACGGGTTACCATAAACAATTATACGACAAAAAATGACAATAACAACAATAACAAAGGTAATGAACTGGATCCACATAAATATGAATAAATATGTACTTAGTCACATTTATCCAAATGTACGTTTGTCATAATTGAGTGTAAGCCTATGTATGTGTGATATTATATTTTATAGTGTCATGGTATATAGTTGTGTTGGACCTAATAGGTTTGAGAACTGAACAAATTTGAAATACGTATGTATGTATGAGTGATTGTTGTATCTGGTTACCCATGCAAATGGTTGTTTTAGTCTTACTTTCAGAAAATGGGCTACGTAACAATAACATGAATTGACAACAGTTAAACAGTCGCGTAGTCAAATATCCAACGGATAATAACCGTCTAATAAACTGTAGTTGCTGTCGAACTGCTCCCAAAGTACTTGAATTTGAGTGAACATTTTAATTGAAATAGAATCGAAATATTGTACAAATAAAGAGACAGAAAACCAATTGAAAGACTAACAGACAAACAGTCAACAGAATTAACAAACAACAAACAATATGACTTGACAAATTAACCAGACAAATTAAAGGGAACAAACAATTGTGAAATTGTTTAATTATTTGTAAATTTATTTTCAGTTCCTATACAACAGGAAGGAGTACAGTATTTACATTTTATAAATGAATTTTGTCAAAATATACTCATAAATATAATATTTCATAAAATTAATAACAATAAACTAATTTATTAATTTCTTTACGTCAATGGATTTTAAAATCCTTACTGACTATGTACAAATTAGAAGCTCAGACTATTATAGCAAACAACAACAAAAAATTCTGAACTATCGTCGGAATGGTGTTTACATGCACGTCGAAAAGCATAATCAGATCAGTAATATTTTAATAAAAACGTTTGAAAATTACATGATCGTCTGGCAGGAACATTGAATTTCGGTTCGTTAAGCCGGAACTCTGTATCAAAAACATCTCGTATTAAGCCCAAAAAAATAATAAAGGAAATTTGAAATATTGATATACGAAATAACCCTACCCACCCATGCATTGAACTTTATTTTAGTATTTCAGTATTTAAATTCAATTGCAACTGGGACGTTGTTATAAAATATTTACCTGTTAATTAAAGGCATCAATGGCTTTTTGCGATGATAACATCTTTCGTCAAAAACTGGGTGTAATAGTTTCGACGGTACTTGTTAGATACACATGAGAGAGATACTCATGTGCAGATAAAAATGAAATTAAACGAGAATTTTGTTTGTTTTGCTTATTGCGGTTTCAGTTAATTTGCCGTTGATGGTAACAATATTCTAACAAAAGAATAGAAAATAACAAAAGCAAAAATAAGCAAAAACAAAAACATTCTCTTTTGCAATAAGGAGGAGGGTACGAACAGATGAACAGTAAAAAAAAAACAAGACCACCAGCATGATTATAAAGAAATAATGAAAGCAATTATTTGATGATTTGTCATTTTACGAGCTGTTGAACATGTTTCATACTCTCCTGTATGCAATTTGGTTGAATGGAAAACGAATTATAAACAGAAAGACATGTAACTATTTGATACATCCGTAAGATACTGTTGTTTCTTAGCTATGCTGCAAGCTTTATTCATCATTTGTGTGTATGGGTTGGTGGATGTAACATCATGGGTGGTTCTTGAGTTCCCTTCCTATTCCCACTTGGTGCAATACGAGTATTTTATTCTTTTTGTAAAAATTTCCATTATTTATGTATATACATACACATACATTTCCACAATAATGTCTACAATGTTGTTTCTCTATATTGTGAAATATAAATATTATCGATAGTTTTTTCTCTGTAGTATATAGTTTCTCTCTAAATGTAAAATTAATTTCATGGTGGACATTTTATAAAATTAAAAGCATAAATTAATGCAAAATGAAATACATTCCAACGTTTATTTCAAATTTTTCGTAATAATGGAACAATGTGTCACACAATTTGCGATTAGATGTATCTGAAGTATTATTTTACGATGATTTATTACCAATATGGTAATAGTAATGTTAGGAATGTTTGCGAATAACATGGATGAAATTTATTTTACATCAACACCAGAATTATATTTATCGAATTATAGTTATTAAAAATATTGTACTATAATACTTAGTTGTTGGAAAAGCTTCGTTTTCATTAATAATAGATAACTCCCATTGAGAAAGTCTATCAGGTATCCTCGATGACAATAAAACGTATGTCTAGGCTTTTTTTTAACGTTATCTCGATTGTCTTCTTTGATTTAGTTCAGTTCAATTAGTTTTTTTGTACATTTTATAAAGCTTTCTTTACACGGTATTCCACTTTGAAAATCTATTCCTTCTTTGCTGTGTTTTATCTTGGTCTCGATGATGCTCGTTTGTGGAAAATTAAAATTACAATGGAATTACAATAAATTAAAATTATTTATTTTGCCATTTCTAATTGTATCCCCGTTGTTTTGTCACGTGATAGGAAGAGTGAATACGTTGTTCTTTAGAAAATATACAGTAAAACTGAGTAAAAATCACGGTTCAAGCGGCCTATTTTTGAATATTTGTCACAGTAAAAGTTGACATTTAAGACAATTAGTATTCATTCAGTTGTAAGCGAACTTGTAAGGTAGTCTAAACTTTGTTTGCGAATAAACTCAATAAAATATTAGTTAATTTCGTATTTGGTACTCTTTCATTTAAACCAGACAATCATTTTAACACACACAAAAAAAGAAAAAAAAAATATACGATTGATAGAATGACTGAATAAAAATGAATGAATCGCTTTTAATCAATTTATTGTATTGTTATAGCATTTAAAAATTTAAATTTTTTGGGCTTTTTTTTTTTGTTTTGTTCGATGACAAAAAAATTACTCTGCTATTCAGGGCAATATAAACGACAATAATGAAAAAACAACAACAAACAAAAAAAATATTTTCATTGTGATGAGAATAAATACAGAAGAGAAGTGATAGAAATGAAATAAAAATAAACAAAATGATTGATGAGACCAGTATCATCGGCATTATGTTGTTCATCACAAATAACATGAGCATCTTTTATAGAATCTATAGAATCTATAGAATTTGGGAACAAAAGATGAATCAATGAATCGAATGAATGAATCGAATGAATGGTCGAATGAATAAACATTTTAGTAAGCAATAACAACTGTTTACAGAAGCTTCAAAATGTATCTCTTTCTCTTGTATACACTGTTTCTGAATTTCTTTCAGACAAAGCTTTCAGTTTAAATGGAAATTCCATTTGGACAAAAAACAAATTTGTTAAAATGCAATTGCTTAACAAATAATTTGTCATCATCATCATCATCATACCAAAGAGTATAATGTATATATTTTTAATTATTTAATTGTTTTGTTTTAATTGAGAAATCATACCCTCATATCAATTATTGCATAGCATTAAAGCATTAAAGCATGTAGAATAGGATTCTAGATTAATATGTGTGTTGCATAATTGAGACAATAAACGAACGAATAGTATTGTATTGTGATTAATTATTGTTGGCTGTTGCTGGTGGCTGGTGGCTGGTGGCTGTTGATTTGTTAATGTTTTTGTTCTTAATTCATATTTTAAAGATCGCTGGCTGGCTACAAATTGTATGCGAGCAGATGCATAAATTAATTTGTAAGACAATATTTCTTTTGTAAGAGTTTATTTCTTTTGTTTATCGTTTGTTTAACGCATTTCTTGACGCCAATTGGTGTCAAATTCCATGGTAAACGCGTTCATTTGTGGAACAACGGAGTTGTTTTCGTTGCCGGTTATTGTCGTATTGCGTGCATTGGGGGAAACAGACAGTAGGACAGTTTTATTATATACAATACATATAATTCTGGCTGGTGTTTGTCTTAAAATTATTGTTGCATGTTGCAACGCTGTGAAGCACATGTATGCAATAATTTGACTACTACAACAGCATTGCCATGAGATTGTAATGTGGCGTCAGAATGGAATATTTTATACCTTCCCACATTGGTTAATGGTAGTAATTTCTGAAGAATTGTTCTTTAACAGTCAATGTGAAAGAGAAATGTAATATTGGAATAAGATCGGACTACCGAAGCAGATTGTAGTACAAATGATTTACTGGGCTTGCGGTATATCCACTAAAATGTCTACAACACAAATCAATTTAAAAGTAATGCAACATACCCTCAACATACAGGATTGAGATTGATGCAGTATTTTTCGTGTTTGTCTGCAAAAAAAAAAGACAAAAAATATTTATTCACACATTTTTGTATTCTATTGTAATTTATGAAGTATTAACTCTTTGACATGAATTACGATCTGCGTTTAATTTTGACTTGATGAAGATTTGTATTGTTATGCTCTTTTACTTAACTTTAGAAAAGATTACAATTTTTTTTGAAGAAATCTTATTCAACTTTTATTGTCAATTTATTGCTTAACTTTAAATGAAAGCCTCCATCGAAATCACTTCAATTGCGTTTTTCGCTAATACATTAGGACTGGGTCTACATCTGCCTAATTGAAATCGTAAACAACGCCTTTAACAAAGGACAACGATAAAGTCAAATATTAATTCAATTGGCAAAAACGAACTCATCTCACCCTCTAATGAAGTTTCTTATCGTTGATTATGAATAATACCGATAGTGAGCTGGTAATCTTTTGTTTGTTTGTTTGTCTGTTAGAATTGTCGCCTGCAACAAACACAAATGAGAAACAAAGATAACAAATAAATAATTGTAGGGTGGAGAAAATAAAAAGGCGGATTAAAAATGTTTGTTTCGAGTTGAAGTCATTTAATTTATTGCACATTTGGTTAAACGCGATTGTGAATCCAGCAAAAGGGCTTGGCAAACACGCACCATAAACATTTTGTCAGTTGGTGTATGTTGTTAACGACATTCAGGGCTCTAAACACAACGCAAACGTCTGGCGTTAACAAATTATCGAAACTTAAATGAGAAAAATTACAACAAAAATGAAAAAAAAAAACATCACACATATTTTAATTGAAATTCTTCTCAGACATCGGATCACATACCGAGGTATGTTTTCATTGATGATGGCTTCCAAGACGATTTCCAAAATAATGGCTTTCAAGTTAATACTTTTCGCTTACGCCTTGTCGTATCAATTATAGTTTACGCTGATGTTGAAAGTGTTTGTCGCTGCATTTCCCAGATACAATTTCGTACAGGGGTTTGGCAGCAATTTTTCGTTTTGCGTTAATTTGTTAATGACTTTGCTGTTTTTGAATTGTCGTTTCATTTTTAATGCAACACATTAAATTGTTCGTTCAATTGAAATTGTATGACGCATGCAAAATAAGTTCTTATTCGCTTCTCTACACGTAAGACATACTGACTATGTGAGATTGCCGAAATTGGGGTTTTTCTTGTTGCTCCCAGTTCTTTAAAATAATTTATACAGACGTTAACGACAATTCGCTGGCACCAACTCATGTTTTATGTTGCATATAAATTGTGGTATAATTTACTAATTGCCAATATGAGTGAGTATTTTTGCGTTTATTGTTCCAGTTATTGGGTGGCATCAGAGGCGTTATTGACAAATTTAGGTTAAACAGTTTTCCATTTGAATTGATAAAAGAAAACGGAGAAATTTTTATTTGCAATAACCATTTTTGTTAGTGTGATCAATTATTATAAAATTAAAACATTATTCTGTGTTATCGCTACAACACATGTACTCATGCCATATGCCACATGCCACATGTCTGCAGAACATTATTTAAATTTAATATTGCTCTGAAATTTATTGAATTTTATTTATTTATTTATTTAGGTCTAACGATAATGAGACAGTAATCTTTTCCTACAAAAAAGACGAATGGCACAGTGTACTTACCCAACTTCCACAATATCTGGGAAGAAAAACAAAAAATGAAATCTATCGCAATTCATAAAAAAAGTAAGAAAAACAAAAACAAAACCAAAAAAGAAAAATAAATTCGAATAAGAGATTTATTAAATAGAAACTGGCTGAATGGAATCCATCCATTAGTTAATGGAAGTCATAGCCAAATGTAATGTAATGTAGAGAACAAACCAAAATAAAACGAAACGAAACAAAATATTTTAAATGAATCTGATACCAATTGAAGTAATTGGAGTGCAAATTAATATGAGCAGAAGACTGAGATTGACTGAATGACTGAGTGGATGAGTGGGTGAATGCGTGAGTGAGTGACTTACAACAATGGAAACAAATATTCAATGCAATTTAAGTATGAAATTCCAAACAGCTGATGTTTTCCGCATAATGAAATGTATGATTAGACAACCAGATTACCATAACAGGAACACAATTCTGTTGGAAATTTGTTCTGTTTGCTTTAGAAAGATTAGATCATATAAGAATAATTAACGTTCTTCAAAGGAATAGCGTAAGAATAGTAATAGCAAAAAGAAATTACATATCTGAACATAAACAAAAAGGCCGACTATATATTAAATTAAGTTTGAAACAGGTTTTCTTTTTTATTCATAAATGACTCTCGATTCGAATAGTTACGCATGATTTTCATTAAAACATTTGGAGCAGTCCTACAAACATAACAATGCAAACAATTTTCAATTGTGAATCGTTTCGGAATGAAAATATTTGCATTCGATTGCATTTTGCATTCAATCAGAGAATTGTGATTAATTGGTAATCACAAAATGCTGTGTGAATAATTAATTAAATGCTTCTGACATTTAATTTCCTAATATCTTGTAAAGCAGATGACTGCGTAGTGTTATATCGGTTACATGTTTGGTAGACTGAACTATTACCTTGATTCCAAAGATAAAACAAAACTAAATAAATAAATGAGACGTGTTTGTAATAACGATCTGATTAAACTAAACAAATCTTGCTAAATATGAATGATAATGACTACTAGCATATCATATATCATTAATAGATTCAAATTTTTAACTCTTTGTTTCCCACTTAATTAATATGTTTTTAAAGTCAGTCAAAATAAATTTTCTACTCAACTTTTTGGGCTCTAAAAACGTTTTTTATTTTTCATTTATCATTATAGCGTTTTAGTTTTCTTTAGGTTTAAAAAAAAAAACAAAACAAAACAAAAAATGAAAAATAAGATACTTTTTTAATTGAACTGGTTTATTTTCCGTTCGTCTCTTTTGTTTTGCCTAGTCAACAAGTTGATCTCATCCATCATGAGTTTAGCCTTGATCTTAACCGAAATCATGTTGAAAACAAGTTTTTTTTTTTTTTTTTGTAATTAGAAACCCCAAATTAATTAATTCGAATATAATAAATATTCTCTGTGGGCAATGCATGCCATTAAAGACAATTCAGACAGAAGTCTCAATATCCAAAATAATATACATACATACGTACGTAAATTTAAAATAAAATACATTTTTTTTATTCATTCAATATTATATTACCCAGTTTGTTTATATTTTCCCTGAAATGTTTTGGTAAAGTAGAAGAAAAAAAGAAAATTTTTAATTTGTCTTCCATAAGCAAGAATTAAATTTCATACTTAATACAAATACGTTAAGAAATAGATCTTAAAATCTTTATCTTGACCAAGGCACACACCATGAAATTTGATTATGTACAAAGAAGCAGCATCTTTTATCTTCTCAAACCACATAAGAACGCAACAGTATTCCTAATAGTCATACAATTGGCAAGAAGTTAACTTTCGGATATTCATTGACATGTTATGATGAGTTTGATTTTGAAGTGAATTTGAAAATTTTCAGATTGTTAACAAAGGATACAAACATACTTAGCTTGAATACTTAGGATTATAGCAGATTTATAATCGAGCTTCAATCTTATTCTATTTTAGCAACAATCAAATATGTATGTAGTCATCGCCAGGCAATGCAATTCTTAAGTAAAAACTTTCGCTCATTGATACATTAAGTTGCGCGTTGTTACCACACAATATAGATTTTGGAGTTTTCAAATTTGCTTATCAAATTATTAAAACAACAATATTAGAGGGCTCATTATAGAGTCCTGAAGGTTGTTTTTGGGGCACTTCATTCAACAAATTTATGCCTTTCAATTACATAATAAAATATCACATCAATTGAACAAGATAAATACTAAATTAGATGAGAATGTAATGTAATTTTTTACAAATCTTACGATCAACAGTGTCGAACGTCTTCGAATGATCGAACTTTTTGAAACATATACTAGAATCGTTATTAAACAATGTTTATTAGGAACTTCAAATTGGTGAATTCTAAGAAAGTTATCCTTCGCAAGGTATCGAGTTATATAGTCTCTCGAGAGGAATGGTAGATCAGCTGCATTCAGAGTATGATTTATTTACTTGGATGATTCTCGCAATTTACCATATTTTGGCATAACAGTTAGTGGTCAAGATTTAGTTGGTTAATGATAAATGGGAGAATCCGATTAACTTCTGTTTCCTAACACTTTACTGACAACAGACTACAAATAATATCCTAGCAGGTGACATCAGTGAAATAAAAATTTTCTAAAAAATCATCAAAGAACCTGTCAAAGTTATTTATTTAGATCATCTGCATCAATTCCTCTTTACTTTTCGTTTTATTTCGATTCAGTTGTAATAACAGTAAGAAACACGAATACGTTCCCTAAATGGACATTAATTTAGAAAACTAATACTAAGTACTTGTAGATATTTCACATTTAGTTTAATGGAAAATATTATGCTTTGTATTCACAGTTCTGTGTCCAAAAGTTTGCATTTATGAGATGCAATTGTTTGATTCAGTTTAAATTACAATTTGTAAATATTTCATGAAGCTTCTATGGCAAAAACTTAATAATTCAATTGAATTTTTAATTTGAATAGAAATTCTTTTCGTAAAAAAAATTCGAAACCGAAGATCATACAAATTTTTTTTGTTATAAATTGTTGAGAGAAACGCAATGTTGTCTAATCGGTTTACATTTCAATTAATAATCTACTGTGTGTCTGAAATCGACAAAAGTTAATAAAATTTAAAAGTGCTATAATTTATGTATGGAATGACTTGTATTGCGACTAAAGTTTAAAATTTGTAAATTGATGATGCCATGAGTGTTTATTTCAGATTGTTACTCCTAAACTTTATTGTTGTTGTTGTTGATTGATTGATGGAACGCTGTCAATGTACAAAAAGAAAGACAAAAGCATTTTAAACTATTTGTTGACAAAAATATTTTTTAACGACGATCTTATTTTGTCTATCGGTTTTTATTCAATTAATTTATTTGTGAACAATGCAAATAATTTTATCAATTCAATTATTTATTTTTATACAGAAAGAACATCGATCAATGACGAAATTATATAGAAAATACATGCACCTACAATGTTATCTATGCGTTTAGGCCATTCGGGCAGAATTCATCAAATGCCACAACAAAAATATTTGAAAATAATTGAAGAAAAAAGCTTTGCATACATGGCATCATTGTTGTGCTGCCTCTGTTCAAACTCGATAATTGGTTGACGTAATTTTTCAATTGCAAAAATGTTCAGAAAGTAACACAATACCTCCTCCCTTCGCTACAAACAACATTTGTTTTTGGTTTCATTTTTAACAATTGTTGCCATAAAGTCTAGCGGAGTTTTAGCTTGATGCAAATGAAAAATAATTGATAAAACAAATATTTATGTATGTATGTATGTATGGATGTGAATAAACACATGACAAGTGTTATTAGTAAAGCAACTATTAAATAATTTTATATTCAAATGTTGCTAACACTATTAATATTATATGATTATACAATAAATAATATTTTTAATGTTGTTGTCCAATTTTTATTTTCTTAAAATATTTTGGATGACGACATCTATTTCTAGTTGTTGGTTGTTCTTCTCATTTGCAAGCCGCTGTATATACAGTAGTGTAAAGTTTATTGCCGTCGACGACTATTTAACGAAGGCCGTCTTCATTTATTCCTTTCATTGCGATTGCAATTGCAACTGCAACTGCAACTGCAACTGCAACAAACAACGTACGCTGGTTATTTTTGCAATATTTTGCAAAAAATTCTCACCTCATGTGCGTGTATGTTTGTATGCATTGTTATATGTTTATAATCAATGTAACAGTGCCAGTACATATCATATATTCAAGTGTATGTACATACATATGTATGTAAACTGTTCTCTGCAGCAAAATGTCGTATACAAAGTTGGTGTTTATTGCGTGATATTTCAAGGTTTTCCACAAATTTGTTTGATTGGATTTGTTTTTGGTGGGAGTTTGTTGAATTAATTCATTTATGTACGGCCGACAGTTTTCATAACATGTTGTAAATTGAATATTTATATTTGAAAGGGTGTGCAATGAGTACTGTAGGTTAAATATTATCATAATTAGAATTTTCATTTTAATTTTGTTTGTGTACATTAATGTATACACAATTTCTTTCCGGGTAAGTTCCTCACATCTCTAAATCGATCTTCATGTCCCCTGTTTCGAATAGTCCGTATGGTTGTACATAATTATGTCCAAATTATAAATAAAAATAAATATTCAGAAGTGTTCCCACGTTAGTGCTACATATTGGAAATGTTCGGCAAACAATTTTCAGATACTGACTGGTTAACCGAAAGACATCTGCTGAATTTCTTTTGATTATGAAATTATTGAAGATTGACCAGAAAATCAAACAATAAACAGCGTACCAGCCACATGAATAAAATGTTTAAATATTTGATCACATTTACAATATTGTATATAAAATAGATTGTTTTTGCAACGTTGCAACGTTGTTATCATTTCGTAATTCCCATAAGGATATACGTATGTATGTATGTATGTATGTATGTATGTATGTATGTAGTCCATAAAAGCAAATATAAAATTATTGCTTGTACTGGATTGTTGGTGTAACGTTTGACGGAGTGAGTAAGAAGAAACTTTCACACAAATTAAACGAAATTTATAGAAATAATGGAGAAAGAGGAAAATTTCATTGAGTTTTCTTTCATAGGCATTTGTTTAATATGTTTTTATTAATAATTCATTGAATTGATGACAATGGTATCTATTTATTTTTTTTTTTCTATATTATTTTCTTTTCTATTTCAAAATGTACATTGTATAAATAAAATAATTGAGATTGTTATCAATTCAGCAAATCTAACAATCGATTTATTGTGGAATGTTGTTAATTGAAGTTGGTGTTGCTGCCACAATAGATTACTTAAGGGGTTTTTTCATTTCTCTAGTTTCCAACGTTTAAATGACGAATTGTTTAAATGTTCACCAACGATGAATGAAAGCAGACTTACCTTTAGTTAAAAATAAAGTATTTTTCTTTTCTTGTAGTTTTGAATTTGTTGTTGTTATTGTTTTTTTTTTTTCCTAAACATGCATAAATTTTAAATGCCAATGGCACACCTTGAAAGGCAAGTGTATGTTTTTTTTATTATTATTATTATTTTTATAAATTAGTATGTACATATTTATAGAATATTCGGTATAAAATTAAATAAGAAAATCCGATAAAATATTATTTTACAGAACGGCTCCTCAACAGACAAATTGCATAAATACGACAATGTATTGATAAATGAAACATCAACTTGAAATGAAACAAAAGAAAACTGAAAAATCTGTTTGAATTAAACGTTTAAAGGAAATGCATACATATATGTATCTGGAACATGTCAAAATGTCTCCCTTGATAGTGAAACGGTTGTGTCCGGTCTCTTTGGTTATGTACTTACATGTGTATTGTTGGTTTTATATGCCAACGGTAAAGAGAGGTAGTGATACGTATATATAGGATTGCATATAATAGAGGAAAAAGAGAAGACATACCAATGGCTTAATATAGAAAGGTCGTATTTAATTTTTTCTCAAAAATCGGGGTTTTTAAACATTTTGGTAGACACACATCCTCTGAAAAATTCAGTTTTCTTTGTTGACAAATAGTTGACTGACAGCAATTAAAAGAAAAAGCCCTAACTCATATAAAATTGAATAAATATTTTTAACTCCTTGTACCGAGTGAAGACTTCAATTATAGTATATACTACCGTTATTTTATGATTGAATTCCTGATTTATTTTTAATAAAAACTGCATTTAAACTTTTATTATAACATTTTTGTTTTAGATTTTATTAAGTTTTTTCCTTCTCCTGTAAAGTATTGAAAAATTAAGATCCGATCTTTCTATATTAAGATATTGGTATGTCTTCTTTTTTCCTCTATTATATACAATCTTTTACTGATTAAAAAAGATAAAAGAGGAATAAAATACAAAAGAAATTATAAGGCAATTTGTTCAAATCATATACAACACCACAACAACTCGGGCCATTAGAGCTAGAAATTGTTCCTTAAGTTTTGAAAAGTGTACAGAATTATAAAAAAAAACTGAAATGAAGTTTTAAAAAATCGACTTTTTCAAGTCTTACGTCATTGAATAATTCGTACAACATAAATTCAAAGATTTTACATTTTCTTTGTACTGTTTTTTGTGGTTGGTAGTCTTCTCTTGTTAGAAGCACAAAACTACATGTGTCAGCAGCATCAGAATGACAGTCATTATCGTTTTGGGAACCGTTTGAAATCCTCATTGCTCCAGAATGGAGCTGCTGTGACCAAAAACATTAATAACAAGTTGATGTTTAGTCGTTTGCTGGTGTTTGTGTATAATTGTGTATAAAAATATTTCACATTTATGTTCCACTAAACCTTAGGGTTACCCTCTAACACTCCTAACCCCACGTTAAACATTAGAGTCGTGTTATATACCCTACCAACAGCTATGATTTTAAGGTACATTCACATCATCTGTACACATTAACATTCTCACTACCTTACACACATATAGTATGTACATCTTATATCATTGCCAGTAAGTCAAATAGTCCGTCACAACGTTTGTCAATTTGAC
This sequence comes from Sarcophaga peregrina, assembly GCA_014635995.1. NCBI lineage: Eukaryota > Metazoa > Arthropoda > Insecta > Diptera > Sarcophagidae > Sarcophaga > Sarcophaga peregrina. The sequence goes on from CM025791.1 coordinate 596,903, forward strand.
AATATGACAGGTCATAATGTAATGCTACATACATATGCAATACCCTGCGCAATTTACCATATGAAAAAACAACAGCATACGAATAATAAATCCAAATAAAGTACACATACAGAGTACGAGTGCATGTACAATAAAATACTACATACTATTTACGAGTACATATGCACATATGACAAAACATATAGACATATACGCACATGTACTAACCGAACTATAAATGAAGTGACCATTTGATTAAATGAAATTATATGATTCCATTCCGTCCTCCATCTAATATGTCCAATTTTTCAGGATATGCTACAATCACGATGATAAGCAATCGGTGATTTATCTGAGTATTTCTGGAATCGCAGAAAACGATATCTGCAGAAACCATGATACAGTAAAAGAATGTATACTCCGACAAATTAAAACCAGATGTGGTCACTCTAAATTTATATTGTTTTTAGTTTGTGGTTTATTGTGATTTTTGTGGCGGCTATTCGCATATTAAAATTTTTCGTTAGCGATGTTTTTGGCTTTTTATGGGCTTAAAAGTCATTGCGGATGCCACCCAAGTGTCTCACAAATAACGGTAACGAATTCACGGTAACCCAACAAAAACAAGATTATGTTGCAGGCGTTAAATGTCAGTAGTTGTTATCGTACACAATATTTGCATCACATCTGACAAATATTTGTTTTAAAATGAATATGATGAAAATGAATATTATAACACCCCTTCTTGTGGGGCATTGTGGTATGACATTTAAATGTTTGAAGTGAAATAGAACTTGCAAACAAGAAAGCTTCGAAATAATAAATAATTTGACTTCTAATATTAATATCGTTATTTTCATTTCTTATTATTACACGATAAAACTTGGAAAAAAAAAACTCAAAGATGGTACCACAAGCAAGCTAGCAAACTAGAATGTGTGGTGTTTTCGCTTATAATAGTAAATCGGTTTTTATAAGCACGGAATAAAAATGCTGCAATCCTAAATTCTTTCTTTCTCAGTAAGGGGACAATTCTTAAATTGTATGTAATTTGTTTTTTGGTCAAGTACGTTTACTCTGATTTTTATAAACGGAGCACTTTACGCAAGAACAAGGCGTTTAATTTATGAAAACTTATTACAAACATTTGGAAAGTTATCCAAAAAACCTCTCACAAACATCGATGAATTTGCAGTCGAGAAAATGCCTCTAATATGTGAATCAATCGAATAGGTCAGTTGTACACAACATTGTTGCTGTAACTGTTCTCAAAAAATTCAAGAAACACTATACAACGACTTTTGATGAAAGACCTCCATACTCGGATAAATTAAAATCTTGGCTCTACGTTAATTTATATCGGTCATCTACTAATTATTAAAAAATGGAAAGAAAGAAAGAAAAAAAAAACCAAGAATGAATTAAAGGATGACATCCCTTTTTGGTAATTCAAATGTATTTTTGAACATATTGCCACAGAAATAAATGTGTTTTTCTAAATATGAAAATGGGTCAATTGTTGTCTCGTTCTATGTTCTACTAGTTTTCCTGTATGTATTTTGACAAGTTTCATGGAGACAGCATTTTTAATGTTTTGTTTTTCGTTTACCCCGGATTACACATATATGTACATACATAAAGTATATACAATATATTTTGATTTTATTATTGTTTTTGTGTGAGCAAAATTGCAGAATAGTGTGCCAAAAGTCTTCAAGTAAATCCATTTTGTTGGTTGTGTCTCTTTCGGTGACCCATATTGAGAATTTGACAAATACTCGTACACATACTTTGTTGATGAAATTTTCAGTTTAATATCTCTTTTTGTGGATAAAAAGTACGTGCGCAAACATCTGTATGTGGTTTCATTACTTTTAATAATGCCAACAGTAAAATTCTGCAATCATTGAGTGCAGTCATTAGGTTAATGGAAAATTTACGGCCATAGTTTTCTTTTGGCTTATCCGTCCTTAAGTGCATTTTACAGGCTAATAATCAAAGCTGTATGTAACTGACCTTGTTCTTGATATCTGATTAAATAGGTATTGTTCCATTATTTTGTATTGTCTATTTATCATTACATCCTGGTATTGTGAATGGTAAAATAACTTTAAGCAATAAAATTAATGCAAATAGCATTCTATTAACGTCCATGTTTTTAATCTTGTTTATTAATCGACAATAATTAATAATACAAGAGTTGAAATCTAAATTTTGTTTTTTAGTACTTTTTTTTACAAATTTCGTCTTGATTAATAATTCTGTATGCGAAAGAAAAAAATTCCACAATTTAAATACTGGCATCAAATTAAATTAAAACACAACAACAAATACATAAAATTTGTTCTCATATACACCAATAGCACAATTAGACAAGTTAGAATAAATTTCTTCTTAAATGTCTTCAAAATTGCTTTCTAAGCACAGTAAATAGATTTGAACGTAAAAGAAAAAAATTCAAACAAATGTGTACGTACATACATTTTTATCGCATATATGAAGCAGAAGTCATTTGTATTTAATATGCAAATAATAAATTGTTCATTCATATCATCGCTAGAAGAAGGCAAAAAAAAAAAAAATGATGTAAACAAATATAATCTCAATCAGAATCTAGATTTTATTCATAAGCAATGTTACAATTCAGTTCACCATAACGTCCGTCATCTTATCATTATGCACATTCTGATTATCATTAACGTTACGTTACAAATATAATGGGGCACTAAGCGACAACCAATTGGTCACGATCAGTTAGTTGTTCATTGTCGCAGTTTGTATAGCGTGACTAACAGATTTGCCACATGCAGCAGCCTCAGCTTGTAGTAGCTTTAACGTCTTTTATTTTATTTTTATACTAGTGCTCTCTCTGTTATTGTTATTGGTGTTGATTTTTTGTAACAGACATAACTTTCGGTTTTTTTTTTTGCATTTGATGTTTTACGTAAAAATAATTGTTTACGAAATATTCACGAAACATTCAACAATAAGTCGTAAAAATATAAGCGTAAAGAGGTATGAAACAGATTCTATTCCAATTTCGAGTATTTGTTGTTTAACATCATTAGCCTAAGACTTGCACTTCCGTTGGAACAGAAAAGTAAATGCATTTCTAAAATTTATAAACACATACATGCGTACGTGCCAATCGGAATTACTTGACAGTGAATATAAATCATAAATATAAATTGATCAGTTTTATTGATTTTACTTATGGATTTTCTGCTAGTACTCGTACCGCCGCTCACTTCTAAAATAATTGATTTTTCTTAAGAAAAGTGTTTCCTAAGTCATTAAGCCAATGACTTTTCAGTTGGGATGATAATTTCAAATAAATGTTACATCCACTGTGAAGAATGAACAACAAATCGAATTTTTAAACCTCATCCACATAAGCTACACTCTGAAATTCAGCAAAATCGTTAAAGTTACTCATTTTATATTCAGAACCGTTTCGTTTTTAATGAAAGAATAAAGGTTTATATTTTTTAAATGATGTATGTATCTATGTATATGCAAGATTTCTTTACTTTTTCTTAGTCATTTAGATAAATTCATTAATTCTTCTGACATTGAAGCATTTTTTTATTTATCAATTTTATCTTTCCTTCACTTACTTGCTCTTATTATCCTTACTGCGAACTATGCACAACGAATTTGTCAATATCTATTGACGTACATATGTGCGTGTGTAAAACACTATAAAAATTAAATTCTTTTAATAAATTTCTTTTTTTTATGATTCCATTCTTTTATTTATCCACTCCAGACATGAGGACAGACAATCAGACAGAGTTATTATTGAATTTACCCTATCGAAATTAACATATATTCAGAATATATGGAATAGGAATCGCAAATAACGTTTACGTAAGTTTAGTATCCATTTTTAAATTTCATTTAAAATATTTTATTCATTGCTTCCTTTCGATATCAGCTATAACGATTCAATTTGATAGACTCTATGCACGTATGTATGGATGTATCCCCTATCTCCTCTCTTCGATTAGCAAGTCGTATTAGTATGTGTAGCATGTAATTATTAAGTTCCTCGAAAGTCCTTAAAGTTTTTATATAAAAAATTTTATTGCAAATAAATAGTTTTTGTTTATACAGTGTCTGCACGTACAAAACTGATCAATTTTAAGTATTGCGTGGAGTCACAATATCTAGCAACTTTTTCATTTCCACCAACGACGATTACATGTGGGTCGTTAATGGAAGAAAACCCTTGTAAATCAATGGATTTGAATAACAAATTTGTTTCATCAGACAGGCATTTATTTCTTCATAGTCATAGTCCTGTAAGTTGAAAAGACCAATACTTTCCAATTTACAATGACAACAGTAGCAGCAAACGATTGAAATCTTTCGCTCATATTCTAGACACATCGATATGCATTTTTGGGTAGCGCAGCGAACACGTTTGGCATGCTTTTGAATGCCAGAGTGTCTTAAGGTCTGTTGAATTTTACATTTAAGCATAGCCTTTCAATAGGACAAGACACTCACTCAAACGCCGCGCAACAAATATTCAGCGGAATAAGTTGAACAACTCTTTGTATTTTGTATATGAATGGAAATACAAAACACACACCCAAACACCCAAACACCCAAACACACATACACAAATAAACCAACAATCACAATAACCAAGGAATGAATGAGTATTAAAAGTATACATACATACATAATAAAAATATTTATTGCTTCTAAGAATATGATCAATAAAAATGCCAAAGTTATGATAAATTTTTTATTATTAATATGCTTAAATGTTCTATGCATACGTATGTATGTGCATACATATGTGCATACATACATATATATATGTATATGAATACAAATAATCATTTATATAAAAGTCGATAAATTTTTAATTAAACTCTGTATGTGTGTGTGTGTGTGTGTGTGTATGAATTTGTAAAAAATGTCTGCATGCATGTAAGCATTTGTAATGGAAACATTAAACAGCAGCTATTATATGTAGAAACTTGAATTGTAAATAAAATAAACTCTTCTTCTACACGCAAACAACAGATGATCATTCATATTAGATCACTTAAATGGCAGTCTAGTGATCATCGCGGTCTCAAGAAAATTGAATCAGCTTATATGACATCGGTCGTCCAATGATCATTCATTCATTCACTGACAAACATTTATTAGACTAATGATCGTAGTCTATTAAACTGTATTTTCTTAGATTCTGATTCTGACTGAAGCAATTTTGATTTAATTTCCAATTAATGATCGACAGATCAATCCCGAAAAGATTTCTGATTGATCGATTGATTTTGTTAAGAGGTTGTGAGGTATTTTAGTGGTCTTACACACAATATTTCTATTTCTGTTTGTGTTTATGGATCCATTTGCAACAATTCACTTTCAATTGCATCTCAATTATTCGTTTAATTAATAGCAAATATGTAATGAAATGAATAAATTCAATCGTTCAATTGAAATGAAAAACGATGAATGATGAACGATGTGATTGTTCATAAAACACTTGTTGATATTTATGGTTTTGATGTGAAATTGTTTTATGATGCTGCCATTCAGGCAATTTGACGGGCTGATTGACTCTCAATCTCGATTCCTCTCTTCGTTTCTCCATTAATTACAGCAAACTTTTATTGCGAATCCGTGGTCGTCATAGTTAAAGTTGTCGCATTCGCGTTATTCGCGTATTATTAATGAATAATGAACCACAGTCGCAGTTGCAATTGCAGTTGCCGCCGTAAATAAAGTGTAAAAAGTGAAAAGTAATAATTTTCGCTTTCTTCCAAAGAGCTGTTGTGCTCACTCACATCGCTTGAATATAGAAAAATAATTATTTTATTTATTGCCTGCAACTTGAATTGAACTTGCACTCGCCAACTCCTCGGTATCATTTTTATTAATGTAGTATAAATTTCAAAATTAATTTCAATGCTGCAGACGAAACTAATTAACATTTTTACGAATGCATTAGAGTTTTTTTTTTTCTTTTACATTAATTTTTTAAATCGATAATTAAATACCACAGGTTGCGCTTAATTGCTCATGGCGGTGGTCAAAGTGGGCAAGAGATTGTCATTGAATACGACTCTTGCTTTTATTGTGATATTGATGAAACCATCATGCATTTTGAATGAGAAATGACTTACAAACTCATCAAACGTGTGATTTCTTTGTTTCTCTTTTCTGTCTTTGTAATTATTGTTCGTTGGCACCATACATATGTACATCATATTAATAATCCTTTCATTTACCATATGTATACATGCGTGTATTTTCTTATATACATACTACATATATTTACTTACGTATATATTTTAAAAGTTACTGCATTATGTATAATGAAATATTAAAAATAGTCTCGTGTATAATATAATATTCGAAATACGTACATATCTATGTACGTATGAATGTTTATACAATAATTCATTAAATTCGGTACACTTAGGTGTTTAGATTTCTTGTATGTAAGAATTGTTTATCTGCTTTCACTGTCTAATGGTTTCTATTTATTTGATGCCTTTAAAGCCAAGTTTTTGACGGGACAGGTCGTATTTCAGAGAATATTTTTGTCAGTACGGGCACGATGTTGCGGTAAAATGCGTACCATGTCGTCTTTTATTGCAGAAGATTTGAGTTGTAACTTGATTTTTTAGAGGAGATATATGCGAGAATAATTCCAGACAAAAAAATTTCGCACATGTTACGCATTAGGTCAGAATGATATTCGCTTCTAGGTTGTAAAAATTAAGACGAACCGATACCAAGGAATGCGCTCAGCGTACTAAATAGATTCGATATCTCTACATGATTAGTACGATGGACAATGCTTTAAAACTTTTATTAGGAGACCGTTTGTTAAAGGATTGTGCAGAAAGAGGAGAAGCTTCTTGAAGATGGTGCGGATGTTGACCCATTATTGCGTTAAATTTTAAAAACGAGACAGTCTGTAGTCCCAATATGGGTAGAGGCTATAGAATGGGATTAAATGCAGTCTACTTGATGTATGTATGTAGATTGCTGATGAGCAGGCCAGTAGTAATAGATATTTTACAGAAGGTACTGACATGGTACTACACAATATAAAGACTCAATCAGTTCAACAAAGCGAAGAATAGGAGATCAAATTGATAGGAAACTTGGCCAGGTAAACAGATAAACTATCCATGTTATTAGCCGCATTCAGGTATATCCTTTCAAAAATACACACAGCAGTAATGAAGAGTGGTATTGTTCTATATAATAGCACCATTGAAGCTCACTCGTAAATAAACAATTCAAATTTAAAAATATGTTTCGAAAATATTTGAACAAAATGAATTAAAAAAATAATGTGATCAATAACTATTTTAAAAACTTTTGCCATTGTCAAAGCTTGAAAATACATAATATTTGTAAAATGTTTTTACTTTTTTAAATTTCATTAGAAATTTGACAGGTCCTCTTTCCAGATGCACATTCCTTTTGCAACATCATCTGTCACAATAATCGAAGTGACATAAACCAAACAAAAAATACATAAATGAGGATAATTCTTTTTCTTTTGCATAGATTTTCAAAAAAAAAACAAACCAACGATATTTTAAATACGACAACAAAAGGAAGAGAATGCAATTATCGATTTAAGCAATTAAACACTTGCACAGAAGTATAGAATAGTTGTAAGTACATACTTGCACTATGTTTTGACATTTAACATGTGGAAAATCTAAATGTGAGTCCATGCACATGTTTTTTGCACAATTACAATTTCAATTACGATTGCAGGAATATCAGAAATCAACGATTTATTAAAATTACGTGATTTTTCCATTGAAAACATTTAGTAACTCAGTGGATTTGTCCGTCCTTACGGTGGTTTGTCGCTTTGCCTGTCAATTCATTTAAAAGTGATTTGAATTTTTAATTTATTTTATAAAATATTATACTCGTATGTATGTATGTATGCATGCATATAATGTAAATAAATTTTCATTATTATTTTCATTTCCCATTTGTTGTTGCAATCAGAGGCATTCAATTATTTAAAGTAACACCCCTTTTTGCAATAACTGTATGGCTTGCATAGAATTTTAAATTACATTTTTATATACATAGTTTAACTAAATTAGGACACCATAGCACTTTACATTTTGTATAATATTTGAACGTACATACTCGTATGTTTGTATGTAAAGATATATGTATTCGAATTTAATACACTTTACATATACATATAATCGGTCATTACAACCCTTCAGTGAGCATTACAATCTAGCATCCCACGCCACTTATGTTGTGCGTGTTAATTTTATACATGAGTTGCATGGCCTACAGTTTAATGGCGATTTCGGATGACAAATTTTCGAAAAACTTTTTACGGCAATTTTTACATACTTTCAGAGTTTTTTGCCAGAAATCTGCTGAGCAATAAATTGTATATCCTTTACATACATAAGTGTAAAGTCATTAAGGTCTAACAAACCATGGCATTGTACTGACGAGTACATTCTTGAGTGTTTTATTAAATCGATAATGAGAAACAACTCTTTCAAACAAATCCAGACAAATGTAATATCAGTTAAAGTTCTATTCGAGAAGAAGGAATCATTTGTAATGATTTAGAATTTTCTATTCAACTTTAGTCATAAAGTGTCTAAAATTACGTTCTTGGAGCGCAAACAACATGCATATAAAATAGAAAAATATTTTATAATTGTTGGTGGCTACTACTTACTTGCCCTCATTTCACACAGATGAATTATTTTCTCTTTAGACATTATAATTTTGCCTAGATTGCCTCGAGATAAATTAAAACATTCGATTTAAGATTCGAATACATATCGTGAGGATCCAATAAATAAAGTGAGATAAAAGTTAATTAATAATTGATTTCTAACAATTCTGGAAACTAATTTCATTCTGCTAACGTTTATTAGTTTTAATGTGGCACGTCAACATGACAGGCGTACTATTCCCTTTTCATAGCAATTAGTTCTTGCAGTTTAAAAATGTTTAAGACTTTTCATTCAATTTGTTTTTGGTTCAAATTGAAAAATTTGCTAAAAGTTTTGTTAAAAACAATCTTTAGACGTTATGTTTCATTCAATTCGTAAAACTTTACATCAAATTTCTTATTAATAAATAAAGTTTAAAGTTGTTAGGATCTGCTGATATTATTTGTTTTTTCTAATTTTTTTTTAACTTGATGTTCTGCATTAAAAATTAAAAACCATAAAACAGAAGATTTCTCTACCATAAATTTAAGAATATAATTGTTTATCCGTTCAAAATAGATGAAAAGTTTCTTGTACAAAGTAAAAGGATTAAATTGAACTATTTGTAGGTGTAGTTGAGTGTTAATAGCTGAAGAAAGAATACGAAGATAAAATACAACTTAATTAAAAACATTGATTTGTGTGCCGCCCAATGAAGCGAACTCTGGATACGCCGCATAATAATTTAATTAAAATGTAACTGATCAACCAACGTCAAGACAAGCAAAATCAAGGCATCCGCAAACGCTTCAGTTTCAGTGGAAACTTTTTATTATCGTTGTTGTCAACATTTTGTACGTCGGTGGCTTTCCAGGATTTTTTTTTTTTTTAATTCAGTGAAGGCACAAATTGAAATAAATCAGGCGTATTCTGTGGGTGTTGCTGAATATTGACATTTGATTAAAAAATGATAATAATAATTACATACACAGACACACACACACACACACACACATAATATCATGTATAAATGAAATAGTTTACCCATAATCATACGAATTTTACAACACCCACTGTATAAAAGGAAAGTTTAATTAATGGAGGACCATAACATTGCAGGAATGGATTATTCATTTGTTGTCTTTAGTATTTAATTTATGGCAAAGATGTACATATCGCTCCTTTATTGCAACATAGTCATATCTCAAAAAATTAAAAATTTGTAGTTACTTAAGCAAAACTGCTCTTTTAGACCTTCTGTACATGTTGAAAAAAACAATCAGTTTTATATCCCAAGCTGAACCGAAGTTATAGCAAAAAGTGTTTGCGGCAATTAGATCATAGGACCTATGTATTGAAAACTTAAATCACATTTTGCCAAGTTCAAGTTTTTTTGAGAAATGACTATGTTGCAATAAAGGAGCGATATGTATTGTGATGTGAGTGAAGAATGAATATTCTAATATGTACTTAATTATCATATTGTCGAGACGGAAAAACTAAAAAACTGAAAAACTGAGAATTAAAAATTATACAAATGGATTTTTAATTTTCAATGTCGTTTGGTCACCTCGGAACTGCGATTTGACGCTTTAAAGGAGAATATTCGTGAAGCCATTGGTGAAATACAGTTGCACACAATCGATAACGTGCTTAAAAATTGGACCGATCGTGTGGGCTACTGCATGGCCAGCCGAGGCAGCCATTTGAATGAAATTATTTTCCATTATTAACCGGACATACTTACAAATAATTGGTCATTACAACCCTTCAGTCAGGATTATTGACCTAGTTTCTCACACTACTTATGTTGTGTGTGTTAATTTTACTTTCATTGCTTTTTCATGGCAATTTTATTTACTCTCAGAGTTTTTGCCAGAAATCTGTTGAGAGGAATTTGCCGAAGAAATATTTTCATATTTTCGTTTTGAGAGTTGAACTCGGGCCTTTCGTCTAATAAGCCAACACACTACACTACCTATTAGACTATGGCGGCTACACAATTCACATTTATTTACAATTGGTTTATTTGTTTATGGATTTTATATGTTTTTAGTGTTTTTTTCTTTTTTTTTTTGTTGATTTTAATCCTTCAATTCATACGGTTTATGGTGGCTGTCTGTAAAACAAAACACAATCCGAGTTCTTTGTGATGTTTGCCGTTGTTTGAATGTTTTATTTTCGTTTGATCGTCCATTTGTAGATCTTCATTTCTTTCCTTCTTTTGTTTTGTTTTTCCATCTTATTATGATAAAAATGATGTTGATGATGTTGCTTTATAATGCAGACTGTCGGTTTGGATATTGTTTTGGCCTGTTTACTTGCAACAATAATGATAATTCTGAGCTGTTATGTGATTATTGCTCTTGTAAACATTTTATGATTATTTGTGAGAAATTATCGTGTTGTTGTACAAAAAAAAAACTCTGATTAAATATAAACAAATGCATTTGAGAAAGAGATAATGATGTACGTATATACATATGTGTGTATATGCAGATGTATGCACGTAATATTTATGGATGTGTTCATGCTACCAGCACGTACATGCCTGCGTATTAATGATGTAAAAAATTTCATATTTCCAATGTTTATGTTTTTTGTTGTTTTTATTTTTGGATTATAATATGTACGCCCGATATTCGCGTTCATATAAATTTTGATTTGATTTAATTGATCTTATATACGTATTTGAAGTCGCCGTGGTCTAGTGGGTAGTGTGTTGGCTTATTAGACGAAAGGCCCGGGTTCGTATCCCAGGTCAGACATCAAAAACGAAAAATATTTCTTCGGCGACTTCCTCTCAGCAGATTTCTGGCAAAGACTCTGAGAGTAAAAATTGCCATGAAAAGCTTCTCAAAAATATGTCGTTCGGAGTCGACTTTAAACAGTAGGTTCCGCCATTCATGTATAAAATTAAAGCACACAACATAAGTGGTGTGAGAAGCCAGGTCGTAATCCTGACTGAAGGGTTGTAAAGGCCAATTATGTATGTATGTATATACGTATGTTTTTTTTATTCAAGGGTATTTTTATAAAGGATTGTTATAGATATCTTAGAATAAAAGAAAACGAGTAAATAGGTATCAAAAAGGAAAACATTTTTGCTGTATTAATTTTCAATGAAAGCACAACTATCGAATGTTGATATCATTGAAATTATGTTTGTGATGGTTACTGGATATCAAACTTGTACCTGAAATATTTAGATATTGGAATATTATTTAACGCTTTCCAACATGGACACGGCGGTTGTGTGTAAACGAAATTGAAAGAGCTTTTCAAAATGTGTATGGCGATGTACATATTTCAGCTATTATAAGAGTTCAAATTAATTACAGTTGAAGACAATAATTTTCACTCTTTTGCTGTTTATTTTATTTTATTATTTTTGACAATTTTCTAAATTTTAAGATATTATTGGCATTATTTACATCATTGTTAATTTCATTTAGATTTTTATTTTTCAACATAGCCTACTTAAATTTCTTTGCAGTCTGTCTACATTTCCCCAAATTCGTTATCCAAAGTCAAAGTTGCTTGCACTAATTCATGTTAGGAAATAAAATCTTACATCGAATGAAATTCGAAGAATAAGGCTAATATGGAAATAGTACATAGCCTAATTCATGGTTCTTTTTTAGCATTTTTGCAAATTCAAAAAGTCACTCATTTATTCTTTCTTAATATATCCTAATATCCTAATATATATTATAAATCTTTCTGTAAGTCTGTTTTTTTGTTTGTTTGTTAGCCAATCACGCCTGCACGCCTGGACCGATTTTCTTGAAATTTGGGATATAGATCGAGCTTTTGTCGATGCAGGTTATATTCTATAAATCTTTTTAAAATTTTGACAAAAAGGGGAAAAAATGGGACAAATGGGGAAAAATGGTAATAGGTGCTTTTTTACGATTTAGCTTAGTTAAGTTTTCCAAATTGCTATTGGAGGTATTCCGTTTCTAAAGTAGAAGCAAAAAGGGGGAAAGGGGGTGAAAACGGGCAAATTGAGTGCAGGTTATCCTAATCCTAATATATATTATAAATCTTTCTGTAAGTCTGTTTTTTTGTTAGCTAATCACGCCTGAACATTTGAAATTTGCCGGTGCAGGTTATAGGCTACAAATCTTTTCAAAATTATGACCAAAACGGGAGACAACATGGAACAAAGGGAGAAAAAATGGGCAAAAATTAATACTTTAATGCATAAATGCTGCAATTTATGTGTTTGAAAGGTATTTTTTTACGATTTAGTATGGTTAAGTTTCCCAAATAGCTATTAGAGGTGTTCCGTTTCTAAAGTTGAACCAAAGGGGTCCAAAAAGGGGGAAAGGGGCCAAAAACGGGCAAATTAAGTGCATACCGAATCACACCTGAACGCTTGAACCAATTTTCTTGAAATTTGGGATATTGATCGAGCTTTTATCGGTGCAGGTTATAGGCTATAAATCTTTTAAAAATTTTGAACCAAAGGGAAAAAAATGGGACAAAGGGAGAAAAAAAGGGCAAAAATTAGTACTTTATGCATAAATGCAGTATTTTATGGGTTTTAAAGGTATTTTTTTACGATTTAGCTTGGTTAAGTTTCCCAAATAGCTATTGGAGGTGTTCTGTTTAAAAAGTTGGACCAAAAGGGGTCCAAAATGGGGAAAAGGGGCGAAAAACGGGCAAATTCCATGCATTTATATTTAGGACTTAGAGTATTAAAAAAACTGAGTTGTTTGATAAACCCGTTTCCCAATAATTTGAGAAATTGCATTTTTAAGAAGCTGGTTTTTTATTTATTGTTATTTTTATAACCCGCGCAACGCCGGGTATATTCTGCTAGTTGTATTATAATGTATTGCTAGCACAAAATGTATAAAATATAATATAATCCTGTTAAATAATAAAAACTTAGCAATTATAGCAGAATACAAATGAAATGCAGATAAAAAAGTGTTAATAAGAGAACTTTTATATAAACATCTCGAATTCTATATGTAATTGCAATAGTACTTTCGATAACAATGTATCAAATCGTAATATATATTTTTTTTGGACTATTTCATCTCATCCGATTACTACACGGATAGATAGATATAGTACATATAACAATATATAGCGATATATGTAACATGTGTTTTTATTTTAACTTTATTTTAATTGTATTTTTTATTTCATTTTACTGCATTGTTTTATGTTTACGACAGAAGATTCATCGTGACTCCTTGTACGTTCGTGTAGCATGTCTGGTAATGACAATGTTCCACTAGTTGTTAACATGACAATCAAAATGTCAAAAACAGACAAATTGTTGCAAGTTCTACATTCTCAGCTGTAGCGAATTACATTCATTCTTGAATACATATGTATGTAGATGCTAATTTAATACAAACCAAGAAAATAAAAACAATAAAAAAAAGTTTTGATTTAAATGTACCGAATATGGAGTCAGCATAACTTATAGAACAGAAAACAATTTTCAATGTTTATATCACGTAATGATCTATTTGATCCTTTTACATACACAGATAGAGAGTAACTGAGAAATATAAGCGATGCTAAGATATTCATCGTAATATTCAATTCGACAACGTGAATTAAAGAAACGTGAATTAAAAGAAATTCATTCATTTGTACAGATACATGCATACATCAAAATGTGTCTTAAGTACCGTAAGTATAATAATGCATACACATTAAAGGTTAAGTTACATTTATACGCTGGAATCAAATGTCCTTTTGCCACCACAAAAATACAACTCAGTGTCAAATTGTTTTTTTTTTTTTGCCTTTTTTATTCTCATTGCATTTATTTTTAAAGAAAGGAAAGTATTTTATTTGAATTTTTCATGGTTATGCATCAGAACAACAAAAGTCCACAGTAAAGGCTTCAATACATTTGGGATTAAAATTTACGAGCATGAACATGAACACGAAAAGGTATCTCCATAAATTGTAACATTTTAACACTGTCACCCTACACTCATATATTTGAGATTTCTGAATGCCACAAAAGTTTTTAAAATAAAGTTACACAAGGAATTAAATTTTGTTTGTATGAATTAAGTTCTCAACCGAATGTCGCCTTTTGTGTATTGGCATATATCTCTCTCTCTCTCTCTCTCGATTTAAAAGTTGTCAAACGTTAAATTCTATACAATAAAATACTAATTTTGTAAACGTGGCCCAGAGAACAAGAAGAAAATGCTAACATTTTAAAAATACAATATCAGAGACCAAATTTTCGTTGACAGAAGAATAGCCGACATGTATTAAATAAGATTATGTTTTTAGTTTGTCTTTTTTTCTCTCTCCTCTCTCTATTCTGTGTACGTATTATATATATATATATATGTGTATAGGTATGTACGTATGTATGTGTGTAAATACAAAATTATTTCAGACTTGTTCTGCTCTCCCACATAAAATCTTCGATGCAAATGCGTTTGTATTTAACTGTATGTCCCTGTATGGGACTGTATATATGGCACTGAAATGCATTAAAGACTAGAATTTCGTTTTAAATAAACTTAACATTTCATATAACTTTTTAATTTCGTAAAAAGTATTCTTTTTTTTATTTTTTTTTTAAATCTCAACCTATTGGCTATTTTTCTTTGTTATTTGCGAGAACATATGTATGTACTTACATATTTATTAAAACTATGAAATTATAATATTTTAACAAAATAAATAAATTACTCCATATTGTGTATAGTATAGCAGTAAATTTCGATTTCATTATTAGCTAACTTTTAGCTTAAGAGAAGAATTCATAATTCATAAATAACAAGGGCATACATATTACATAAATTTGCGATGAATCATCAAAACATACTATATATGTATATACATACATACGTACATACATTGTATATATGTATATTTGTAAATATATTATTTTTATATGTTAAAGATTATTTCAACATATGTACAATGTACATACATTTATATCTACAGTTTTACATGTTTTACATGTGTCTGTTTGAGGAGCTATTAAATTAATTAAATTGTTGCTTAAATTCTCTTTGTGAATTGAAAATTTTGAAAATGTGCTTAGAGTTCTTATTGCGTACGTTCGGATATTTTGTATGTAAAAATTATTATATGCAAAAGAGGCTAAGGAATTAACGCTTTAATTTGTAATTCATAAATAAATAGTTTACATACGTCCTAAGTACATTATATGTATGTATGTATGTATGTATATGCAGTCTTTCTAAATCTATTTAGAAAATGCCTTTATTTACTAAGATTTCTTTGTTGTTTCTTCAGTAACAATTAAAATATTTTTTAAAGGTTCTTATGGAGGCAAACAAAACAATGACTAAACATTCAATATTTTCATATATAATACAAGTTAGTTAGGTCTCTGTTTACAAAAAAAAAAGCCAACTAAAGTAATCAACATTCGAGAAAAGCACAATTGTCTCATAGTTATGAGAAACAAAGATAACAAAGGAGGCAGAGATTTTCTTTATATTTAACATAAGAAATCAACTAAAAAGTCACAAGTGGAAGCGAAATGTTAGAATAGAAAGAAATGTTTCGAATAATATAATATATATACAATATATATAATAAAATAAATATAATATCAAAATCAATACAAATACATATTAAAGTTCAAATATGTATGATAAATTACTCCTGATAGTTTTGGTACTCTTAAAATGTTGTTTGTTTATGTTGAAACGTGGCGATTTTTCCGTTTTTGGTAATCCTGTGTAAGAGGATTAAAATAGTTCCATCCGAATGTGATGTGGTGATGTGAATATGACTACGTTTGCCTATGATAAAATGTTTGTAAATTATGGATTTTAACAAATGACAAACATATTAAATAGTTAATAAATTATACTACCAGGAAGTGAAAATAACACCAAAATACTAACGCTTTACGTACCTATGTATTTATGTGTGCACACAAGCTTATATGTTAGTAAGTATGCGACATGCCGCATGCTGCATGCCACATCAGACATTCATATATTAATTGTTATACGCTTAACAAAAGCAGGTGGTCGGGCGGTCGCTTGTTGGTTTATTATGAGTTAGAGGTGTCGGTCGGTTAAAAGTTTTAACCCAAAATAAACATATCTACAGCACATTTTTAACATACACACGTACATATTTGAAAGTGTTTATAATACCTACATACCGAAATCGAAAATGTAAATTAAAAATAGCTTTAAGCTGTCAGTCAGATAAACGAGCTGTCGCCTCTTAGACGAATCAAGTTATTAATGTTTTCATTTTCGTTTTTTCTGTTTTTTTTTTTGTATTTTTCTGTCTTCATTCAATTTAAATATTGTCATTAAAAGACTTCAAACTATAAATGCGCCTTGTTTTTAGTTTTATTATTGTTATTGTTATCGTTGTTTATTATCCATAAATATTTCTTCATCCAAACGTCCCATCATCCATTCGTCCACCCATTTGTCTATTGAATTGTATTTGTATGATATAA
This sequence comes from Sarcophaga peregrina, assembly GCA_014635995.1. NCBI lineage: Eukaryota > Metazoa > Arthropoda > Insecta > Diptera > Sarcophagidae > Sarcophaga > Sarcophaga peregrina. The sequence continues at coordinate 614,033 of CM025791.1, forward strand.
ACAAGAAAATAATATTAATTTAGTGTATTTTATGCCGTAAAGTCCTGTTAAAATGACAAATACATTTGAATTAATAATGTTGCATGCAACGGATTCGCATACATACGTGTACATATGCTTGTCTTTTTATGTAGGAGCCACAAGTGAGTCCATTTTCTTTCAACAATGTGGCCATAACACGTTAAAGGCTCAAACTGTAAGCCATTATCGACTGTAATGCAGGAGCGTTTCAACGGTTATGGTCTAAAAACAAATTGCATTCAAAGATTATTTGGATCTCTTCAAAAAATGTCTCAAACTGATGAATGAAGGAACACAGTATCTCACTTGATTTTTATTGATAATCGAATGATAATTGAGGAAAAGACCAGACCCAATATTAGCCTGTAGGGATTCAAATGACATTCGAATGTTTTTGCGAAACTAAAGTCTGATGAAAAATTTTTGAATATGCCGATACAGTATGTATCGTGTTTGTAACAAATGCCTCAAACCAATTAAAAATCGAGTGATTAAAATAAAATGAAATAGAAAAGGAGAAATAAGATAATCATAAAGCCATGCTAAATTTTGCTCAAAGTTGTTTATAGAAATTTTTTATAACTTTAAGTGAAAACGTATGCTGAGTATGTTAACAAGCAAAGCAGGCTGTTGCATGCTTCATGCACAATTGTTTTTAAAGAAAGAATTGAAAGCGCTTAACTAAATAAAAGTATCAAGAAAGTTACGACACGTTTGCGAATGCGACAACGTGCAATATGGTTTATTATTCAAAAAAATTTTCAAACAATACAAGAAGGAATTAATTATAAATGAAATAATACAAATAAATTAATTAGGTTTTCCAAAACACTATTAATCTATTAATAGTAATTCAATTTTATAATGCAATATACCTACATACTTATACATACCAACAATACTGATAAGAATACTATATGCATGTATGTATGTACATATGTATATGCATAAATATATATAAATTTAAAAAAAAAATATATATGTATGTATACAAAATAAATTTGTATTCAATACAACTTTTTGTGCATACAGAACTGAGTAATTTAAAATCACGCGGTTAATTTATAATCACACTAGACTTCTATTGAAACATTTTTTAAATATTATTTAATACGATATAAAATTCGAATGAATCCTTAAATCTACGATTAATTTCGTCTAATAGTCAAAAGAACATACCTCAAGTAATTTTGTTTTTTTTTTCTTTCTAAAGGACAATGACGACAATATTTATTCGCGATATTACGTACCGGGTATAATGACTCAGAAAAAAGAAGAAGAACTGGGGTCACCAAAGGCAATATTGGATTCCAGAAGACAATATGTCCTCCAGCAACGCCAAAATAAAGGTAAGCAGTATAAAATTCTTTAATTGCTTCGCAATTTTATTATATTTTCTAATCAAATGTCAAATTACAACTTTACAACCACAGTAATGATTGCGAATTATGTAATTTGAAGAAATAAATGTAAAATAAAAATAAAAAAGAAATATGGTTTAAGTGACTATCCACACACACTCACACACACACTCACACACACACATACATACATACATACATACCCTGCAGGAGATTGAACTAGTACCTAACTAGTACAAAACTAGTACAAAAACCACCAGTACTAGTACTCAACTGGTAACTTTTCTCTTACCATCTTAATGCTCAAATTAGCATTGAGTGTGTTTGAAAAATTACTAGTACCATTGGTACTAGTTTCGTACTGGTTAATTACTAGTACCATTGGTACTAGTTTCGTACTGGTATATTTCGAACTGGTATTATTACTAGTATCATTGGTTCTAGTTTCGTACTGGTATATTTGGATATAATTGGGAGATTTCGAACCACTTTATTACTAGTTCTTTTATATGGAAAAAATTAACAAAATTTGGTAGATTCCTTTGTTGGTTAAGTGAAAAATAATGGATAAAAAATTAGTTTTTGTATAATTATTTATTAAAATATTTAAAAAAACTTAAAATAACCATATTTATTTACATCACAGTTCAATACGTATAATTTAATATAATAAAAAACAGGCCCATTTTTTCAAGGCTGGCTAGACCTTATCACATCGTGAAATTTTAAATATTAAAATATTTTAAAGCACTAAAAAAGACTACGGTTTGTACAAAAATTAATTCATTTAAATAATATTTTAAAACAAAAATAAAAAACAGGCGCATTTCTTCAAGGCTTTAAATACTATATACAATTGTGAAAAATTAATAAATAAATAATAATAAATATAAATAAATAAATAATAAAACTAAATAAATTAATTTAATTCTAAAAACAGTAAGTGAATTTTTGTTGTGTTACACAAAAAATTCTATCAGTCTGGTATATTTAAACTAGTTCTACTACTAGTACTTTCTTATAAAAACTTAAACCCTGTGTAAACTAGTGCCAGCTGTACCAGTACTAGTACTAGTAGCTTTTAGACAATTGACGCTTAATCTCCTGCAGGGTACATTTATACACATACATATATATACTCGTATTCATTACATCATAAATTATTTAACTTTGATGTGCTCTCTAATGCAAATGCAAGTTTTGGCATTCAAAATACCTTTTAATTGCAGTACAACACATACATACATACATACACACAATATATGATCACCGTGTGAGTAGCGGAATAGAATACTACCACAGTGCTTCCCTGCTTGTCGTAAAAGGCGACTAAATGGGAGGGCAGAAGTAGAGGGTGCGGATTAAAAGTCTTGCATATACCCGATGACACTGATGCTTCAAGCGAAACAATGCCGCTCAAAGTATTGAACTACCGTGATATCACGGTGACACCGTGGGAACCATGGACCAGCATGCGTGTGAACGCGCTCCCTACGGATGTGAATGATCGGAGCCTAACTGTATAGGCATCAGAATTGATACCAGTAAGATTCTGATTATGGCATACTGGACTATACTGCAACATTTGGATTTGATGACATGGGCTGGCAGATGGAGTAATCTGTTACCAATATGGACTGGGGTGAAACCTGGCCCAGACGGCTTTCAGGCTAATACGATATCTGTCTCCGTCCCGTTAAAACCTGGCAAGCCTTGGAGAACGATCTTGGATTCGTCCCGTTGAGTTGGGGTGTAGGGGCAGTTAAGAATCTCTTCTGTTTAGCTCCCGGTCTGGCTCTGAACACATGCTCTCATGAGGACTTGTGTCAACCCTCGCATGGCCTCCCTGCATTGCAAAGATAACCATGGGACCACAACAAGGGTAACTACACAACGGATCCAAGACAACGGCTTCAAGTTGGGACCCAATAGAATGGAATTTAATATAATAAAACAAAATCAAGAACTTATAGGCGTTACTTCTACAGCCGGCACCGAGGGTGCAAAGGAGATTCAGCAGGACAGCCCTTTCCTGAATCCTTTCCGGAGGGCTTCGAGGTTGCTCCACTCACCACCGCTGAAGCAGAATGGCGAGAGATCTCTCTCGTCACCACCGGAGTTACAGAGGAGCAAAGCTCCTGAAAAGGAGGTGGATGATTTCACCAAGCTAGGCGATAAAATTTCGGAACTAGTAGAGATGATGGGCGGAGGAAGAAGGTCCATACACCAAGCGATGCGTGATTTAGTGGCTTCTATATCGTCACTATACCAGCAGGCCGCTAAGGATAAAGGAGCAGAGCAGGAGAAGAAGGTCAAAACCAACGATAGAAGCACACAGACGATCCTGCAACAGCAGACGCCCTGTATTTCCAAGAGGCAGAGAGATGAATTGGAAAAACCTAGGGGAACACCACCGAAGAAGACTAGAACAGCCCGTCCTCGTGGACAAATTAAGCCTGCCGCCGAGACTAGGGCTAGTGACTCAACGGCGAAACCAGCAACTACTAATAACCAGGCTATGGTAGTGCCTGCAGCGGCAGAAGAAGACACCCAGGAGCACAACGATTGGATCGTGAAAACTAGGAAGCGCAGGAAACCTCCAAGACCGGAAGCAGTGATAATAAAGCCAACCGAGAACCTATCTTTTGCCGACATCCTAAGAAAGGTCAGGAATGCCCCAGAGCTTAAATCAGTTGGTGAGGATGTCCAACTGGTGAAGAAGACGCAGAGGGGCGAAATCCTCCTGGAGTTTAGAAGATCAACCGAGGTGGCTACGGAGATGCACCGTTCTAAGCTAAGGAGCTTATTGGCCGAGGAGATAGAGGTCAGAACAATAACTGAGGAGGCCACATTCGAACTAAGATACTTGGATGAAGTAACAACCGAGGACGAAATAATCGCCGCATGGAGGGACCAAATCGGTGAAATACAACCGACGGCTCTCAAGACGATCAGAAACGTTCCAGGGGGTACTAGAACGGCGATAATCGCAATCCCTGTGAGGCTGGCAAGCAGGGCAGAAGAGGTTGGTAAACTGCGAGTAGGTTGGACAGTTTGCCGCTTATTGAGGAAAGTAACTCCGAAGAGATGTTTCAAGTGCCTGGAGTTCGGGCATGTGGCAGGAAAGTGTCGCAGTAATAGCGACTGGTCCAAACACTGCTTCAAGTGCGGAGGGCAGGGTCACTTTGCCAAGACCTGTGGTCGCGACCCTCACTGCCTTCTCTGTAGAGGCGATCCGGATGCTGACGCGAAGCATATCACGGGTGGACATAAGTGCGCACATTACCTGGCAGCACGACGGAAGTTGACATACGCAGGTAAATGAGAATCCTGCAGTTGAACTTGAATCATTGTGAAGCGGCGCAGGAGCTTCTTAATCAGACGGTGCGTGAGCAGAAGATAGACTTGACAATACTGAGCGAGCATTACAGAGCGCCTGGAAACCAACGTTGGATAGTCAGTAAGTGTAACAGGGCCTCGATATGGTCCTGTGGAAAATTCCCAATGGGAAATATCGACAACAGGTGGGAAAGCTTTGTGAAATGTACCGTTAATGGGGTACATTTCCTCAGCTGTTATCTTCCCCCTAGCCTATCAATAGAAGACTTTAGATGCAGAATAGATGACATCGTTAATGAAGCGAGGAACCTGAGGCCTGTGGTAATTGCCGGGGACTTCAATGCTTGGGCAGTGGAGTGGGGCTCGGCTTATACGAACCCAAGAGGAGAATGCCTACTTGACGCATTTGCAACGTTAGAGGTTGTTTTACTTAATAGTGGTGACAAGGACACATTTTCGAGAAATGGACGCTGCTCTAAAATTGATCTGACATTCGTCAGCGACTCCCTGGCGACCTTATCTACCTGGATGGTGTCTGACACCTATACACATAGCGACCACCAGGCTATTATTACTGAGATCCGGGAACGCTCTACGGAACGTAACGTTCCTCCAGCACCGCCGAATCCTCTTTGGAAAGACTCCACTTTTGATAGGGAAACTTTTGTCCTCACATTGGAGGACACTCGGTTGTCCGGGAATGCGAATGACAAGGCGACGGAATTAATGCGCTCCATAGCGGAGGCTTGCAACGCATCTATGGCAAGGAGGCGGCACCTGCCTAGGAAGAAGCACGTATATTGGTGGAACGCGGATATAGCAGATTTAAGGCGTGAATGTAACCGCGCACGGCGGTTGTTCCAAAGAGCCAGAGGCCGTGCAGAATTTGCGGAACTACGGGAAAGATATAGAAGATGTAGGACCAGCCTTAATGGAGCAATTGCGCATAGCAAGAGAAGGTGCTACAGGGAAATGTGCGCCGATGTGGACGAGAATCCCTGGGGAACTGGATACAAGGTGGTGATGAGAAAGCTGAACTGCTTCCGACCACCAGCAACGACAGATGCGGCTAAGCTGCAATCAATTGTCGCGGAGCTTTTTCCGCGCAAGGCCGAAATCACATACTCCGTGCGAGATATGCGGTCACCTGAGGAAATCCCACGAGTTAGCAGGCAAGAATTGGAAGCAGTCTGTGTAGACATGAAACTCAATAAAGCACCGGGGATCGACGGGATCCCAAACATTGCGCTTAAGGAGGCCATTAAAAGTAACACTGAGCTGTTTAGACAAGTGTTTGACGCTTGTATTCAGGAAAGGACATTCCCTAGGATATGGAAAAGGCAGAGACTGGTTCTCATTCCAAAGGGTAACAACGCGCATGATGCATCGGGATACCGCCCGCTCTGTATGATTGACACAGCTGGGAAACTTTTGGAGAGGATAATTTGTAGGAGACTGGAAGCATTCTTGGGAGAAGACGGCTTGTCGGATCGCCAATTTGGTTTCCGGAAAGCCCGGTCCACGATAGATGCAATAGAGATGGCTATGACAATAGCAAAGGATGCTATCAGCGGTGAGCGCTGGCTTAATGGCGACAAGGAGTACTGCGCTATCATCACCCTGGATGTCAAAAACGCATTCAACTCTGCGGATTGGGATACCACTTTAGCAGCCCTAGATGGGAAGGATACACCGAATTACTTGATGGAGCTTATTAGAGACTACTTTAAGGATAGAGTGCTCTTATATGACACAGATGTTGGCAGGAGGTCATATACGGTATCGGCGGGGGTCCCGCAAGGTTCCGTGCTGGGCCCAATACTATGGAATGTCATGTATGATGGTGTACTTAGGCTTAGACTCCCTAGAGGTACACAAATCATTGGTTTTGCGGATGATATTGCCCTGGTGATAAGAGGAAAACATTTGGATGAATTGGTGAGAACGTGTAACACTGCGGTTGACATAGTCAGGAGCTGGATCACGGGAATAGGTCTCAAACTTGCTGATCACAAGACGAATGTGCTACTTATAAGCAGTAGGAAGAGGATGGAGTTTATTACAATAACGGTAGGTGATCAGCGCATAACATCAAAACAGGTGATTAAATATCTGGGAGTAATGATTGATAACAGGCTTACGTTTAGGGAACACTTGACGTACATCGGCGAAAAGTGCGCGGCGACAACAAATGCACTTGCTCGAATAATGCCTAACCTAGGAGGCCCAAAACAAGAGAGGAGGCGGTTACTGATGAAGGTTGTGACATCAGTCGCTATATATGCAGCCCCTATATGGGCCGGGGCCATGGATAAGAGGACCTATAGAGCAGGAATGGAAGGAGCCTACAGGAGATCAGCTCTCAGGGTAATTTCTGCCTTCCGCACGGTGTCTACTGATGCAGCGTTCGTGATTGCGGGGATGATGCCCCTGAAGCTAGTAGTAGATTTAGAAAGGAGGAAACATGACACGAGGAGGGGATTGGATCTTTCCAACCCAGGTCAGTTAGTGGATGATGCTATGGATAGATGGCAGCAGGATTGGTCCAATTCCACTAAGGGAAGATGGACCCACAGACTCTTACCGAGCATAGGCGTATGGACAAAAAGAAGACACGGTCAGGTGAACTTCCACCTGACTCAGTTGCTAACGGGCCATGGTTGTTATAGGGCTTATCTCTATAAGTTTGGTCACGACGTAGATGAGGCATGCCCAGAATGCCGTGATGAAAGGGAGACGGCGGAGCATGTTTTCTTTAATTGCCCGCGATATTCTGCTCAACGAAATTGCCTGGAGAGATCAATAGGATTCCAGGTAACGCCCGAGAATATAGTAAACCTGATGTTAATCTCAAGTGACAATTGGAACGCAGTATGTGTTTTCGCACGGAATGTATTGACGCAGCAAAGATTGGCTGAGATAGCAAGATCAGCGGAATTTGAAGGCAGCATTCGCTGAATCACCACCCCCCCGAAGTAATACTTGATTGTGGTCCCGGGGGGGGCGAATGGTTGAAAGTGTGTGATGAGGCTGGTTTTTTAGTACGTATGCGCTTAGCAAGCCGAGAGTAAGTCTTGCGGCGAATCGTGCACTTTGGTAGGCCGGGCTACCAAGGTCTTTCGAAGATTTTCCAACCTTAGCTCGCATAGCTAAAAATAAAAAAAACACACAATATATGAGTCACATATTCCTGGAAGTTTGCTTGCTTTTTTTGTTTTTTTTTTTTTTTGGTTTTGTTTTTTATTATACTCAACGTTATCGTTTTTGTTTTCTCTCTATTTTGTCTTACTATAACGATCATTTGCAAAAATTTTAAATTGTTTTCTTAGTGCCGGCTACAAGCAAAAAAAAAAAACAAATAAAATCCCAGCAAGTACAAGAGATTTTAAATTGTTTATTTATGTTTAAACAGTACAAAACATAAACGTTATGTACGCATGGCGCACCACCGCACCTCCGTATGTGTACTGTGACAGTGTATGTACATTTGCTTCCCAATGAGGATTTTGAAATTCTTTTGTCGTCGCTTGTAAACAGCTGTCAATATAGTTGGAAAATTCTTTTGCCTTTACTTGTTCATGGTGAATGTCATTGCATGCGTTACATGCTTTATATATTGTTTCCTTCGGATCGATGTTTTCACTTTCAAATCCGCTCTACTAAATTTAAAGTATGGACAGTGTGAGCATTTCTATGATATATCATATACTTACATACATATGTACAACACAAAAGCTCATTCACAAAAATTCTAAATATATATTGACCATTCCAATATTTATTAACATGTTGAAAAGTAGCAAGATCAGGAGTGGCAACCGTTGGGAGTTATTTTATTATGCGATCTATTTCATTATTTTAATTTTTTTTTTATTATTTAAACGTTGTAATTGCCCATTGCTTTGAAATGAGAAAAAAATTACTTAGACCTGTTACTGTCGGATTCGATTTTTATAAAATGCAAAAATTTCATTTAATAAATAGAAAGTACGACCCTAGAAAATTTCGGCCCCTGTCCATTTTTTATGAATACTCAAGAGCAACATACGTGTCTGTGATTGATTACGTATTTCGTAGCTTATTGGTTTCTATATAAATTCAGTCACAAGATTATTGAATGTGTGAGTTCCATTAATTCGATGCTCCAGAATTCCTCCTCTAATGTCGTATATAATTAAATGGATCTGTTTCTGAGACCCCAAGTTGTCCAGGATCTATCAGATTTCTAAATATAAGTCTTTTCTCCTAGAAACATTTTCAACATTGCTGAAGAAATCTTTCCAGGATATCATATTTTTAAATCCATTGTATGAGGATTTGCTTGTGGCTCATTGCAACTTTAGCATTTCACCATCTGCGTCTAGCCTTGTCCTTTTTTAAAGATTTCCTACCAGTTCTTTTTCTTTGCTTCATTCAAGAGTTTAGTAAGAAGCTTAGTATTCGAGTCTAATTTGGACGTGTCGGAAATAAGCAACATATTCAAGGCATATGTACATTGTACACATATATGTAAGTGGTGTCACTTAAACTGTTAAAAAATATTTGATTTCAAGATTATATTTTATGTTGTTTGTTCTTAACGCAAATTTTATTGTCATTTTCAGTTTTGGCCAGTGCACACCACCGGCGTATTGTAACGGAGGGCTTTTGCCGCTTGCCACAACCACGAGTAGAACGCATACGCCGCGACTCTTGGAAAATTTATACACCACACTGTACAATATTACATCGTTGCGCTGATGATGCTGGCTGTTGTCCCAGTGAACGTCAGACGTGTGCTCCAAAACGCACAAAAAGTGTTGAATTGTACTTTTTCGTAAGTTAACTCATAATTGTCATTAAAACATAAATTAAAACACTATAACGTTAATAATTATAATGTATAAGATTCCTTTCATCTTCATTTCTTCATTCAATTCTTTATTTTCAATTGTGATTCGGGAAGTATTGCAGTCGTTATGATTTGTATTTGTCGCTTTATAAATTACGTTTGTACCAAGTATTTTGCGATCGGATAATATTTTATTCAATCATATTTATTGTCACTTTTATTGCCTATATGATGGCAATAACTTAAAAAAGTAAATTTTATTCGGAAGTTCAAAGCTGAGAAGTTTAGCTTCTGCTTCTTATTAATCAACACAAATTTACCGCATCGTTAGAGAAAGAAAAGTAGGGCACTATGGCACTAGTTTTTTTTTTATCAAATATCATTCAAATATTTCAAATATTCAGAGTTAATTGCAGAGGAATTGCTCTATCTGTCACTGTATGGAAATTATAAATGTAAAAGTATTTTTTCGGCGATTTCCTCTCAGCAGATTTCTGGCAAAAACTCTGAGAGTAAATAAAATTGCCATGAAAAGTTTCTCATAAAATCTGTCGTTCGGAGTCGACTTTAAACTGTAGGTCCCGCTACTCATGTATAAAATTAACACACACAAAATAAGTGGTGTGAGAAACTAGGTCAATAATCCTGACTGATGGGTTCTAATGACCAATTATGTATGTACATATAAGGCGATAGCTAATGTTAAGAAAACGACGTAGAAAGCAGAATCCGTAGACCTGAAGTTACATTCTTCATAGATCAGCAGATCCTGCTTGCATATAATATTACTATAATGTATGAATATATGGCATATATATCTATATATATATATACAGAGTTTTATGAGAAGCTGTAATCCTGACTACAGGGTTGTAATAACCAATTAGGTCGGTATACATATGTATGTATATATAATGTACTGTCTCTATGTAAATTTGTTTAAATAGCCTGTAAAACTTAATGATTTATTAAGTTTTCATTACTATACATACATAGTACACTATTTATATTATTTGACGTACATACGATCCAGACTGGTAATGAGCCAAGATATTTTAATATTTTCAATTAGTTTTTACAAACAATTGTGATATTAAACATGAAATTATCAGAAATAAAATAGCAGAAAATGGCATTCATTCCATCATTTAAAAATGTGTAACAATTAGTTTGAAATTTATTTTTATTTTTCACGTTTATTTGATTATTTTGTTGATCTTGGATTTTAAATGAAATATTCGATAACAACGTTTGCAAATAATGCAAACGTATGTTGTCCAACGTTTGACGTAAACGATTAGCTTCCATTAGGCCAAATAGATCAAGAGATCGAACCAATCTCCTTATGTTTCAATTGCAGTCGGATTGGTCGCATTGGTCGGATTAGTTTACAAAATTATATTTCTTATGGCTTACTCAAACTCAAGACTCAGTATATCGACTTCCCATATTACAGGCATATGGACAAAATACGACGACCAGACTGCAAAATAAATGGTTTTTATTTTGTTTTTGTTTCTGCAATAAGTGGCTAGCCAAGTATTGTGTATTTATTTCGCAAATTTATGATTTCGTGTGGTTTATGTTTGTTTGTCTTTTCACTTCAGCCAATAAGTGAGAGACATACATACATACATACATTGATTGGTACTTGTAGCGGAGGATAGGATTATATACGCTTTTGGACTTACTTTGACACAAGATTTCATAATGTTGATGTGTACAATTTCCACAAGAGGAACCCACTTCCATTGCCACTGAGAGTGCCAGTACCAGTGCCATTGCCGCTTTGACTTTTGCTAACTAGTCAATAGAAAACTGTTTGGAAATTCTGATGACTCAGGTGAATGGAAAATGGAACGAGTGGGTGGTATTGAACTTGCGATAACGACAAAATCATTGATTTCGACCAAAAGAAAACACCTTTCAGTTGTTTCTGCTGCATCTTAATATGGTGTTGCCTTTGAGTTTTGTTTTGTTTTTTGTTTTTCTTCTGGTGATTAATGTTTTGTTATTTTTCCGCTTATCTTGTAGACCTTCTAGAGACAGGCGTTACAAGTAAAAAGATTTTTATATTTACATGCAATTGTCGTTTCCGCAAGAGTCATGGATACCAGCTAGCCATCGCTTAATAGTTAAATGGTCAACTATTTTTGTGTACATTTTTAATCATTCTATTTGGTTACATTTATTTAGCTTAAACTTATTTTATAAACATACACACATACGTACATATATAAATTGTAAATTGTATGCAGTTTTGTATACTTTATTTTCATTTCTTTATTTATAAAATATATTTTTTTTTATTATTATTATTAATATTTAGTTTTTAATTGAAGTGTATAACATTAAACATAATAGTTACATTCGTCTAAAATGTAACATTAAGGGAGAGAGAGAGAGAGAGAGAGAGATAAATAAGTAATAAGCTTAATATTGCAACAATTTACATTTCTTTCTGTCGTTTCTTTTGGCGTTTTGTTGTTCAACTTTTTCTTTTCGCAATTTGTTATAATGATTAGTGGTTCGAATTTTGAAGGATTTAATTATTGGTCATTTAAAAGTCAACACGTTAAGCTTGTTCGCATAGACTTATATACACACACACATGTACACATCTATGGATATATATGTATGTATGTACATAAATGTATGTACACATGCGAATATTTTTCGATTAAATTAGTTTCTTTTTTTTTTTTGGATTTTTTTTTTTTTTTTATTGAAATTTGCAATCGAGTGAAAGTAGTTACTTTCCTATCAAATACTCGAATCAATAAATGGACGTATAAAACCTACACAAGTCTTAAATACACGTAATATACTCAAATGATTTATAATTCATACTCTGGAAGCCCTGCTCTCTAAAATTAATGGTGATTTCTTATATAATTTTTATTGAATCTGCTTGGAAAGATCATGCAACACGTACAAATATATTTTACACTACAACAGTAAAACATTTTACAACAAAATACTCATAAAATACGCAATTCATAATTCATTAACAAAAAGAGATTTTTTTTTAATTTGCGTTTCTTTGAATAATTCTAAGATGCTTTTATTACCAGAAGGGGAGAAAAATATAACGGCAGCAAATAGAGTTCGCTGAACTATTATCTTTCAACTTTTTCCTTTTACAAATAAAAAAAAAAAATAGAAAGAAAAAATAAAACCGACAAGGTACGTTTCTTGAGGTTTCTCAAGGTAGAAATTAGCTCATCTTGTGTCAGAATAACACAGAAAAACCAAGCAACTGCCACCACATTTACTATTCATATACACGAACTATTCTTATATTGAGATATACATACACACAAATACATTTATATATATATATATATATATATTTATATACAGTGGGTGACAAAACAATAGAAACTTTTTCAAAATTGCACTAAAAATTAAAAATATTCTTAAGAAATTCGTAAAATATTTCTGCTGTTTATTAATAAAAAAAACGTATTCAATGCTGAACAAATGCTGGACTTAACAAATCAGAACCTTCAAAAATGATTAAAAAATTTTTAAGTCAAGAACTGTAATCACTCATCATTTTGGAGAAGGCTTCAACACTTCAATAATATAGCTTTTTTATATTTGTATGCATACTAATGTACTGAAATGACCAAATTTTTTCTTTTCAATTTCCAATTTTGTCTGATTAGAACACATGAATAAATTTTTGATAAAGTTTTCCTTGTTTTGCCACCCACTGTATATTTTCAACATCTACGTTTATAGAATTTTACATGGATATGAAATGTTTTCTTTCCTCCAATCGTATAAGCGTGCACATGTACAAACATATGTAAGCACACACACACGTTGTGAACGTTGGAATCATGTACACTCTACCAGAAATGATGTTATGATGATGGGTTTTGCTTTACTTTAATAGCTGGTTTATTTCCTTTACAATTTGTTGTAAAAGTTTGTTTAAGTGGTACTCCGTTTCAGCCTCGACAACGACAACGACATCGACATCGGCATCATCATTATCATTTTCCCCATCGGTTTTTTTTTTTTGTTTTTGTCGACAATCCCTCTGCCTTACCGATAAATGAACGTAAACTTATGAACTTAAATTTTTAGCATCTTAAGTGCAACCTGTCTGAAGTGCTTACACATGATGTGTGTGGATTGTTTTGTTGCTACTGTTGATATTACTATTGCGACAAAAATAACAGTAATTGTAGTGTAACACTTAATAAAATGGATGGTATAGGTGGGTGAGGTATACGATATACATATGTACGTACATTGTACTATAAAAGTATGGTACATTAGTGGCTTTAAGTTATTCTCCTTTGTGTTAAGGAACTGACTGGTATTATCCTATTTATATGTCAAAACTTTTCGATTCTATTGTTTGTAAAGGATAGAACACATTAAATTTCTTTTTAGTTGGTCTTTTTTCTTTGTGTTGCTTCTCTTGACTTTATGTAGGCGCAACAATTTATCTAAAGGTCTACGTACCTAAAATTAACACATACTCGTACAGTAAATACTCAAATCGCGGTTAACGTTTCTACGTGCATAGCATAGCTAAATTAGTGCGGCCATTATTTGTTAATTGCCCATTAAGAAGAAGTATTACTGATACAGATTTATACATACATATTAAGAAATAAAATGTACACAAAAGTACATTTCATAACCGTAATGCAAGTAATTTATATTTTACATCGACATTTTTGTTATATTTAAGTTAAGTGTAAGCCGCCGTACGTCGTATGTTTTTATAACCAGGTTCATATTTACAAATATTTTTTGAATGACATTTTTAATCGATAATATCACCATTGTTATCGGAATAATCGCGATGAGAGTGATATAACAAATAGTTTGAATGGAATTGAAATTTAAAGTACTGAAAGGTGAATTTAAATCTTTTTCAAACCATTGCTTGTAGACAATAACTGAAAGAAAATGCCAACAGAACCTATTGTTCCGCTAAAGCCTTCAATGTGCGAGTCTGGTACATACGATTAAACATTGGACATTTGTTGCGATTTGTTTTGTTTCGTGCACAAGACTTTATTATATTTCATATTTTACATTTGTATTTAAAAGAGAAAAAAAAAATTACAAATTAATGTAGTTTAAAATGCATTGAAAATTTTTCTTGTCAACCATACTGTTATATGGTGATAATACTCAAGGTAGTTGGCGTTACTATATTTTCTCGCATGCTACATATATTTTTCTCTCACTTAGTAACCCTTTAATTCTCTCACTCAATTAGTACGTGTACATATGTACATATGTTATACCTTTGAAATGTCACTCATTAAGATCATCATATTCATTACCATATATGGTAATATTTCTAATTATTTCAAGTCTTTTTTTTCCTTTCCCTTACACATGATCGACCAATGATATATAACGGTAAATATTTGTTCTCGCTTTCATTTAACTACGTATTTAATATTTTAAACACTCACTAATCAGCTTACTAAAAATTCCAAATTTATTATTGAAGTGACCGTTGTGGGAAAAAGTTCTACTTTTAAAAAGTTATACTTTAGAAGAAAAAAGATAAAATAAAATAAATAAAATATTGTTTTTTTTGTGAACAGTTAATTGTGAAAAGTTAATTTAATAAAACAAATTTTGTTGAAATTTTCAAATAGTTTTAAAGGTAAGAAATGATTACATAATGAAGAGGGTGTCGAAATAAAAGTGAAATTTTTCCTTAAAGGAAATACATCTGTTTTTCCCCTGGTCGTGGAATTTTCCTCGACTCGCCACATTGGAAAAACCCAAGGTGTTGGTTCCAAGCAAATTTTAGAACACGTGATGGAAAGTTACCACCAGAACCGCAAGCTTCCACGTGAAATCCATATATTTCTTCCTTATGATTTCGTGATCAACCTTAACATGCTACCAAGTATTGTTTTAAATATGTACACATACTAATATTTTCTTAAAAAAAAAGAAAAAGTTTAATATAAATTTAATATTTCTATTATCTAAAGCTAACAAATTCTGACTAAATTTTGCAACAAAATGATCATATAATTGAAATTATTGAATGTTCAAATTATTCTACATAACTAGATATAGGTTATATAATATTTCTACATTTTTAAATACCTAAATAATTATACACTATACTTTATTTCCATTAATTAGTTATCTAAACTAAATACCTAATTTATCTAATTCTGAATATATACATGCATTTATTTAAAGCTTAAAATCTGAATTTTAAAATTATATAATTGTAAAAACATTAAAAACTATGAGAAAACCTAAATTTAAAACCTAAATGATTATACTAAAAATTTTGCTATGAAATGTAAAACATATAAAAGTATTAAAATTAAATATTAAAATATAACTATGAAATGAATTTAAATTATAAAATGAACACAATTATGTTAAAGTCCAAGTAATTACAATACATTAATACTTTTATATGTTCCTAATTTGCACTTATAATTATTAATGTAATTTTTTTCAGTGTAACCTAAAGTATCTTAGTTTTACTTTATAATTCTTTTGCTAAACTTACACACGCTAGTTACAAAAATAAGTTCTTTTTAAAGCAACAACAACAACAACGTCATCAGTATGAATTGATTGCTGGGCCCTTCGATCGGAACATATTGAAATGTAACATCAATGTTTATGGTTGTGAGTAAAATTTATTTATTTTTGTAATTATGTATTAATAACTTAATCATAAGTATTACTCTCTTATTTTGTCCGATAGTCCGATTCCACTTTGTTTCTTCTTTCACCTAAACATTTTTTTTATTATTTTAAATTTCTTTTTTTCCATTCATCTTTGTTTTGAATTTTATCAATGAATGATTTTTTTTTGTTTTGATTATGATTTCTTTCAATAAATATCACTACTAATTTGTTATTGCTAATTATAAAAATATGAGATTTTAACGTATTTAAAAGGGGAAGGATGGACCAGACAAGAATGGTGATTTTGTAGATAATAATAATGTCATCTTTAGGGACAGATATAGATTCAGGGTATAAGCAGTCTGTCAAGGCGTCTGATACAATTATGAGCAGAAGGGTGGGAAAATTGTACCCCAATGTGCTTACCATCTCGCACTATAGATCGTCAATTTATAATTCATTCGAAACTTTTTTTTTCTCTTTTAACACACTCTGTGGTGTTGAGGCAAGAGAGTGTGTTATATGTTTGCGTCGTGAAACCGGGTTAAGAACCGAGACCACTGAGCTAGCCCAACATCCTATTTTGCCCTTAACCAATTATACAATAATTTTTGTTATTCCTACGGAAGCGACGCGTAACATATATGGCGCCCAACGAAACGAACATCAGTTAATATTATTGGCTGACGAGGTTTCAATACTAACGTTGGGACGCGTAACAATATATGGCGCCCAACGAAACGAACATCAGTTAATATTATTGGCTGACGAGGTTTCAATACTAACGTTGGGACGCGTAACAATATATGGCGCCCAACGTATAGGCCTCTGCAAAGTCAAGAAATATAGTCTATATCCAATTTGATTTTATAGGATCTAGTAAATACTGCATTCAGTTGACTGAACTTGCAAGCCAATACTAATTTTAGTTAGAACATTTTAAATTTCTGAAATCTATTTTTATTGGTTAAAGACAATATTCCTCATGTCTAGAACTTGTCAATTTCCAGCTAAAATGCTCAATTTCTTTTATGAGTCATAGTTTTCATTCGAGTTACAAATCTCAGAATCTATTTGCAATATAAAGGAATTACGCATTTCATTAAGTATTTAACCAATTTAAATTTTTCTAGTTGTTTGAATAGTCCAAGTACTGAAAATAAAGTTTTAGACTTGTTGCATTTAAATACAAGGGAAAACTATAGTGTTGTAGAATTTCAATAAAGTCCATTAGAATAACATTTTTGATTTGTGTTCAATGTTGCGTATTGAAAAATTACGTCATAAAGATATTTTTTTAAGCAGATATGTATACAGCATACATTGCATTTTTTTTTCGAACGATGACATATTATATTTGCTTAGCATACATTTTTCTGTCCATGGTCTATCCTTCCCAAGTGTTTATGAATTTGTATTGTAAAATTTAATTTGCTTTTTTTCAACTCTAAAATTAAACTTAACAGTTGCCAATTCATTTATTTCTTTTATGAACTACTAACTCTTCCTACGATTTATTGGTATATTGATTTTTGAAAGAAAAAAAAAAACAGAAATATTTGACATTTTGAAATATTTTTTTATGATTTTGCCAATAGGATTTAATTTTTCTTCTCAAAATTATTTTAAATTTGGAACCCAATCTTTTGGATATATTCCTTTACTCGGATTCGAATTCAATCTAATACGCTTTTCAATCCTTAGAAAAAGAAAATAAAATCAAATAGATATTTAAAATCAATATTTATATTAATTCTCATACTTTGTTTATTCGTTATGAATACCAGACAGTCTGCGCGGGGAAATCTGAATAACTCAAGCATTCGAGGACGAAGAAATTCGTCCACTTCTCGAAATAATATTTCAATCGAATTGCATGGTGCAATTCCCGAGACACGTCCTAAAGTAGCGCATTCTCCTGCTACCAATACCTCAAATAGGAGAAAGCCAATTGAAAGAACTCAGGACACAAACAGCTTAAATTTATCTACTTCGGCTCCTAGACTTACAGTAGAACCTCCAAGTTCTGGCAACTTACCACCTTCCTTATTATTCCCAGATATAGAAATCATGGATAATCAAGAACCTTCAGCACAAACTCAGATTTTTGTTCCAATTAGTGGTAGAGTTTCAGCTACTGGGTCAAATCCTATACCAAATCCCCAGTATGAACAATCCTCGGGCCAGAACATTAATGTGCCAGTAGCTCCAAATAATGATAATATGAATTCTAATACTCCCTTCGAATCTCTAATTGCTCTCATGGAACAAACCATGAGGAACACTCGTGAAGAGTTCAGAAGAGAGCTTAGTTCCATTAGGGATAGTATTTCACAAATTGGCTCTGTGAATCAACCAACCACATCTAGACCCAATTTTCAGCAAAATTTTTCAAGTTATAATACCCCGATTTCGGATGGTAACCGACCATCAAACAACCCAACTGATTCTTATCAAAACGTGGATAATAATGTCAAATTGGAGAAGTGGAAAATCTCCTTTGATGGTTCGGGATCAGTTTCTGATTTTTTATTTAAAGTTGAGACACTAAGCTCAAGAACCAAGTGCTCAGACGAACACTTGCTCTCTAACTTTCACGTCCTTTTAGAAGGAAAAGCAGAGAGCTGGTACTGGTTATTTACCAAACAAAACAAAAACATTACTTACCCTTTACTACGTCATGCAATTACGAAGGAGTTTGGTCATCTTGAATCTGACCATGATATTTTGTTGAAAATGTCTCTTCGTAAACAACAATACAAAGAATCGTATGATGATTTCCATTGTACAATTGTGTCAATGAATCTTAGACTCCAAAACCCGCTTCCGGATGTGACATTGATAGATATTTTGAAGAAAAATTTAAATCCCAATTTACGGTTTTTACTATTTAACGCTGAAACCAGCGATATAAATACATTTCGCGACACAGCACGAAAAGCTGAAAAAGTTATTAGAGACACAAAATTTCAAAATCCACCCGGATTGCCTCGTAATGTTAGTGAAATTGAGGATTATCAGTCCGAGTCAGTAGATTCAGATCTTTCAGATCCACAAATAGAAGCAATGGCTTATACATCAAGGAAACCAAAGTTCGATTACTCCAATATTCAGTGTTGGAACTGCTCTTCGTTTGGACATTCTTATATATACTGTTCACAGGAGATAAAGAAGCCATTTTGTTTCAAGTGTGGTACTAAGGGCGCTTTAACTCCAAAATGCCCCAATAATCACAACCAGGGAAACAGGCAAATGGGCGAAATGGCTACCGGGGACACTCGTCCATCCCACAGAACCCCGAGTTCAATCTAAACTCGAATACTTTCAAAAAAATCCCTAATTACATTGATAGACCTAAACAAGTAGTATATAACTTACAAACGGATTTTTCACATGATATTTTACCTGTTTCTAACAAAACCTCGATATTAGTCAAGAAACCTAGTTTAAAAATAATGAAATGTAGGCTTAGATATAGGAAGCGAAAACATTTCAGGAAAATTTTAGAATCCACTTTGATCCAGGGCTCAGATGATCGACCTTTTGCTAAAGTTAAAGTCTTAAACGAAACTTTACTGGGTTTGCTCGATTCTGGGGCGAATGTTTCCGTTTTGGGAAATAATTGTTTATCTTTTTTAGAAAAGGTTAACATTTCATTTACCCCTATAAATTCTTCTATAAAAACGGCCAGCAATGCTAAACAGGAAGTTATCGGCTATTGCACGTTACCAATTTTCTTCAAAAGTGTTACAAAAACCATAGATTTTTATCTGGTCCCAAGTCTGACCCAAAATGCATATTTTGGCATAAATTTTTGGCGTGAATTCGCTCTCGCTCCAGACGTAGTTTCCCCCAATTCCTCCTATATTTCTGAATTATCTTCAGAACAGGTTGAAAATGGAAATTTTCATAATCTATCCCCTGAAGAAAAGTTGGATTTGGAAAAGATAATTCAGGAATTTCCGTCTTATGAAAAACTTGGCTTAGGTTGCACAGAACTCCTAGAGCATCATATTGAAACCGGGGATGCTGTTCCAATTAAAAGCAGGCACTACCCGTTATCTCCGCCTAGACAGGAAGAAGCTTATAGGGAAATTGACAGATTATTAAGTATGGGAGTGATAGAAGAATCCAATTCGCCTTGGTGTTCTCCTGCCGTTTTGGTCAGAAAACCTGGCAAAGTAAGACTTTGTATCGACTGCAGGAAACTTAACTCAGTCACAAAGAAAGATTCTTACCCTCTGCCACACATAAACGGTTTGTTGAGTAGATTAAAAGACACGTTTTTTATAACAGGTTTGGATTTGAAGGATGCGTTCTTACAAATCAAACTTACGGAATCGTCTAAGGAGAAGACGGCTTTTGCTATCCCAGGGAAACCCCTGTACCATTATAAATATATGCCTTTCGGTCTCTGCAACGGACCTCAAACCATGAGCAGACTCATGGATAAGGTTATCCCATCACGTATGAGGGAAAATGTTTTCATATATCTAGACGACTTACTCGTATGTAGCCCAGATTTCCAAACCCATATGAAACTTTTATCTCAAGTAGCCCAGTGTTTAAAGTTAGCCAAATTAACAATAAATATTAGCAAAAGCAAATTCTGCCAGAAAGAAATTAAATATTTAGGCTACATTGTAGGCAATGGTTGCCTTAAGGTAGACCCTGAAAAGGTCAAATCTATTGCGGAATTCCCCTTACCAAAGACCCCAAAGCAAGTGAGAAGGTTCATTGGCATGACAAATTGGTACAGGTCCTTTATTAATAACTTTTCTGACCTTGCCGGCCCACTTACGGATTGCCTTCGAAAATCCCAAAAGCCTTTCCATTTGACAGATGTTGCTAAATCCTCTTTTGAACGACTGAAATATGCTCTATCATCAGCACCAGTATTGGCACAACCCAATTTTTCGAAAGAATTTGTCATACAGTGCGATGCGTCTAAGGTTGGTGTAGGAGGTGTCTTGTTCCAATACGATGATAATGGGAACGAACATCCGATTTCATACGTGTCTCAAAAGTTAAACAAGTCACAAAGTAATTATACTGTTACTGAATTAGAATGTCTGGCTGCTATAGTTTGTGTAAAAAAATTTCGCCCATACATTGAGGGTCTTCCGTTTCGTATTATAACGGATCACTCCTCCCTTAAGTGGCTCATGTCGCAAAAAGACTTGAGTGGCCGGCTGGCCCGTTGGAGTCTTCAACTCCAAAGGTATGATTTCGTTATCGAACATAGAAAAGGTCGTTTGAATGTAGTGCCAGATTGTCTATCGAGACAAGACGTTGATGAAGTAGTGTTGTCGGATGTAGCTTATGAAATAGACTTGTTATCACCAGAGTTCAAAGAGGTTGAGTATGAGGAACTTAAGAAAACTATTTTAGGGAAAAAGGAATTATTACCGGATTTGAAAATTTCTGATAACCTTGTATTGAAGAGGTTGAAGTTTAGACAAGGTGATGTAGAGGACGAGGAGGAGTTATGGAGACTTTGGATCCCAAAATCCCTCACTCAACAAGTTTTAAAAGCAGCCCACGATTCTAAAACATCATGCCATGGAGGATTCCTTAAAACATTGTCAAGGATTCGTCAGAAGTACTTCTGGCCGACAATGGTCCAGGACGTAAAGTCTTATGTTCAAAAGTGTGATGTTTGTAAATGCATAAAATCGTCTAATCAGGTCACAAGACCTTTAATGGGTAACCAAATATTGACAAGTAGGCCCTTTGAAAGGATATATTGTGACTTTCTAGGTCCTTACCCATTGACGAAAGCGAAAAACTCCACCATTTTCATTTGCCTTGATCATATGACAAAGTTCTTGTTTCTCAAACCACTTAAAACTGCTACAACAGCAAATGTTATTTTATTTTTCCAAACTGAATTGTTCCCAATGGTTGGTGTTCCAAGGTATGTCCATAGCGACAACGGGAAACAGTTCATTTCAAAGGAAATGTCCGACTTCTTTAAACTTTTTGGAATAAAACATATAACAACAGGATTCTATGCGCCTCATTCGAACGCATCTGAGCGAGCTAATCGCGAAATTGTAACAAAAATAAGATGTTTTCTGAAAGAACATAAGGAGCATGGTGACTGGGATAAATATATTCCCCAAATTTTGTCCATTTTGAGGAGCGATTACCATTCCTCAATCAAATGTTCCCCATACTACGCAATGTTCGGTCAGAATATGGTGTTACATGGCTCGACCTACACGATTTTAGAGAAACTTGGGTGTATGTCGGGCGAAGACGTTAGTATTCAGAACAACGTGGACAAGTTGGCAAAAATTAGGGATCAAATTAGAAAAAATTTAGATAGTGCTCATGAAAAATCAAGCAAGAATTATAATTTGAGAAGCAGACCAATCAATTTCCAAGTAGGCCAAATTGTTTATAGGAAAAACCATGTACTTAGTAACATGTCGAAAAAAATAAACAGAAAATTCATGCCAAAGTTTATAAAGTGTAAAATAATTGAGAAAATTGGCAATAATCTATACGGTGTAGAAGATATGAAAGGCAAATACATTGGTAAATTTCATTCCTCAGATCTTAAAATTTGATTTGTTACCCGGCTTTTGTGGGTCGTACCCCACGTACTTCAAGGAATAACAAAAATTTCATTTTTACAAGTCCTACCAACGAGGAACAAAAATCGTATTACTGTTCGTCCTAAAAATAATTCATATTTTAAGTTCGAAGCAGTTTTGTTGCGATTTGTTTTGTTTCGTGCACAAGACTTTATTATATTTCATATTTTACATTTGTATTTAAAAGAGAAAAAAAAAATTACAAATTAATGTAGTTTAAAATGCATTGAAAATTTTTCTTGTCAACCATACTGTTATATGGTGATAATACTCAAGGTAGTTGGCGTTACTATATTTTCTCGCATGCTACATATATTTTTCTCTCACTTAGTAACCCTTTAATTCTCTCACTCAATTAGTACGTGTACATATGTACATATGTTATACCTTTGAAATGTCACTCATTAAGATCATCATATTCATTACCATATATGGTAATATTTCTAATTATTTCAAGTCTTTTTTTTTCCTTTCCCTTACACATGATCGACCAATGATATATAACGGTAAATATTTGTTCTCGCTTTCATTTAACTACGTATTTAATATTTTAAACACTCACTAATCAGCTTACTAAAAATTCCAAATTTATTATTGAAGTGACCGTTGTGGGAAAAAGTTCTACTTTTAAAAAGTTATACTTTAGAAGAAAAAAAGATAAAATAAAATAAATAAAATATTGTTTTTTTTGTGAACAGTTAATTGTGAAAAGTTAATTTAATAAAACAAATTTTGTTGAAATTTTCAAATAGTTTTAAAGGTAAGAAATGATTACATAATGAAGAGGGTGTCGAAATAAAAGTGAAATTTTTCCTTAAAGGAAATACATCTGTTTTTCCCCTGGTCGTGGAATTTTCCTCGACTCGCCACATTGGAAAAACCCAAGGTGTTGGTTCCAAGCAAATTTTAGAACACGTGATGGAAAGTTACCACCAGAACCGCAAGCTTCCACGTGAAATCCATATATTTCTTCCTTATGATTTCGTGATCAACCTTAACATGCTACCAAGTATTGTTTTAAATATGTACACATACTAATATTTTCTTAAAAAAAAAGAAAAAGTTTAATATAAATTTAATATTTCTATTATCTAAAGCTAACAAATTCTGACTAAATTTTGCAACAAAATGATCATATAATTGAAATTATTGAATGTTCAAATTATTCTACATAACTAGATATAGGTTATATAATATTTCTACATTTTTAATACACTATAAATAATTATACACTATACTTATTTCCATTAATTAGTTACCTAAACTAAATACCTAATTTATCTAATTCTGAATATATACATGCATTTATTTTAAGCTTAAAGTCTGAATTTTAAAATTATATAATTGTAAAAACATTAAAAACTATGAGAAAACCTAAATTTAAAATCTAAATGATTATACTAAAAATTTTGCTATGAAATGTAAAACATATAAAAGTATTAAAATTAAATATTAAAATATAACTATGAAATGAATTTAAATTATAAAATGAACACAATTATGTTAAAGTCCAAGTAATTACAATACATTAATACTTTTATATGTTCCTAATTTGCACTTATAATTATTAATGTAATTTTTTTCAGTGTAACCTAAAGTATCTTAGTTTTACTTTATAATTCTTTTGCTAAACTTACACACGCTAGTTACAAAAATAAGTTCTTTTTAAAGCAACAACAACAACAACGTCATCAGTATGAATTGATTGCTGGGCCCTTCGATCGGAACATATTGAAATGTAACATCAATGTTTATGGTTGTGAGTAAAACTTATTTATTTTTGTAATTATGTATTAATAACTTAATCATAAGTATTACTCTCTTATTTTGTCCGATAGTCCGATTCCACTTTGTTTCTTCTTTCACCTAAACATTTTTTTATTATTTTAAATTTCTTTTTTTTCATTCATCTTTGTTTTGAATTTTATCAATGAATGATTTTTTTTTGTTTTGATTATGATTTCTTTCAATAAATATCACTACTAATTTGTTATTGCTAATTATAAAAATATGAGATTTTAACGTATTTAAAAGGGGAAGGATGGACCAGACAAGAATGGTGATTTTGTAGATAATAATAATGTCATCTTTAGGGACAGATATAGATTCAGGGTATAAGCAGTCTGTCAAGGCGTCTGATACAATTATGAGCAGAAGGGTGGGAAAATTGTACCCCAATGTGCTTACCATCTCGCACTATAGATCGTCAATTTATAATTCATTCGAAACTTTTTTTTTCTTTTAACACACTCTGTGGTGTTGAGGCAAGAGAGTGTGTTATATGTTTGCGTCGTGAAACCGGGTTAAGAACCGAGACCACTGAGCTAGCCCAACATCCTACTTTGCCCTTAACCAATTTACAATAATTTTTGTTATTCCTACGGAAGCGACGCGTAACACATTTCAATCCCCTACTACATTTTTTTGTTTGTTTTTGTTTGAAAGGAGCTCTAATATATGTTATAACTACATGCATATTATTATGTATATACGATAATAGGTACATAAGTACTGCATTTTTAGTTCGTAAAAACAGTTCATATTAATCAATCGATTTCGATTGTGTTTCCAAATTTACCGAAAATTATAACTTAATAAGTTTAATTTTAATATATTTTTTAAAGTAAAATTATAAATAGCATCTAAATAAATGTATACATA
Source organism: Sarcophaga peregrina (assembly GCA_014635995.1). Taxonomy (NCBI): domain Eukaryota; kingdom Metazoa; phylum Arthropoda; class Insecta; order Diptera; family Sarcophagidae; genus Sarcophaga; species Sarcophaga peregrina. The sequence goes on from CM025791.1 coordinate 639,499, forward strand.
TGTACATACATATGATATTATAAAAATTACATGAATTAAATTCGGTTATTTCACATGACTCATCGAAACTATTCTGAAGATGAAGTACAGTTTCTATAATCAGTTTATGCATTGCTTACCATATAAAATAATATTAGAATAATATACGCAAATTAAAGAATATATGTATATACATACAATTAAAATGAAAATATTCTATAAATAATTTAAAGTGATGGAAAATATTAATAATGCAACCAACCATTCAGTCAGTCACAATTATTTAACATTAACAATTCGATACGACATGTGTGCAATGTGTAAAGTGATGTCATAGCAATTGTCATAGCAATTGTCATAGCAATATCTGTTCTAAGAACAATTCTTTATCATTTATAATGCCATTTGGGTCATTCGTAGTTATACATAAGAAAAAAGAGAAAAATTAATAATAATTACATCAGTTTTTCTTTTATGGTTCTCATTGTTATCGTTCTATAAAAGAGACAGAATGAAAGATTTGTCTGTGAATGTTGTGTATAAAGAAATTTCGGCAAGATTATTAACACAAACACGCATAATTTTTTTTTTTTTTTTATCAATTTTAAGTTCATCAGATTTCTCCATCATGCAATTAAAATACATACAAAGGTTATGTACCCTACGCCTTTAATTCCTAATGCATATTTAATGGACAGTTTTAATGCAAATACGTGCTTAAAATTGGTATTTTTTTAATCGATTTCAGTATTGCAATAATTCTGACTAAAGTTGTGAAACTGTAATTCTTTTTTTACAATATTATTAATAATTTGAAAAATTAAGTTATTAAGGAAATAATCTTCTTGTATGCATTATGTTGGCAATAAAAACTCATAAACAATTGTTCACACAATGATAATTACAGGTGATCAGTCTCAATGAAACTCAAGGCTCAATTGAGAAATTAACATTCATTAATCATACCGAATGCCATTGCATAGAACGCTCAAAGCAACGAGCTCCTGAATACGGCAATTCGAGAACGAAAGAACTTATATCGTATAATCAAATACCATTTCTTAGGCGAGCAACAATTTTAAACTGTTATTGTCCGAATCTATTTGAGAAAATACTACAGGAGGATGGATATTGCAGATGTGATTGTTCGTCTGGAAATATGGGTTGTGATTGGCTTAAACGCGGAATGGAACATTTCTCCATGAATGATCGAAAGTAAGTATACAAAAAAATAAAAAAAATAAAAATAATAATAATAATAGGAAGTATATAATTTTAATCAGTTGTTAAATTACGTCATGATTACAATCATCGATTTAAATTTCACTTGCAGATGTATCACGGAGGGTCGCTGTAAACTGCCCACTTGTGAATATGGTCAATACATTAAGAAGCATGGTCGATGTCCTAGACGAGAAGAACGACATCTTTCCGCCGATGTTGACTGGTGAGATGCTCAATATCAACTTTAATACTCCTAATAAAAACTAGAAATAAATCGAACGAATAGAATAACGAAGAGTTCAATAGTCAAAAGATGGCATCATTGAATTAATTTCTTTTTTATAAAACATAATAACAATTAAATGAGATGAGATGAGATTAATATAAGAACACCCAAAATGCAAAGTATTATAAAAATTATAATAAATTATTTATTTACTTATGTAGATTTCGAATTTAGGAAATGTTTAAAATACATACATACATACCTACATACTAACATACATGCGACTACAGAAAACGGATTAAGAGATCCATGAATAATGTTTGAAAGTGAAAGGAACATACAGCTATTAGATTAAACTTATTGCAAATGCATAGCAAAGCCATATGACAATTCTGCTATAGTTTGTTGATTTTTTATTTTTATTTTTTTCAATTTTATACATAAAATAACAATCAGCATATCCTTTATTTCTGCTCACTCTTTTATTAACATAAAATAGTAAAAATTAAAATATATTACTATTGTTGCTATTGTATTAGAATGAAGTTAGAAAGATAATTAGAAAGATTTTTCTACTAAATTTTGTTTTGCATAATACTATTGTAACATTCATTTTGTTTCATTCTCAATGTTATTATTTATTGTCATTCTTAAAATGTTCTTCCTTCTAATTCCAATAGCTTGTTCTAAAAAAGTATTTAATAGGGAGATGAAACAAATTTCATATCATTTATATTTGGATTTTATGTCCATGCATCATATTGCATATTGCCTAAGAATTAAATTTTAAATTCTTAATTTGAATTGTATAATCACAATAAACTATACACAATAGTTTATGATAGGTACTATTTATTACATTGAGTTAATAGATGTTCATTTAAAAACTCAATATACAAATTGAAAAAATATGCTTAAACAGCGACAAAATTACTATACCGGAATTAGTTCATTAATATTGGAATCTACATGGAATGGCGCAACCACTCAAACTTTTATTCTATTCAATTGAAGGCTGAAAATTGTCTTAACATTCGATCCAACTTTAAATCACTTAGCAGAATTACTCTCTAGTGCGCCCATAATAATGCAATTAAATTTATGGTTAATTGTTAATTTTAATTGAATGCAGCTTTTTAAAAACATAAAACATAATTTTGTTGAGCTCTAATCTCTAATCGAATTAAATATGTTATTTACACACATACGTATGCATTTGTATATACAGTACATACATACATACATAAATTGTTTTGTACTGTTAATGTTAATTTTGTAAGACTTAGTGATTCGTAATTGTAATATTAAATTAATTAAATTAAGTATAAATCATCTGCAATGAATGATATCTCGACTGGTTCTCTAACTATGTTAGACTTTTAAATCAAATTAAGGAAATTTAAAGTCTATTTTTTTATTACTTAGTTCATAAATTGTTTTTTACGTACGTACATATAAATAAAATGTAATTAATACCTTGGCGTTTCAATCTAATCTATTTACGCTCATAGATACATACGTATAGTTAGTAAATACGTTTAATTTTAAATTATATTTAAAAAAGTTTTTTTTTTTTTAATTTTGTGTATTCTTTTATTTTAGATAGAATGTAGATACATAGTTTATCATTCCACTGGTAATATATTTGAATTTGATATACTTTCTGCTACCCAACTAATTAAAGCTTTGTTAATAGCTAAACAAACATTATGATGTATGTAATGAAATATAAAATTATTTCATATTTGTTCATATACGGAGCTATTCTTTCTATTATACAGTACAGTTACAAAATATCTTTCAATTCATTACAATTTATTATTCTTTTGATTCTTTTAAACTTAGTTAATAAGATTATTAGTATTTAGTAATTATAAAAATCTAGTCGCAAATAAAATGAAAAAAATAAAAAGAAAACATTATAATAAATGCATTTAATGGTAAATGTATTGACCTTTTTGCTGTTGCCAATTTAAACAAACTTCAAAAAAGTACTGCCCCAATTTATCACTAACTCACAAGTAAATATAAACTATACTTAAAGAAAAAAATAAATCTATGCATTTAATTTTGTCTTTTTCAATTATTTAAAATTTTTATTTATACCAGTATACATACATATATGTATATGTATATGTTTATGTAAGCGTATTAAGTTTTTGAATGAAACATATGAACAAATTTATATTTTTTATTAAATTTTAGATAATGCCCAGTACGCTCAAATATAAACTGAGCGTCCTCATTTTAACTGTAACACATAAGCTCATTTAACAAACTGAACTCAAGCAAAAATATGTTATTAAATTAAATTATTAAATAATTATAATCATTATTCAATGTAATTATTTCTAACTATATTTTAATTAAAAATATTCTCTTGACACTTTTTAATTCTTATCGATTTTATATAAAATTTTTAAAGTTACTTCAACACCAAGAGAAATTATGATTAATATGTATTATTTTTAATATACATACTACATACATAAATAGATATTTTTTTGTAATTAAAACAAAAAAAATTAACAAATAATAAATTAGGAAAAAAAACAAAAACAAAAATTACACAGCCATGTCAGGCAAATACAAATTTTATTTTTTGTTAATTTTAAAATTGCAATCATTTTGAATAAAATCTTTATTAAAATCAAATGCAAAAAAAGGTAAACATTTAACATTTTTAGATTTGTTACAACGATAATAAATAACCAATAAATAAATGAACAATTATTACACAATGAAACTCAGAAATTTTCAATTGAAGTGTATTAATACATACATAAATATGAAATATTGTGGTAAGAAAACTTACAAAATTAACACCTTGGAATTTACAAACGTTTTGAGGACAGACGACAAGTTCTTAATGGATCTCCATAAATCGATTGTATACATAGAGATGTATGTATGTAACATAACAGAATTGGTCATTAGAACCTATCAGTCAGGATTATTGATCTAGTTTCTCACACCACTTATGTTGAGTGTGTTAATTTTATACATGAGTAGCGGGATCTACAGTTTAAAGTCGACTCCGAACGACAGATTTTATGAGAAACTTTTCATGGCAATTTTATTTACTTTCAGAGTTTTTGCCAGAAATCTGCTAAGAGGAAATCACCGAAAAAATACTTTTTGTATTTTGTTTTGATGTCTGGCCTGGGACTTGAATTCTGGCTTTTACGTCTTATAAACCAACGCACTACCTACTAGACCACGGCGACTTCCACGTATGTAACGATATTTAATAAAATTGAAATCAGGTCCCTCATTAGATATGTAAAACACAAAAGATAATTTATAAGCTTTTTTCCAATTTGAGGCTACTCAATTACATTCCATTCTAGGACTACGTACGTATACCCATCAAGAATTCGTAAACCGTTACAAGTTTCAAAAAATCTACATACATCAAATAAAATTTTAGTTCCATGCTATAAATAAAAGAACTTAATTAAATAAATTTTTTTTTTATCGTAATTGAATATTTTTCTTAATTAGTTAAGAAAAATAAATCAATAAAGGAAATGCTTCTATCAGAAAAACTTTTACAATGTAATGGTAATTATTTAAATAAAAAGGAAAAAAGTGTATAAATGTATTCACATTCGCCATAATTTCTACTTTTGCGTGCTTTAACATGCAACGAGTATTTTCAATGAATTGCTGGCCAAATTTAAAAAAAGGGAGGGCGAAGCTATTTACATAACACTCCTTAAAAGGCAATACTTTATATTCAATAAATGATATAAGTTCGTATATGTATGCTACAAAGGGAAATATTATTAATTAGTAAGGGTTAAAAGTGATACAATTTCATATTTCTTGTTGTTAATATTCTATGTAAGAGTGAATAGGATTTGTTAAAAAATTTGTATTCAACATTCATGTATGTATGTAATGTATGTATGGATTAACTTTATTAACAATTAATCATTTTGTTCACTCCACAACAATATTCCTTAAATGGTCATAAAAAAAAATGTTTTATGTACTTACTCGTACTAGTATTTGTAGATGTGTGTACAAATGTATACTGTTATGTACATATGTGTAATATGGACATGTGCACATATGAAAGCATGAGATGCTTCAAAATTTATAGAATTTAACATGATATTGAAATTACTGGCATGGAATGGGACAAAGAATACTGGCATGGCATGTACATATAGTGCTCGTGTGTGATATGAACATACAATACATACTTACGTACGAGTATGTATGTATGTACAAAAAAAAAAAAAAAAAAATAAACCAGAAAACTTTGCATGTGAAAATTTTTTCCTAGCGAGGCAATTATATAGCTAAGCTGGTGATACCAAGCTCTGGTGTTTCTTTTTTTCCTATAAACGCAGAGTATATATTCCAAAAATTTAATATAAAATGCGAATACTGTATGTATTTACGTCTTGTATTGAAATACATCTTTTTTATTGTCTCAGAAATGAGATATCTTTTCGTTCTTGCAAATGGACCTTAGGAACTAAGTCAGTACAGTTCCTTGGTGGATCATAACTTTTACAACAATTACTCCAAATGTTTCTCTTTCTGAAACAATTTACTTTTAGTTTCTTCTAGATCGATAAATTAATTATGAAATCTTAAGATCAGAACTGGTATATAATAGGTAGAAAATATATATAAATGTATATATTAATATATGTATATGCATAAAGTATATAATCATTTCATGTTAAATACACTATTCTCTAGAATTCAAAGTTTTTTTTTTTCTTAAGTTTCTCTTTGTGTATGTATTTTCATTTTATATGAAGTTTATTGAAAGCAATAGGAGTTGCTTTATTTCTTATTCTTGCTTTTCACTTTAAAATTGCTCTACTCCCACGTTCGTAACTTTTTGAAATATGTTCGAATACCCTTTAGGCGCCTTTTGACATCGTACAAATACTAATAAAAAACAGAAAAATTACCAATAAAGAAAATCATTTAAAAACCCTTGTCGTCAAACTAAATTTTCACAAAAAAGAAAACAAAAAAAAAAAAATAAAAACACTATCCTGAATTGGTTGAATAGTTTTGAGAAACAAAATAAAAAAAATTCGTGTAGACAAATAGTGAAACCCATAGAAGAAATGTTTATATGTACACGAGTATTAAATCCCACTGAAATCAATTGCAAGAGACTAAGTCTGTGTGACTTAACGCAAAAATTCACATTCGCACATATAGAGAAACCATTCTATTAGCACCTCCAGATACAGTGCTTGATTCCATTCCATTTCCATTCGATGCTCATAGATATTTAAGGCGGTATTCCTTTTTAATGCAGACAGACACAGAGGCACGCAAACACAAATTAATACAAAAGAGCTGGTTTATTACAGCTTCAGTGCTTCATAGAGACAGGCCTTTCAAATAAATTTTCGTTTTATTTCATGCTTTCCGTTTCTCTTCTTCAGTTTATTTTCACCAGAAAGGAGTGATTTTTATATGATTGTTGAAAAATATATGGGTGCCATTAACAAATTTATGCTAATCAGTCGGAGAAAAAGTCATCTGGAGTCATCTATAAAACTTTGTCTCACCTAAAGCCTTTTTATTCACATTTAAACGATAAACGAAAAAGAAAACAAAAAAAGAAAAAAATATAAAAACAATAAAAACAATCATAATTAAAATATTAAGGTACAAGAAATATTTTAAACGATATTAAATTGTTAAGAGTGCAACTTTTAATAATCCATTTAAATATGTACGTATGTACATACATATGTATACAGGTAGGTAGGTAGGTAAACTAGAGAAAATTTAATCAAAAATGCCAAAAATTTTCAATAAAAATTCTTTAAATTTACACTTTAAAGGGTTAAAGTTTTTAAAAACAAGAATTTGCCATTACAGATCAACATATTGTAGCTTGTCACAGAGCGAGCAAGGAAATAAAATACAATTAGTTTACCAACTCAAATGCAAATTAACAAATTCATACGTTGCATTTTATTTTTGATTTTCAATTCCATTCTTGATGACAAAACAACATGCATAATTTATATCTGTATGTAGCTCTAGTCTATGTGTCTAAATATCTAGTACGTATGTATTGTATGCCTGCTGTATGCCACATACAGAGCAGCCTTATTGAGATTTACAACAGCAGCACTAGTTTTCAACTAGCTAACAACACGCCGTTAGTTGGTCCTAATACTTACAACAACAAAACACTCATATCACCGCCAACGAAACATTCAAAACTTTTGACCAAGTACCCGAAGATTATGTGGGATCAAGAAATTGCAAGTGCAATACCGATTTTATTCCAATAAGAGCAACATTTGCGACACCTTAAATACCAACATTATCAACAAAGACTTTCCGTACACTCAATGAAATTTAAATGTGACCACTATTTTGTAACTGGAATCTTTTGCAGGTCCAAGGAAACCTATAAATATTGTGTATACAAAATTAGATAATTTCGCTATACATACTTGGTAAATGTTTTTTTTTGTTTTTTTTTTTTTTTTTTTTTTGTAAATTTACAAAAAATGTCTATCGTATTAGAAAATAGACGTAAGTAAGTACATACATACATAAATGTAAATATGCAGAGACAAATTAGAATACGACAACACCGCATATTATTAAGACATATGAATGGATGTATGTACATTGAGTCAGCTATATGTACGTTGAGTTTGTCAGTCATAAAGTCACATATTCATTCAATGTAAATGTACAGACATACATATGTATGCATGCATTGTGTGTGCTGCATATGTAGTGAGGAATTCCTAAATCCATTTTAAATGCAAACACAACAAACACTATCAGACAACATGTCTAATGGAAGTGTGTAGTGAATGTAACAGCATAATTCGTTTAAACGTATCTAGACCACAAGTAATAAGTATTTTAGTTATCATTCAAACTAAAAAAGAAAAAGAAAAAAAAAACTGAAAAAAAATAAAAAAATATTATTGGCAAAATGCCGAATATCGATGAGAACTTTTAAATATAAAAAATAGTTGAATGTGTCAAGAGAATTTGGTCAATATTATAGCAAAGCTGTCATAAAAATTAAGTACTAATGTACTTATCAAATAACAACAATGTAAATACATACATACATACATACATACGTATGTACGTACATTCATATAGAGTACGTATGTATCCTTTCATATTTATCCTTTTATTTATTTCATTATTACTTTAAAAATAATAAAAAAAATAATTAATTTTATTGAAACTCAATACAGTATACATATATGTATGTATGTAATATACATATATGTTTGTATATTTGTATCATTTAATATGCACGTACATACTACATATGTACATACATACATACATATATGACCGTATTTTTCATTTAATTTCTAACAAATAAATTAACTCAGTCTGTTGCATTTATTCTTTTGAATATCTTTTCGTGTAAATGACTCATTTATTTAGTTGGTAAGCGTTTGGATATGTACATTTTAGATACTGGCATATTTGAATTCTGTATGTGTTAAAAAATTCTTGAGATGTTTACAGCGTTTATTAGCATAGTGATTACTAACAACTTGCAAATGGCCGATTACAGACGCCAGTAGTCAATTTGAAATACTAACTCGCAAGCTCTAACCCAAATATTTATTTATTTACCTTAAATGGTTTTATCTACTACTCACTTTGCTATCGTAAGTTAAATACAATTCTATTAGAGCGGTCCATATGACATGCATACATATGTACATGCAAAAAAGAAAAACTAATAAAAATAAATAGAATTGTTTAATTCGTTCGCATCTTGAAAATTGTTATCATTATAGTATGAGAAATATTTTGAACGGATCTTCGCCTGGTACAGATGTGACAACACTTTCATTTTCAGATAAATTCATAGGTTTTCATTTTTTGCAAATTGTAGCTTTTGACGAGAAAAAAAAGCAACATAAAAAAACCAAGCAAATAAGAAAAGATCAACAGACCACCCACCTACTATACTTATATGTACATACTCGTACATATGTATGTACATATGTACATTAAAGCGACTCAAGTTGTATGAAAGCGAAATTCGTGTTCGATGTACCCCTCTAAAAATGAACCTTGGACTTTTTTAAGACAACATTTAAAATATTTCGGCTCCAGCTTCGACCTCTCGTGAGCTGGACCATTTTGAAAAAGGGTCTATTTTTTAATATTTTATTCATTTGAGAATCTATTTCCTTACCAACATATACAATATGTATATCATAAGAAAGGTGTTTTTAAGGCGCATCTAACTGTATATAAAATTTTTCCAAAGATGATTATCCATATCCTTTTTTAAGGATATTCTGTAAAAAAAAATAGTTTTTGAATTTTTTGTTCGGGGTTGTTTGTAATAAAAATGTCAAATTAACATATTTTAATCTTTAGTCGATTAAATTAAATACGGGTCTCAGCTTTTTTTGAAATTCGCGCAAGATCGCGTTTTGTAGTAGTTGTAGTTTGCAGTTTTGTAAGTAAAAACAATAAAATTTTATAACTTTTTTTAATTTGGGAAACAAATATGCCGCCAAAAAGTCGTGGATCATTCCTTTTTTCTTTCTTTAGTCCTATTTTCATCTATACATTATCTAGAAACTAAATCCGCTATCATATTATTGTTACCACAAAATTGCATTTTTATATATTCTATTGCACGGTGTAAAATGCATCTAATTTGCAAAAATCTAAAGTATTTACATATAAAGATGATGTACCTGGTAAAAGAAAAAAATTGATACCCAATTGCCCTATTTACAACGAAGGGCTGCCACTCCATTGCATTTTTTTTCAAAACGCAAACTTGCGCGAATTTCAAAAAAAGCTGAGACCCGTATTTAAATAAATCGACTAAAGATTAAAATATGTTAATTTGGCATTTTTATTACAAACAACCCCGAACAAAAAACTCAAAAACCATTTTTTTTCAGAGAATATCCTTAAAAAAAGGACATGAACGATCGTCCTTGGAAAAATTTTATATACAGTTGGATGCGCCTTAAAAACACCTTTCTTATGATATACATATTGTATATGTTGGTAAGGAAACAGATCCTCAAATTAACAAAACATTCAAAAATAGACCCTTTTTCAAAATGGTCCAGCTCACGAGAGGTCGAAGCTGGAGCCGAAATATTTTAAATGTTGTCTTAAAAAAGTCCAAGGTTCATTTTTAGGGGGGTAAAACGAACACTTTTTTTGGTGAGTCGCTCTAATGTACATATGTATGTATAACGTGAGGACACGGGGAGGTCTTACTTAAAGACATTAATGGCTTCAGGGAAAATTTTATTCATAACACATTAACAATGTATGTATGTACTCGCATAGGTATTGAGAGAGAGAAAATTCAATGCATTCAACGATCGTTTTAACTTGTTTGCATTTCAAGAATATGTTACTTTTGTCAGACTTATTATTTGCTTTCTTTTAAGCTCTTAAGTACGATCTCAACCACGTACACAAATCTATTGTAGAGTAGTAATGAACGTTAAAATGCATCGCTTTCCTGTTACATTTTTTCGATGAATAAAAATATATACCTAAGTGTATATCTACATATATACATATTTACCTATGTATGTACATTGTTATTTTAATTTTGTTTACCTTTTTATTTACGCAAACGGTTACAAAAAAAAACAGGAACGATCACACGTTGTTCATTAAACGACTCATATAGTTATACACGATACATATGTATGTACTTTTATTTAGCGGCGGCTGGAGTTATCAATCGAATAAAAGTAATTCGATTATTCGTGGGTTAAAAATAATGTTTGTTTTTTGCCAACAGATAGAATTTTGTTTTTAAAAATGAAAGAAATTTGTAACTAAAAATTTTACAAGAATTCTTATTATTAAAAAAGGCGTAAATAATGTAGAAATTTATTACCTATTTGAGTATTAACTTTGACTAGTTGAAACTTAATTTGGCACTTTTAAATACCTTTTTGTACTTCCTCTTAATGTGTTCGTATAGAACAATTACAATTTGTCCTTTCAAAATATTTAAAAACTTGTAAATCCGTTACATTATCGTGCTTTTTTTTTAACAAATGTATGGAATTTGTGTCATTTTTATTTTATATCTATATTCATTCATTTTATTAAACGATTTTTCATACAGATTTTTTTGTTCTTATATAACTTGAGGACATCGATTTAGTACATAACAACTTGAGTGGATGAACCATCTAATATATCCCACAATAAATTGTCTCAGACAGTAAGTAGCAAGTGGTTTTATAGCTATTAAAAGTTTTACAAACATACACAAATCAACATATCAACATACCAATTTCTAACAAGTGCTTTGTGACAAAACTTCAACATCATGTAAAGTTTAACTCTATGTATACATACTCGCACATAATAGGCAGCAACATTTAACAGACTCGTTGTGGCAATCACCAAAATTTTGTGTGCTTGTGTGTAACCAATTTCAGAGTAAAAATTGATAAATGACAGGCCTAACAAAACTCCACGATCCTCGGGATATGCTATTAATCACTAGACAACCATCCCACAGACATACAAACATAGTGAGACCAAACTAATGATAGAAAAAATGCCATTTCGTAATCAAATTATTTAATACGACTTGACAGCAGCAGCTACTAAAACAATAAATACATACTCTTTTTTTCTTTTCACTGGTGCACAAAATGAAATTAAAGGAAACGACATTTTAATCTGTTATCAACTAAAATTCTGAATTTCATTTATTTTCAATTGTTTAAAGGAATTTTTTTCTCAGCGTATTAAGTTTTCAACATTTCTTCAACTCCCTCCATTGCAAAACAAAATAAATTTGTGATCGTTTTTCCGATTTTAGGATATTTATGACGAATGTATCGTACACAACAATAATATTTCGTAACGTGTATATAACTTTATGGTTACGTAGTGATTCCAAACGCTTGGACTTGTATACGTACTATATACATACATATGAGTGTACAATGTACAATATGTACGTACAATGTGTGTTTTTCAATTAAAGACCCTAAGAGGTAAGATAAAAATCCTAGTTTCGTTAAGTTTTTCATCATCATAGAATATTAAGCATTAGCAACAACTGGAAAGTAGAACGTCAAAAAAATATTTTAGGCGGCATTTACGGACTATATTTAAACATAATATAAAAAATTCAAAAAGTTTGGCTACTTGACAAAACGCATTAATATGATTTATGCACCATTTGCTGGCAAAAAGAACTGTCAGTGATAATACGTTATACAGGAATGTAAGAAAAAAAGAAATGATTTTAAGAAAAATAAATAACAGCCGTCAAGATCATGACTAACAATTTTCACCAGACAAAACAAAACCATTTCAATTTGCATGCACTAAATGCAAACATTATTTTAATTCTATTAATTTTAGACTATATTCTGGACATATGTATGTATGTACATCCATACATACATAAGTACATACATGTTCACTTAATTGTGATTAAATTCAATTTTGGAAATGTCACCGTTATATTGTCCATATTGTAATTTTAAGGTTCATTAATGGAAATATTTCACGCCCGTACATATTTTCCATGTATGTACAGTATTTCTGAAGAAATTTTCGATAATGCTATAGGTAGATAGTGAATTTTGAAACAAGAAATAAGAAATAATAAACCTTAAGTAAGAGGAAATACATACTATGTATGTATGTATGCATGTATTGTTTTTACTACAGTTTCTAAAAATAAAAATTAATTCTTTGTTTCACACATACAGATGTACCTATGCACAACTGAACAACGGTAATTGAAATTATTTACCTTAAGATTATTCCAATTATTATTCATCAATGTTCATTCATTCATTCGTGCATAATAATAATTAATTTAAATAATTCACAATCATTTGAATCGCTTAAAAATAGAAACGAATCATCGTACATATTCTTATTACATTCATGAATTCATTTTAACATTTTTCAACGTTATTAAATTAAGGTAATATCACCTCCAATTTTTCTTTAGAATCGTTTCTAACTATTCTAGCCTGCCCGTTCTCTTTTCGTTCATACCAAAACTTTAACTTTTCCAATCATTAATTGAGTGCGGTGAGTCAATTTCTGGCGACATTAACAAAAGACACATCGACAACAACAACAACAAGTATGTATAATAACAAATCGCAATAGAGAAGGACAACACTACAGCGGCAAGTAAGAACGTACATAAATGCAATGATTCAGTTAAAAACTGAGTGAGTTTATAAAATGAGCACCTAAAAGTGGAGACCCAACTAAAAATATCGGGAAACCCCCAATACGTGTGTATGTATTAATATGAATACGAATGTACAAGCAAATTTTCATATTATCTATACGTACGTATGTATGTGTGTACACATGTAATATGTTGTTTGTTGTTTGTTGTTTGTTATTAAAAAAAAAAAATAAAGTAAACGAATTGAATGCAAAATGCCGGTGTGTTAAGTTGTACAGAGAGCAAGTTTGAGTGAAAGAGAGACTGTTTGTGAGTGCAACTCAATAATGGAGATCAACATTTTGTACAATTCGAATTTCGAATATTCAATATAGAGAAAAGCAAACAATCAGCTGTAGCACAATAACAATATAATACAAAAACTTGACGCCGCCGCCGCTTGCTTCTCATTGAGGCATATGATGGTGATAATGTTGTTGATTATTATAATAAAAATGATGATCATTAAATCTCAATACACAATTGGGGTTTAAATATTTCAGTCGTGTGCCGTTTCATCAGATACGCGAGAACCGCGAACGGACAAACAACGTTGTTGTGATTGTTATATTTATTTTAAAGTGTCGTTTTACTTCTTTTCTTCACAATACGTTAACAAAGAAAGAATTAAAAAACAGATCTACTTGCCACAAAGGACTTTATTTAATCGCTTATAACAGATGAAGTGATTTTTTTTTTTTTTTATTTTGATTTTAACTTTAACAAAAGAACGGTCTATAGGTGTGAGTGTGTGTTGTCCACTTGTATGAATGGCGACAATATAGAAAAGTTATTTTGTAAATATTATATCAAAAAAAAAAAAAACAAAAAGGAAAAAAAAAAATTAAAAATAATACAACAGAATAACAATAGCATGTACATCACCTGTTAATAAATGATTTTGTTTAAATATTGTGTACAGAAACGTGTGTAAATATATGTACATATATTAATGGGTCACTAAACCCAATCAATAAATAAATCAATTGTTGTGACTGCTTCGCATAATTTTGTTTGGAAGAAAAAGGATAATTATTACTCTTTACTAAATAAGACAACTACACGTGCATACGTACATATTGTATACACATGCAATATATATTTTTAAATACATACATACATACATACTTCATAATTTTTGCATTTGCTTCATAACTCTAAAACTATAACCACATAAATACATACATACATGCATATGTATGTATACAAGATGTGGGTATTGGTGGGCGTTTAAGAAATGCAAATGGCATCTAACTGATTTATGGAATAATTCAAAAAGAGTAAAGAAAAATAAATAAATTCCGAACAAATTAATCTGTTTGAGACGAAAAGTTTTCGTTTGAAATTTCAAAAACGTCTGTAGCAGACAAGTAGTGAGACATCGTCGTTAAATTTTAAAATTCCATATCGTGACACTCTAATAAATCAAATACTTATGCATATGCGTGTGTAAGTGTAAGTGTAAGTGCAAGTGCAAATGTATGTGTAAGTGCAAGAAATGACGCTAAAGTAAACATTAAATTTGTTGCATGCAAATCAATAGTACTCATACTAATCTATCTAAACAAATATACACATTTACAAGAGCATGTACGGACATTTACGTACATCTGCACATACACATACATGTGTATGTACGTATGACATATGCAAAAGTCTTGCAGACTTTTAGCCATGTTAAGTGTTCAATTTGCAACAGATACAAAACATTCCAACGGCAATTAACAAAGATTTCAAGTGTAACATGTAAAATTGTAAATAATTTTAATTGGGTCGCAGTAAAAGTAAAAAAAAAAAAAAAAATACACCAATTACTTGCCTATTGTCAATAGCTATTACACCATACTCTCAATTCATCATATTTTCTGCCTTCAAATTATGAACTCAATGCTATTATAATAGCTTAACTTCAAAATTATGTATAAACAAACAACGGACACCAAACGAATCTAAAGCGAATTATCCTCCGGCCAATACAGGCATTACATATTGTATGACATATATACATACATACATATTGTTTTCAGTGTTTGTCAAAAGAAAGTTTGGATGTGTTAGTGCGCTAAATAATAAATGTAATTCAAATGTAATTAATGTTAATATTACGTACATAAATTAATTTTTAATTGCGGCCACAGCACCACGTACATATGTATATTAATACAAACTATAAACTGCGACAATCTTCTAAATTACATGTGAAATTATCAGTCAAAATCATACATTTTGGATATGATAAAACGTGAATTGCACGCCAGAAGATTTCTTTATCTTTTCCAGTTAAATAAACATCTTTAATTATTGTTTATTAAAAATTAAAAAAAAAAATACAAACAATATAATCTATTCACCATCAATTGAATATAGTTTGTTGATAACAGTTGTATTTCTAAGAAATTAATTCGCGTACGGGTAATCTAGTAATTCAGATTTTCAAAAGAAAACCTGTAACAAATATACATACATACATACATACATACCTACATATATATTTATTACTACAAATTTAAGTGAGTGAGAATGATAAGTAAAATTCAAATAGAATGTGTAAAAAGTGTAGAATTTATAAAAAAATCCAATAGAACAATAATGCTAAATTCAAATAATAAATAATAAAGAAACAAAAAAACGAAAAAGGAATTAAAATATTGCACCAGAGAACTGATATTGAAATATACATACGTATTATTATTATTATTATTATATTAATATTAAATTGAATACCAATAATGGATAAACATAAAACAAACAAAAAGAAAGAAAAAATGTTTAACTTTCGCACGACAATACTTATGACAGTGTTTGTTCTTTTGTCAATGTTACACACTCATACGACTGAGGGTAAAGTTCAAATGATTCATAGACATAATACACGTAACAACAACAACAACAACAATAACGACTATAACAATCATAAAGATAATGCTGATGATGTTATTAAACAAAACCAAAAACATCATCATTATCCTCATCATCATCATCATCATCATCACCACCAACATCCACATTTACATACACATTCACATCATAGCCACCATGAATCTCAGCAGCGGAAATATGCGGCCACACCTATTTTAGAATTTACAACCAGTTCCTCTTCGGCAATACAAAGTGATAATGAGTTTTTAATTAAACAACAACAACAACAACAAAAACAAGAGAACGAACTACAACAACAACAACAACAACAACCAGAGGAAATATCATTTATTAACAACAAGGACGAAGTTTACTATAAAACAATAAAACGAAATAAATTCATATTGTCATCGTCTTCATCGTCTACATCGTCAACAACATCACAACCATCCTTCTCCATTCATCTGATGAAGCAAGATGATAATAATAAAACGAAATCGGAAACTTCAATTTCAAATTCTATAATGGAGCAGCACAAACGCCACAGGCATTATAACAGGTCGATTCCAATGGCTCTATTAAAGCATCATAATACTGGTGCTGACAAAAGTCACAGTGATAGCGGCCGCAATGGCGATAATGTCGACACTGTAATGGTCATAGATCCTTCAGAAAATTCGAAATGGAACATAGCAACTGACCAAAAAATTACTAAAGAAAACGTACAACAGCAACATCCAAATCATCAACAACAACAACAACAACAAAGAATACAAGCTGAAAAATATAAACCAGATTATGACAGGGAACAACATTCTAAACACATTTATGAAGACTACTATAGCGACGATAGCGATGGCGATGGCAGCGAAAAAATTCGTTACGATGAGGAGGATGATACCGACGAAGATGATTATATTGGAGATGATAACGATAACATCTCATACGATGATGAAAAAAGCTTAAGTGATCGTTCTTATGCAAGGATAACTCGTTCCCAAATTGATGTAAGTGCCAATGTATGTATGTATGTAACATGTTACATACTCAATGGAATTCAAAAAACCATCAACAATCTGAACAAAATTGTTCCTTAAATTACTAATATGTACATACATACATACTGTTTTTCTTTAACATGTTTCTCCTTAATTTTTTTTTCCTACATATTAACATTGTTCATTGTAATTATTTTTCGTATCGTAGGTATCGAATTCATATATGTATTCAGTACAGTTCAGACATTTACGCTAAGCGCAGTTAAAATTTAAAATTCTAAAGGGATTGAAGTTGTAATGAAACGTTTTTCGATTACAGTCGAACTTTTATAATTTGAACTTCTCTTAATTAAATTTTCCATAAGTTGAAGTACAGCAACAGCATCTTGGAGAGAAATTCTATCAGGGTTGACTACTTTAACTTGAACTTTCTATAAGTTGAAGTTTTTTTCGACTTCATTTTCTATAAAATAGAATTACAATTACAAATAATTTCATTTAAAATAATTGTAATTGCAATTGGAATTTTATCAATTACGACATAATATTAATAATGCCCGATATTACAATTGGAATTGAATAAATTTTGTTGAAATAAGAAATTTGATTCTGCGGAATACGAATGTCTTGACTACACTCATGTACACGAGAGAGAGAGAGAGAGAGAGAGAAAATGATGTAAATTTTTTACAACGTATTAATTATGAGTCTTAAAGGAGAGAAGAAAACAAACAATTAAGGAAAATAGAAAATCTGTAGTAATGTGATACTACATCACTTCTAAATCTTTAATTACTACATTCATGTGTTGGTTTTTTAGTTTCGAGTTAGAAGTTTCATGGTCTTATGAACAAGTATGTTAGACTATAAACTTCTGCTTAAAAATATTTATTTTAAGGTTCTTTCATTTCAAATCTATTGTAATAACAACGATAATATTTTATATTATTTATATATGTAAATAGGATTATATTTTTTTTAGGAATTTTCTTTTTCTAGAATCATAATTTTCAATATTAAAACCTTTATTCCATTGGATTTTGTTATAATGCAGTGAAGATTTTTCTAGTTTTGTTTTGTTCTGTTTTGGTTTTTTATTTTGTTATTAATTGATTATAAATAGTAATGCATTTATCATCAAAAATCACAACAACACTTTGCTTGGCCAATTTTAATTATTTCAATTTTCGAAGATTACAAGAAAGATCGAAAATGTTTTTTAAAATTATCTATTAAAAGATTTTAGAATATCGTGAAAAATTAAAATGGAAAAGAAGACACACACATACACAATCACACACACAAACACACACACACACACACATACACCCGTACACACATAAATAAAATATATTAATAAATTATGATCGCAACTGCATTGTGAAAGTGGCACTTAATTCATTATTTCCCCTACAATTCTTTGTTGTTTTTCATTGTCTTGCAATTTATCGCTTTCTTTTGTTACAAAAATATTGAAAATGACATGGGTCTTCGGCATTGTTGAAACCAGATTTTCGTAAAGATTATGTACAAACATACCATCCATCGAACACACAAACATATACGGCTATTACAACTGAAAATCACGTAATGAACTTCCAGCGGTTATTATTAGGCCACTCTTTTTCCCCATGTGAATGCGAATGAAAGCGTATGAAAAAAATGTTTACATGCACTCTGAGTGATGTAAATGGAGTGAGTTAAAGGTACATAAAACCAAAATTCCTTTGCTACCGACATCTTCCAAATTTAATTCATTTGTCCGGTTTTTATTTTCATTTGGCAAGTACAAAAAATATAGGTACGTACCCATTAAAATATAAACGCATGAAACGATAATAATGATGAAAACCAGATGGAAACAGAATTATTCAAAATGTTTAAACGTTTCACACTCGTTAGCTGTTCAAGTTTTTTTGGTTTTTTTTTTTAGTCATTGATATGGTTTGTGAGATGGTTTCACTTTTTATTCTGTTGCTGTTGCGAACGCACCGTAATGCGTACGTAAATGGGACGGCTGTTGGTCGACAAAGAGACCGACTGACCAATCAATCGACCACACAGACGCTTTGGAGCAGCAAATACTGGTTAAACGTTTGTAAGAATTATGGAAAAATTGCAAGTAATACACGTATGATCAACGGTTCAAGCTGGAACAGGTTTAATAAATCTTTTATAGATACAAAAAACTATGGGTAGTAAGTGGCTTTCAAAGGAAATTACTTTACATATTCACACCATCAGTAGCCATCCTACTCTACTCATCTCAATTTCTTCGAAAAAATTTTTTTTTTATTTTAATTTAAAAAATGGAAACGTTGCTTTAAAGCTGATACTTAGCTATACTACAGTATGCAGATTATTTGCAGCAAATCTGTGGCATTTGCCTAAAACAAATGACCTGTTGTCTACATAAATGCTCTGGATCATTTGTAAAACTTTAATTGTTTTCCTGCTGCTGCATTTAAATACACTAAATTCACTAATAGATTTGTGTTAAATATTCTGTTGATTGTTGATGCCGCATGTTAGCAGATTTTCTGGCCCTGTACATACATATGTAGATACAATAAACAATTGTTCATTTATTTACACATAGAAAATCGTAAAAATTATTTTTTATTTTTTTTTGCAATTAAAAGAAAAATACACAAGATCCAATTGAAAGACATAGAAATGGAAAAAATTAAAAAAAAATTTAAAAAATTAAAAAAATATTAAATGTTTTATGGGTGTTTATTTCATCATATGTTTAAACTGTTGTGTTTATTTATTTTTGTTTGGTTTTTGTTTTTTGTTATATTTTTTCAGTTTTGGCAAAGTCCCAACCAATTTCGCACTCACTTTTCCGTATCAAATTCATTATTTCATGAATTTGAATTAAACAGATCGAACAGACCGAGGAGTAGTAGCTGAGCTGCTACTATTTCCCCTCATATCGATCGATTATATCCGAAACATTTCTTTTAAATTTCTTTTCAAATTTATTACTGTGTTACTGTTTTGATATTTACATTGCATAGCCAAAACAAAAAATTTAAGACTCAACTTCAACGTACGTAACAATATTCTTCAGTAGGTTTTCATTTTTTTTTTTTTTTCATTTACGTTATTCTCCTAACGTATCACAATAAAATAAAATCCTCCAAAAGTTGTATTGTATGTTTGTAAATTCGCCGTCTAAATAAAACCGAAGTCTAGTTTTACAATGGAACGGAAGAGTTATTTATAAACAATAGTTATAAAAATCGATCAAAGTATATATATATATATGTATATACGTATATACGTATGTATGCATGTATAATGACAATTTATTGTTCTTGACGTTTTCTTGTTCATGCATTTATATTTGAAACTATGTATATTCGGAATTCCATACGTATTTATAATTTTATTCA
The DNA here is from genome assembly GCA_014635995.1 of Sarcophaga peregrina. Taxonomy (NCBI): domain Eukaryota; kingdom Metazoa; phylum Arthropoda; class Insecta; order Diptera; family Sarcophagidae; genus Sarcophaga; species Sarcophaga peregrina. The sequence goes on from CM025791.1 coordinate 660,394, forward strand.
TAAAATAATGGAATTTATTCATCGTTAGTTAATTCGTCGTATACTGTAAAGAGTAGATTTCTTAGTCTGGTATGTTTATTCCTTTGAGTTGAATGAATATGTATGAACTATTAAACAGTATGTCTGTGGTATCGTTTTCATTTCAGTTCTTCGTCTAAACAAACTTTAACATTTGTGTTGCTAATGCTCACTCGCACATGCTAAAATATTTCGCATTTTTGTTAAATAATATCTCGTCTATAAACAATTAGTAATTAAATGGCATGCAGGCGCCTTATACAATTCAATTTTATGCCATAAAAATTTCATTCTACCAATGTTTGTATTAAAGACTGAGTATTTTATGCGAGGAACGTGCAATAATTTACGTTACAATTATAGGGATTAAGAATTAGAGTTAATAAAAAAATATTTCGTATATTTGCCTATTTCAGATGTTTTTTTATTTAGTGTGTTTTAAATGAACAAATAAGACATACACTATTTATTTAGTATACTTTCTGCCAACAGCCTTCTGGCAAAAATTCAGAGAGTAATTGATTGCCATGAAAACCAAACTAAAATCTGTCGTCTTTAAGCTGTAGATCGATCTCTGCACTCAATAACATTCCAGGATCCGTAACCCTGACAAAAGCTTTGCAATGGTCGATAATATTTGTGGGTAAGTTGTTTCAGAAGTCGCCGTAGTCAAGTAGGTAGTGTGTCGGCTTATTAGACGTAAGACCATGGTCCAAACCCCAGGTCAGACATCAAAATGAAAATATGAAAATATTTCTTCAGCGACTGCCTCTCAGCAGATTTCTGGTAAAAATTCTGGGCGTAATTAAAATTGACATGAAAAGCTTTTCAAAAAAATCTGACGTTCGAAGTCGACTTTGTAAGCCATGTACATCTACACCGACTGCAAATGATAATTTAAACATTTCATTTGAAGATTCATTACCAATTGATACATAAAGAGTTTTCCTCTTTTCTTACTTACTTAAATGACCATTTTTCTATTCGTTGGTTTGTATTTTGGACTGACCCCGATCTACTACGAGAATAAAAATAAAAAGTAACAAATATTCCAAATATATAGCCTCCAATTTGTTGAAGTAATTATATATGTATGCCCCAGTAAAATAGTTATTTGTAAATTGTATTTGATTTTTAAATGGGGTTCCCCAATTTAAATTATTTATTGTAAGGTTATCTTTTTCATTAAATTCATAATACGAGTGTAATATTATGGGTGAATCTGCTAACATACAATTAAAAAAAAAAACTAAAAAAAAACAACAAATATAACGTACGAGAAATAAAACCACTTCAAAGTTTGCAAGTGATGTACATACATCATTGATAAGCTAAGTAAACTAAATTCGAATGAGTCTCTCGGAGTGACAATGACTGATTAATAAATCAACATATGTATAGACACATTTAATCCGAAAATTCTTCAGCAATATTGCACAAGCATAATGTCACCGGTCTCTCAACGTCCGACTTAATAATTTAGCCAAATTAATTATACATATATATAGAGTGGGTAAATTAAATATTAGATTTTTTACTTTTTTTACCATGACAACAAGAAATTTCCTATCGGATATGATGATATTCGGCTAGAGATTTTATAAAGTCACACTTTTATTATATTGAAGCGATTAGAGTGGACTATAAAAAATTTAAATTTTCAAATGTCCATTTTAGGATGACTATGCTGATGATGAACCATATCACAATGGAATCAATGATCTTGAAATGCAAAGTGATGCCGCACCTGGGACTTTAACGGAACAGAAATATTTGGAAGTTGGCAGCGAAAGAGCTGTGCAACAAGCAAGAGAACGTTATATTCTGGAACAAAAAAAAACAAGTAAGTTTCAATTTTATATTACCCCAATATGTGTAATTCTATTCTATTCTATCTATATACATATTATGTATGGTATATCTAATTTATGTTGTTCTTCATTATTATATTTCTTTGTAACTCTTCCTTATACATACATACATATGTATGCACGTATGTATGTATGTATGTATGAATTTGTGCATGACACAAAATATTAATAAAAGAGAAAATAATTTTAATTAGAATACATGATATTGACATTGATCAGGGGATTGATATATTTGTATATTTTATATATATTGCAAATTTTATAGCAGTGAATATCATACATATCCATGCATACATACATACGTACATATGTACGTACATATAATAGAATACATAAAACCATGACATTTCTGATATACACTGTAAACGCATTCGGATAATAACTGAATACGAAAAAAAAAAAATAAAATAAAAACAATATGAACAAATAACTCTAATGTTCAGCCAGTTTGAAAAAGCCACAACGAAAAAGAAAAGGCCAGTAAAATTTCTGAATACTTACTTTAGATGATCGTTAAACTGTAATCATTATTAATTTGGATAAATTACTTATGTATGTATGCTTGTAGCACCATAAGCATACTCAATTTCAATACGAGTTTTTATTTATTATTTATATTGTGTATGTATGTATGTATGTATGTATGTCTGTTCGTATATATATATATGTATACATATATACAAACATACAAATGTATAGTAGAGAATGTCTAAATTTTAAGGTCTAGCATTTCTAAATAAATATGTATGTCACTATCAAAATAATCGTAAGTACAGTGGCGTTGTCAAGCCGACTCAAAGAAAAATATGCAATTACGTTGACGTTTTAAATACAGATGCCACGGTTAAAGTGGGTCATTAAAATGGATGCACTTAAATAGTCGTTAAATTTTACTTTCCTAATGATGTTTTACACATGTTGTATTTTGATTGTCTGCCAACATGTCACTAAAGTTACCACAAAAAACAAAAATAAAAAAATAAGGTTCCACTACAGGTTCCACACCACAACACTATGAAATAGTAACTATAAAATTGAATTAGTATTTGGAATCCCCTTATACTATTTATTGCTTATAACGACTGGGCAATTGTCGAAATTTTTATTGAAACAGTACTTGTTCGTTCGATTATCATGCACGTGAATAGTTAGTTCGTTACATTATTTGAATATTGCTCTTTCTGGACATGGTGCAAATATCATAATTACATATATGCTATTATAGCATTAGAATAGCATAATCATTATTAATTTCTTTTTTTAAATTAACGACGTACCAACATATTTGCTCTTCTGTTCTCAACCTTTATTATTGAAACAAAAATTATTTATAAAATAAAGTTTAATGTTACTTACTTGCTTAATATGCCTCATCATCCTGTTGTATCTGTTAATATTATCTATGCGTAGCGGGACCTACAATTTAACAACGATACCGAACAATAGAATTATGAAATTGTGAAAATTGTGGAAGTTATTTACTCTCAGAGTTTTTGCTGGAAGACTGGTGCGATGAGGCCACAGAAAGAAATATTTTTTAAATTTCAATACGTAAAGTCCGAGTACTTAGCTAAAACGCACTTGTATTGTTATTTAATAGTATACTGATTTACAAGACTACAACAATTTTATTATTATTAACATTAAATTCAAGCTTGAGATAAACTTTTATTGTAAAATAAAATATTTTTCTTTATGACTGCGAATTCAATATTCCAATTGTGCAAAGAAATTGTTCTGATAATTCCAAATATTATAAATAAAATGTATTTCACTTGTCAATATTTTGTAGGATGAGCTTCAGCTGGCCTCACAGCAACAACTCTTCCGAGCAACAAACACACCAGCTTTCTAGTTTCTAATAGACTTTCATAGGTCAATTAGAGCATTTTTCAATATTTCCTTCTCGGTAATATGTTACTTAAAGAACTTTATATTTCTGTTATATAAACTCACAAATGTTTGAATTATCTGTTTCGCAAATTTTTTCTCCATGAAATTAAGACTGCTGCTTACTCCGTTTGCTATGCCATTGAGTACGAAGTCAAACTAATATGTACGTTTTCTGCTTTCCTCCAGAGTGTTATTAAAACATTTTACCAATATCTATCAGACTGCTTGCTTTCAACATTTAACTTGTGAGGTACAAAAACGCAGTTTATCAACTGGCCATCGCATATGTAGCTGTCTATCAGCACACGTTTATTAACAAGAGAATAAAGTCATAAAATGTCAGTTATCACGTATTATAGACATTTGCATGAACAAATAGCAATTTTTTGTTCCAAAGAAACCAACCAATATACATATCTGTGTAATCAACTGTATACAGACAGACAGACAAACTTAAAACTGGCCTCACAAGTTGTGATGTTCGTTGCCATAGCTTTAATTTTCCAATGTATGGTGTGACCAAAATGTTTCCCTTCATTTCAATTAATTGAATGAAATCATTGTAGATCCAAAGGATACATTTTGTTATGAATATGAAAAAGTTTCAATTAAAGACAAATCATACATTTAAATTATGATTCAATAAATTAAAATTTTTGCCATAAGCAGTATCGGTAACATAAACTTGACAATAAATTGTTACACCAGATACGCTAGCCGGTCATATATTTAGGTATCTGTGATTATTATATGCAAATATATACATACATACATACATACATATATGCATTGACTGCACTTTTTAATGTAAAAATTGATAAAATAGCCAGATTTAGCATTAATTGTAGTACTACAACCGAGTCTATTCTAAATATACATATCTGTAGGTATCTGTATATTATACAGAATTCTATGTCGACATATATAAGAAGAAACTTTTTTGAATAAAATATTATTAAACGGAACTTCATTTATTACAGGATCTCCACATGAATTGGCAACAGAACATTGGCATCGTATGATTCAAGCTACCAAATGCCGCAAACCTATGCCACGTGTTATACCAGTTTCAAATAACACGTCTAAACGTTATGAACCATATGCAACGATCTTGCATCGATGTGGCGACGACACTGGTTGCTGTGGGTCTACGGCCACTGTATGTACAGTAAAAAGATACGAAACTGTTTTGGTATACGTTTTCGTAAGTATTCCAATATACATATTACACACTCAGGCCTTTATTAAAATTTTATTATTCTTGGTAACAGAATATCACATTTAAAATAAATTATCTAATTATCGAATTTTTTTTTTTTTTTTTGACACCACAAAGGTGTTTATACCCACAACAACTCAGAGTTAATTTAAAATACAAAGGTCCACTATATTCAAATGTTATACACATTACTTAGTGGAATATCCCTTAAGGCTAAGCACTTCATTTAACCCATTTGTAGTTGAATGCATCGGTTATATTTTCTGTTAATATTTGCAGTGTAATTTGAGATTTAATGGCTATATATCCGTTCTCCCACGATCTTCTAAATACTCTCTTCATAGTAGTCATTTAGGGACTTTGTGCAAGAGTATTAACCCAAATAATAAGAGTATTTTAGGATATTTATTGCTCGAGGCCACCATATTGAACCCATTTTCCGAATTATGCAGCAGGACAGATTTAACACATGTCGGAAGAATTTTTTTTCGAATTCAAGACCTTGGATACCTAATGAAATACTTTATTTCCTTAGTCAGTTTGAAGTTTGCGATTAATTCTCCCGAATGGGGACACATCTGATGGACTAAAAAAAAAAAATCTCGAAGTGCACAAAATGCATTTTGAGTTGAACGTCCATTTTCGGAAAAGCTTTTAACAATTTTTATGTGCTGCTCAATTGTGTACTTTTCTACGGTGGAATTTGTCAAAGACTAATACAAGGATATGCCAAATTAAGTTGGACGTTCAGGTGTGCCTTACAATTAACATTGTGCTCTAGGTTGGACCACCCATTATTTTATAATATTCAATACAATTCTGTTACTTACCAGCATATTTTTTATTTCTCCAAAATTCCAAAACTAATACTAAGAAAGAAAATTTAATTTTATCATCATGGAAGAATAGCTGCTGAACTTTATGCATAATATACTGATTGTATGTGTGCAGATATGTACCCTGTAGGTAATGCCAATAGTGAAACTCTACTGACTTACAGTCATTACATAGACATTTAATATGTGCGTGTCATTGAAAATCTACCACTGACGTTAGTACTATTGACTATATAGTGAATATGTACTCCTTTTGGGACCATATATAGACATTGGAACCCATGAATCAATAATACAATTTAGCAATTCTAGTCTCCACTTTTGGTAGTTTTCTGTAGTAAAAGAAGACAATAAAATTTAAATTTTTGTAAATATTTGACATTTAATTAAAAAAAAAAGGTACGATTTCATTTTTATAGACTATAAAATTTAAATTTAAATTTGAAAACTAAAAAGATATTATTAATTCAGTCTCTCTTATTTATATTGGAACATCAAAATAACATTTTTTTTTATTAAAATTAAGTAAAATCATTAATCCTCTTTGGGAGAGTCGTCTTCTTCACGATTTATATCATTTTTATCACTTCTTTGAAATATTTTTCCTGCCCTAAGCTGATTTTACATCTGGATATTAAAAAAACGAAACAAATTGTTGAAATATTACAAATATTTATGAGAATACAAAAAGGCTTTTAGTATCTATTAAGGCCTTAAAAACATTTGATTATTCTTTTTGCAAAAAGAGCCATCAATATTAAAATTTATGTTAATATTTTGGTGAAATATTTCGTTAAGATTTTGTTCTGCATTGATTTCATTTCTCAAATCTATTGAATATAAACAAAAAAATGCAATTTTATTCGTTGAAGTAGTTCCATGAATGAGTTTTCAAAATAGCATCAAATTGTCTCTGTTTTTCTTCAGAGTCGATAGCGAAAAATTCCATAAGATTTGATGCAATTTCATTTTGTTTAACAATAGTGTCCAATATACCAACATTTTGTCTTCTCCCACGAACTATATTTTGGAAAATCAATTTTAGATGACACAGAATATTCAGGCTCCACAAAATTTTCACAATTCACACTTGGACTTATAATTGTATCATTTTCACTACTTTTATTTTCATATAACATTGATTGTTTTTTTTATCTAACGTTTGTAATTTCTTGACAATTTGACGATTGATAATTTTTTTCGATCACAGTGTCACCTTAAAGTCACCAATATAGTAGACAAAACTGTTGTCTTGGAGACACATGTCGACATGTTTCCTTCAGGGTACGTACATACATACATACATACATATGTATGTATATCCATATTGAAGCACATGATGTTATTGGAGAAATATGTAATTTTTAGCTCTTGACAGGAATTTGATAAGTATTGTATCTCAGTTTTCCTTACTTCAATATGAATACTCATATGCACGTACATACATACGTACATATGAATATAAAATAGGGTAAAAATATGGTCACAATGCATTTGCGTTTTGCAATAAACGAAAATGACAAAAATGTGAACGTCTTCTACTAATTTGGCCATGATAACTAGAAGACCCTTTGCTTTAGAGTAAACTTCTCTTATATAAATACGTGTACGTGAGTGTCGTGATTCATTAATAGGAAGAATTTTAATTTTCTACACATTCCTGCACACGTTCAATAAAGACGAGAGACAAGAAATAAAAATGTTTATTCAAATTTATAATATGAATGTGATTCCACTAGAAAAGCAAGAGAAAGAGAAAGACCGGCGTAATAAAGACTTATTTTACACGCCCAAGCTTATTAAGTCATAACTTACCTACCACCGAAGCTGTCAAGACTACTTAATGTGGACTTACTTGACTACAAACGACTGGAGGTCGGTCACACCACTAATGTTAAAACCTAATTGAAGACCAAAAACTAAAATAAAAATAAAACTCTGGTCTCAAAAATTCTGTTGGACAGACAATGGTATTATAAATGCAGAAGTTTTTCATTTTGTGTGTTCGTTCGTCTGTTTACGACTTTGCAGGTAAATACGCATATTTAGTAACATCCAGACAACCGCGCTATTGAAGTGGGTGTGTTCAGTAGCTTATGGTCTTTTAAAAGCCATAATCCGTTTAACTCAGAACGCTGAATGTGAAACACGACCATAAATAATTTCAAACTTGAAAACATTCACATGAGGCATCAACCTACCGAATCGCCAAAGTGGGTATGAGAGCAATACTGCATTGAAATCCCGATAAACGTTTCTGCTAAAACAAACTGGCAGCCGGTATTCTGTACCTTATGTTAAGATGAATTCACACATAACATACAGGGGAATTGCGAGTTCGTTAATATTATTTTCTGCAAACAAACAAATCAAATTTTGTTTTTATTTCTTTTTCTTTTTTGTTTGTTTGTTTTTGTTATCATTTCCGTGGAATTTTAAGCATCACGGATACCTTACGCGAAATGAGAGAAATAATTTTTAATATACATACATACATACATACATACATAAATTTATTGTTTATAACATACGTTGACGTTTTTTGATTTTTTTTATTTTGTTTTTGTTTTTAATTTTTAGTCATACGATTTTAATTATCGAAAAGAGATTGAGGCACTACCAATGCAAAATCATACAGAATGTCATTGTGTAAACCGTGGCAGTTTGCAGCTTGACTCCATACCACGTGATAAGAGGTCTGGTAGCAGGTATTTTAATCATTTCCAACAAAGGCAGAGACAACAGAAGCCACAGTTACAATCACAATTGGATGCACAGTACCAAGAACATCAACAGCCGCAATTGCAAAATTCGCCGGCTTGCAATTGCCCCACGCATTTTAACGTTTTCGAAGAGGATATAGAGCGTCGCGCTCACTTGCCTACACATCGTAGTATCTTTTTTAGAAAATGTCGATGCGATTGTGTGATCAGTAATGCAAATTGTTTACGTTTTAAAAATGGTGAAGAAGGCTTCTCATTGGAAGATCGCAAGTAAGTTTCTCTTTTTACATTTAACCTATTCAAAAACTAGGATAGTATGCTGGATTATTAGCCTCAGGATTACGGGGGGTGCGATTTACACCAGAGAATCTGGTCTGTGATTCTACACTGAGCATACATATTATTAAAGTTACACAGCTCTCATATCATTACAGTTGCAATTGTATTGTAATTAATAAATAAATAAAATCCTTTCATTAAATCAACGGTCGATCACTTATAGCAAGAATGTTGTCCTTTTTCTTTTAATACCGATAATAACAATCTTAAAGTGGTTTTGACTTGCAAAAGTGACAAAATTGCTTAAGTTTTATCCAAATTTCACATTATATATCATAGAGATTATATATCATAAGAATGGGTTATTATAATTAATTACTAAAGACTTTTTCGATATTTTTTAATTTAAATTCTGAAACTCAATTCATATTAGACTGAATAATATTAAAGATTTATTGTTTTCCGTTATTAAAAAAGAAGAAGAAATTTTGAAAATCGGTTCAGATATATTGGAGTAATCAATAAATTTGTGTGTTAAACTAAATATGAGTTCTATTCAATTAAAGTTCCAATTTATACCACATCTAGTTAGTCGTGTGTTTGAAATTATTTTTTTTTTATCGCTCAGTATTATTTGAGTAATAACTTGGTCACGGTTGTAGGGCAAGTAGTGAATGAGAACAAATATTAACAAAAATTGTATTAAACTTGAGTCCGATTGCATTCACAAAAAAGTTAAATCTTTCCTTATGACGTTGATGAGGGCTGTGATACAATTTACATACTAAGAGTCAATTATCCCCTTGCTTGAGGCAGTTATATAATGAGAAATTATTTAAATTTGTCGGCAAACATAAACTATGGATTAATTATGTATGATTATTATCTCTATGTAGTGTAACAAATATAAACATATCGTTTTTTTTTTTTGTATTTTTTAGGTGCATTTTGGAACAAAATTGCAAACCACCAGTTTGTTCATATGGTGACTATAATTTACGTATCGGTCGATGTCCAAATTATAAATCGCATCTTCTGCAAATGTCTTGAATTTTACCAATAAATATAAATAATTAGAAATAGTCATTCATATTACTTGAGGTACTTACTACATACATAAATACATCGTGTTAAAACAGAATATTGTGTAAGAACACATTCATTACTTGAATAAATAACTTGCCATAAGTAATCGCCACAGTATGCGATATTCGATTATGAATAAAAATTATTTTAAAATTACTTCCTTATATAAGTTAAATGTACATGAAAAGATATGAAATATATAAACAATAATTGAACAATTCCAACAATAATTTCCAATAAAACATAAACACATACATACATACATACATACATATATTTATATTATAAGCAAACAGCATTAACATATCATACATACATATATCTATGTACATTACAACGATATATGTATGTACGTAGTATGTACTCCTTCCTATCAAAACTTTTTTGTTCATCTTCTATCCTCGAAGTTAAATCTAGTTTTGCAATTAATGCTCTTCCTCAATGGTTTATTTTGATTGTTTAACACAAAAACAAATCAGAGTTGAAGGCTTTTCTAATATTTTCTATTGCTACTCGTATAAAACGAAATTTAACAAAATATTAACAATAAATTAATGAAAAATAATCGTAAAATTTTAAAAATACACATTCACTTTTGTTTATGAGTAATTCACTAATAAGGTGCTAAAATGATATTGGCCTATTGAGTTATCATTTAAAAACTTTACTATGTAATAAATTTAGAAGAATTATGACTTTGCTGTGCAAGAATTTAAATTTTTATTTTGTAATGTTGGCATTAGTAGACAACCTCATAAGGCTTGAGGTTAACTACGGGATAATCTCGAGGACAGAAGAAAAGTATTCATGATTGTATTTTAATTATTTATTATTATTATTATTATTATTTTTGTTTATATTATGTAATACGATATGAGATATTATATGTATAACGAAAAGAGAAGTGAACTTCCTAATTAATTATTTACTTAATAATAATAAATATATGCATACGTTAGGTATATCATTAGTTTATAATGCTATTTTTATATTTGTTGTTTTTTTTTTTTATTTTTTCATTTTGTATAATAAATACTAGTCAAATGACGACAAGATTATAATGTTGTTGTATTGAATTTAATGAAACGCTATCCAATAAAGATCATCAGAAAAAAAAAAAATATATATAAATATAGTAAGTAGCATTCATAAGGACTGAAATTTATCGCAGGCATTCTAGTCAAGTTCATTTTATTTATTTAACAATGGTAAATTTATTGCCTTCAACTAACAACGCGACACTGTTATGTGAGAAATTTTAGTTTTTGAGAAGCTTTAAATATTTTCATTGAAATTACATATGAAAACAAAACATAATCCAAACACTTATGCTGTAATAAGTAATAATAAGATATTAATAAAATTTGTATTTAAACATGTTGTCACAAATGGAAATATTTAACAAGAAGTTCTCGTATCAATTGAAGTAAAATGAATATCGTTTATGGTTTACAGTAATATTTGGGTACTTTGCCTAATTGTAAATTGATATCAACCTTCGAGGGTTGTGAGAGGCGAATGAAATGTCTGTTCCACCAGTTGGAGTGACTGTGATAAAACATCTGTACTTCATAGATCGGTCTGTACACGAATTATTTACTCATCTAATACAAATTGATTAGTGAAACCATATAGCCTGTTCCTTATAAGATCGATAAAAATCCATAAGAATAAGACATTATATAAGAGGGGAAAGTAAGGAAATATATTATGAACAAATTGTAATGAAAATGTAGAATAAAAATGTAGGATAATGATAGTTTAATTAGCTGCTCAAGCTTAATAATAGTGCAGTTCCACGTTTTATCCAGTAATCGGCTTTTTCGTTACCTGATTTCAAGTCAACTGCTATAACAAAAGACCCTGATCTTTGTGGGTAATAGTAGGTTGGGCAAGGATAAATTCCTTTGGTTTTCTTTTTAAGTTGTTCAACCGGTTTAAAATGTATTACAGGCATTGGAGAAACCAATTCCATAGGAAGCGGTTCACATAGGCATTGATTTTTGCGTAACCAACCAGCGCCTTCCAAAAACATTCCACGTACATATACACCACCCCCTTCACGAATAATCCGAGCAGCGGCTGAATCCTCTTCTACGAATACATAGAAATCCCAGCTCAGTTCATCGATAGGAGTGCGGGTAGCTCTAGCGGAGGTTTGAAGCACAGCGGTAAGGAAGCCAGTTGGAAATGTGAATGACGCCAACCAAAACAATGTTGGAGGCCTCAAAGTCTTAGACCATAAGTAAAAATGTTCAATTCTAAAGATTAAATCTCGAGACCAAGAAGCAAGAGGTTTTTCCGATTGGTATGCTGCAAATTTAAAATAAAATCGATATTACAGAACCCATGTGCATGTAAATTAAAACGTACATTTTAACCAAAACGCTGGAACCCGTCCCTCATAAACAGCCACATAGATGTCTTCCAAATCGGTGCTCATTACCACTAATCCACGAATGCCTTTTTGTAGGTCTCTTAAATGTACCTTCATTGTCCTTAAAAGAATGTTATATCGTTCCATTTCCTGCAACAGAACAACATCCAAAGGGCTGCGATTCAAACCAAGCAGCTTAGCTGTCTGCTCATAATTCAATTCATCAGGTGTACTTTGAGATATATCCTGGACCAAACGTAAAACCTTGGTCTCTTTGCTTTCTCCTTCTGCCGCTGATGTCTGTATCTGCATTGATATTAATGTTTCAAAAAGTAGGCGAGTTTCGCCTATGAGCGAAGCAATATCTGCATTAGAATGTTGACCAAACGCTTCCGGCTTATCAAAACTGGGAAATTGTTGTATGTGATCTTGGTAGGACTGCAAATCACCGTCCAATGGTACGAAATAGTTCGGTAAAGAAGACAATCTAAGAAAAATGATACAATCAGTCCACAAATATGAATCCTGAAATCTGAACGGACACAAGTATGAAATCACCTAAATTTTGGCACTTTATAAGTTTCATTGCAATAAAACTGATTGATATATGTTGTGAGCAATCTGCGATCCCAATCATCAGTAACATGGCCGCCATAATTTACTCCTGCAATTAAGTACTTGAGAGCAGCCCAAGGAGTTTCCTCATACTCGTTTAGATATAAAAGCAATAGAATCTCGGAAATTTCAAAATCGGAATCATTGAAGCTATAGACCACATTCCAGCCTAACTGCAAAAACTTTTTACGCTCCAAGAGGATTGTATGAAAGAAACATAAGGCAAATAAAAGTTTTTTATATTTTCCGGGATCATTTGCTAAAGTAAAGTTAGCCTCATTGACATTACTGTACAATCGTTTCATGTTTGCCTTAATGCCCCTGGGTGGTTCAGTTGTCATTTTAATGGCAATCTGCAATATGGAAATGGGAAAATCTGGATGTGGACTGGAGCTTAGCCACAAACGAAATCGTTTGTGTATTTTCATTGACTGCATAGTAGCAATTATCTTATCTAATGTGGGCATCCAACTAAGCGACAGATGGCAGTTTGCAAGAAAAACCCAATTACCTTCGCGAACACCATCCATGATCATTTTCGTGGCTACCGGAGCTTGACCCTGTCCCAAACTGAGTGAGAAAATGTGCGAAGACATCTTCAATTGATCAGCTAGAGTGAGCAGAGATTGGGTTGGATCAACTCCCGGTGACAAAACAAAAATAAGGGGTGTCTGAGATATCGATTCTTCGAAGGCAACTTTTAGATCCAAAACGGGAGGTTCTACGAAACGTGGCCCCAATGAATTTATTATGAACTGTGTTAGACAAAATTGTACACGATCAGCTCGTAAACACCGCACTACACAAATCTTTTGAAAGTCAGAGAGTTTATCATTCCATTCACCGACAAGATCTTCCACTTCAGGTGTTGTAGTTGCATACCAAACTGAAAAACAAAACAAACAAAAAACCCACTTTACAAAGTTCAGAAACTCTACAAACTTTTGAAATCCTACCCTGCCAAGCCTTTGGATTTTGCTCAAATGAATCGACAATGCCATGAAATCCAGCGACTTTATCCAATTCAGTGATGTTATCCCACGACTGTTCGCTTATCCAATCTGTTTGAAAATGAATTAAATTGATTTATCCATTCATCTAACTAAACACATGTACCACTTACGTGGAGCGGGATTTGGAGGTTGTCCCTGTTTGTCTAGTACAATGCCTCCTTTCAGTATAAAATCATATTCGTCGACGACTAATTTTCCAGAATTCGCCAAAATCTGAGCAGGTCATGTGTATGGAAAACAAAAGCTTGTGCTTTTCAAACAATCCGCGACAGGTATTCTTGTACACCGCATAAGTATGGTAATCGTTTATATTTATTATACGCTCACCGACATTAATGTGCTTAGGGCTTCTTTCAATGGACTGCGTGAATAGGAAGATATACGAAGCCAAAGAGAATACATACATAGGATCGATTTTGAACATATCCATTAGAACGAAAAACAGAATCGATGCTCTTTCTGCGGCAGGCTGATATTCTTGCCGAGCTGTATCAATTTCGATCTCTGTAACTTCAGCTGTACTTAAGGATTCTTTTACTAGCGTAGAGGTTTGTCTGGACTTTTGCAACGTCGCAAATAACTCATCGTCCTCTAAAAGGGAACCTCTGCTTTCGTTTAATAATCTTAGGATTTCGTTGTCTAAATCAATAAGCGTTCTTCGGTTCCGCGCTATTGTCATAACCAACTCGTCTTTTTGTTCTTCCAATACGGGCTTCTCTTTCCGTACAATTATTCCCAGAAGTTGTGCCTGAAGGCCGTCTTGCTTCAAAGCGAAATTAACAATCGTAGTCTTTGAAGAAATTTCTGGTGGATAATGAGGATTTGCAATTTTCGTCGATATGTATAAGCGAAAATTATCATCAAAAGAAATAAATTTATCGTTGAATTTAATATACTTGACGCCGCTCTGAATAGTGTAACTTTTTCGGAGGATAGGATTGATGGCTTGATCTATGTGCTCCCCAACGTTTTGTAATAGGACTGGATTGCCATTTCGAAGAGCTATTTCGAGTGTTTTTAAATAGTCCAACTGGCCAAAGTCGATAACTTTAAGATCATTTTTGCTTTCATTATTTTTTATCCATGTATTGGCTTGCATTTGCGGATCAATTATCAAAGGCCAACGGCTGCCTTTTGTTATGATCACGCCATTTTCTGTACTAAAATCATCTGCTGGTAGACCTTGAATATTCCATTCCCTAACAGTTACAGGGTCAGAGAGAAAGGAAGTTATCTTAAGTTCATCTGTTGCTGGTATTTGTTTATCCTTTATTAACAGAAACCATTTATTCAGTAGAATTTCTCGATATTTTGTATCAAATGGTCCCAAGTAGGATATAAAGGCGGTAGAAATCAGGCAATCACCGGGTAACTTTTCAAATTGTGTATCTAAATTAGCCACAGTCTCAATCCAACGCTCTCTTTCTCCAGACAATGATTCGACCAATATAATGGCTCTTTCCAATTGCTTTCGCAATTTCTCTTCTTTTAATCTCAACTCGTTCAACAGCTCTGTTTTCTCATTCAACTGACGATAGAGCTCAGCAAGCTGTGCGTTAAGCTCTTCAAGTTTAGCTCTTGCAGCCGCTAATAATGCTTGTTTCTCTGCCAGGGTTCTCATAGCATTATCCAACTTTTCCTGTTTTGGTGCGACAATTCTGTATACTTTGGCATAATTTTCAATGGCCATAATCCATTGCATTAACGACTTGCAGGCAACTGAAACTATAGCAACCTTGTCCGGTTCTAGTTCTGGATTTTTTGTATAAATGCCAATTTTTTTTAGAGTTTTATCTGAAACATTGTCCCTGTCAAAATTTTTCAAATCGTTCAAAAACGTTGCTTCTCCCAATACCTTCTTCGCATTTTCCCATGTTGGCTCTTTGCCCAGCAGTATCAATACGGCCTCCATAACTTTTTCAATTTTCATTGGAGGTCTGCCGTAGGACTTAACTTCAGCGACATCTTTCTTATTTAATGCATCCAATGCCTTAACAGCAGCATCTATCATTGGCAGTACAACATCCAAATCAGCTTTGGCGGCGGCTGCCAGCTCTAAGCAAACGGTTTCTTCCTTCCGTATTATAACAGCTTCTTTGTCCACCTTTTCCTTTTGTTCGGTGGCTTCGGCTTTTTGAGTTTCAATAATTGCAATGAACTGTTCGCACTCCACTGTTAGAGCTTTCACTTGTTCGGAACTGATTTTTAGTTCCTCAGACATAATTGAAACTTTTTCCTGCGTTTCAGCAATTTTCGATAGGCCACTTCGTAGTTTATTCGCACTCGATGATATTTCGAATCGTTTCTGCTCCAAGAGGCTTTTAAAACCGCTTACAAGTTGCAAATAATTCAAAGATGTTACATAATTGTGTCGCTTCACTTCCAGCAGCATAATATTTGAAATTTCCATAACATTCGAGTGCATGATCGAAAAGGAGTAGGCTACATCCCTCTGTAAGGTGCTTTCGGTCGTCATTACTAAACTGTCTCTGTGCTTCTCTTCTTCCTTGCCAGGTACAGGGACGTTGATTTTAAATCCAGAAAGAAATGCGTTTGCAACTTCTAGCAAAGCCTCTTGCGACCAGGGCCTGAACCAATTGGGCGTCGTGTTATTAATAAGAGCTGGATATTGACGTATATATGATCGAAAAGTGTCTCCAATAGGGCTCATAGCCAGACCAATATGCATGTTGTCCCTTACGTTCTTCATAAAGAAATTATATAAGGCTTCGGTGGTGAGCTGTACACCGGCCTTTTTTGCAGGTCTTTCCAGTTCATTCTTCAATTCCTCGAATTCATCAGATTTAAAGAGATTAATTTCAGCTGTACTCAACATATTGTTTATTATCTCCAGAAATGTGTCCTCCACTACTTGCTCACCGCTAAATATGAAAACGGTGGCTCTTTGTTTAATGCCCGTTAATTTGTATAAATTTTTCAAATCCTCCTTGAATTCCTGTGTTTTATACTTTTTCGTCACTTCTATTTGAAATACCTCCATTTCTAAAATGTATGATGCCAGCTTAACCAGAACTTGACGACCTGAACCACCGATACCTATATTTAACATATGCCCACGAGGCTGAGAGATAACTCTAACAATTCGTGCAACATGTTCTATAGCCTCTTTGAAAAAAACCAAATTCATACGCGCCATACCGGAGTTGTCGTTGTATTCTGTCATTTGATTGTTGATATAAGTTCTCAATTTATCGAAGGGCATATCCTCGTAGAAGCCTTGCATAGACAAGAATTCACCAAATATGGGCACTATCTTATTGGGACATAGACTATGGAACGTGACTTCCATATGTTTACCCAACACATCATTTATTTCATTTTGAAACCAGCCCTGATCGTTATCATCCACCAGACGGTCGGAAAAAACTCGAAAACATTCGTGAATCCAGAGCCTGAGAAACTGTGCCTTTTTCACCTGTAATTCAGAGGTGCTACGCAGTAAACCTTGAAATACTTTCGATATATCCCTAAGATTGAATAGATAATGAGATTTATTTGGGGTTGGCAGCATTTTATCGACTACATCGTTGTAAATATGTATTGAGGCCTCAGTAATGGAGTGCCATAATTCACGAACTTCGTTTGCGAAAGGTTGTAACTTTTGCTTAATCATTGTACCGAAAATTCGCATAATTACCGCTTCTGATGGAAATGTCAAATTAAGTAGAAAAAATCGACTCATGGTTCGGGAAGAGATAACCTGCCTTCCTCCACCTGGAGGTCCCATTGCAGCCATAAGAAGTGTATTTAAAACATATATTTTCTGTTGATTTCTTCTGTTAAACCAATACTTATAATCGATCCATTGCCTTATCAACTCCAGAGGTGGCTGCGAACCATAAACATCCTTGGCCGGCATATTAAAATCGTCCATAAAGCATATCATCTTCTTCCCACCCACCGGAACAAAGTGAGTTTTTGTTCTCTTTTCTGTTCGACTTTCAATTGACTCTTGTAAACCAGCAGCAGTAGTCTGAGTAAAAAAAAAAAACTAATTCAATAAATTCACCTAACCCATGTTTTTTAAACTATATACATACATGTGTATGTAGTGTATCATGTGAAGGTAACTTTAACATCCGAGTTAATTGTATACACCATACAAATGTAAGTAACCAAACACCCGAATCCATCAGCCAATGTGACTTATAGATCTTGTGATAGTGTAGGCATTAGTTAGTTGCGTTTGCAAGTGTGAACATAAGTGCGCTTAGACGGCAATATTAAGCTTTCTTTCTCTCTCACACTTGTCTATGATAGGGTATCATAACTTAGAGTTTAGTTGTAACAGAGATCTTAGTTTTTTTTTTTATGTGATTTAACATGTTGTTTTAATCATAAGAAAGAGAGCGAAATAGGGATTGTCTATTAGGAGTAGTGACTTGTTGTGTACAGTTAGCTTTGTCTGATAATGTCTGATAAATACCTGGGCTGATATATTGATTGAGAGAGTCGAAAACTTTGTCTTATCACAGGATTCCATTACACTTACAGCCGTCGACGTTTTGCCTGTTCCCACATTACCCACTAGAAGTACTGGATGGTTATCTTGTAAGAGCTTGGCGACCAAGTATTCATATCTTATTGTATCCACAGTTGGTACGATTATTTTATAGAATGGCTCTCTGAAAAAATGCTCTTCTAAAGATGCGTACACATATTTTTATTTAAAAAAAAAAAACAGACTTACTCTTCATCGTACTTCCATGTATCAGACAACTTGTTGTCCCAGGGCATAAAACATTTTTGATTAGGCTCTACGTAGTAATCGTAGACTGTATCTTTAATAGGGAAACTACTATCGAGTTCTCGTATGAAATTATCGATTTTGTTCCGACCAGCCTCATCCACAGTAGCACACACTGACCAAACCAAACAGAACATAAACCACAATTTTGTCATATTTTCCAGCATTTCTTCGTTACCGACAACGATACCGTTTTGTTTTGTAGCAAAGCCTTCCAATAAATTGCACATTGAAATGACAGTATTTAGTTCGTTAGTCTGGACAATTTCTTTGCATTTAGTGCGCTTAAAGTTTAACACTTTGTCGAGGTACTCATTGAAATATTCTGTTACTAGATTAACATATTCAGCTGGCTTCTGTTTTGCTAGCCAAGATTTTATATACGGCTGCCAACCCCAATCCCTGTAGTCGTTGTAAACCATTCCACAACGAGAAACAGTCGCCGGAGAAGCAACAGCCAGGTCAGCCACTTCGAAAAGCAGAGAAACCTGTGCAGGCATTGTAATACGTTCGCTATTGACCAGCGTTAAGAGTTTATTATCGTCCATAACCGAATTCATATTTTCAATCCAGACTGCGTCGACAGGACCATCGAATAATAGCCATTTCTGAGTGGGATCTTCATCGGCACAAATGAGGCGCATTATTGAACTGAGAACACCGTCCAACCATTCGCCAGTAGCCAAATTGTATTCGCCATATAGTTCAGCTAAATTTAAAGCTTTCGGATTAACTGGATGGACTATAACGGCAGGCCATCCAGCTTTTTTATTGTTATTCATGCGCACAAAGGCTCCCTGTAAACATTTCCATGTAACTGATTTGGCGGTGTTTGTGTCTCCAATGATCATCGAAGAGTGACGCTGAGTTTTTCGTTTCATGCAATTCGATAACTTTCTTAATTGCAATTGGTATCAATTGTAATCCATACGACTTTAATTCGTCTTCTATAGCAATCCTAAAGTCACTGTAATCTATTAATGGAATACTAACGCCCGGAAATATGTCGGACATTATACCGATAAACAGAGGTAAGTCATTCGCGGTTAGACGTGCCACGTTCATGTCGTGCATGGCTAAATAAACAACTTCTTCCTCCGAAGCGTTTGAGAGTTGTCTTCTCTTTCTTCCAGCATATCGTAGCAGGGCAACCATGGAGCGTAGACCAAAATCATAGTGAAACTGCTTGGACAATTGCTGCTTAGCTAGTTCATACAGTGTAAAAACTTTACGGGCTAAGCTTCTTGTGTTCATAAAGCCATCTGAAAATAAAGTGTTTTCAGCTATAATGACATTGTCAGGCACCATCATTGAAATTGGGCGAAACATTGACTTTAGATTATCAGGCAGTTCTGTACGGCCAGCATAACCTGGATTCATGGTAATGAACAGACCGACTGTTGGTATTAATTTAATAACTTGACCTTCAAATAAGAATTCGGTTTGTTTAGCCGTTAAAGCTGATATAATTGACAGGATCTGTTGGGCTACCACAGAAAGCACTTCAATATTTATGCGATTAAATTCATCGAAACAACCCCATGATCCGGTTTGGGCCAGACCAGAAAAAATTTTGCCAATGCTCTTGAAATCTAAACCTTCCGAACAGTTTGTAACAATAACCCACATTCCTAACGCCTTGCCTAGATCTTTCACTGTCTCAGTTTTTCCTGTACCAGCCGGACCTTTAGGGCTTCCGCCTCTATATAAATGCAAGGCCGTCGTTAAAGTTATGTAGCAACGGTCTGTTAAGGTGTTATGACAAGTCTGCCGGAATTACCGATGTATTCGTAACCATACCGATGCTCCGTATTAGTTTGTCTAATCAAGCACGTCTCTGAATCCCGCTGCCAATAGAATCTTAGCTGCGAGAACCATTCGAAATGACCCACATCTTTGCAATTGTTTTTGTACATTCGATCAATTACATCTCGGCCATGGATCTCAACAGTTATGAGTGTATTTACCTTCAAACGCATGATTCTCGAAAGATCTTTTCTGCTCATTTCAGATAGTTTTCCTAAAACTTTGCTTTGTTTGCTTTTCAATTTGCGCAACGGCTTCTTTTGATTGACCGTTTTACAATGAATTAAACTTCTCGTACATTCTGTCGTCCAATGAATCAGACATGATGTATTAACTAACTGGCCTGGCCACATTGAAAGCCATTTCTCACGGTTACCTGAAAGCTTTTTCAAAGACGCTCGCGTTAATTTCAATTGATCACGTAGTACAGCGAACATGTATTCCTCAATAACCTTTAGCCATTTCTCCGAAGGCCCATCTATGTAGATAACGTTTAAGAACTCTACATATTCGCCATCGTCTGCATACATGCCCATAGCTTGCCATCGATTGAGAGTTTTACCCACTCTTTTGAGTTCAAGTTTTACCAGATTGTCAAATAACTTCTTTAAATGCACCTGTACTAAGTCGGGCCTCTTGTTATTTCCCAATATTTCTAGTAGATCATCATTCGATATGAAATAAAAGCGAGGAAATTGCTGCCTCTTGGTCTCCAAGTAAATCTCAAGAGCTCGCTGAATGGTCTCTAGACGTTCATCTATTTTATGAAAACGATTAAGTAAGAACGGCGGCCTCTTTAAATGCGTTGCACGTAAAGCAGTCTTTGCGATAAACATTTTTTCACTTATAGCCTTAAACTCCTCGGTAATAAGGTTAAAACGTCTAGCTTCATTGGGCAACTGCTTGCGTATATCTTCACCAGAGAAGATATTTTCCAAATACAACCATTGCCTTTGAACGTTTAAAGCCATTTCGAGAGTTTCTGAGATGTAGGACAATGTTTTTTCCCAATAATCAACAACCACAGCAAATGGCTCAACGAATCGAGTTGCTTTCATAGCCGATATCTGAACCATGTGCTCCTCCAGCAACTGAGTGCATTCATCAACACTTTTTATTTTATAAATTCCATTCTTGTACAGACCCATTTCGAATATCTGTTTTCGCCATATGCTGGCTATATTCTTAATACCATTTTCGATTTGCAATTCCATTGTTGCAGCATTTGAAATATCTTGAATACTCTCTGAATAGGCTTGAAAATCTAATTGTATTATCAGTTCTAAAGTGAAGCTTTTCGCGTTTTCGTCAAACTCTCTATAAATAATTTAAAATAAAAATTAAAAATCCTTTCATATGAAATCAAAGTCGTAAAGACAAACGCCAATGCATGACAATTTATATACGAGTATTATCACTTACACCTGCATTAAGTCTCTAACTCGATCCCAATGTCTTTTGCGCATGCATGGATTTTTCAGGGCTGTAATAAGGGGTAGAGTCCTGCGAAAACCATCTAAATTTTTTGTGGTCACTATTAACATATCCCAACCTCGCGGATAGTACTTCTTATTCAGGGTACTGAACTCTTTATACAAACTAAGCGCAGTATCTTCTAATAAATCGATATTGATTTTCCAAAAATTACCTACTCTCCATTCGTTCCAAGTGTTTTGCCATTCTAAAATCAATTCCCATATACCCTTTACTATCGTCAATTCACTTCCAAGTTTTTTCAAATCCAAATTTTCTGGCTGATTTATATGAAACGTTGCCAGGTCGTTTATTAAACTCTCTTCAAACTTCAGACAGTCTTGTACCTTATCCTCTATAATTCTTAAATATTTTAAAGCGATTTTCGGATTTCTAGAAAGGTATGCGGAAGGAATATAGGCAATATAGTGTAACTAATAATATAAAAGGAGAAATTACTACAACAGGAAAAAGGAAAAATGAAAATTACGTTTGGGATGATGTCGGTAACTTTAACATAAAGTCTGCTAAAAATTCTTTAATAACATTCCGGAATTTCTCCGCCTGTAATAGTAATCCTTGCTTAAAATCTTCCTTCGTATTATCTAACATTTCGCCAGCGTCCGCTAGTTTTTTCAAATAGTTTTCCCAAGTTTGTTGCAAGTTTTGAATTAAGATCTTAACAGAGTCGGATATTTCAATTTGATATTTGTCCAAAACTTTAAACAAATCATATATCGCTGGAAATTCATTCTGTTTGGCTGGAACCTCACTGATTAAACGATCAAATAGTTGGGTAGCTTCGCGAGCCTCTTTAAGCGTACGAGGGACAACAGCTACACGTCTTTCGTTACGCTTCACATAACGATAAATGCCTGAAAGATCAATAACACCTAATTAGACTATTCGAACTTCCATGATTATTTTTGCGCTTACTTTTTACTCTAGAAGCAGACCTTTTAGTTAGCAATTTAATATTTAGAAGCTGCCACTGTTCAATATAGTCGAGCAACGAATTCTTCAACGCTGTCTGGTTAACCATTAAAAAATATACATTTGATATGGGATCTTTTATGGATACAACCTCCGCATGTTCACTGAAGGTCTGAATACTATCTTCATAAACATCAGCCGTTTGATCCGTAACTTCAATTCGCTTTATAAATTCATCCTCGCTCATTTCCCATACCTCACTCAACACGTCCCAGTCCGTAACGTAAACGTCCATTTCTTCCTTGTTGTACTCCACTTCTGCGCATATTTTCGCTTGAATCTCTAAGATAGTAGTATCCGACTTTGTGAGCTCAGAAAATGTTGGGCCAATATGTTCAGCCGGCAGACCCAATCTTTCACTAATCCGTGGAATACTATTTAGGCTATTAATAATACGATTACACATATTCACCATTATTAATTCAATTGTTTGGAAATCCGGCGTCAATGAGATTTTTTTATCCTCAATATCAGCATTAATAATTATTAACGGTGCTGGATTAATATCACCTTCTGAACATAGTGCATGATAAACATTGTTCATAGAGTTGCGAGCGCAAATCATGCAAGCCTCAGCTAACATTTTGTCAAACTGAACGACATAGGTATACCATTCGTTAATCATCTGTTGAAGTAAGAAATAAAGAAACAAAACGTTTACATCGATTATTTTATTCATGCAATAGCAGTAAAGAATTGTTTTTTTTTTCTATAACTTGCGTTTGTTTGGCAACTTAAAAAATGATGTACGACAGGACAGTCTATTCGAATTGATTGCATGTACGCACATCATCTGTATTTTACTCTGTAAAGTTTAATTTGGTATACAAAAAAAAAAAAAAGAAGAAACTTTCCTTAAAAATGTAACTGAAAAATAAGGTGTAATTGAATATTTTAATAGAAATCTTATTCGTCAACCAAAATTAAATCAGGTAATCACATAACGTGAAATAGAACAAAAATAAGTGTTGCCGACCCTTGCCCCTAACAGCGATGGAAGAATATTAAAATGAAGCTGGTGTAACTAATGAGTACATAATGGAATAGTAAAATAAAAAACAAGATTTCAAAACGATTCCTTTAAAAAATATAAGAGTAAAGAGTAAAAAAAAATGGATTTCGTTTAAAAATGTTAGCATTTTAAGCAATTTGCACAGATGGTGGTGAAAGAAGGACCTTTTCTTATCACCTAACCATTTATTTACTCTAATAATACATAGTAGTAATAGTATTTTAGTATTTTTTTTTTTTTTAATACAGATATTTCGTTATTACATATATACATAATTGGCCATTACAACCCTTCAGTCAGGATTACGACTTAGCGTCTCACACCACCTATGTTGTGTGCGTTAATTTTATACATTAGTGGTGGAACCTGCCATACAGGAAATGCGATGGATAGGACAAGGATGCAAAAGGCTAGCATCTTGCGATGTGTATTACAGCTGCCATGTTGATAAGCACGGATTCGGATGCGGATTTGTGGTTAATAAGAGACTTCGTCACCTTGTCTCTGGGTTCACGCCAGTGAACGAAAGAATAGCCACAATCCGCATCAGGGCAAAATTTTACAACATCAACCTAATTTGTGCTCACGCCCCGACGGAAGAAAAGGACGATGTGGTTAAGGATGCCTTCTATGCTAAACTCGAGGACGTATACGATAAGTGCCCGGCCCATGACGCCAAAATCGTCCTCGGGGATTTTAATGCAAAGGTCGGGCATTTGGCCCCACTGTCGGACAGTTCAGCCTCCACGCAAACACTACATCCAATGGTATGAGGCTGATCGATTTCGCCGCGGCGCGTAACATGGTAGTATGTAGTAGCAGGTTTCAGCATCTCGACATTCACAAGGCCACTTGGATGTCCCCCGATCGATCAACATCCAACCAGATCGATCATATTGTGATTGACGGAAGGCACGTGTCCAGTGTACTAGATGTGCGCACATTTAGAGGTCCAAACATCGACTCGGACCACTACCCTGTCGCAGCCAAGTTCCGAGTGCGCATTTGCGCCTCGAGGACTGCGCGCTCTAGTGCACTGCGAAAGCTGGACGTTAAGAAGCTGCGATCACAAAGGACAGCTGAGGCGTTCTCCGCTCAACTCTCTGATAAGCTCCGTCATTCCCCATCCAATCTCAGCGACATTGGCGGATTGTGGGCCAACATCTCCCACTCCTTGCGCAATACTGCGGAAACAGTCCTTGGTTTTGAGCGCCCACCCCAACGAAACCAATGGTACGATGAGGAGTGTCGCGAGGCAGCTGCAGCGAAATACGCCGCATACAGAAAAACGTTGCAGTCGGCCGCTACGCGAGCCATTGTCGAAAATTACAGAGAGAGGAGAAGGGATGAGAGACGCCTTTTCAGACGCAAGAAGAGGGAGCAGGAAAGGCGTGAGCGTGAGGAAGTCGAGATGTACAGATGTAGGAATGACGCTCGAAAATTCTATCAAAAGGTTAAGCGTCTGACCGAGGGGTATAAGCCCGGAGTGTCTTCCTGCAAGGATGAGAATGGAAACCTGGTTACAGATCCGCAAGGGGTGCTGAGGTTGTGGAGGAAACACTTCTCTACTCTGCTGCAAGGCGATGACGACATCAATACCGCCTCTAGAGATGATGTTCCGGACCCGATCGATGATGACGGCGTGGAGATTCCGTCGCCTAGCCATGAAGAGGTAAAAGTCGCGATTATGCGACTTAAAACCAACAAAGCGGCAGGTCCTGATGGCCTTCCCGCTGAATTGTTTAAGACCGGATGTAATGAGTTGGTAGGGCGCATGCACCAGCTCATCTACAAAATATGGCTAGAGGAAAGTATGCCCAACGATTGGAACCTCAGTGTCCTCTGTCCCGTCCTGAAAAAGGGAGACCCTACAATATGCGCCAACTACAGGGGTATAAGCCTTCTCCCTATCGCATATAAGGTTCTTACAGGCGTGTTGTGTGAACGACTGAAGCCACTCGTCAAAACACTGATTGGACCTTATCAGTGCGGCTTCAGACCTGGCAAGTCCACCATCGACCAGATCTTCACACTACGCCAAATCCTGGAAAAGACCCACGAAAATCAAGTCGACACACACCATCTTTTTGTCGATTATAAGGCTGCTTTCGATAGCCCCATAAGGGATCGTGTTTATGCCGCAATGTCTGAGCTCGGTATACCTGCGAAGCTGATAAGGCTATGCAGAATGACGTTGAGCAATTCCTGCAGCTCCGTCAAGGTAGGAATGGACCTCTCCGAACCTTTCGATACCGTGCGAGGTTTCAGACAAGGCGATCCCTTATCATGCGACCTCTTCAACTTCGTCATGGAGAGTGTTCTGCGAAAGGCG
Organism: Sarcophaga peregrina; assembly: GCA_014635995.1. Classification (NCBI taxonomy): domain Eukaryota; kingdom Metazoa; phylum Arthropoda; class Insecta; order Diptera; family Sarcophagidae; genus Sarcophaga; species Sarcophaga peregrina. Next base: position 686,708 of record CM025791.1, read on the forward strand.
GGAGTGCATCGTAATGGCACTATTTTTCAAAAAAGTGTCCAGTTGCTTGCGTACGCTGACGACATCGACATCATAGGGCGTACCAAACGAGATGTCACTGCTGCCTTTAGTGCTATTGAACGGGAGTCTAAGAAGATGGGTTTGGCAGTAAATGAGGGCAAAACGAAGTATATGTTATCGACAAGTAGAGCCGTGCGGCGTATTGATTCACATATTACGGCCGATAACTATACTTTTGATACAGTCAAGGAATTCATTTACCTTGGCTCCGCCGTTACCACCGAAAATGATGTCAGTCTGGAGATCAAGCGCAGGATTACTCTTGCCAACAGGTGCTATTATGGTCTCAATAGGCAATTGAGTAGCAGAGACCTCTCTCGCAAGACGAAACTAATACTCTACAAGACGCTCATCCTACCCGTGCTTCTCTATGGCGCAGAAGCATGGACCCTATTAAGAACTGATGCAGCTGCCTTGAGAGTATTCGAGAGAAAAGTCCTACGTAAGATCTTCGGTCCAGTGCGAGTTGGCGATGATTTTCGCATTCGATTTAACAGTGAGCTGTATGAGCTCCTCAACGACATGGACGTTGTACAGCGTATTAATATCCAGCGGCTGCGCTGGCTCGGCCATGTCGTTCGAATGGAGGAGGATGCTCCGGCGAGACGAGTGTTTGATGCGGGGATCTGCGGAAGTCGGCGAAGAGGACGACCTTGTATCCGTTGGAAGGACCAAATCGAAGAAGCCCTGTCATCGATTGGTGTGACCAATTGGCGTAGGCGCGCAAGAAGCAGAGGCGCCTGGAAGGATGTGTTGCGGCAGGCCGAAATCCGTTAATCGGGTTGTTATGGCCAATTAAGTAAGTAAGTAAGTGGAACCTACAGTTTAAAGTCGACTCCGAACGACAGATTTTTGAGAAGCTTTTCATGGCAATTTTTACTCTCAGAGTCTTTGCCAGAAATCTGCTGAGAGGAAGTCGCCGAAGAAATACTTTTCGTTTTGATGTCTGACCTGGGATTCGAACCCGGGCCGTTCGTCTAATAAGCCAACACACTACCTACTAGACCACGGCGACTTCATTCACATTCATATTTCGTTATTACAACCCTCTAAATTGTTAGTCGTCAAGAAGTGTATAAGAAACCGGTGAATCGACTCATACATTCAAGCGCAAAGTAAATCCAAAATTGAATGAAGTGGTGTTAATAATATACAAACGTCAACCCTTTCCAATGAAATAGTATTTCGAATGGTGAGCAGGGTTTGACCGTTATTGTTTGCGTTTAAAGTTTCTTCAAAATGTAATGATTTCGTGTAATAGCATGGTGTGTTGTGAACTTACCTCCTCGATAACATTTTGAAATTCTTTAAAAACGGCGAATAGTAAATCTATGATTGTGTTGTATAAATTCAAAAGTTGATTTGTTGCTCGCCGATTATATGACGAAACATAATTTTCAAAAGCCGGCAATTCAACGGCACCAAAAAATGTAAACTTTATTAAGTGCGTATCACATATTTGTTCACAGATTCTTGATATATGTAAATTCGCTCTCTTGTAAATGTCCAAAGAGTCTTGCAGTTTCGATGTGTGCTTGGCACAATCCACAATGTACGCATCACTTAACTCGCCACCCCATGTCAGCTTAAAGAGACCGGGAGCAATTTTTCGATCACACGAGTGTATTAAAGCACGAAAGAGCTTTCGCTCTTCCTCTGATAATGCCGTTAATATTCGATTGTAGTCTAGGCATACCGTTATTACGCTATTATAGACAAAATTCAACGTGGCATACTTTTCATACAGTTTACGTATAAATCCGGGAATTTGAAATCCTAGCCTCTCAAAATGTTGTGCCTCTTTGCATATGTTCAAGACAGAACGATCTATGTTGCATTCTAATAAGCCTCGTTTCGTCTTGCTTCTAATTAAAAGCGTACGCTCTAAACGATCGCTCAATGAGACGCCTCCATATTTTCGTGTCCAATCGTCAAATGCTTTTCGCATTGCAGCTTGAAAGTCTTTTTTGACAATTTCAAATTTCGCCAACACGATACTTGCTTCGGGTACTGACGGCAACCAATCTGAATTCTTAAGTCGATCCCTTAACCATTGCAAGCGTTCAATACTAATACGATATGCTATAGCTCGTGACGCGTAATAGTTTAACCACGACTCATGAACGTTGACACGATCCATAAGAGTCTTAGTACTTTCATTCATTTCTGTTAAAAACATATTCCATAGTTTGCTAACCATTCCTAAGTAGGTTCTTCGGATCGTAGTTCGATACGAGTAGAATAGCATTACATTCAGTACTTCCAAGGCTTCTTCAATGTTGCAAACTCTTTGAAAAGCATTAGACATTAATCTCTGTATTGTTTCTTCCAAACTTTGTATGGTTCGCCGATATTTGAGAACTTCTTGATACCAGATATTCTTGTGAACATTTAGAATCAATTCCTTTGAGTCACTTCTTAATCCTTCCAATGTCACTAAAAACTCCTTTTCTACCCTTTCGGCTGTGTTCTCAAATTCAGCGCCATTCGTCCCACCAAAGCGTGGGCGTGGTATTACTTCATTTTCATCGAGACGGGCGAAAACAATCATGGACTCACAAATATCAATAAGATCATTCAATCTTTCAATAAAAGCATCAACATGGTTAAAAATCATGGCATTATCAAGATCCCATCCAACTTTTGGACTCTTGGATCCCAGCTCTTTTGACATTTTATCGTAAATGGCTTTGTATGATAGACAGCAGTCTATTGACATATTGGACATTTTTATGCCAAATCTCGAGTTTCCTTGTAATATAAAGTTCACATTAGTTTGTGATACACAAAAACGTATGATCTGATTGCTTAGGTTTCGGAACAAATTCGTAATTAAATCTTTGCGATTATAGAACGGCGAATTAACCCAGATATATCGAATAAAATTAATAATACGAGGTAATATTGCCGGTACTTCGGCTGGACTTTGGGCTTTGTCGATAAGAGAGCATGGTTCTACTAACAAATGTAGATATTTTATATTTGATTTTGCTTCTTCTACCTCTAAGCGGCATTCGTTTATCAATTCATCAATTTGTTTAATATAAACGGAATGGGATATCCTTAATACGTTTATTATATCTTGCACATCGGATTGATCCAGCTGCGTCTTGATTCCATGGAGAACTTCAACTATTGAATGAAAAACCACAATAAAATCTTACATATATGGCACGCGTAAATACGGTAAATATGAAATAACTTACATCTGTATATCCAGAATTCGTACTCCTCTTCGGGTACTACCAGATCATGCGGTACCACTAGGACTTTATCATTAAGTAAGGTCCGTAATTGGTTTGTCCAGAATACCACGATAGATTCCATATTTTTCACAAATTCTCGATCATGGGCAATATTTTTGTTTGCCATCTGTTTAACCACATATGGCACGTACAATACTGTCATACCGGCCATTTTTGAATTTAAATTCGTAAGATACGACAGGAATTTATCCATTGCCCGGCAAAATCTTGATTTAACATTTTCATTCCAATCAGTATTATTTTGAAATAGTGGAGCATAAACAAATTGTAAAACTTTCAATAAGCAAAGGTCAACATCTTCGTGAATGGTGCCAAAATTAACCTCATCATGGAACCCATCCACCGTAAAAATGAAATTAGGAAGACGACTGAAGTAGACAAGGTCGGATATCGGTGATATAGGAAACCCCAAGCAGGCTGTCAACTTATTTGCATCGTAGAATATTGTTAAAAGTGGTTCATTCACCTCAATCAACCACCGTCTAATTACATCGAGGTTTTCCTCATTCCAATCGCGGTGATCCAAAGCAAACAACACTGTCATACGCTGCACAAAGTCCACTAATTTTTGTAAATCTTCATCTGAATAATTAGGCTTCGGTATATCTGGAACTGTGTCAATCTCCTCCTTAGTATTAGAACCTATTTTAACATATTATTAAACAAAATCATAAATTCCAAATGTCCTACATTACGATACATCACCTTCTACATCGGAAGATTCCACACTATCCAAATCCATTTGGTCGTTCATATCATTATCGGCCATTTTTTTTCTGTCGATATTTTTCAAATAAAAATTACTTTTTAAGAATTTTTTCGACTCAACAACACAAGTCTACTAACGTTTCTGAAATGTAAATCAATATACATGTAGGGCGTACAGGACAAAACCGATATATGTATGTACATGCGGGTATGCATGTATTTAAGTATTAATGCTACAATATGAATAATGAATATGAATATGTACGTATTGATACTCTGGTAAAAGTGTATGCATGGAATAGTCTTACTACTAGACCTTACTTAGTCTGTTTATTATTTATTTAAACATGTGGCTATAGTAACGTGTTTTAATTTCGTAATTTCTTGATTGTATTTTACGTGGCATTGAAAACTACTCCAAAACAATTCAGTTATTTTTATTCCACTGAATAGCGTACTTGCAAAAATTTATTACAGACAAATGTTATTATTTTTCAAAAAAAAAAATTTATTTTCAGAAAAACATTATGAAAATATTATGATGCAAATATTAAATGCATCTTTATTATAAAAAGTAACTAAAGTCTAGTCCCTTTCGATTGAAAACTCTCTCGATAGTATAACAGAAAACCAATATACTATTCTCTGTTCTACTGTAAGAAAATATGACGGGTGATACGTACAATATTTCTATGCTATTAATCGTCATGGAATATTTAGAGCATGACGATGAAATAATGCCAATTCACACTTACTTACTTACTCCAACAACATGTAGATTTTGATTTACGATAATTTATTTCTTAAAGAGGGCTGTTATAATACCTTATGCTTCAGTCCAATCTTAATTTTATTAAGCAATAAGTTGAAATAAAAGTTTATAATTCTAAGGCTACTTAATTAAATATCAGGCCTCTTAATTAAATATCAGGGTTCGTAGAGAAGTGAATCAATAAAATGTACAATAGTTTAGAATAACATACTAAATATTCATACTGTGATGTTATGGCTAAGTAAGTTTATATATGTATGTAGGTATCCTTGGAGATGACGTGTCTTGGTTACATGATAATAACATTATCGTTGCAGAGTTACAAATGCTTTCACCTGATCTTAAACGAATTGACGATTTTGGGTGAAATTTAGTTCTAGGAACAATTTTAAGAGATACGCTGTGAAGTGGAATGGAAATTAGTTGTAGATTGGTAGCTATGGACACAATATTATTCTTCAATTGCATCTTTATGATAGTTTTTCTCTGTTCCTTGTAATGACTAAGTAATCTTTACAGTTTTACTTTCTAATTTAACGTTTGTCATTCCTTGGAATTTTAATTGAATCTCGAATTGACTTACAATTTACATAAAAAAAATCAAAATATTCACATTTTTTATAACAATTGAGGTTAATCTATATACATATGTATGTATGTATGTATGTATGTATGTCTGTTTGTACATATAAATAATATGGATTAAAAATAGAAATATAATAACATTCTGTGTGTATGGCAATTTTCAAACAAATTTTCTTTCCAAACCTGAGCATCAAAACAAAGCCATCAATTCTCAAATAATAAAGTAGATTGAATTTGTGATTTCAGCTTAAGATAAAGAATTTTAAAAATATTTTAACATACTCTACATTATCAGATCTAAGAATCGAAATTTGATCGGCATTTTCATTTTTGTACCCATCCATAATGGTTACAATATTTAATTTGTTATCCTTTTTCCATTTAAGAACAAAAAATGTTACGTTTTCTTTGTATTGACAGAGGTACACTCTATATAAAAAATTACCAAAGTGTTGATGAAATTCAAAAGCGACTGATTGTTTGAAAAGTTCTTCTTGTTACCTCTTCCTTTAAAAATTGAAACTTGTTTTTCTATTAAGTATTTATCCGTTGCAATTAAACATTGATTTGAAATATTCTTAATCATTTCTTGAATCTTATGTACATTTGTATCTCAAATTTCAGTTTCTCTCTCTCTCTATCTCTCTCTCTCTATCTATCTCTTTCTTTCTTAATTGACACATACACATACATACATAAATAAATATTGTATATGTTTATATGTATATGTACATGTTTACTTAAAAGTCCAATTGAATTAGAAATCGAATAGATAGCTGAAGATATTTTTGATGTTGATTCTGTAATTTATACCTAAAATGAACTGCTTTTGATACGAAATGGATTAGAACAACATTAGGATAATTTTAAACATCAAATATTGAGTTTATCGATGTAAATCCAAATCAAGTATGATGAACGTTAAAAAATTACGTACAAAGACATTGAGGTTTGATATGCTAAAGAATTGACAACCGCACAAATTGATTTTTTAAATGCTTTTTTTTTAATTTCAGGCCATTGTTGTCGAGCCGGAACGCTCCGGAACGTCGTTCCACTACTTCATTTTTAGGCAGGAACGCGTTCCGGAACTAAAGATGATTTCTGATAACGAAAAATGGCTGACGTTTTAAAAAAAAAAAAATAAATTAAAAAGAATTGCTAATTTTTTTTTTCTAATTTTTGACGAATTTGTGTATGTATTTTTATAAACAAGGGTTTGAATCGAACTCGAACCGGCTTGTTTTTCCGAACCGGTAAAAAAAAAATTAGCACAACACCACTGTCTACAGGTATCTAAAAAATATTTGATTTGATTGTTTTTATTGTTCTTTTCTTACAGCATCAACCCGATATAATTCATTTTCAACATATAGAACACTTTCCGGTGAAATATAGATTCTGTGGATCCTGTCGCGTAACATATGTATGTGGAACAGAATATCCGTTAAAAAAAGAAATAGCAATCGAAAATACCTCCCATATATAATCGACTCATACTTGTTGGTATACATACTTTTTTTTTGATACAATATTAATGAGAGCAATTCTGTAGCATCCTATAGAGAAATATTGCAGAAGTAAAGAATATGTCACGTTTACTATACGTTGATGTGTATTATTTATTTTTCATAGATTTTTTTTTAAAAAAGTTTATAAGTCAAGTATATAAATTAATTCAAAATAAATTAAATTCTAGCTTAAAACTAATGAAAAATATATATGTATGTATGTATGATATATAGGATTTGTAGAATGACAGCTGCTTGATTAATTATCGTTAGCATTGTTACTCCCTTTGGCACAACACGGACATGAATCCGAGCATGATAATACGTTAGGAATGTCGGAACCAGAATAGGTGTTTGGCTCTTCCAACGTTATACATCTTACCTTCGGAGGACACTTTATGACGACAAGCGCATTACCCTCATCATCAAAGACAGAGAAATCATTGTTAAAATCCCCATATCCTTTTCTATAATTCGAACTCATTATGTATTTGGTGAGACAACATATAATAATCTAGAAGAGGTGATTCGAATTAATCGTAACGTACTAGAAGGAATTGTCGATTTCTCTTACGTCAATTAGAACTGCAATAAATATCAAAATAAATATTATTGTGGTAGCCATAGACAAAAATCTTGTAAATTGTTCCAGACATCCTTCTGTGTTTATATCAGTTAAATTCAAATGTGCGATGTTCCCATTGTCCCTTGCAATTTGTGGAATGTAGTTTTCGTAGCATGACGCGCTAGCATGTTTACAGCAAGCATAAGGAGCTAATGTTTGTTCTGGCCTACAAATGTAAATGATAAGATTAGATCGGTAACAACACTTTTAGAAAATGTAATATATAGATATGTAATAGGTATATAAATATAAATACGTTTCTGTGATTTTATAATCATGATTTTGTTGCTTTTCAATGGTGGACTCCATGTAAATGTATTCTGGATCTACATAGGGATCATAAAATGGAACTTGAAGATCATGTAATGGTTGTGACTTGCTTAGTTCATGAACATTCCTGTTATGTAAATTTCGCGAATGTCGCATCGTCATTGTATTTATATTTTCGGTCATCCATGATGCGCGCATCCAATCTCGATAACCGTGTACACCGCAACATTCTTTTGTATATTGCAATTGATCCCAAAGTAATTTCCATTCTGGATTCACATAATAAATATCTATACCCCTCAATAACACCATTTCAATACCTTCGGCTAAAGCATCACCACTAACGACCAAAGCCCAAGTTGTAAAGCAACCACAAATAACAATTAAGCAACAGAATATTAACCAAACATTCAATAGGAGATGTATGTTTTCAGAATATCGACGTGGCCATATGCTGCTCCACATTGAAAGGCTGCACAAATACAAAACGATCAATTGAAATCCCAGAACGTAAACATTGAAAAACTTTGCCGAAACCATATTGCTTTCTGTTTCCGTCAAAAATGTTCCCAATACCCTTTGATAATATGCACTTGCTCCAATTAGCGCTACACCAATGCATACTTCTAAGATTAAGAGTAAATTGATAAGTAAACGTATCTTGGGAATTGGTTCGTACATTTGTTCATTTGTAACGAAATTGAAGAGCACAATATAAGACAATAATTAAACCCCATATGACCGAAATTTCAATTACATTTCAATTGACAATTTCGTTTAACCCATTCAAATTGTTTTGTTTTCTTCGAAATACATTTTTGGGGCTTTTAAACCTTTAACAGAAAATAAAAAAATACAATTAAACATATTAATGTAAAAATATACTCGTACGTATGTATATACATATGTACTACAATCACAGCTAAGTGCAACTTTAAATAAATCAACATGAAACATACATACATATGTAAGTGTAAGTAAAAACGGATAGCAAAACCAGAATTTTGCAAACATTATTCACGCATGTAGTTAATTATGTAACTTCACATGTAAAGCCAAAAAGTTTGAAATTAACGTTAAATAAACCTTATCTTCCATTCGGATACATAGCCTAGCCTTTCAATTAATACAGTATGTATTCCTATTCTAGAGATCACAATGGTCTCAGTTGAAAATATTGTTTGGATTAAAACATGCATATTATAGCTAAACAAGATAACTTTATGATCGTTTTTATACGCTGCACATTTAACTCTTATCCTTTTCTTTTCTTTCTAAAGTAATGAGAAATTTACTCATGACCAATTTGCCAAAAGTATTGTGTGTATGTGTGTAGACCTGGCTTCTCACACCACTTATGTTGTGTACGTTAATTTAATACATGAGTGACAGGACCTACTGTTTAAAGTCGACTCCGAACCACAGATTTTTGAGGAGCTCTTCATGGCAATTTTATTTATTCTCAGAGTTTTTAGCAGAAATCTGCTGAGAGGAAGAAGTCGCCGAAGAAATATTTTCATATTTTAGTTTTGATATCTGACCTGAGGTTTGAACTCGGGCCATAAGTCTAATAAGCCAACACACTACCTACTAGACTACGGCGAGTTTGGTAGAAATAGTGTAATTAAAACAACAATAATGATTTGATATTATATTATTTTGTAATGCATTTTAATTTAATTTGAAATAAAAATATATAATAAAATGAAATAAAATAAAAATATAATTATTAATTTTAATAACATAATTATTCTCATATTGAATGTTTCATAAATTATTGTTAATTTTCATAAGGACAAATACAGTAGTAATACAAATAATAAATGTAGATGTAAAAAAAAAAAATTACATAGAAATAAAAGCAAATATAATCAGATATTTCTCTTTACAATTTTAGTTTGGTACAATTGTACAGAGATAATAAAAACACTTAAATAATTAAAATAATATGAATAATAACGTCTAAAAGTTTTTTAGACCCGCTCTAACGGAATATTAATATCAACAAAGGAAACAAACTTAAAGCAAAAATGTAAACAGCAAGACCAATAATGTGCCACAAAACTAACAAACGAATATTTTCGTTTCTTAAATAAAAAAAATAAAAAGAAATAAAATTCTTAATAACACAATATTTTAAGGGAGCCTTCTTTTATTTGTTAGTATTATTTAAAAAAAAAAAAAACAAAAACAAAAGAGTATATTCGCAAATAAATTAAATTAAATTTTCTTTCATAATTAGAGAGAGAGAGAGAGATATTTTGTAATGCAATAATTATATATTATTTTATTTTTGCTTTCCTTCTTTATTAATTTTTATTTGTATTACAATTTTTTACATGTGTATGTTTAGTTGGTTTAGCACCGGCATAGGACACTTGCTGCTTCGTTTATTTGAGTTTTATTTTTATGTTCTTTTTCGTTTTTTTTTTTTTTCTTTATATATATATTATTATTATTTATGTATGTATATATCCATATATATATATATATTTATTTTGTTTTTTTTTTTTCAATACAATCAACTTTTAGTCAGTTTTAGTTGTCAAAATCAAATCTGTAATCTTAAGGAATGTAGGATATACATACATACATACATATGTATGTATGTATGTTAGTTCTTTTATAAACCTTTAAAATAGATCAGAAAACGTAATAAACAAAAATTACATGGAGAGCGGTATTCTTGTTTATAGGTTTTCTTTTAATTCGTATTTTTAATTAAATTTAGTTTTTTTTTTTTAATTATTTTGGGAGATTTTTTGTTCTAAAATTTAATGCGTTTGGCTCATGATTAAGTTAAGAAACGAGTTATAATATTACAACTATTTTGTTAAAGTTGATTGTATGGAAGTTAAGACGAAATTGTTTGAAAATTAAATTATTGTTTCACTGTTTACAATACAAAATGTTCCACGATAGCGTACTTAAAACGAAGTGAATATTTTTAATAACTCCAACAATATAATCGTCTTCTATCAAATAGTTATTTTTTTGTATCGTATATACATATGCATATGTATTATGTATATAGTATATATATATATATGTATGTGCGTTCGTTTATAATTTCAGTACAAGAAACAATAATAATAATAAAATTCGAATTTTTGTTTTGCTTTTTATAAGACTAAAAAAAAAAAAGTCGATTTCTGTTCATTATATTCTTTTACCGTCAATGTTACAACACAATTTACGAAATTTAAGACTACATACAAAAGTGAAAAATTTACAATTTTAATTTATCCTAATAAACTAATATCGAGAATCATTATTAATTAAATAATTTTTTTTTTTTTTTACATATCGTATTATGAACTTTTATCTTACAATTTTATTAAGTGGATTCAATAGGCATTTAATGACAATAGATTTATACTGGAGGCGGTCCGTTAGGGTATGACAACATTGGTTCCAAGCTTCTTGCAAAAGTGTTAGAAAACATGCAGGTGTAATCTTCACCGTGGGGTACAAGTGTGGCAACACCCAAAAGCAGTAACATGAGCGCTTGGATGGGCAAAGATGCACGAGCAACTCGTCCTAGGAATCGGGCGCCTCGAGCAAGGACGGTGGTATTTATAACATCGCCATCTGCAGCATCGCCATCGTGTGCGCTGGTTATATATACAAAAAAGGAAACAAATTAGAAAATGATTTTGCTCAAGGTTTTCATAAATTGTGGCCAGTTGCCGCATTGAAAAGTGAATAAATTAAAAACAAATTTTAAAAGTGTTTAATAACGTGCAGAATGTTATTTTTAATCATTGAGCGAATACAAAATAATATTACTAATACAACAATATTTACTTTGCATTTTCAGTGTGAGGTGCGGCGGCCTGCATAGAAGAGGAAGAAGGTAATGTAGTTACAGATTGATCCAAAAGCTGTTTCAAATTAAAAAAAAAAATAATAAAAATTAAATGAAAAATAAATTAAAAATAATAAAATAATAATTCAAAAATAAAAATTGTGACTAATTAATTATTTTATGTATCTACCAATTTTACTTATTCAGAGACCAAGGGATACTTTTTCGGGACAGAAGGTCATGCCGAAGACCTAAGTCCCGAATTTTTACCCAACGGACAATATAACGAATTCATTTCTAAATTTTTAATTAAATAAGTGCATAATATTAATTTTCACTTTAGACGGATCTTTTATTATTTTCTCAAATCGAATTAACGTTTCTAAACTTACCTCATCTGACAGCATATGTAATGATACACCGAGATTGTCACCATCAATGCCTAATACGGCACCAAGTTTTACGATGTAGATGCCTGAGAGACGTCTTAAGGATTGGAGGCGAAAACGAAGATCCGTTAGCCTAGAAAGTGTTCTTAAATTTAATGATTGTGTTGGAAGGCTGTAGTGTTTATAGGTAAATGAGGGGTTAGAATGGGCGGACGAATAAATTTCGAGTTCAAACAAATATTGCAAATAAAAATGTATCAAGATTTTAATGTGAAGGAAATAAACAAAAAACTTAAAAAAGCAACAAATTTTGAAAATGGATTTAATTTTTTTTGCCAGTCGAATGAAATACCTTCGTAGGAAAAAATGCTTACGAATAATGTACAAAATATAATAAATGCGAATAGATCAACATAATTTCATAGATCATAAACGAACATAGATAGAGAAGAAAACTTAGAAGTCATCTAATGTCTTCAAAACTTCCGAATAAAGAACTTCAATGGAAAATAAAATCTAAACGTACATATATTTCTCTTATGAATGAAAGTTTATTTCTTCGAAAATGTTATTAAATTTTGCTATAAGAAAACATGCAATTATAAAATTTCTTAATAACTAAAACTACTCATAAAATATATAAGTATACATACATACATACATACATGACATATGTACATAAGTATCTATACAGCCTATCTCCATATGTTTTATGAGGTATTTATTGTAATTTAAAAAACATTTGTATGGACATACATAAATAATTATGTATTAAGTGTACATTGTCACATATTTGTAATATCAAAACTGTACACATAATAATAATTTTTGATTTTTGATTTTTGAATAACCAATAAGCAAAAAGCAAAAAAGCATCACTACTGAATATGGCAATACGGAAATTCGCTAATATTGAAAATAGCTCTCAACCTCCATTATCAATATTAATTCAAAATTATAAGAGAGTGCTTTTAATTTGGGTGAACGAGTTGTTTTTTTTTTCTTTCTTTTTTTGATAATTGTGTATATAATTCTTGTAATAAGTTACAACTAAACGAATAGACAAACTTTTTGAATCGTATAAATTAACCAAAAATGAAGAAATTTGCTAAAAATACAAGAACAAAGTAAAGTAAAGAAATAAAATTCTCGAAATCATCGCCTTAATTTCAAAGCACTATTACTATTAGATTCTAAGCTACTTTCTAATACAGTATATATTTACTTAATTATATTTCTACTGTTTAAAAACATTTAAAATTCAAACTGCAAAGTTGAATCCCATTTGAAAAAAATTCAATCGTACCGCCCTGTGGCTTTGGCTTTTGTCACACTTACCTGGCATATGTTTGTGAAGATTCAGCTTCTGAGCTTTCTACTGTTTTGAGCAGTTGATCAGCAGCATCCTGTAGACTGACCACTCGAGGTTCACAGCGTTCTAGTTCAGCTCGCAAGTCTTTGAATTTATCAAACTTCCCTTTCAGTATTGTTCGATCTTCTGTCAGGTCGACTGGTTCCGATGCTTTTATGTTAGCCTCAGTTTCCTGAAGCCAAGTACATAACTCGTCAATAATTGAATGGAATTCACTATTGCCCATTAAAGCAGTTTGTAACTGGCCCTGCCATTTTGAAGCGTTAATGCAAACGTTATTCCAGCGTTCATTGTCTTTTTCTAGTCGAGTTCTTAGTTGACGAGCCTTCTCATGATCTAATGTATGTGTTGCTAAATGGTCGCCAACAACGTTTAATGATGAAATTATCGATTTATGACTTTCCAAATCTAAAAGGAATTCACGATGATCTTGCACCACATCTTCGAGTAATTCAATATTAGAAGGAGGCGATGTTTGCGATTTTTGTGTACCTTCCGCGAATTGCAACCATTGCTCAAGACGCCAGAGATCATTATCGATTTGTTGCCAATTGCGTTGAGTACAGAGCGGGCATGTGAGTCGACCGATCTCGCTATAGTAAATGAAACAGAAAATTTAAATTATTTAAGATTTTATTTCGGGTCAAAAATGTTATATACATAGTATAAACGAGTAATTGAATAAAAATAATTTGTATCATTCTTATGGATGATGATACGTATAAGTTTGATGTAAGTATATCCTCCATACGCATATCTATTATAGAGTCAACTTACATTAATCATTGCTGTCTCAAAAATTCAATTTAATATCATCAATAACGGACCTCCACCCATAAAAATCATCTTTCAATTTCAATTTTCCGATCGATTTTCTGGTTTGGATTTCTATACAACGAACTTTAGGGATTGTGTAAATTGACTCTTTAATTTAAAATGAATTACACTATGCGACGAATTAAAAATAAATTAATATACCCAGTTAATGTTTTTTTTTTTTTTTTGTTTAAAACGTCGAACGTCGGTTCACAAATGTTTGAGGAACCAAAAAAATTTGTGCGTAAGGTCCGAAAAAATATTTTTTTTCTTTAAATAATACAAGTTTCGAGGGTTCGAGAAATATAAAGAAATATTTTCGAGTTCTACGCAACAAAACTCACAACCTCACAACACTATGTTATTAGTTGGTTCTATTTTGACTGTCGCACCGTGTTTATCGGTCTACTTAAAATTGTATAAAAACAAATTGAATGTAAAAATAGTACGAATGAAAAACAAAATCACTTCATTAACTGGGAAAGTTTTAAACTAAATGGGGACCAGTTAGGAAATTATTATTTGTTAATGGGAAAATGTGAATGTTAGTGGCATATGATATAAAATGTATAAAGTTGAATAGTTTATGAATTTTAAGAGCAACTTACTGTGTACATTTGTATTTAGAAACAATGGGTAAGTTCCTATAATAACCGTTTAAAGCACAGTGGAATATTGTTTATTTCGTTTGTGTATTGTATGTCATATGTTTTAATAAGCGAAGTGAATTTAAAAAATAAAAAAAGATTAAAGCAACAACAACGATAAGTTAGTATATATGTATGTATTTCCAACACCACAATTGAAAAGACAAAAAAAAAAAAACGTAAAAAAGTTAAAGTATGTACATATGTACGCAAATAAATATTTTTAAAGAATGAAACTAAACTTAAATTTAATATTTTTACCTTGCATTTTGATCGTGTTGCTGGCGCGCCTTCCATTGCGACTGCAAAGTATCGAAGCGCAAAGTTAACTCTGCCACGGTGTCTGTTTGGGCATCTTTGTTCGTTGCATTGCATTCACTTAGTAGTATTTGACTTAAATGTTTGACAAGCTCTGTCGACGATTGAGCATTACCTAAAAGTTTGGACATTTTCTGAGGACCCGGCTTGCGTGTACGATCACAAATAATCTTTTGCAAATCATCTAAATTGGTTTGACATTCTTTAATCGCAGTTTCCAATTCCATTATATAGGCATCTTTGGCCGTTATTGAAGTTTCCCGTACCATAGGAGCTTTGCGCGTCTTACGTTTCGATAAGGTGTCAACTTGAACGCCAGCTTCAGACTCTTCCACCTTAGAAGGCGATATGATATCTTCGACTAACGACACTCCTGACAAAATGGCATTCTTTTCAAACTCAGTTTTCGTTGTGATTAAACGTGTTTGTATTTCGCGCCATAACATCGTAAGTTGTGTGATGAGAGCGGCTGTTGTGTCAAGATCTTCTTTTCTTTTCAGTATTCCTTTGACTTCAGTTCCTAACTTTTCAACAGTTTGCACTTGGTTCTCTGTAGTTTTAAATTTGTTTTCTATGCGTTCGATTCTTTTAAGAATATCTTTATATTCAGAAGCAGATTTTGGCTTGTTCTCATTTAGTTTATCTAAATCGCATTGTAGACGTTGAAGACAATGTACGGCATTGTTTTGGGCTTTCTTAAGATCCCTATATAACGATAAGTCTTTACTGATTGTATCAGTAATAGCATTACACCGTGACTGGAATAGCCGCCATTTTGTTAACATAATTTTTGTAGGCAAGGTAAGCTTTTGAATATTTTCCGAATCAACTCCATAGCAAGATGTTAATTTGGCATATGTTTGTGCCAGTAGAGTAAAGTTACCGACTTGATTCTCTAATTCATTTAGCTGATGTTCAACTAATTGTTGCCTCTCATTAGCATCATCTTTTGACAATTTATCGAGATCTCGTTCTAGATTTGAAATGTTTAATTCTTGGTTTTGTATCCAAAGCTTATTTTCGGTGGTCATTTTTATCAATTGTTGCAACAAATTCCAAACAGTGAGAATACGTTGCTTTCTCTCATTCGACTGACTGCAAACCTGTTTCCATCTCTGTTCAAGATTTTGGGCAGCTAAAGCTAAATTAGCCGTATTCAAATGACTGCGCCAAGCATCGGCATCGTTTAGCAACATTTCAACCAAGTTCAGTACTTCGCCAACGTTACTGCTCTTTTGTTCTATGGACCTCTGTATTTTTTCGTGTTCCCTTAATTTGATTTCAATTACGGGCGGAGTATAAGAATCGAACGTTAATGGTTTTCCCAATTCAGTTTCAACTTCAAACATCCATGACCTTAAGAGGGAGATTCGTTCTTCAAGTCTCAGTAACGTCATCTTCAAATCATTAATTTTGCTTGTACGCTGCTTACATAAATATCGCACACGATCCCATCGATCAATCAAAATGTCACATTTTTCTTGTACGTCTGATTTAATCGATTCACTATGGGTACTACCGTCAGCATATAATTCCATAATTTCACGAGCAGAAGAAAGTAACCATTCCCTGTCACGCTCTCTAAGAGTGAGCTCTGTATTAATTTGTGTTTCCAATTCTTTGGCAAATTCTTCGGGGTTTCCTACTGTTGATATTTCAGTCTTTTCTAAGCGTTCTTCTAATTTGTCCAACCACTTGGATAGCCGATTATATCGACTGTCGAAGTTTGTCACCAGCATTAATCGCTCTTCGATTTTATTTATTAGTGATGAGAGCTCATAGTCAATGTCTGCGTGTTGTTGCCACAATATCCAAAGAGTCTGGCGTAAAGACTTTATATCATAAGGACTGATGCATTCCTTCAGTTCCTCTTGCAAAACGTTAAGGCTCTCCAAAGTAGGCGTACATTTCGATATTTCTATTCTTTGAGTTCTAAGCTGGCTCAGACACTCCTGTATCGAGTCAGATGTAGTTGGTAACGCTGCCTCAGTTTGGGTTATCACTTGTTGAGCGACTGTTAAATGATGCTGCACGTCTGTCAGTTGCTTTTCGTATTTCTCTTCTAAGTCTTTTATTTTTGATAAGAAACCGGACCAGGTATCTAATGCGGCTTTCAAGTTACTGACACGTTGTGCTACACTTGCTTGTTCCATACGAATTGATGTAGCGAGAGCATCATCACAAAACTTTATAAGTTCGTATTGTTGTTGTTTCAGCCTTAGCAGCATTTGTTCCCCCGTTGGAACATTATTGGTGAGCTCATCTAAGCGTTGACGCAGACGTGGCAATCTTTTCAGATGAATATATCTTAACTGCAAAGCATTGCGATCTTTTTCACGTCCCTTCAACCATTCCAACAAGGCCGCTAAATCTTGTCTATATGTATGCCATATAGTCATTCGCCTTTCCAGTTCAATACTGCGTTGAGTTATTCTCGACAATGTTTCGTTATGCATATTTGTCAGCTGTTTAAACTGTTCGCTCACTTCCGGTTCAGCATGTTGTTCAGATTCGGTGTGTGTAGCCAGCACGTTCTGTTGCGATACCATTAGGTTTTCATGGATCTCACACAGATGCTGATGCTCTTTTAAAGCTGTATAGTCTTCAGGTATAGCGCTTGACAGAAATGCATTAACATGTTGAATGTATTGGCGCCATAACCGAAAAGCCTCCGCACTATTTTGCGAGCGTACTAATCGGGCAGACAGTCTATGGTATTCCTGGAATGTGTCTTGAAAGACTTTTTGCCACAACGCCAGAACTTCAATAATTGACGTATCATCTCTTGAGTGGACATCATAAGGCGTTTCGTCAATACTGCGATTCCTCAGCTCTTTTAACTGTTCTTCCGTGTTGGCCAGTGTCTCTAAATGACTTCGCAAAACAGCCAACTGATCTTCACTTTCCTTCGGCGAGCGGGATTCTTGCGAAATATCCTACAATAATTAAAAAGTAGAAAAATAATGATATTTTACCACTTAATCACCACTTCATTTACAATAATTATAATATTTATAATACCAATGATTATTTTTATTTCAGTATACACGCTCTTAAAGCCATAATATTGTAATACTGCTAATGCCTACAAGACGTACGTACTTGCTATTCTTTCTCTTCCACAACAGTTAATAATTTTTGCAGACGTAAAATGACCTCATTGCTAATAATAAGTATTCACAACGAATATGATATGATGTACAACGAAAATGCTTTTTAATACATCCTTTTAAAAAATGCGCGAGTCATTGAAGAGATATATTTGGCAGTGCTTATTCTATAACAATTGGGAAACTGAAAGAAATTATCTTTACAATCGGAAATTAAAACAAAGGACGAACACTATTTGTATGGGAGCTAAACTAAACTGACTGACGTCGAATGTTGTTCTTAAGCCCGAAGTAAATTTTTTTGTTTTTTGTTCATTTGTTCATTTGTTACACGCATTTATGACATGTAATCATGAATCAATCAATAAAAAACAACACGTTGTGACTGTTATAATCCAATATAACACAAACTTCTTTCTAATGGTTAAAAGGATAAAGTTAATTGATATTAACGTTAATTTTTTAAAAACCGTATTGTTTAAATGCAAATACAAATCGTTCAGAACATCAATTCAACAACAACTACGTTGATATTGAATGATTCGAACAAGAAAAGAATTATGAATAAGAAATTTTCACCACTACGTACATAGAATGTTAATTAGTCTCACTTACCTGGCGAACATTTTCAAAGTACTCTTTGGCTTCTGAACAATTTTGTTCAACTTCTTTGCGTTCTCGTTCTTGTGCTTCTGCAACATGAGCAAGCGTCGTAATAGTCTCTTTGCAATTCTCTAAACGTTGACCCAGCTCGTCCAATTCGCCTTGCATGAAATTAGATGCATCTAAACCAATATCTGCAGCAATTTTTGAAACAATATTGCGAAGCTCTAATAGTTTGTCGTCTTGTGCAATTAAATTATCTTGGCAAGTCTGCAATAAAATTGGCGATAAAAGAAAAATACGAGAAATCTAAATTAATAACACAGAGAACACATCCCATTCACTTTTGTCCGAGGAAGACGATTTAAATATAAAATAAATTCTAATATTAGTTCATTATGGGAACACTTCACTTCAAGGAAATTAGTTCGTGGAGCTAAAAATAACTTTAAAAGCGATAGTGAAAGTGCTTAGTGAAAAAAGGAATAATTGTGTAGTAAAAGTGGTTTATTCGTTACAATATAATCTTTTTTTATTTGTTTATTTTTTATTTTGTTAGCTTGTATGTATTAAGATTTAATTATACGTATACATATTTTATATAGTATTTGTAGTGTATAGTGCAGGTGCTCCACTTTTAACTATGAATGTTTCGATAATATTTAATTAAATTATCGATTTTTCTCACATTGTTCTTGGAACGAATGTACATACTATTCAATAGTATGCAATAGTCTTTTCTGCCACTTTTGTTTGCAGTTGAAAACAACAGATAATTACTGTATTTTTAGGATACGTAAATTTGGCCCGAGAGGGCAACATAAATGTCTACATAGTGTGTAGAATACTAATTTAAATTGCAAACAATAAAAGAGATTTTGTTCTGCTTTCTTAACATTGAGACTGATAAGAAGTGATTACAGATTTTAATAAGAAATCGTTTTAAACTTTTCGCTCTCACTGAAGAGCAGATGAGAAAGGGAGAAAAATATGAATAAATTTATTTTTGATTTCAATTGAACACTTACCTTGGCATGCTGTATAGAATCCAAAGGTTTATTAAACGTCTTTACAGTTTCCATTTGTTGTTCAATATAATTTTTGACTTGAGCTGAAGCGTTGCGATATTTGTGCCAAAGTTCTACAGCACGTTGATAACGTGTACACAGTGTCTGTAAATTATCGGAAGTGTCATTCCATGCTACAACAGCTTCTTGAACTGCCGACTCAATTTGTTCCACAATTTGTAAGTCACAAGTTTCGATTAGAGGCTTTGCTGATGCCTGTAAATCGTCTAACAAAGTCTCGCGATTTTGTAAATCGCCAGCGAGTCCCTTTAGGAGATTAAAATAAAAATACGATTACGTTTTAAATACAATTGTTTGTTGTTGCTAAATTGTTGTTAAATTAAAAGAGAAATATTTATCCACATATGCATGTATGCATATACATACATACATAAGTATGTATATATATTTGATGATAGTTCCGATTCCTCTCTAACACGTCCGTTTTGATTAATAGTTCTTAAAACACTGAACGATTTACTCTTTTTCTTTATTCTTTGCCTTACAACAATTCTAAATATGAAATATTTTTGCTCTCCTTCGAAATACCTTTATCAGTTTATTTCTCTAGCTATTGTAAGTGTTACGAAACTCTCTCACTCTCTTCATTTTTTTTTTTTTTTCGTGTTTCTTTTTAATAAATAAATTTAAAAACACAACAATATTGCAATAAATTTTTAAAATATTACAACTACACGAATACTTAAGAGAGCCGAACTAATGTTATTTCAGTTTGGAACATAGTCGCCCGTACTTATAAGGTTTCATGGTGAAGCGAATGACCACCAGACGGTTATTAAAGTAATAACGTACACGCAAAACGTATACGTGAGGGTACCTAAATAAATGCCACAGAAAATTTTACTTTCTCTCGCTCTCTCTCTCTCTCTCTCTCTCTCTTCGACTTATTGATAGCTGCTCAAAATTACGCATAGTATAGTTTCGTTAAATGTCTGAACATTTTCAAGTGATTATTGTCGAATTTAACGGTTTATATTTGTACTATTTTGGTTATGGGAAGTGTTTAGTGCCAAATGTCTGCTTTGTTCGTTTGTCTGTTAATCGCCCACACTTTGCATATTGATGGCATATGCATATTCTCATTTTTATTGGTGTTGATATTGTTTACATGCGTATACAGACAGTAGTAGAGAAAGGCTATTAACAAATAAGAACACAAAATAGAAAAATTAATCGAAATGCAAACAGAAACCTAAAGAAAAATAGGTAGTAGGTAGTTTAAGGTTGTGATTACTGCTTTAAAATGTTGGTAGGAGAAAAGTAAAAAAAACTTGTAGAAACAAGACTGAAAACGGAGTTGTTTACTCATTTCGCTTACAATATTTAGGTACGAAGGCTGGTATATATTTATTTACTGAAAGATGTACTTCTAACTACTATCTTTTAGGCATTAAAGGCAATTTCTCCTTTGAATTTGAAAACTAAGATCGGACGTTAATATGAAGAATCGAAATTACTAAAAATTTAATCGAAATTGCAATGTATAAAAAAATGTTTATCTAAGAATTTACCTCTAGACGTTCAGTCGCTTTACGTAGACGCTCGTAATCTACTTGTCCGTGCACTTTCAGTAGCTCCATCATAAAATCGGTTTCTTGAACAGAATTATGGACTTGGTCCAGTTGCTTCTCGTAGCGCATCCACAGAGCTAAGCGATTACGCAATATTGTCATAATATTGGTGCATTTGCTTTCGAGAAATGCATGGTCATCTTGCAATTGGGATATATCACGTTCAAGTTTAAGAGGAGAAATGGACATTTTAAGGCGCATGGGGAGTGTGTGTAACATCTGACGGATGCGCATAATTTCCTGCCATGCACCCATTAGCTCTTCGCCGACATTCTGGCAGTCAAGAACTGCTTTCTCAATAGTGTCGCTATCTAATTTTTCGGCGTTTTCGCATTCATCTAATATAACCGAAAGTTTAGCTTGATGCTTACGTAAATTGGAAGTTCCATCTTGAATAGCGATTAATTGCTGTCGTAAGACAGAGGCTCCTTCGAGTTCTTCTGCAATTTGAGTAGAAATTTTATGCGATAGTCCAAAAAGCTCTCCTATTTTTTCGGGTTCAATTGCTGGTTCCTGTAAACCAATTCTGCCCAATTCATTGCCGATAAAGCCAACACGCGTTCTTAGCACTTGTATGCGTTCTATGTAGAGACATAGTTCTTCGTCATTCTTGATGACACCTTTCATGCTAGTCATAGTTAAATAGATTTCCTGGAGTTCCCGTTCAAGTAATTTAAGTTTATCGTCTGGTGCTACATCTTCAGATGAAAGCGATCGCACAATCTTATTCTGTATACGTTCTATATTCTCTGCAACGGCATTGCATCTATCCTCCAACTGGGCGTGGAACTGTCTCTGTAACATTTCATCCGCCAATGGTATGATTTGAAGTGATTTCTCAAAACTATTGCCTGCTTCCGTCCGTATGCTATTGTGCATTTCGAATTGTGCTTTTATTTCCCAAAATTGCCGCATATGCTCGATGGGCTGTTCAAGTGGATACTCAGGAATTTGTATCATTTTTAATTCTTTTTCACTTTCTCGCACAAAAGACTCCATTCTGTCTGTCTGATTGCAATACTGGGTCCATACTTCTTTAAAGACCAGAAGCCGATGTAAATATACCGATACCTCTTCGCGCAATTTTAATAGGACAATCAGAGCGTCATTAGTTTCTTCGACTAAATTCGGAGCCTGAATTAGATCTTGTAATTTGTTAGCAATATTAGAAAGATTGGTCATCTTTACGTAATGATGAGAAATGTCTTGGCTAAGCGATTGATAGAGAGTTGTGTATTGATCATAATCAGCAGAGGTGACTGCTGAAAGATCTGGAACTCTTTGCTGAGCGACTTGTAACCACTGATGTTCATCCCTCATCCCTTTTTCTAGAACCGTCCATTTTGAGGCGGCTTGAACAAGTTTAGATGATCTTTCAGATGCCTTTTCTAAAAGGATATTTGCTCTACTATATAACTCCTTGTGCAATTCTGAATGCTTCTCTCTTGTCTCACTATCAATGTTTTCTTCTAGTGACTCAAGCATCGCTCTACAGTGGCTAAGGTTCACGAAGAATTTACGATGTTTCTGGACCTCATTATTCAATTGTTCCAAAGAGCTAGAAACTATCGGACTCTCCACCAATTTATCGGCCAAAACTGTAATGTTGGTAAATTCCTTCAAGGTTTGTTCGTACTCATCAGCTAATGATTGTAATTGAATTAAGCGATCACGTTCTGCAAAAATGTTATTATTGAGATTGCGACAAGATTCATACGCTGTGTATATATCTTGTGGTACTTTTTTTCCTGGAAAATCTCTTTGGAAAGCCCTAGCATTTAGCATTAACTGTGAAATCTGTGTTATTGTTGAATTATTTTGCAACTCTAAATCCTCTAACGATGCCAGTTTCTGTTTCAGAGTGGTTTCTTGATTAGTTATAACTTCATAACGATCTTGTAAGTCATCAAAAAGTCCCAAGGTGCGATGAACTAAAACAATGAAACTGTTCCACTTGTCAAGATCCTTCATATCCTGCACTTGATTATCATGTGTTTTTTCCTCTACAGCGCTAATATGCACCTTTAGCGTATCTAAACATTGTTGCACCTCTGGTTGATTTGATCTCCGATTCTTTGTCAAGACGTTTTCCAAATGATTTACGCTTTGTCCTATAACGGTTAGCTCTTCGTTAAGGTCATTATAATTTTTAAGCTTCTCCTCCGAAGGTCCGTCATTCGTTTGCTGCTTAATTAAATACACACGGTATTCAATAGTCTCCAACCAAGTTGAAATTTTCTCAATGACTGTTATTACTGTTGTTTGGATTTTAATTTCGTCAATATTAGAAACTGCAGATTCCAATTCATCCAATGTCCTGTTTACATCTTGAATTCTTTGTTCTGTTGGTATTTCTTGAATTTGATGGGACAGAGTAGCCAAATGCAAAACGTTGCTAAGGGGAGTTGGTTGGATTTCAATCTCATTCTTCTGTTTTAATCTACCACCAATTATAATGGTTTGTTGACCTGGATAATAGGGCAGACTTTCGAATGTGATAAGGGACTGAGAGGCGTCCTTAACTTGTTGGGCGTATGAAGTAACAGGAGCAGTGCTCTTCCAAAGTCCCTCTACGTCTATATTTGATGGTGCATTATCTGGTCCTGGTGTTATAGGAACAAAAATTTCTTCAGTAGGTGAGGATACTTCTTCGATCGTGACGGTGGAAGTAGGTCTACTGCGAGATTTAGAACTTTGCTGAGATGTTATACTAACTTTATTTTGTTCGCTAACACGCATTGGAATATCAGGGAACTCTTCAATTACGGTAGTTTTTGTTATTTGAAGTTGAACAGATTGGGGCTTCTCATCTGTCTGTTGTACGGCTGTAATCGGTTCAGTTTCTCTATTTTCATCTAGCTCCAGATGAACATTTAATTGTGGCAATTTCGGGAATGATTCTTCAAGAAATGATTTATCTAAGGATTGTGCATCAATTGTTTGGATGTGTTCGTGCACTAAGGGTTGACTTTCTGATATATCCGAATCAGCGGGTATGGTAATTGTAGTTTGAATCTCTATGTCATAAGGCTGCAACTGTGGTATTGAGTTGTTTTCAAAAGCAGATTCAATAGAACTTATACCTTCTCTAATGGGGGAAGTTTGTGTGTCTGCCGTGGATGTAAGCAACAATTCAGTAGTTGAAGTTTGCTGATCTTTCAAATCTCTGGAACCCAATTCTACCTCTTGGGTTTCTCTCAGTGTTTGCACAGACGAGTGTTGAATAATTTTGGCATCCGTAATCGTGCCGTGTTCGTTGGTTTCTATATTTTTCTCGGGCAGTTCAAATGTAATATCTGTTACGAGCTCTTTGACAAGAGGGTTCACAATGTCAGATAATATTTCTTTCGAATTTTGGATGGAATCTGGGATATTGGTTTGAAGTTGCTGTTCTAAAGTTCTAATTACACACGTTTGACTAGATGTGTGCAAAACGTCTGGTTTATGCTCAAATTCTTCAGTTTGAACCTCTGTGGTCAGTTTATCAACTAAAGCGCCTGGGGTTTCCTCTGATTTTACTAAATTTTCTGTTTGTACTTCTGATTCATTTCTCTTAACTACAGGTGTTTGAGACTCTGATGCTTTAATTTCGGGCATAACATCAGTTATAGTTTGAATCGATATCTCTTCATAACACGGACGATGTTGCGGTGATGTTTGAACTTCTTTCACCTCTAACACAGGTGCATCATCTATTGTGTCCTTTTCGACTCGTTCATGCGGTGATGTTTGCTGTTCTTCGTCCTTTATGAAGGATAACTCGACAATATTAATAGGTTTGATTATTTCCTTGTGGGGCTCCAAAGACTGCGATTCCGATTCGGGTGACAAAATAGCCTCCTCGATGACTTTAACTGGAGTGTCAATCGATATCGATATACTTGCAACATTACTATCTGCTTCAATTTCTTCTATTTTCTCTTCCATTACTTTGTTATCGGATTTCATGCTCTGAGAGATTGTTGTGTCATCATGTTCTAGTGAAGACAATGCCACGTGAGTGTCATCATCATCATCGGTAATTTTTATGGGCTGTTTTTTCTTATTGCGCTTCTTTAATCTGCATTTCAGATCAGGATCAGATTGATCGGTAACGCTTTTGTCTTCAGGCTCATAACCTCTACCAGAAATAGCAGACGTTTCTTCTAGTTCTAGCTGTGGTTTCTCTAATTCGTCAGAACCAGATCCAGAGCCTCTGGCGACAGTTCTTTCTTCTACTTTTGTTAAACAATCAATATTTTCGACAATCTCTGTTGGTGGATCTTTTATTTTCTTTTTCTTTTTAATCCGCTTTGAATCATGTTCAGGTTTAGCATTGGATTCAGTAACGGCAGTTTCAACAATCGACATTGTGACTTTAGGTGGACTATAAGGCTCCTCAGTAAATTGAGGTTCTGTTACATTAAACGTAAGCAAACTCGCCCCATTACCTTTTATGGTTGGCGCCGTCATAGTTATTATTGATCCTGTTGCTTCGCCGGCAATAAAAAGCTTTGTCGTTGCTTTTATATCCAACTTAGGCTTTTCTTGTACCGCTCCACTATACGATGGCGTTCTATCAGAAGTTTCATCCGTAAAATCATCAGCTTGTGTCTCAGGTAATAATTTGTTTTTCACCATATAATGTGATATTTCCTCTGCCTCGGATATGGGTCTAGATACACCCGGCAAAGTTGTTTCAACGGTTTTCTTAATAATAGTTATTGTTGCATTCTCCGCGGTTTGTTCCGCATCAGAATGTGTTTGCTCAAGATCTTTCGGTAATACTTCAGTTTGTGTAACGTTGTGCTCAGGTTCGAACAGCTTATCTTTCGATGCTGGTCTCTCAGACTCTTCGAATTTGTCTAGTACAGTTTTGGGAGTTTTTATTAGAGACTGTGTTTCTGCTTTAAGGAATTCAACTACCAAATCCGAGTTGTTTTCAGATTTTGATGCTGGTATAATGTCGTGTATTTCATGTTCAATAAATTTATTGAATGTGTCGTCAATATTTTGAGGTGTTGCCTTGTCTGCTACCACAATATTCGATGGAAGTTCTTTGGTTTTCGTATGATGCTGAATACGTTTATCAAATTCATATTTTTCTAATGAAACTGGATAACCAGTTTCTTCACAAATTGGCCAAATTTGTTGAGCATTGCCTTTTTCTGTAAGAGGAGCAGTTAATAAATCAGTGTGTTCAGAAAATTCAATGTCAGTGGGCTGCAGGTGGTGTTGAATTGGCCATATTTCTTGCAGATCTTCTACGTTTGGCTCCTTCTTTTTAATTTTTATAACTGAAATAGTGTTAACAGTCTTGTTTGAATCCATGTTATCAGGTCGTATCTCTACTACTGTGTTTGCGTTATTTTCAATTTCTACTGTAGGTGCAGGTAAATCAACAATTTCTACTTGTGCATGTATAAGGCTTTCTGAACTTTCTGATTTTAGTAGCTGTTGTTGTGTGGCGTGTTCTGTAGTTGTAGTGGTCATTATGGAAGAATCAATATTAAATACCTGTGGGTGAGTATTTTTTGAACTATCAGGAGTATCAGTCGATATTTCCTGTATAACAACATTAGGTTGCTGAATTACACCTTGAAATTCTTCCTCAGTTACCACTTTACCCTCAACTGTACGTATAATATTTAGACGAACATCGGGACTTGTTTCTTCTATTGTCATCTCGACTTCTTCCGGTTCTTCAACAATCTCTTCAGTTATATGCTCTTTGCCATCTATTACGACAATGCGTTTAATAATTTTTCGTGTTTTTCGAATAATCTTTCGTGTCACTTGTTCCACTACTGCTGTTACATTACCTTGTATATCTTTTTCGCCTAATAAAATCTGTTCCTGTTCCTGTTTCTCTACAGTTGGGGTCATTTCGAATTCTTGTATTACAATATTTTCCGGATTTGAACCATCAATTAAAGTACCACGAGTTTGTTCGGTAACTATTGTGCTGTAACCGGTTTTATCGTCGCCACTTTTTTCTACAGTCCTAATGTTCTCAAGATTCACTTGATCAGTTGATTGCACTTTTATATTGCCTGCACCATCTGTAACAGTGTCGATTGTGGAAATTTGTTGCTGTTGTACAATTTCTTGCCGCGTATTTGCAACTGTTTTCAAAATAAAATGTTTAGATCCATCTGGCCCAACAACCACCTCAGTAGTGGTGTTGTCGGGCTCAATGAAGGTTGTTTCAAAAACTTGAGGAACATTCTTTAGTATTAACTCCGTTGAACGTTCAACATTTTTTTGTGGCCTTTTATGATATCGTGCCTCAATTTCGACATTTTCGGGGACCTCAGATAATTCCACATTGGCTACTGTGTCAATTTGAATCAGATTTTCGCCATCTGGTTTTTGAATTTGCGTAATAGTAATGTTCTCAGTAGGTTTTAAGCACTTTTGAGTTTGCATCGATATTTCAGTAGTTTCTATTGGAGCTGCTGTGTTAATCGGGAAACTAGTCTGGGCTTCCATTGAAGCATATTCTTTAGGTTCATGTTTTGCAACACCTAGGCTAACTGAAGTTTGGGTCTCTACCGTATTGGCCACTGCTGCGGCAATTTCTTCCTCCTCAGGCATTGGACTAGAGCCAACAGTACTAGAGTTAGATATATTGGATTCACTAGATACACGCCCTGGGGGTTGAATCTGTTGTTCAGCAAATATTCTTTTACGTTGCTCCTCCTCCTGTTTTGATCGTCTCAGCTCAACAATTCTCGTCTCAATTGTATATATCCGTTTGGTGGCAACAGTGATTTGTTCCCTTATTATGGATATAACATATTGCAATTGCTCAATCAATGTACTGGCAAGATCTGCTATATCTTCATGGGTTAGCAAAGCCTTTGTTTTTTCTACCAGATCCTCCAAAGATTGCTGACGATCCTTAAGAGTTCTTAACAGGTTTTGACTCTTTTCCACTTGCGACTTTAAAGCGGGTTCATCAACAGGGCTATCCGACGTTAACTCTAACTCTTTAAGTTCTTGCGTAACGTCTTTAATCCAGTCTTCAATATTAGATAAATGTTGCTGGTATTCTTCCAATTCCTTAGTGCGCTTCTTCTGTGCATGTACAGCATTCTAAAGACAAAACAAAATTATATTTTAAATGAAATAAATTATGTTTTCTTCATTTCAGCTTAAGTGCCAAGAATACCTACCGCTATCATTGTGATTCCTTGCTGTGTACGTCTTAGAAGTAAATCAATACGATCGGTTATTTCATTCAAAAGTCTTTCAGTTGCAGGATCTATAGGTAAAGTTTGACTTAATGTTTTAAGTCTCTGTGCCTCTTGTTCTTGGTACTCCAAATTTTCCTGGATAATCTATAGGACCATCACAAGTGAAGACAAATAAATTATTACAATAATCAGAATTCTACGAAAGCTTTTGCAATCCCTATATATTTAATAACTACTACGATCGATACAAATACATGTCAAATGTCAAAAATACCTACTTTAATCCTACATTACATACATACTATGTATAAGTCCTTATCGCTAAAAATTCTCTATTCAGTGTATGTATGTATGTATGTGAATTGTGTTAAGTTGTTAATTTGATAATAATTGATCTTATTAAATGAACAATAATAATAAAAATTAATTTGTTTAGTTAACTATTCACATATGTAAGTCTTCATTTTAGCAAAATTTCAAACAAATTAACTTTTTAGTGTGAAAAAAAAAAATGTTTTTTTGTTTTTTTTTTCTTAAAAGTAATTCATTTGTTGGGATGCAGTGCATTAGATTGTCTTATTATTACAATATTTGAGATGGCTTGGTTAAAATAGCAAAAATAATATAAAAAAAAAAATATATAAGAAGAATATTAGAGAAGAACGAAATAAATTTACCTTTAAGCCCTGCAGCATACCATCCAAATTTTGCTGCGGCAAATAGGCTATGGCTCCTTCGACTGTCGTTAGCGATTGAAGCAATTCGTCAACCTCTTGATTTATAATGTCCTATATGGGTGATTTTAATTTATTATTTATGAAAAAGTATACTAGATACATACATATATGTATGTCTGCACAGCACATACATATGTATGACAGGTTATAGAATGATATTTATGATATTTATGATATTTATTTATAAACGAGACATAAATTTATAAATTTTGTTTTGTTTTGTTTTTAGCGTACAAAATGACACACCAATCAAAACGTTTATGATAAATTAAATTTTTTTAATTTAACAATAGGACAGAGATAATATTAATAAATATTTACAATATATATACATAATTAATTAATGTAAAAAAAAAAAGAAATAGAAAAAACAGGGCTCGAAAAGTAATGCTATTTTAATTTTATTTATTTGTACAGCCTGCATAAATAATATCGCAATAATATGTTTGATATTTTTTTTTTTTTAAATGCGGTATTAACAAAATTCATGCAAATTTAAAACGTATTTTGTAGTTCGATAGGCAAATGCGAAAAGAGGGAATCACTTTGAATTAAAAATTATAAATAAACATTATTAGAACACAGTATTACATACATACATATAAGTATGTAATTCAGTGAAGGACGGCCTTTTTAATGAATCAATGAAGAAAACAACTTAATGAGCTACACTATTTGTTTGTTTGTTTTTTTGATTTTTTAATGGAAATACGAATTTTATGCGCTTCACTTTCCGTATGAATTTTTACATTTATTTTAACCAAAAACTGTGTACAGACTAAAATTTCAAAATAATAAAACTTATGACTTTCGGCAAATACATATATTAGATGTAATTCTACATAAATGCCAAAATGCGAACAACCGCAATGGTATAGATACATACATATATACATACATACATATGTATATGTATATAAGTATGTGTTAAATATATAATATGTCGCCTATTGAAAAATATGCAATAGAGATACTTTTATATGGATACCTTAATACACAAAAGTTCTAACTTATGCTGTCTTAATACAGGATTGATTGAAAAACAAACAAACAAAAAAACATAAGGAATTACATTGGAGTATAAAATATCAAAAAAAATAATAATAATAATATAATATAAAAAGAAATTAGTTGCATTTTGATATACTCGTATTATGGTAACATCATCCATCATATAGTGCCCTATGTATGATGAATATATTTCTGGTGATCTATTTTCTTCATTTTTGTTTTTATAAATTGTGTCTAGTTATCTGAATAGGATATATTATACGCAAATATATTTGACACAATTAATGTGTAAGTGTGCGTTGGTACATGAAATGCAAAACCTTCTTATTATACTTTCAATAATTTTACATACATTGGAGAATTTTCCTCAGTAAAATAAATAAAAAAAAATAACGCTGTGATTAATTAATATTATTAATATTTAGAAGAAATTTAATCTGAAGTACTAAATCGTTTCTATTTCATATAAAATCATTAAAATGTTTATTAGGTCGATTTGCGCTTCAGATGACGATATGTTGTAATCTTTGCAACGTCTAAAGTTGTAAAGAATTTAAACGAATTTTGTATGCAAAAAAGTGTGACATTATCGAGTGAGCGCCAATTCGTTAGTGAAATGATTTTGTTTTTTTTTTTTTGTTTTCTTTAAGGAACGAAAAATTGTGAAACTTGTGTTCAAGGATTTTTGTTTGTTTCTTAATTTATTTGACAACTATCGCCTACTCAAAGTGAAATAGATAAACATGCTTTGTTTCATTTGTTTGGGTTAAATTATTATTATTATTACTTTTTTTTCTTGTTAGTTTTATTAATTTTATTATGATCGAGATTTAGTTCTAGTTTTCTATTCTATATTATGCATAATAACGAAGGCAAATGTGTATTATTGTCAATTAGTACAAATAAAAACTTAAAGGTAAACATATTAATTAAGTTTTAATACAAATAGTTACGTGCCAAAATTATTAAAATTGTATTATTAAAGATAATAAGGAATAAAAAAAACTTTGAAAATGACTTTTGAATTGTTAAAGTTAATCACAATTAATAAACCAGACTTATAATTATTTTTTGCATGTCTTTTTAATAGTTTACAATAAGTTAAAACTGATACAAAAGTTGCGTGTATCTTTAAAATAAAAAAAAAACAAAGGAAAAAAATTCAAACCAAAATAGAAATTAAATGAAAATCATAATAAAACAAAATACTTTATATAAATAAATAATTAATATGCATGAATATATATATATATATGTACATATATATATATGTATATACAGATATAAAAATAAGTAAGTAATAGTTAAGTAATTTTGAGGTAATTTTAAATGGTGTGAATGAAGACTGTGAATGATTTGATTATGTTTGTTTTCATTCATTACACCAATTAAAACGATTTAAAAGCCATAAACACAGACCAAAACCACAAATAAAAGCGGTTATTAAAATAATTAGCAAGAAACGTATGCTCATCGTGATTATCACCTTTGCCTCTTGATGATGTTGTTGGGGGGCAAGTTCTACGCCAGATATGGTAGCGGTTGTAGTTACAGTTGTTGTTGTAGTTGTACGTCTAATCAGTGTCGGCTCAGGTGGTTGGGATATTAACTGTGGTTTAAACACCTCATCTGTGACCGTAGTTGTAGTTGTAGTTGTTTCAGTTTTTGGCACTGAAGTTGATGATGAAGACGCTACCAGTGTTGGAAGCTCCTGTTGCATTTGGCGCTGTAAGGTTGATTCTGTGGACGTAGCGACTGCAGTTGTGGTTGTAGTACGCGGTTCGGCTGAATCCGTCAATGTCGGTGACAAAGTGATTTTAGCAGACTCCACGTTAACTTCTTTGGTTGTAACTGATGCTGGAGAAGCTGCTTCAGTCGATGAAGTCAATGTATCAACAATTGGTGACAACAATGCCCCAGCAGTTGCTGTTGTTGCTGTTACATTTGTTGTATGGATCGTTTTTAGAGTTTCAGATGCCACATTTGTTAGAGTGGTAGTAGAATTAGCTATTGGAGTTAGTGTACAAGCGAGACTTACATTTTCAATAGTAGGACTGTTAGGAATGGATGGGACCTGGGAAGGGGTTTCAGAAATTGGGAATATTTTTGGAACATTTTCCGTTCGTATAATTGTTTTAGAACTGAGTTCAGATGGTGTAGCAGTAGTTTTGGACTCTACATTACTAATAGAAATTGAAAATTCCTTAGTACTTTTATCGTCTAATGCTAGATATGAACTTTGGTCCCTCCAATGGCCTATACCGCCGGGCAAATCAGTAGACATATACTGCGATGAGCAAGAACCTTGATAACCGCCTCTACTTATGTCATGTTCAGGCGTCGGAGTAACATGACCACTACTATCACTACCGGGACCACCTTTATGGTCGTCGTCATCTTTCGGTTTACGTATATCTGGTACGTCAATTTTATTTTCATCATTTGCGTCATTATCATCGTCATCGTCATCGTCGTCTTCGTCATCGTCATCATCGTCAATGTCACAGTTATTAGTTTCCCCTATCTTTTCAACTCTCTTTTCTAGCTCGTTGAAATTTGCCTTTTCGTCCGTCTCATTCCTTTCATCATTAGCGGTTAATGTTTCAGTAACTATCGCACTTTGAATTTCACTTGTTTTAATTTCATACGCTGCCGCTGGCCAACTATCTATAGACAAATTAAAGCATAGTTCATCGACATTATTTCTTTTCTCTAAACCTATGTCCACAATGGGGCTTAATAGTTCAGTATTAATATTATCAATAGCACTTAAAGACAACACTGTTTCTTTGGATTCAATGGCCGGATACTTTGTTGATTCTGATACAAACATCAGCGATGCCCACGACGCTTCTTGACGCACATATTGGTAATAACTTGTAAGCTTTCGGAAATTATCTTCAAACAGATATAGTAGGAATGGAATTTCTTCTGTAAATAACTCGTGAGACGAAATTTTGCTATGCAGAGAAATATTTGTTTCAGATTCATTTTTAACTAGAGGCTGAATTTCATCTTTTTTAGACAGAACCCAATTTTTTTCGAAGTTGCTGCATGAAGGTATGGCATTGAATGTTAGATCATTTTCTAAATTTCGAACAAATACGTCATGATGCAAGCCTTTCGCATTTTCCACCATATTTTCAGTCTCACCTAATTCTGGCTCACATTCGACAACTGGACGCTGTTTTTGGATGTCCTGTAATGCGTATTCGTAAATCTCATATTTAGTTGTCCAATATTTATTGACTTCATTATAAAGGTTATTTCTTAATTCATCCTGTTGTAATTCCTTCATTTCAGTGTCCGTAACAACAATCCAGTCGTCATGAGGAATTGTTTCAGATAGATTGGATTTTTCTTCCAGTTCTGGAACTAACGGCAACTCAGCGTTTGTAGCGAAAATGCTTGAAATATGCGAATCTTGGGCTCTCACATTTTCATCTGATTTATACGTGTGACTCGTAACGGTTGTTGTTACGTATGACGTATCGATGGAGAGATCCTTGTGAGTTGTTACAGTAGTAGCAAGGTATGCTGGAAAATCTACATCTTTTTGCGATAAGTCATCATCTAATTGTGGCTTCGGTTCCTGGAAGTCTGTCATTTTGCTAACAACAATTGATGACCAGGACACAGGTTCATTATCAATGTCCGAAACTAATTCATCGGTTTTGAAAACCTTTGTATCAGTTTTAATAACGGCAGACCACGATGTCGGGGTTTCAGTAGGCGATTTTACTGGAACTTCTTGCTCTGTGAATTCCGATTTAACAACATCGCTGTCTTGTTCTTTTTTTATTGTAGCCGACCAATAAGAAGTTTGTGAAAGGAAATCATGTTCCTCCTTCGGAAGACTTTCTGTTTCTGTAAATTGTTTTGCTAATTTTTCTGGCAATTTGATTCCGCAATCGGAAATTAACTCGATGATTTCGCTAGGTTCACTGTTACGTTCAATATATGTTAAACTTTCTATTGTATTGCTCGCGACATTGATGTCATCGATAGATACCATAGGTTCTGTGTGTTCAACAGCATAATCAATTGTTTCTACATGTCCATCAGGGAAACCTGTAGTTGCAGATTGGTCACTTTCTAAAGAAGCTATTATCTTTGCAGGTTCGGTATAATTAGTTTCTTCTGTTTTAACGAAGGCCGCCGACGAATTTGCTGTTTCAACAGAAGAGCTAACTGGAATTGTGTTGTTTTCAGGTGTCTTTGAACGATCCTCATTCTTGGGAGTTACACTGTCCTTGTCTTCGAAGTCTTTCAGTTTAGAATAATCTTCGAAAAGAGATTTTCTGCTGGGCGATATACTAACGCATTCAGTTTTCTTTTTCGGTTTTTGTTTCTGTTTCTTTTCTTTTTTCTCGAGATCAATTTTCACGCTGATTATAGATTTATCATGGCCAGGCAATATGTCTTTTAGCTCCGATTTATTTACGACATTTTCAGTTTCAGAAATAACGCGAATTTTTTGTTCTGGCTCTGGAACATTTTGTGCAGCGATGGCAGCCCATGACATACCTGATTGGATTGTAACAGCCCTCTGATGAACTTCATTATCTACATTTGCTGGCTCTATAATTTCCACCGATTTAACACTTTGGGATAATAACATAGGCTCATCTTTAAGATCTTTTTGGATTTTATATTGTCGAGAGGTTTTGTCTGACTTTCTGGATTGACATGAACGGGATCTTGACCGATTTGAATTTGAACGTGATCTAGATGTGACTGTTTGCCACGTAAGTGACTCGCCCAAGTCCGTAGATTGTCTATCAACCTCAGTCACTTTAATAGTAGGCCTTTGCTGTTTGCGTGATGGTCTAGTGAAAGATGCTGCTGAAATATCTTCTTCCGGTTCTGATTGAGATGCGATTAACGCTTCCTCTGCGGTATCTTTTTGTACAATTACAGGCCATGAGGCGGGCTCTCTGGGTGATGATTGTTCGGTATCGGATTCAATCATATCTCGCCATGTCATTGATGATGGTTCTTCTGACGAAGCCCACCGATCCTCTTTGAGATCACTAACGATTCTTTCAATGGCGGAAACCATTTCTGTTGACTCTAGTAAGGAATTGGGCGTTACAGTTAGATCTTCACCAACACGAACTTCTTCTCTGTTTTCGGAATCTCCAATATGCAGAATGTTTGCTCCCGAAATACCCAATTCAGTTGTAGCATCCGACTTAGTGCTTTTCGGAGGTGTAGACGTATAAGATTCTTTAACTTCTTCAGTAAGTCCAGATTTCTTTACAACTTCTGCATAAGTTTCTGTTAATGACCATACGGACTGCTTTGGAATTGTTTGTATAGTAGTAATAATACTTTCTGTTGTAGACTGTTGAGAAACACCAGGTGTTGGAGGGCTGCTAAACTCATCAGAATATAGTTTTTCACTATGTTTGGATTGACCTTCTTTCCGATCGATTGTCTTTTTTCTTTTCAGTTTTGATTCAGTATTTTCGGTAACAGTCTTTGCCTGTGGAAGCTGATTTTTACTAACAGGTGCTGACGGAATATCATCTTGTTTCGTCTCAATTACGTTATCAGTTTCATTAACCTGCACTTCCTTCTGAACATTCTGAGAGCTTTGAATTTCTTTCTGGATCAAATTAGCAGTAGATTCTGCAATGTCATCTTTTTCCTTCAACACCGAAGACCATGACATAGAAAATGGCTCAGTCGTTGTTAAAGATGTTTGCGATATAGTGTCAATTGTAGCGTTAGCTATTTCTTTTGGAGAATCATTTAAGATTTCTGATGTAAACCGTTTTTGTGGCAGTGTATCGATAGTCTTTTTGGATTTCTTTTCTTTTTGTTTTTTCAGTTTTTTTCTTTCCTCGTTCGAATTTATGGTTTCCTGTAATTGTTGAGTTTGACCCACAACAGTTGGAGACCAAGTTTCAGCCAGTTCTTCACTTTCGTCAATAACTTTTACCACTGAGGGTTCATCTGCTTCTTGTATAGTATCGGGTTGTTCTGGCATTGTTGAAAGTACACTTGTTTTCTGGATTAATGTTTTCTTTGTGTCCGAAGTAACGTTTTTAGAAATATTACTTTCTTCTTCTGTTGATTGGATATCCTCTTGAGTTACAAGAGCAACAGGTTTTTCTAAGATTGGATTTTCTTTCAAAACTGCTGCCCAAGACATGGTGAATGGAGTGCCTATCATTGGAATAGTTTCACTAGTTTTAGTTTGGGCTTCTTCTTCAGATTTTGAAAAGTTTGTTGCTTCAGTTTTAACATTATGTTTTGGAGAAGACACTACAATTTCTGATGAAAGCAATTTTTGTGGTGAAGTATCCGTTGATTTCTTATATGATCTGTCTTTTTGTTTTTTTGATTTCTTCTTTTCTTCCTTTAATTCTCCAGTCAGATCTTGGTTAGCATCGGACTTTATGCTTTCTTGTAATTCGTGCGTTTGGTCAACAACAGTCGCAGACCAAGATTTTGAAAAATTTAAATTAAACTGAGTTTTAGTCTCATCTACGTCATGCGGCATTGTTGAATAAATATCATTATGAATCAGTTTCTCTTTTTTGGTAAATATTGTTTCTTCAGAGGATTGGACTCCTTCATCTGTAATATCGTCCTGTTGTTCTACCATTGCTGGTAGTATATCGGTCTGAATTAATGTCTTCCTTATGTCCGAAGTAGCGTTTTTAGAAATCCTGGCTTCTTCTTCTTCTGTCTTATTTAGTTTTCTGGTTTCTGTTGATTGATCGTGACTTACTATTTCTGTTTTGTCTAAAATTGTTCCAGCCTTTTCTGTAATTTGCTCGTATAGCTGGGATTCGTTGTTAATAAAAGCAATAGAAGCTTCTTTAATGTCAGTTTTTTCTAAGACTGGATTTTCTTTTAAAACTGCTGCCCAAGACATGGTG
Source organism: Sarcophaga peregrina (assembly GCA_014635995.1). Taxonomy (NCBI): domain Eukaryota; kingdom Metazoa; phylum Arthropoda; class Insecta; order Diptera; family Sarcophagidae; genus Sarcophaga; species Sarcophaga peregrina. Next base: position 724,046 of record CM025791.1, read on the forward strand.
AACGGAGTAGTTATCAATGGTGTTTTATTGTCAGTTTTCGGTTGAGATTTTACTTCAGCTTTTGACTGTTTTGCTGAATCAGTTTTAACTTTGTCTTTTTGAGAAGACGCTACAATTTCTGGTGAAAATACTTTTTGAGCTGGAGTATCTGTTGTCTTCTTAGAGTGTTTATCTTTTTGTTTTTTCAATTTCTTTCTTTCCTCTTTAAATATTCCATGTAACTCCTGGGTAACATGGGACTGAGTTTCTACTAAGTGCTGAGGTTGATCAGGTTCGTCAACAGTTGCAGGTGGGAACTGTGTTAAATTTGAGTTAGGCTCCTGTGACACCGTTGAATAAATATTAGTTTCAATTTTACCGAGATCTGTTCCTTTAAGTGACTCATTCCCTTCTGCATCATTGCTCTGTTGATTATTAATTACTTCTGGCACTGTCGAAAGCTTATCAGCCTGAGACACTGATTCCTTTATGTCGGAAACAATTTTTTCAGAGCTGTCGCCGCTATCTTCTTCAGCCTTTCTCACTTGCACCGACGTTGTTTCATCTAAAACAGTCTCGATTTTTTCTGAAATTTGTTCAATTAGTTGAATTTCATTGTTAATGACGTCATCAGAAGATTTTTTAATATTCTGTTCATCCAAGATTGGATTTTCTTTCAAAACTGCTGCCCAAGACATGGTGGTTGCGACATTTAGACCTGGAGATGTTTTTAAATTTTGATCAGTTACGTCCTGTGTTGGTATTACTGGAATTTCCTTTTCAGGATTTGGCACACAATTTTCGTTTGTCTTATTATCAGATGAGCTGTCTTCTGGAACATCTAGCGTCTTTTTGTCCTCTTTAGGTTCCTTGGTTTGATCTTGATTTGTTTGGAGATTCACAGTCGATTGATTCACGGTGTAAAGTTGTTGCTCAACTTCGGCTGCCGCTACCGACCAGGAACGAATATAATTTTTAGAAATTGTAGATTCTATTTCCCTATTAAAGCCAACATTTTCCTTTGCGAATACTTCGAAGGATTCAACTTCCTTGTCCGCATACTGTGTTTCTTGTTTGCTATCTCTATCGGTGTTTTCATCAGTCGGTTTTGGTTTTCTTTCAGAATCATTATCACCATCTGTTTGGTCTGCAACAGGTTGTAGATGTTTAATAGTATCTGAGAGTAACTTTTCAGCTTTCTGATCTTCAGTAGGTTCTTCTGTTTTCAATACCTGAACATTAGTAGCAATCTTTTCATTCTGGATTTCTGTGAGCTGATCCTCACCGGAATCAGTAGCATTTTCAATCTTTTTATCTGTGCTAATTTTTTCTTCAGTAGGACTCTCTTCCGAAAATCCTATTGACATCACTGTTTGTTCGTCATCAACTGAAATTTCAGGATCATTTTCAGGTTTCTTGGTATTTGATGCAAACGGCTCTAAAGAAACTTCGAATGGTTTCTTTACGTCAACTTCTACATTTTCAACTTTGTTTAGTTTTTGAGAGACTTTATTAGGTTCGTTGAATACAATTTCTTCTGAAGAAGAAAATATGATTTGATCTCCTGGTAATGTGGAGATCTTATGTTCGTCAATTGACTCCGAATGAATGGAGTGCTCATCAGTGGGCAATTTGTATTCAATATCGTCAAGCTTCTCAGGGTTTTCTATAGTTTCGTGTAGATTGCTTTCTGTAGTTTCAGCTGATGGATGCTTCGATAGTAGTTGTTCCGGTAAAATTTCTGTCTTCTTAAATCCACTGATTGATTCAGTTTCAACTAGAGGGTCTTTTCTTACTTCTTCACTTCTAATTAAACCTCCTTTATCTTGAGATACAAATGACTCTAACGGGGTTGGGTACTGTAATGTCTCCGAACTAATAGTGCTAGAAGTAGTTTGCTCAAATGACTCCGTATGTAAGTCAGAATCGTTGGCGTCCAGATCAATGGGTACTACAGAACTATCTGCAGATAAGTCAGCCTCTTCACATTGTTCTACAGATTGGTGTAGATTACTTTCGTCATTTTCATTAGAAGATTGCTTCGTCAATAATTGTTCTGGTAAGATTACTGCTTTCTGGATTTCATTAATTTCTTGATTTTCAACTAATGGAACTTTTCTTACTTCTTCAGTTCTTATTAAATCTCGTTTATCTTGAGATACATATAGTTCCAGCGGGGTTAAAAAGTGTGAAGTATCCAACGTACTATGGTTTGAATCTGAAGATGTTGTCTTTGTATCAAGAACTTTTGGTTCCTCTTCATCCAAAATAATTTCTTGATTTTCAACTAATGGAACTTCTCTTACTTCTTCAGTTCTTATTAAATCTTGTTTATCTAGAGATACAAATGGTTCCAGAGGGGTTGAAAAGTGTGGGGTGTCCAACGTAGTATTGCTTGAATCTGAAGATGTCGTCTTTGTATCAAGATCATTTGGTTCCTCTTCATCTAAAATTTCGGCCCATGACTTTACTTGTTCATTGGTTTCACTTTGGAGAGCCGTCTTTATTTTATTCGAGTCCTTTGGAGTGGAGACCTCTTGTTTTTTCAACGTTCCTTCTACAAGGTCACTTACGGGAACAACATTTGAAGTTTTTATAGAAACTAAATTACTGCCATCAGTACTTTGCTTTTGTGCCTTTGATTTCTTTTCCTTTTTAGTTTTGCTCTTGTGTTGTACATGTCGTTCGCTAAATAATTCTTTTTCGTGTGTTATCATTTCTTTAGCAGATTTTTCTTTTTCTCTTATTTCGAAAATCTTAGGATGTGCTTGCTGCTCTTTTTGAATGAAATCAGATGTCGTCTTTTTGGTGTCGAAAACACTTTTCACCGTCGTATCAACAAATTTTTTATTCATATTTTCCTTTAAAATATCTGACCACGTTTTCCCAGAACTGATTTCAGTTTTCTCGTGTGACGATTTTGGCAGGACTTCACTTTCGTATAAACCAGATGCTTGGTTTATTACATTTTCATTTGATTCATCGTCACTAATAAGTTCAGACCACGGCTTTTCCACAATTGCGTCAGGAATGGCCTGAGTAATGTCTAACAGTTTACCTTCATTTTCATTAGGTAATTTAGCATTTACATTATCTACTGGTGTAAGCGCTTTGTGCGGCAGGGATTCAGTTGAGGTTGGTTGAGCTATTGTGTTTCTATTTTTGCGTTGCTTCTTAGGTTTATCAACTCTTGACTTTTCTTCGAGAGGTAAACGTTGCTCTAATTCCGTATTGACTGATGTCCTGCCAGAATCTACTACAGCAGGCTTTGGTTTTACCATTTCTGAAATGTCCGCAACATTTTGACTTACAACAGCAGACCATGATAAACCTGTTGGTTTGCAGTCAGATGGTTCTTTAACCAATATAGCTTTTGTGGGAATAGTTTTTTCATTAGGCGAATCTATTTTAATTGACTTAACCGCTTGTGATTTTGGAATGTTAACACATTCATTGATTGGCAACTGTTTCTTCTCTTTTTGTTTTTTCATCTTCGGCTGTTTGTCCTTCTGAATCTCAGTGTTAAAACTTTCTGTTCCTACTGTCTCTGATGAATGTAGTTCGCCTACGATAGGATCGGCAGCTTGTTGTAAAATATCTGACCACGACTTGGGTTTTAATGTTTCCGTAGATTCTTCTTTGATGTAATCGATTACTTTTTCTGTTTCTATCTCTGATACGTGAGCTAAGTCATGTTTAGAAGTAGGTCCACTCTGAAGCTTAGGGTGTTTATCTTGCAACTTTTTCGGAGTTTTCTTATCTTTCTTCGATTCAGCATGAACTTTTACATTCAAAGTTTGCTGGACGGCAATATTCTCTTCACGTTTCGGATCTGAAACATGCTGGAGTACAGATGACCATGTCTCCATGTTTTCCACATCTACCTGTCCATGTATTGCAGTGGGGATTTCAACAACAGCTGCACCCTCTGATTCAGATTCAGATTCGAATTTCATATTTCTTTCCAAGTTTTGTTTCGAATCGAACTCACTTAGTTTTCTATCCTGAGATTTCCTTCGCTTTTGTTTTTTATCTCTTAATTTTTCAACGTTTGATATAGGTCTCGTTGTCAATTCTTCGGAAGAGGGTTCAGTTGCTTGTTGCAGAATTGAAGACCAAGTTGTAGTTGTCGTAGAAACAACTTCTGGGGAATTGTTATGTTCTTCTTTCACAGTGATTTCGCTTAAGGCTGGTTTATTTCCTTCCGTAAGGAATTTGTGGCACACTTCTTTGGGCTTTTCCTTCTTATCTCTCTTCTTTTTATTCTTTTTGAGATCTACAGTTTCATCAACATGTTCCAAGGGTTGTTGAACAATAGACGACCAAGATGTGGGAGCGATAGTTGTTGGTGTTAGAATATCTACACCTTTCGCTATTACCGTGATATCTGAATGGGAATGAGAATCTTCGTTCATTTTAAAATCTTCCAGAATAATGTCTGCAGAGTCTTTCTGTGATTGTTTTTCCTTTTTAAATTTAATTGACTTAACCGCTTGTGATTTTGGAATGTTAACACATTCATTGATTGGCAACTGTTTCTTCTCTTTTTGTTTTTTCATCTTCGGCTGTTTGTCCTTCTGAATCTCAGTGTTAAAACTTTCTGTTCCTACTGTCTCTGATGAATGTAGTTCGCCTACGATAGGATCGGCAGCTTGTTGTAAAATATCTGACCACGACTTGGGTTTTAATGTTTCCGTAGATTCTTCTTTGATGTAATCGATTACTTTTTCTGTTTCTATCTCTGATACGTGAGCTAAGTCATGTTTAGAAGTAGGTCCACTCTGAAGCTTAGGGTGTTTATCTTGCAACTTTTTCGGAGTTTTCTTATCTTTCTTCGATTCAGCATGAACTTTTACATTCAAAGTTTGCTGGACGGCAATATTCTCTTCACGTTTCGGATCTGAAACATGCTGGAGTACAGATGACCATGTCTCCATGTTTTCCACATCTACCTGTCCATGTATTGCAGTGGGGATTTCAACAACAGCTGCACCCTCTGATTCAGATTCAGATTCGAATTTCATATTTCTTTCCAAGTTTTGTTTCGAATCGAACTCACTTAGTTTTCTATCCTGAGATTTCCTTCGCTTTTGTTTTTTATCTCTTAATTTTTCAACGTTTGATATAGGTCTCGTTGTCAATTCTTCGGAAGAGGGTTCAGTTGCTTGTTGCAGAATTGAAGACCAAGTTGTAGTTGTCGTAGAAACAACTTCTGGGGAATTGTTATGTTCTTCTTTCACAGTGATTTCGCTTAAGGCTGGTTTATTTCCTTCCGTAAGGAATTTGTGGCACACTTCTTTGGGCTTTTCCTTCTTATCTCTCTTCTTTTTATTCTTTTTGAGATCTACAGTTTCATCAACATGTTCCAAGGGTTGTTGAACAATAGACGACCAAGATGTGGGAGCGATAGTTGTTGGTGTTAGAATATCTACACCTTTCGCTATTACCGTGATATCTGAATGGGAATGAGAATCTTCGTTCATTTTAAAATCTTCCAGAATAATGTCTGCAGAGTCTTTCTGTGATTGTTTTTCCTTTTTAAATTTAATTTCCTTAATATTTTCTTTCCTTTTAGGCTTATCTACATTAAGCTTATTTACGAATTTTTCTTCTTTTTCGCACAAATCTTTCACATCAGATTTTGTTAAATTTGAATTTCCTAGAGCGACATTCTTTTCTAAATCAATAAATTCTGACGTTTGCTTAAGGATATCTGCATAAGATGTAAATAAATTCCTGGGTTTTTCCGCCTTTAGCGCTTGATCTTTAACGTCAGGTGCAGCTTCATTCTTTTCAACTGACATATTCTCTTTCCATGAAACTTCTAAAAGTGGCAAATCAAAAGCAGTGGTTATACCGGCCGGTGTCTCCTTTATTGGATTATTTTGCTCGACTTTCTTTCTTATGTCAACTTCTAATTCAGTTAAGGAAACATTTCTAGGCGGTAAATCGTTTTTGGAATTCTTTAAATTGCTTGACGCATGATTATCGAGTGCCTTTTGGCAAACAACAGATGCCCATGTCGTAATCGTATCGCCCGTATCAATTGTATTTTGTTCTTTGTCCAATTGTAGAGGGGGTGGAATAAGTTTATTGGAAGATTCATCAATCAGAAGGTCAGCATAAATAGTTTTTTTAGGTTCTTCCCGAACAACTTTAATAGGTTCTGGTTTGGATTCGAAAGTTATCGCCTTAAGTTCTTCGGTAACAGACTCAATATTTTCTTGTATTGTTGAAGTAGTTTCAATAATATTTTCAGTTGTCGACAGATTTTGAGTTGTCTTTGTTGTGGAAGATACATTTTCTTCTTCGTCGTCAGAGAATACCATGGGCTCGTCAATAACATTCATCCAGGCGTTGGAAGATTCATCAATAGGAAGGCCAGCATAAGCAGTTTTCTTAGGTTCTTCCCGAACACCTTGAACAGTTTCTGGTTTCAATTCGCATTCCTCTGCCTTTCGTTCTTCAGTAACGGACTCAATATTTTCTTGTATTGTTGAAATGGTTTCAATAACAGATTCAGTTATCGATACATTTTGAGTTGTCTTAGATTGTTCGACAATAACTTCTTTCGATTTTTGTTTAACTACTGCCGATTGTACTTCTGTTGCAGAAGATACATTTTCTTCTTCGTCGTCAGAGAACACCATGGGCTCATCAATAACATTCATCCAGGCGTTGGAAGATTCATCAATCGGAAGGCCAGCATAAGCAGTTTTCTTAGGTTCTTCCCGCGAAACTTCAATAGGTTCTGGTTTGGATTCGGATGTTACTGCCTTTCGTTCTTCAGTAACAGACTCAATATTTTCTTGTATTGTTGAAATTGTTTCAATTAACGATACATCTTGAGTTGTCTTAGGTTCTGCGACAACTTCGTTCGGTTTTGGTTTAGCTACTGGCGATTGAGCTTCTGTAGCGGAAGATACATTTTCTTCTTCGTCGTCAGAGAACACCATGGGCTCATCAATAACATTCATCCAGGCGTTGGAAGATTCATCAATCGGAAGGCCAGCATAAGCAGTTTTCTTAGGTTCTTCCCGAACAACTTCAATAGGTTCTGGTTTGAATTCGGATGTTACTGCCTCTTGTTCTTTAGTAACGGCCTCAATATTTTCTTGTATTGTTGAAATTGTTTCAATAATAGTTTCAGTTACCGATACATCTTGAGTTGTCTCAGGTTGTTCGACAATAACTTCATTCGGTATTTGTTTAGCTTGTGGCGATTGAGCATCTGTAACGGTATTTACACTTTCTTCTTCATCATCTGAGAATGCAATGGGCTCATCAATAACATTCATCCAGGCGTTGGAAGATTCATCAATCGGAAGGCCAGCATAAGCAGTTTTCTTAGGTTCTTCAGTAACAGACACAATATTTTCTTGTATTGTTGAAATTGTTTCAATTATCGATACGTCTTGAGTTGTCTTAGGTTCTTCGACAACTTCGTTCGATTTTGGTTTAATTACTAGCGATTGAACTTCTATTGCGGAAGACACCTTTTCTTCTTCGTCGTCAGAGAACACCATGGGCTCATCAATAACATTCATCCAGGCGTTGGAAGATTCATCAATTGGAAGACCAGCATAAGCAGTTTTCTTAGGTTCTTCCCGAACAACTTCAATAGGTTCTGGTTTGGATGCGGATGTTACTGTCTTTCGTTCTTCAGTAACTGACTCAATATTTTCTTGTATTGTTGAAATTGTTTCAATTATCGATACGTCTTGAGTTGTCTTAGGTTGTTCGACAATAACTTCTTTCGGTTCTGGTTTAGCTACTTGCGATTGAGCTTCTATTACGGAAGATACATTTTCTTCTTCGTCGTCAGAGAACACCATGGGCTCATCAATAACATTCATCCAGGCGTTGGAAGATTCATCAATTGGAAGACCAGCATAAGCAGTTTTCTTAGGTTCTTCCCGAACAACTTCAATAGGTTCTGGTTTGGATGCGGATGTTACTGTCTTTCGTTCTTCAGTAACTGACTCAATATTTTCTTGTATTGTTGAAATTGTTTCAATTATCGATACGTCTTGAGTTGTCTTAGGTTGTTCGACAATAACTTCTTTCGGTTCTGGTTTAGCTACTGGCGATTGAGCTTCTATTACGGAAGATACATTTTCTTCTTCGTCGTCAGAGAACACCATGGGCTCATCAATAACATTCATCCAGGCGTTGGAAGATTCATCAATTGGGAGACCAGCATAAGCAGGTTTCTTAGGTTCTTCCCGAACAACTTCAATAGGTTCTGGTTTGAATTCGGATGGTACTGCCTCTTGTTCTTTAGTAACGGCCTCAATATTTTCTTGTATTGTTGAAATTGTTTCAATAACAGTTTCAGTTACCGATACATCTTGAGTTGTCTTAGGTTGTTCGACAATAACTTCATTCGGTATTTGTTTAGGTTGTGGCGATTGAGCATCTGTAACGGTATTTGCACTTTCTTCTTCATCATCTGAGAATGCAATGGGCTCATCAATAACATTCATCCAGGCGTTGGAAGATTCATCAATCGGAAGGCCAGCATAAGCAGTTTTCTTAGGTTCTTCCCGCGCAACTTCAGTAGGTATCGATACATCTTGAGTTGTCTTAAGTTCTTCGACAACTTCGTTCGGTTTTGGTTTAATTATTGGCGATTGAGCTTCTGCAGCGGAAGACTCATTTACTTCTTCGTCATCAGAGAATACCATGGGCTCGTCAATAACATTCATCCAGGCGTTGGAAGATTCATCAATCGGAAGGCCAGCATAAGCAGTTTTCTTAGGTTCTTCCCGTGAAACTTCAATAGGTTCTGGTTTGGATTCGAATGTTATTGCCTCTCGTTCTTCTGTAATGGACTCAATATTTTCCTGTATCGTTGAAATAGTTTCAATTATCGATACATCTTGAGTTGTCTTAAGTTGTTCGACAATAGCTTCTTTCGGTTCTGGTTTAGCTACTGGCGATTGAACTTCTATTGCGGAAGATACATTTTCTTCTTCGTCGTCAGAGAATACCATGGGCTCATCAATAACATTCATCCAGGCGCTAGAAGATTCATCAATCGGAAGGCCAGCATAAGCCGTTTTCTTAGGTTCTTCCCGAACAACTTCAATAGGTTCTGGATTGGATTCGGATGTTATTGCCTCTCGTTCTTCAGTAACTGACTCAATATTTTCTTGTATTGTTGAAATTGTTTCAATAACAGTTTCAGTTATCGATACATTTTCAGCTGTCTTAGGTTGTTCGACTATAACTTCTTTCGGTATTTGTTTAGCTTGTGGCGATTGAGCTTCTGTAGCGGAAGATACATTTTCTTCTTCATCATCTGAGAATGCAATGGGCTCATCAATAACATTCATCCAGGTGTTGGAAGATTCATCAATCGGAAGGCCAGCATAAGCAGTTTTCTTGGCTTCATCCGGCTTAATTTCATTAATTTCAGGTTTGGATTCGAAATTTACTGTCCTCTGTTCCTCAGTAACAAGAGGCGACTTATCTTTTTCTTCTCTAACTGTTAAATATTCTGAATTGTCAAAGTATACCGGGTCTTTTATCGGTTCTAGTGGAGCTGAAAATGGTTTTTCTGTACCAAATGATTGGGATTGGAAATCATTTTCTGTACCTAATAAAATTGTAGATTCTTTCTTTTTGTCAATTTCGTTATTTTTTATTTCATCTTCATTTATTGCAGCAGTTAATGTAGATGTTGGTGACATGGGTTTATCTGCAATTTCTTTCGGTATTTCGTTTTTAACTGCATCATCAATAATTTCTTTCCAAGGAGTTGGCTCTTCTTCATCAATTATTTCGATCCAAGAAGTTTTAGGTTCTAGAGGTGACTCTTCGTCTGCTTTAATATTTTCCGTGGTGTTTCTTTCAGCATCCAGGAACATGTTAGTTGAATCACCAACAATTCTAGCCCAGGATGTTGATGATGGCGCCATTTCTAATAAGTTTTCTTTATTTGGAACTTTTTCTTTCTTGCTCTGTGTTTTTATAACCGAAACAGAGTCTTTCACTTTGGGTTGAACTGCGTTTATGTTTTTGGAAGTTTCATTAGATTTGACCGGTGAAATAGTTGTTTTTGTTTCTTGTATTGGCCTTTGTTTTTCAGATTCAGTCATACGATCAATTTGACTAGCTACTTTAGCCCAGGTTAGGTTGTTGGTGACTGGCTTAGTATCCGAAGTAGGTACTTTCGGAGCAATACTTTCTTTATCAGTTTTGCTTTCATCACTGTCCTGGAAAATTTTTAATTGATCTTCAACTACTTTAATCACAGGTGAGTGTTGGGTACGGGATTTCTTTTTCGAATGTTTTGTTTGTTTTGGAAGCGAAGTCTTTTCATCATTGAGTTTTGTAGGATCCAAATTTTGTTCCGAAACACGTACTGGAGATTTTTTCCTTTGATCAATATCATCGATCCACTCGCCCGGTGCCTTTACCAAAGACGCCCATGAGAATGTAGTAGTATCAGCTTGTTTAAAACGGTTTTCTATTTCTAATGTCTTATCTTTTTCTATTTTAGACTTTTCACTCCTCTCATTCTCAGTCAACATGTGGTGTTTGCCTTCTTCATCAGAAATGGGTTTAAGTTTTGAATCTTTCTTTTGCTTCTTCGCTGGTTTCTCAACTTCACTTGATGTCGATAATTTCTGTTTAGGGTCAGATTTAGGTGTAAATTTATCTTTAATTTTTTTCTGTGGTTCTTTGCTTTCTCTTGGTTCGAGTGTTTTCGGTATCTTTATCTTTTCGGTAATGACATCAGTCCATTCACCTGGGCGCTTTACAAGCGCTGCCCAAGAAGATGTACTTTCTTCTACAACTTCAACTGATTCCGTAACTTTATGTTTTTCTTCTGCTAAAATTTGTGTAGCTATTTGGGTGTCCTCGATTGGTAATTTTTCTGAAACTTCTTCTTCTGATGTCGTTTGAGGGTCAGGTTGTACACTCTGTCGTACTTGTTTCTTTGGTTTGACTTTCTTTGGTTCATTTTTCTTTACATCTTTAGGTTCTTCCTTCTTCTCCTTAAGTTTGGCATTCTGCTTCTTCAGTAGTGTGTCATCTATCCATTCTCCGGGCTTTTGTACAAGAGAAGCCCACGAAAACTCAGTTTTAGGAGACACGTCTGGTTTACTTTTCTCAGTTGGCAGTTCTTTAATTTCTGAAATTTGTGTTTCTTTTACTGGACTTTCATCGTTTCTAACAGGTTTAACTTGTTCAAGACGTTTTTTATCCTTTTTGCTTTTATCTTTTTTAGTCTTGGGTGATTTTTGGTTGGTCGGCTCATTATTAGTATTGGTTTTAGTTACTGTCATTACGGGCTCTAATGTTTCTGGTTTTTCATCTTTGACAGGTATTATGACAGAAGAATCAGTTTCAATGGGTTGGCCATTTTCACCAAATACAATGTCAGCATAAGTTTTGCCATGAGAACCAGCTTGCCACACGTTTGTTTCATCAGATACACGTTTGTCTTCGTTTTCACAAGTTTCAATAGACTTGTGCTGTACTTTTTCGAAAACAGCCGAAAATTTCTCTACCTTTTCCGGCTTAGGCGCTCTTTCTTGGCTACGTTTAGGTGATTTGGGATGTTTCTTTGTTTTTGCCAAATGCTGAGGCTTCTCTTGTCTTCGTGTCTTGATTGGTTGCTTATTTCTCGGTATAAACTCATTGTATATTTTTTCATTTGCTAAGAAAGTGTGAGTCTGGTCAGAGAAAGCATGACGCAAGTAAGAAGGTGTGAATTCTGGTGCATTTGGTGATAACTTTGACGACAAGGCAATAGACGACATATTTGGTGCATTGTCTTCCAACACACTAGACCAAGTGTCTATTATTGCTTTTTCATCTTGATGATGATCGATAGGTTCATCTGGAGTATCTGCCCATTGCTGATGAGAAATTTCGCTAGACAGTTCAATAAATACTGATTTCGAAGGAACTTTCGTAATAACTTCTTCAGTAGTCTCTACTTGGTTAACAGACGTTGAATATTTCGAAAGCTCATTGGATTCTCTAGAATTGGTAGCAATAACATCTAAATTAGCACTTGATTTTGTTAAATCCGACCAAACGATAGGATTAGGATCAACTAGTTTACTGTTCAAAACAAATTCACTATTTTTAACACATGCTGTCAAATCTTCCTTGGGTTCATTTTTAGATGATTTTTGAACAATTACACAGTGAGAGACAGTTTCCCTTGAGTCCTTCTCGGGCTTAGCCTCAACATTAGATTTTGCATCGTCTTTTTCTTGAACAGAAAATTCTGTTGACTCGTCTATCACTTTCATCAGAGAGTGAGTAGAATCGTACACAGTTACACCACCGCAGACCTCCTTCACATCGTCTTTGTCTTCTTTTTGAATTTCTGCCTCAATACTAGAAACAATAATTTGAGATGAGTTTTCTTGATCGGGACTTTTATTAGATGCGTCTTTTTCATCCAGTGGATTGCTTTCCGATACAGCAGTGAGAGGAATATTTAAGTCCATTAAATTATTTTTCATGGAATCAGCCTCCTGTACAGTTTTTGATGCATGAATATCTAAAGAATCCAAAGGCATAATTGGTGAAGAAAACGGCTTTCCAATTTCACCTTTTCCTTTGAGTTCGTCTTCTGGATCAGTTGTTTTTACGGTAGCAACAGTCTTAGCATCAATTTTTTGTTCGATATTTGAATCTTCTAAATATGGCTTTTCTTCTTTTTCAGGAATTATAATGGGCTTTTCTTCGGCAACCTCTACCAAAGATTTTATTCCGTCCGGTTTCGATGTAATTTCTTCAAAATGTTTGTGTTCGATAAACTCTTTTGTGTTGCTAGTTTCAATAGTTTCTACTGATATCAGGCAGATCTCTTTTGGCTCTATTTTCTCCAACTTTTTATTTTCTACAGCAGATGCAAGCGAAGAATTTGGCTGCATTGCCTTTTCTGTTTCCGCTTTAATTAGAGCATGAACATTATGTTTCGGTATTTCAAATATAGGGAACATATTGTCACTACGACCTGAGACTTGTGAAGTTTTAATAACAATTTCGGTTTCCACTACACTAGGTGAAGCATTACCGACGTCAGATTTGCTTCTGATCGGTTTTGATGTAATTTCTTGAATAGCTTTATCTTCGATAAATTCTTTTGTTTTGCTTGTTTCAATAGTTTCCGGTGTTATTTGACAGACCTCTGTTGACTCTTGTTTGTCCATATTTTCATCGTCTACAACAGGAGCAGGTGAAGAATTTGGCTGCATTGCGATTCCTGTTTCCGCTTTAATTAGAGCATGAACATTGTGTTTCGGTATTTCAAATATAGGGAATACATTGCCACTATCATCTGGTACTTGTGTAGCTTCAACGGCGTCGATGTCTTTTTTGGATTTTAATGAAATAATCATATTAGATTCTGCTCTATTCAATGGTATCACATTATATTTCGGTACTTCGAAATAATTGTAACTTGAGTTAACTGACTGTTCATCTTCCGATTCGTATTGCTCCATTGGTTGTAGAGGAGCACTAAATGGTTTTTCGGAAACATCGGTGATACTCTTTGCCACTTGAACTTCTGCTTCCAACTTTTCAGAATTTAGTTTTGATACTTTGCTATCAGTGAGATCAGAGACAGCAGGGAAACTTTCTAGTATTTCGACATTATCTGTGACTTGTGAGGGTACTTTTAAAACTTTTTCTGAAACTGTTGGAACATCTCCATCTATTTGTGGTTGTACAATTGACATTGTAACCATTTCTTGGGACATTGACTTATGTACAAATTGTGATTCAGCCTTATTTAGGATATTAATATTATATTTAGGAACTTCAAACTGAATATTTTCTTCAGTAAGGTCAACATTTGAGGTATCTTCTGAATGTTGTGTAACCACTTCTGTGCTTGCATTTTTATCCACATAAGAATTATTCTCGTTCAGAATTTGTTTACGCTTGGAAATACAATCCGAAACATGATTGTAATCTTTTGATATGACATAATTATATTCAAATTGTTTCAATGTGCCATAATTATGTTTTGGAATTTCGAAATATAAGAAATTATTTGAAGTTGGACATGGATCTTGGCGAGCGCTCAACACGTTTTCGCTATCAACAGGTATATCTTTACTTTCAACTGTGGAAGTCATAATTTCGGTAGTTGCTCTTGTAATATTAAAAGTATTTTCTTTTATAGAATTTATGTCACAATCTTGATTTGTATTTTCAATATTAGCTGTTTGGCGTGCTGTTTCCAATCGACTGAAAGCAATCTCTGCCGTTTTCAATTGCTCCATATTATATTTTGGAACTTCGAAATTGGAGTACTTAGCTGTTAAAATCTCTTCTTCATGATTTTTATTGACTTCGCATGGTTCACAAATTGTTTGATTCAGTGGGATTGTTGTTATAGTGCACGACACGTTGAACGGTTGTAATGGAGCATTGTAAGGCTTCATTACCAGATGATCCGATGTTTCTACAGGTTTGTCTGTGTTAGTGTCTATTGTGGAAGGCGTCGTCTTTGTTGCTAGTGACAGTTTTTCAGGTTGAACTTGTTCTTTACCTTTATCAATTATTATTTGATAACAGCGTTCGGCAGATAGCAAATTAGGCAAATAATATTTTGGAATTTCATAACATAACATAGCGGACGGACTTATGCTGGTAAGGTTAGTTGCAAGCTTTGTAGCTGAGTTTATGGTGCTTACCACCGAAACGGATTTTAATTCGTCTTTAGGTGTAACAACAATATTATTAGTACTAGTAAAGAGTGTAGGAGTTTGTTCTTCTTTATGGTTTTGGGGACTGTTAGGAACATCTATATTATGACCTTTGTTAATATTTTCAATTATATCTGACTTTTTATCAACAATAGAACTTTCCCTAACAGACTCGGCTTTAAGAAATTCTTCAGGTAGAGCCGGCCTTTTCTTTTTATCTTTCTTACCAAGTTTTCTTTGAATCTCCTTAAAAAGATTTTCTTCTTCAGATGTCATTTCGATCTCGTGCAATTCTTTAGGTATGTCTTCTGAAGTTTCTTTTACAACTTCAACAGATTCATGTACATCTGGTGATAGTTCTGATTTTTCAACTGACAAATCTTTTGTAATATTATGAACAAAATGATTACTTTCATCTTGATTTTCTTCTTGCTTAGCCTGTAAATATAGTTCTTGAGATGTACATTCTAATAAAGATTTTTGTGAAGCTTCGTAATTATCTGTAACAGTTTCAGTAACTTGAAGACTAACTTTGGGGAAATCCAAGTGCATTTTCACTATTGGATTTTTGAGTTTTTCTTCGTGTGTTATAAGTGATATTTTCTGAACTGAACCGGGTGGATATTTACCTCCTAAATCATCACCTATATATACAACATTCTTGCCATCATCTGACTCAAAACTGCAACCGCGGGTCATTGTAATCTTAGAATAGTTTGACCTATTCGTAGTTGTGGTGGTGGTAGTAGTGGTCGATGTTCTTTCCACTTTGGATAAGCATTGAGTGGTAGGTAAAGCTACAGTTTCTATACCAATAACTTTGATACCCGACGACGGGGATGATACTTCTACACCTATCGATTTATCGTCTAACCCTGTTAATAAAATTTGTTGCGGTTTAGAGTCGTCTATTTCTACACTACTACTGCTACTGCTACTTCGAGTTATAGAGGAAGAAGGAACTTTAACTATAGATTCACTATCAGGCAGTTCAATGGAACTTGTTACGACGACATCGTCGGGTGCTTCGCTCTCTTCTATTATAATGCGACCATCCTGAGAAATTTTCTTAACAATACGCATGGTGCGTATGGTAGTAGTTTTTATTATTGCACCATCAACTTGATTAGTAACACTAATCATTTCACTGGGCTCTTCAACCACTTCCTTTTTATTTTCAAAATCTTCTTGCTTTATCGGCGACGATTCATCAGATGTATAATTTTCTTGTGGTTTGCGTTTAACAATTTTGGTAGTTCGTATAGTAGTAGTCTTGACTACATCACCTGAATCGATATCAAAAGACTCTGGACTAGATGGCTTGTCATCGGCATCTTTTGACTCTTGATTTGAATCATTATCTTGAATTTCGGTAGACGTTGCCTCATCTGAAGGATGTTCCATTTCAGAGCTTTGCGATATTTTTTTCACAATTTTGGTTGTACGTACAATTGTTTTCTTGATAACTTCGTCACCCTTATTATCAGATCTATCAATCGAATCTTCATTGACATAGCGGTCTTTATTAGCCATTTCGTTTTGATTGGGTTGTAAGTCTTTTACAATTTCTTGCTTCTTGCTAACTTGAATGTCTACTTCAGGAATTCCGGCACTAACTACTTCAATTTCTTCTATCTCGGGATTTATTTTCACAAGATCAGATTCTGATTTTAATTCGATTCCACTCTCTATTGCAGTATTGCCCTCAGTTTTAATTTTTTTAATTTTTTTGGTTGTACGTATAATAGTTGTTTTTAGGACGCCTTCTTTATGTTGCAAGTTTTCTTCAACAGGCTGTGCAACAGTTTCTTCTGGAACCTGCTCATTAGTCACCATATAACCGATGTTGGATGTAAACTCTGGCGCCACAGTTACGCTTGAAGAATTTTCATATTGAGATGATTCCAAAAATGGTTGCAAAGGGGCATTAAAAGGTTTTGGAATATCTTCCTTAGGTTTTGAAACTTCCGAAACTCTAATCGGCAACTCTGTGACCTCTTGCGTTACAATCGGCTCTTCGTCAATAAGCTGCTCCGTCACCTCTTCACCTAACTCATTAATTTTGGTAACAATACGTTTAGTTGTAGTAGTTAATGTCTTTGTAATTTTACCGCTTTGAATGATTTGCGGCATAGCTAAATTGGCTTCCGATGTAAACGGAATTGGAACAGTTTGCGTAGAGACTGGCAATTGAGATATTTCCTGCTGAACAACAGGTTCTTCGTCATAAACTTCTTCAATCACTTCTTCCCCATCTGAGTTAACACGTTTAATAACTCGTTTTGTTATTGTTGTCGATGTACGTGTTATAGACCCGCTTTGCACAACCCGAGTAGAGTTGGGAGTTAAAGATATGTCATCATAATTATTGTCGTTCGGAGTGGACTCTTCTGCAGCGGAAGACACTACATACGTCTCAATTTTACTTGGTAGCGAAGAAACTTCTTCAGTTACAACAGGTTCTTCGTCATAGATTTCTTCAATGACTTCTTCGCCGTTATCATTCATTCGCTTCACGATTCGTTTAGTAGTGGTTGTTAACGTCCGCTTGATAATACCACCACTGGTTATCTTTGATGTAGTAGTTGAAGCTGAATCAATGTTGTCGCTTGAATTTATAAACTGATTTGTCATAATGGTAGTGGGAAGCTGAGTGGTTTCTTCCGTAATCCTGGGTTCTTCTTCACACACTTCTTCTATCACTTCTTCGCCATTTTCATTAATTGTCTTTACAATACGTTTAGTTATTGTTGTGAACGTTTTTACTACAGAACCACCCTTGACTATTTGGGTATAGGCCGCATCCGGACATTGACTCTTATTAGATTCTGTCACACAATAATCTTTATTCGCAGAAAGTTGAATATTTTCTAATTCCTCAATATTCTCATTTTGAGGTTCTTGTATTGGTTCGTTACCAATAAATACTGTAACAGTGTTGATTTCCTTGTTATCTGGTATGATTTCTTGCTTCTCTGATACTTGTGCCTCCAAGTTAATAGTTTGAGCTGCTATAACTTCGCTAGAAGTATTAGCCTTGAGATCTTTTTTATCACTGATTCCGGTTTCTTCTTCCTTTACGGACGCCGATAATACAATTTGCTCTGTGGTAGTGGGTAATTTAGAAAATTCTTGATCAACTTGAGGTTCGTCTTCTGTTACTTCTTCAACAATTTCCTCTCCGTTCTCAAGAATATGCTTTATTAAACGCTTTGTTTTAGTGATAACAGTTTTTGTTACAGTTCCACCGGTCTTTAACACACTAATATCGTCAGATATCGCTGATCCCGACGACTCTTTGAGGTCAGAATTGGAAGATAAATTAATTTTTTCTATGGTAACATTTTCTTGTGGAGTATCATCAACCACTTCTTCTTCGAGAATTTGTTCTGTGCCGTCGACAATTATTTTTACAATTCTCTTAGTGACATGTTTGGTGATAGTTTTTGTAGTTAAAATGGCTTCGGATTCGGAGGTTTCGGTGTTAGTTAAAATTTCTGTAGAATTTTGAGCTGTTTGATCTGGCGAGATGTCAAAAACATGCTTCTGCTCGACTGTCTGTGAATGTTTTAAGGGAGTTTCAGAATTTGTTTTCGTTGTCTCACTGGTTTCCTGTTCACGAGCACTCGTCGATTGCAATTCAATGTCTTGTTGCACTTGTATAGACCCCTCAGTCTTCTTTGAAAGTTTTGGGCTTTCTACGTTCTCCGTCATTGAAATGTTTTCTGATTCGATATTGTCACTCGATGTGGAAATTGTAATGAAATCTTTTGATGCTTCGATCTGTGATTTCTCTTTTGAAAGTGCAACTTCCATTGGAACTTCTAAGGATTTTCTAGATTTAGTTTTCTCTTGATTCTTTTTCTTTTTCAATTTGCCCTTCGGTTCTTTTATATCTATTGGGTATTCTTTCCTATGTTTCTCAATTACCTCTGGCTGATCATGTGGATGTGTTGATTCCTGTTGCCTCTCACTCTCCAAAAAGTGCAACGTAGATTTCTTCTCCACCATGCTCTTTGTTAGGTGAACTCCTTTTGGTGCAGTTTGGTTTTGTTGGGAGACGTCTGATTTCAGATTATTCTCCGATTTGTCTGCAATAGTGGTTTGAGATAAAGACAGGCCTTCGACTTTGTCCTTGTCCTTGTCCTTGTCTTTTTTATTTTTCTTGTTTTTCTTTGTGGGCAAAAGCTGCCCAACTACATTAGTTATTCCTTCTTTTACAACGTCCGACAGAGAAACATGTTTTTCTATTTCATGTTCGAATTTTTGATCTAATTCCGGTAATGGATTTTCAATTACCTTCAATGTACTAGGAGTTTTGAATTCCAACTCCTCTTGTGTCTGCTTGGGCCCCGTGGCTTCCGGTTTAGTGGTATTAGTTTTTACTTTATCCAATGTTGGCTTCAATTTTTTCCTACTGGTTCCATCTTTTTTGCCTTCTATGTTAGTTTTATGATGGGGTTCTATTAATTTTGAGTTGGTTTCGATCGAGTGTTGTTGTTCGTTTTGCAGAAAGTCTTGCAGTAAAACGGGTTTTTCGGTTTCTTCTTGGGATTTCTTGGATCTTTTTAATTTTGGTTTGTGTACTTCCACAGGCTTATCAAATGTTCCCATGACAGCTGATGTTGTCAGAGTTGGACTTGTTCTCTTTTGGGACTGAACATCTGCTGCCATGGTCTCTCCATGAACATTCGATTTGCCTGTAATCATTTCTTTCATAGATTTTTCTTTGTGATGTACTCGTACAGTTTCGTGACTGTGGTCACGCGTTTTAGAAGACTTTAATAAGTCTTGTTGTTGTTTTTGCTGTTTAAATTTATTTTGTTTGTTCGTCAGTATTGTCGTTGTCGTCGTTGTTGTCGGTTTCGTAAGTGTTTCAGTTTTGGTTGCCTGACTATTATTTGATGGATATTGTTTTCTAACCTCTAGCGGAGATCTAGTCACCTTAACATGGACTTGTTGTTGGCTGGATGGCTGGAGGTATTGTTGGCCATGTTTAAGACCGAATAAAACTTCGGCGTAAGTTGTACCCGCTACATGCGGTTCAGGCTTTTCAACTACTTGTGCTTGTTGAAGTGGTTCACACACATACGTAACATATTCCTGGGTGTGACCGTGAGGTTGTGTGGCCAGGTTTTGCGATGCATGATCGCAAACTGATACACTTTGTTCAGCCTGTTGCATTGGCACTTCTTGTGGTATATTTTCTATTTCATTTACATCGAATTGGCCGAAAGTGATGTCAGAAACAGGTTCATCAATTTGTATCTCTTGAGGCTCATACAAAGATACTTCTTCATGATGATATTGCACAGGCAACGTCTCTGATATCACTGTTGATTGTTGGATCATTGAAGCTAATGTAGTTGCGACTTCATTTATTGCGTCTACCTGTGCATTATTGTTCAAAACACATTGATACTCTTGAGGTTGCTGCTGTTGTTGCGGTTGCACTACTTGCTCGTAAACATATTGTTGGTAATCTGCTTGCGGCTGTTGATTGTAATAGATTTGGTCGTTCGAAGTTGCATAAACGGAATGATATACATCGCTTTGTTGTTGAGTTTGATTAGGAGGATAATAACTTGTCGTTGTAACAAGCTGATATTGGCTAGCCTGTTGTGGATATTGATAGCCTGTATATGACGTTGTCACTGCGCTTGATTGGTTATATTGCACTTGCATCATTTGATCATAGAAATTATCGGATTGTGATTGTTGGGCCGGCGTTTGAGTCGTATAACCCCATTGTTCACTATCAGTTAAATTTTCGTACATTGACTGATACAGTTGAGGATCTGGTTGCAAATACGTTGCCTGTATTTCCTCTGCCGTCATGGGAATGTTAGTACCATAATCACTTGTGCTCTGGGAATCTCTAGTAGGTGTACTTACAGTCATAACGACTTCTTTAGCAGATATCTGATCTTGTGGAGAATTATTTGAAGAAGAAAATCTATGCGAGTTCTTATCTGAGATCTGTGTCAATAAAGTTGATACTTGCTCGTGGGAAGACTTTTGTAGTTTCTCCAAAGACGCCTGCGTCTTTTCTGAAACGTTTTGTTTGAGAATTTCAGGTATATCTATCGCTTCAGTTTGCAGTTCAATATAAGGTTGACTCTGTTTTAATGGATTATGATCATTTAACGATTGTTGTTGTCTGAGTCTTTCTAATTCCAAACCTCTTAACACTTCAGCGTAAGATGTAGAACCAGGAGTCCACATTGGGCTCTTAGAACGGGATCTATCTTGCTGGGGGAGTGATAAAAGAGTTCTTGTAGTACTGCTTCCTAAAACTTTTTCAACAACTACCGGCTCAACTTCTATCTGACTCTGATCTTTGCTATGAGTTTGGCGTTGCTTCTGCGATTTACGCCGTGGCGAGCGACCCCTCTGTTGCTCTCTATGCAATTGTATTTGTTCTTCACCGACCAGCGGCACATGTTTGCGTACTTTTAGAGCATCTTCCACACCATATTCAGAACTGCTTTCTTTAGGAACATGACGACCAATACTCTCGTCAACTTTTATCGATTGTAGTGACACATTTTTTTTACGAGTTTCGGGTGCATCGAAATTATCAGAAATTACATTTGTGATGGTCTTTGTTGTTGTAATAACTGTACGATTGGCATCACTTTCATCTACAAATTCTTCTATTTTAATCTTTTCTTCGGAATTTGGTTTTTCATCTCTAGTAATCAGAATTTTGCTGTCATAATTCATTTCATGTGTCTGGTTTTCAGGTGATGCATGGCCACCTAAAACTTCAGCGTAGGTGAGACCCAGTTTTGACGGTTTTAGCATCATTGATACCGTAGATGAAGTTGCCATCACAGAATCTGGATCCAGAGTATAAGACAGAGCGGCTATAACATCAAATCTTTGCTGCATTTCTTCTACAGACGTACGCAGAGCCTATTCGTATGCAATAAAAATAATATGGAAATTGGCCAAAAGAGTTAGGTATTGTACAATTAATTTCAATTTAGTCCTAAACAATATATTGTAAATCTCCTATAGAAAGGGAAAGAGAGATAGACAAAATTCTACTAATCTAAACAAACTATTCTTAAATCATTCCTAAAAATTCTATTCAATAAAACTAACATCAGAATAACTTAGTCAAATATTTTGTTTAAATATTGTTTATTCATTTGTATATACGTTGTGTTAACATAAGGACATACTTATTTATATTAAAAAAAAAAATCATTTAAAATTTATAAGCTAATTTCGTAAAAACTAACACTATATGAGAACTCTATTCAAGTAATAGGGAGAGATGGTTGCTTTATAAACTTCTATGTTATCGCTATCGACGCTATCGATCGTTTTTATATTCTATTCTCTATTCAAGAGAATATATTTACGTATGATAGAGCGGTGGCTGCTTGTTATAAGACTTAATGCTAAGACGAGATATTTAAGAGACGATCACAATCTATAATTCTAAAACGGACTCATCTGGCGTGCCGCGATGTATCATTAATTTTATTCGTTCATTTCGAGCAGTTATTTTCGAATGCAAATTCTTCACACGCTCTCGACATGCCTGAACGTATTGTATACAATTTTATTTTATTTTTTTTAATATATTTTTAGCAATGGAAAGAATGACGAAAGGTCCGCATATTTAATATGCAGCATTGGAAATAATGGTGAGAAATACATAATATGTATATTTAGAGTAATACAAGCATATAATAATACATATTAACATCCGTATCCCATAAATGTCCCACAAAGAAGAAGGCAGTCACAATGTGTTTTCAAAATTAACGTTTCATTTTATAAACATTAAAAGCAAAATTAAGAAGGATCAACAAACAAATATTAATATAGACAAACAGAGAGCGATAGAGAGAGGTAGAGAGTTTATTTTGTTAGCACGGTTGGGCGGGCGTTAAGAGGTAGTAGAAACACACCAGTTGTATTTGTAATTAGTTTAGCAGTGCAATGCAAATTGTTAAGAGTTTTAAATTATTTGCAACATGTTTAGATGAAAATATGATAAAGAGAACAATTTATACCAATACCGTTTTAGCAGAATAGAGCAACAACACCGGGTTTTTGTTTTTGACATGTTTTTTTTTTTTGTTTGTTTTTGTTTTAAATAATTTTTGTTTTTTTTTTTGTCGTTATTTTAAAATATTTTTATGATTCATTTTGTGGAAATATCAATAAAAGAAAAAAAAAAGAAAAAAATTCCGTCAAAAATAAAAACCAAAATAAAAAGTAAATAGAAAATTAAACCATAAAAACCCCATAAAATGAGAATATGAAAAAAATTAATTAAAAATAAAAAAAAAATAAAACAAATGTAATATTTATAAAGAATCTATTTTCTAAAATATGAGAATTAAAATAAATTAAAGAACAAATCCACGTGTGAGTAACCAAATTTTAATGTGTTACTATCCTTTGAACTCTTTTTCAAACTGAAAATTTAAATTTCAAACAAACCGAAATCAAAATAAGCGTTATTGTGTGATTATGAATAACTGATTATGAGTTAACTACACGATTTTTAATGAGATAATGGCGATTTGATTTATTATATAGTATAAGATGACACAATGTGAGTTAATTGATAGTAATATGTATATGTGTGTGTGTGTGTGTCTTGTTTCTTAAAAGATGGTGAAGTAATTGTAATTCAAATAACTACTTTGTTGTGATGTAGATGTAATCAAAGGACACTAAGGCTCTGATACTAATAGACGGTTCTAGACATTATATATCAATTATCCCTTTAAAAATAAATTTTAAAAAAATATGTGCATATGCATATGTTGAAACTGAAATTTAAAGATAATTAAATGAAAAAATCACTTACCCTCGATTGCAAAATTCTTGCAATTAAAAAACTTAAATATAAAATTATTTTCTAACATTATAAAAAGAAAAAAAAAACAAGATCTCTTATAATATCTCTATTACTATAGGATCAAGATAAAACTTATTCAAGGTAAATTCTTTACTGCATACTTTGGAGGCTAAAAATATAATTCGTAATGTTCTGGCTATTTATTGAGTTGCTTCACAGTAAAATATATTCACAATTTCTCTTTCGTCTGAACTAAATATTGAGACAAAATTAGATTTTTTTTATTTAGAAATACGCATAATAAACACACATATATATATGTATACTTATATATGTATATAATATGTATATATATATATATATATATATATATATATATGTATGTACATATAGTCGACTTTTTGGCTAGGGTTCCCGACACGTGTCACGTGATAAATTATAATTTATATGTATTTCATGTATTGTGTAGATGTTAAGTTACTAAGGAGAACATGAAAGTGTATAACAATAAATATTATTATGCTGGATGAGTTGTTATATTGAAACAGTGACCAAATACCACTAAAAATGAAGGATGAATAATGGAAATGATTTTAATGCAGATAATCGTGAAATAATTAAAAGGATAGTTATGAATAAGATGTTGGTTCTATAGATAACGATGTAAAGGTTAAGACACAATGATTTGAATGGATGTAAGAACATTTATAAATAAATGGAAAAAATGGAGGCTGCATGTAAATTAACAATGAAAAAAATTTAAAGGCTAATCTTTTATTTTATACTTCGGTTCATTAACACAGCCACCGTGCATTAACAAATTTAGTTATAATTCTTAATCGTAGTCTGAGCAAATCTCGTCATTAGAATTTACGAAATTGTGTATGATGGATTATTAAATTTGTAACATCATTGTTGAAATGTTAGTTTCTTTAAGAAGAATGCAAAATTTATAAAATTACAATTGTTGGTAGTGGTAACATTTGAAAAATATGATAAAAAAAAAAGAATAACAAAATGCGTTCAACGAAAGTGAGAGACCATGTGTATAACCTATTAGATCCTATTCAAAATATTTATTTCTTTTTCTGTTTGATTTCTAAGTAATAAATTTTAATGATATAAAAGTCTCTTTTATGGGCTACTTATTTGGTTTTCTAACTTGTTTGTGGTAACTTCCTGTTGCTTGTGTTAAATTTAAAATTACGTACCTGTTGTTCGGCTATTGCTCTTTCGCGGTCGTGTGGCAAATAGGTGGGTGCCATAACCAATCTTAACTGCTGTTCCTCTTGAATAATTTTTTGCCTTAGTGTTTGCATCTGTTGTTGATAAATATCGATTTGTTGTAGGGTTTCTTCTAAACTAGAACATTTAGTCTTCACTAAACCACCCAAACCGTCTAAAACCTTTAGCAACTCATCAACATTTTCACTAAGACGGGGGTCTCCTCCCATGCCGTTTTTAAAGTGAACCTAAATAAATAATGATATAAATATGATAAAAATGCAAATTAAATTCGTTAAATCAGAATTTTACCTCTAGCTTTTCAATTGAGAGTCTTAATTTGGTCTTCTGTACATTAATGTCAGCCATAGTTTTTTCGCAGTAGCCCAATTGATCTCTCAATGGCTTCTTTTTGTGTTGAGTAGATTCCAGTGATTGTTTGGTCTTTTCTATCCAGCTGCGTATGTCCTTAATTTTACGTTCACATTGGTCCCATTCTTCGCAAGCTTCTTGCAGCAAGGCATTCTAAAATGTCGTATCAGATTTGAGAAATATCGATGGATTTAGAACACATATAGTAGAATAGAATACATATAATAAGTATACTAGTTTATTTACCCTTTCTAATAAAACCGCTTCTACATTTACTTTCGCATCTTCGGCTTCCTGTAATTTATCCTTGAGATCACCGACTGTTGTCACTTGACTTATATGTTCCAATTCTTTGTCCATTTCGCTTAAATTCTTTATAATCGGTTTAATACTCTTCACAGCCGTCGCATAATCATTAAGTTTACTGCGTGCTTCGGGTAAGGTTTTCAGTTCAATGCTTTGATCTAAGAAGGCACGTTTCTCAGTAGCCCAAGCCATAACCATTTGATATAAATTCATGAAACGCGTCCACGCATCTAAACTGTCACCGACTTGTTGTTTCTTCTCATCCAACCAAGAGCGTACTTGTCCTAATTGTTGTGCTAACTGATCAATTGTTGTTTGTACCAAAACTTTTTCTTCACTGTTGCGGCAATTGTCAATAATCAGTTGACCATTAGTCTTGACCATGGTAAAGCGTTCGTATATTCCAGTTATTTCTTGGTTGATGCGGTGTAATAATTCCTTCATTTGCGCTGGTGCCAAGGTGCGATCTTGTACCTCCATCTCTGCTTGCATTAACCATCTTTGAATATCATCAACGCCGGCCAAATAGTCTGTGCGTACTGTCTTGGCACGTTTGAATTCCTTTTGCTTTGTCTCCATATTGCCTTCAACTCGTTCTGAGAGCAATTCTAAAGCCGTAAACTCCTGGCCAATATCACTGGGAACAAGATTTTGTTTCTTCGTATATTCTTCTTTGGTTCGTGTAACCAAGTTTTGCGATTCCTTTACAGTTTCCTTAACTTGTTGTCCTAAGTCTTCTAATTTCTTTTCAGTTTTGCCTGTATTCTCATCAAATACATGAACAGCGTGGATCTCCTCCAGCAATGTATTGAATTTATCTTGCAGGGAAGAAATTTTATGGAAGACGGCCTCGATTTCCTCCAAATCACGACTAACCTGACGATCCTTATCTTGCAAAGAGTCGTTTAATCTAAATAATTAATAAATAAAAAAAAAAATAAATAAAATAATTTAAAACAAACAAAATATAAGAAAACAATGTATTCAAAAAAAAAAAACCACGCGGTCAAAAATTACTATAAATATATATGTATGTATGTATATTCAAGATAAAAAATGTTCTTTTAATTTATTTTTTCTTTTTTTTTTTCTTTTTTCTCAATGACAGAGCAAGTGAATGTTTTTTGTAGTCTGTTGACGAACTGGCGATTTGTTCGTATTGTTTGTATAAATAAGTTGGGTAAGTAAGTTGGGCGGTAGCAATCTGCTCTTTTTTTTTATTGTATATGATTTCAACACATAAAATATATTTAAGATCTGTTGCTGTTGTTATTCTTGTTGCTTTTGCAAATTGTTTATTTCCAATGTCTACAAAAGAGACATTGAGGCTTTCAAAGTTTCCGCAGAAAAATGGATGCTGCTGGTTAGCTACAAGTTTTTATACAAAGTGAGCAAGACAATATTTTGCACACTATAGCATAGGCATAGGGCCTCCGTACATGGCCTCGGTCGTTCATATGCTTCAAGATTGTCGATAGAAGTTCGAATTTCTAAATTTCGAAATTCTAACAATAACATCGAACATTGGTAAATCATCTCAATCTAAGACTCAGTTTCGAGCAAAAACAAAAAAAAAAAAGAGAATATATGAATAAAAATTATTTCGATCTTTATAAAAACAATCTCTTCCTTGTCGAAAAAACAAATTTACTCTTTGACGCCATATCAACTGTTTATTTTATATACATACATATATGTATTTGCTTTGTTTTCGCCTTTTAATATTTTCTTTTATTTCAATTAAATTTATTTATTTTCATTTATCGAAATATTTTTTTTTTTTGTTGTTTTTTCTTTCTTTCTTTTTGTCTTCTAGCAAAACATTCTCAAAACTGATTCGACATCATCATGAGTATTTTTATATTTTGTTTATATTTTTAGAATAGCACATTTAATTTTAATATGCGTTTTCCTTACGTACAATCAATGCTTTTGTATTCTTTCAAATCAACAACACAAAACAGCAAGCGTACAGTTTTGAGAAAAATTATTAACAATAATGAAATTTCAAGAAAATGACGTCATTTTTTTTTTTTAATTTTTGATCGCCATAATGACAATTAAATGACAAACGTGTGAAATAACTAAAAGACTCTAAATATTTAACAGTATTGTACTGTTACTATGACAACAGAAACGAATGTTTATATTTATTATGGTTTATCTAAAATGTTTGGCATTTTAGTTTCCGAAATCAAATCGATGATTGCGAAATGATGGAGAATAACAGAGTTGCGCTTGTATATACATTCAGTATACGTCATATTGTTATTGTTTATGTACATATATATCTATCACTGCACCCACCCCCGAATGGGGGAGTGATACAGCAGACACACCTTTTTACAGATATTTTCAGCCGATATTTCTAAACAAAAATAATGATGAACTTTCGATAAGACTTTGTATATTGTTCCTCGATAACACCTTACGTAGATTGTAACAAAATAATGAAATGAAAATTTCTTAACCAAAGTTTAATAATTGTCGGACGCCTTTTTGAGAGAAATGTTGTTCTACTAAATGTTATATTTGGAATTCTAGAATTGTTCTAACAACTGTTATTGCAGAGTACAACAAGTACAATATCTTAAGTAAAAATAACACTTAGTACATATTAACAAATTAGACAAACGCAAAGCAAAAGAAAAAAAGCCGAAAAAAGAATGCCAATGATGCTGTATACGTGACTGCCGAAAATATTAATCAAAATGAGGAATATATTTATTCTATTTGGAATAAAGCCAAAAGAAACAACAACAACAACAAGAAAGTTTCTTCTCATAATACGGCGCAAAATTCCGATTTGGATTAATGAAATATCCTACTATTTATTTATTTTTATTCAATTGTTTTTGTTTTTTTTTCATATAAAAAGGAAAGTTTAATATCAGTTGAATACATGAAAAGTTTCATAAACAATATTCGGATGTCTTAAAATTCCGGATAATTAACACAAAGTTAGATTAAGTAGAGTAAAAGCAATTCAGTGAATGGCACTGAGTAGCCAAAAATAAAAAAAAAAACAAAAAAAAAAAAAAATCAGGTCACTAGAGTCTAACAAAATTTATGTTGAAAAATTTGTTAAGAAGAAAGAGTAAACGACCTCACTCGCATTTAGTCGTTTTTAAATTATGAATATATTTTACCATATTATTTAGTGTTTCAAATTTTTGAGGTTTAAAATTAATACAACAGTTTGTGTGACAAATGAAATATTCAGACATTTGCTCGTTGATGTTGATTTACATGACCCACCTTGTTTAGTAGACGACCGTAGGCTTGATTTAATCGAAACGTTTAAGGATTGTAATCGTAAGTTGAAGTGGACTTTACAAAAGGCCTTTAACCTTTTTGTTAAAGCACTACTTCACAAACTTAATTTCTTGTAAATAAAAAAGATTGGAGTGTGCACAATTCACAAACAAAAAAGGTGAAACTACGTTTTAAGGATTAATTCGTTGAATGAAAAAACGAGTTCTGTATGGATGATATAAGGCGTACGGGGACATTAATCATACGACCCAGTAATCCACAAAAAGGGCGATATGATTACTTCGAACCTTGTTTATTTTAATTCCTGTTTTCTTTTCGAGTTGATTTTACTTTCTACTTTGAAATAAAAAATCAAAATACATTAAGAAAATGTTTTGATTGCATAAATAATTTAAAATATAATACTTCTTGTGTCTCTTGAAATATTGATAAAAAAAAAAAAATTGTATTTTTGTCACTTTGTTCTCTTTTTTTTTTTTCTTTTTCTTTTTATCGAATTTGGAGTCTCTTTTATTTGAAATAATATGAGTTATTTCTTTTTTTTCTTTGCTTTTATTTAAATCAATTAGTATCCAGCCATCCAGTTAAATTGCACGTCTTCTTATTTCTACGACTATTTTAAAACTAAATGGTCCTCGTTAAGATACTACGGAAATAGACAAGCGATCGCAAATGCTTTTGGCAAAAATAGGTATATTTTAATTTTGCTTTTTCATTTAACATCAACAAATAACACGAACCACCACCACCACTAATCGCAATTAATGGCTCTTGCATAAAGAGCAGGAAATTCACCACATGAAAGCTTTTGTGAGAGGGCTTTTCACAATTGTAAGAGACACAGCTCATTATTCATTAGGCGGATTAACTTTAATATATTCATAAAGCTTAAAAACATATTGCGATTTTTCGGCCACGATCAAAATGTAAATTAAACTTACATTTTTATATTAATTTCAGGGAGCGAATAAAACAAGAAAATAAATATAATTTATGTTTCATTTGTTATTACTCTGATAACAATTAAAGAGTTTTATTATACATACATACATACATATGTTTATAAAAATATAATCAAAAAATGCCGGTCAGCTGGGTAATAATGTTGTATTTGTGGTGAATTTCACAACGAATGATTTCTCTCATTATTGATATAAAAGTCTCTTTAATATTCTTACTAACGTATTTCGAAGAATAAAACGACAAGTTAAACCAGTACAAATAATAAACAATAACAAAAACAACAAACAACATTATAAAACCAATAACGAAAAATATAACTCATTTCATTTTGTTGTATTTTTGTTTTTATTTTTGTTTTGTTTTTTTTTTTTGCCTATGAAATATTCAAATTAATTTATAATTACGCGATTACCTCATTGCCTTAAACGACAGCAAAGCTGAAAGTAAATTATTTTCGTATGAATCAATAAAAATATTCCAATGTGCATAAAAATTTCGGAAATAAATTGCTGTCCATTGGTTGTTAGTGGTTGACTGTTATCGTAAACAAAATAAATTCCAGTACAATTTTAAGTCAAATGCGTTTGCCGGTTGACTCTTATCTTTAAAATTATCAATACTAATTGTACATACATATATACGTACGTATATATGTATATATATATATGAACAAAAACAAAAATTGCAAACAACTAAACTTATCATTGCGGTAAACATGAATTAACATGTATTTTACCCACATCAATTTAAGGAGAAATTTTTATTTTTTCTTTAAAAGCGAATTCTCGACAAGGGAATCATTAACACAGACTTTCTTAATAATTCCTTGCATTCATTCTGGCATTTTTTTGATTAGAAGATCATATGAATTAATAATATAAATAAATATTTCCTTCATAACCTATAAAAATCGTCTCAAATTTAACGCTTACGAATATTAGTTATACATACATACTAATATAATTGTTTAAATATATGGTTTTTTTTTTTAAATTTCTTATCCTTTAATCTCAATTATTAACCACTAAATATTATATTATATTATTATAAATATTATATGATAAGCATTATGTCGTATAAAACTTATATTAAACTGATAATATTCTAGAACTGCTGTTGTGCGATAAATTGTATAAAAAATCTTGAATTATTTTTTACTTACTCGTTTTGTTGTTTAACTAAGTTATCCAATTTGGCCTGTATGGCCTCCGCCGAGGGTTGGTGTACTTCCCTAAGGAATGTGACGATTGATTTTGAGAGCGTCTCAATATCTTTATGTGACGATTTAAGTTCTTCAGATTCACTGAGTATTTCCTTTTAAACCAAAGTAGACAAAATTTTTTATATAATTTTACATCATATAACTTCAAATAGAAATGCATACATATTATTATATTTATTGAAGTTGTTATTCTTTTAGGAAGTTAAAGTCATATATATAATAAAATTTATGTAAAATAAAGAAACTTTTTCCAAGTAGTTCGGAAGCGTCCTTTACAGGTCTTCTGAAAACAGATGTTACAAATTATTTACTAGTAACCTCTACAACTCCTATGCAATAATTTCACGTTTAATATATTTGATCTGAAGCGTTATGTATTTAAAGAAAGGCTTGTTGTTTAACAACCGCAGTATTCGTGCAAAATGATGATATAGTGTGGTCATTTTACAAATTGTACGAGGTTATTATAGTTTTCACAATTAACCCTAATTGGAAAGTTAATAAACCAATTTGCAAGAACTGTAGAAAATTTCCTCTCTGTCTATCGGTCAATTTGAATTTGTCGATTCTACGTCGTTCTCAACAGCTTGGCTCAGTATGATGTATTTTGAATTTGAACTTGCATCTCCATCCAAATCACCCAACAATATTTCTGCTTTTTCGAAATAAAATTTCTTCAGCAATGAAAATAATTTCTCAATAAGCAAAATTGTCGCATATTGGTTTTGGAGAACAAAGAAGTGATTGTGGAAAGCTACTGCATTCGGAAAAAATAACTGCTTGGTGACCATTATGGTCGAGGGTTTCATAAGTTTGTATTTTTCGAAACACAACCTAGTAAAACCGTTACCCTCAATGTAGGCTTTATTTTATATGTAGGAAAATAATGTTGATTTAATTGTCTGTAGGGAATTTTATCATAGGCTAAAATAAATAAATAGACCGAATGATAAACTACTTGAAAAAGAACAACTGCTGCAAACAATCCAGACTTTGTATTTCATACGTAATGGAATGATCCAAGCAATGTAATGAAATAAAAGGATTTTAGTTTAAGAAAGTTGTATTCTTAGATCAATGAGGAAAGCCTAAACAGAAATATTAAATGGGTACCAAATTTTTGTACTAAAAATTCAATATGCATTCCTAGCCAGACTTTCGAAGGTCAGCTACGAATTTCATTGTTATACACACACACACACACGCTCAGAAATATTGTATACATCAATACAAATAATAACAATAAAATATATGTATGTATGTAGTAATAACAACAGCTAAATTTTATGGAAAAAAAAACTTGAACAACGCTTAACTTGAATATAAAAAACATTCAGTAAACATTCATGAATTTTTCTTTATTTACTTATTTATGTATATAATCAACAAAGACGAATACTGAAATACATCAACTACATATATAATAGCGTTCAAGAATTTTCGGATTGATATTATTCTCAATATCTCCTTTAAAAATATCTCATAGAATCTGTATTATTAATGTTAAGCATATAAAAGGAACGATAAATATTTAATGCAATTTTTTTATTTATTTTAACCGACTTAAAGCATGACAACATTTACTATAGTGAGTGTTGTTATTGCGGCGAATGTGTCAAGTATTTTAAAATGTTTGTACGATTCACTAGACCGGCTGCGATGTTGTCATCAAAAAAGTTTTCGTTTTTGTTATTTGCTGAAGCTTTGGATATGTTTATTTCGTTTTCATTTTTGTTTTTATTTCTCCTTTATTCATTTTACAATATTTTCGTGTATGACACCATACAGCCGAAAACATTTCAAGTACGTTATATATATCAAACAAACAACTTTAATATTCTATTATTCGCAGTTCAAAATAAAAAAATGAAAAACTAAAAGATCTTAAATAAATTTATTTAAAATCAATTAACAAACTACATTCGCTGCTAAAGAATAATATGTTTTGATATTCAAATATACTATTTTGTACATATGTATGTATGTACCTATGCAAATGTTTGCTTCGTTTGTGTACGATATTACAATTTCTTTTTATTTTTGCCTTTGTTTTAGATTTCAACATTCTATCTAAAACATTTATATTTGAAAGTACTCTATTCACGCTTTGTGAATAACTTTACATGCTTATGTTTTCTCTTCTCTTCTTAAGCTCAAAATTGTGGTCACTGAAATGTAATATGTACATACATACATATGTATATTGTAATATAATAAGAGCGTGTGTTATTGAGCCCAAAATGCGTAAAAGGTCCCCCGTTCAAAACGGATTTTAAATCGGTTACAAATACGTCATTTTTGTTTATTAAACCGTTTTTTTTTTTTTTGTAATGTATTTATATTAATTTCAAATACATACAAGCAAATATTTTCATTCGCAATAAAGCTATTTTTAGCAATAAAAATTCAAATTATTCAATTCTGAATACATAGTACGAGTATGTACTTATGTACATATAAATTTGTAACTCTTCGTTCAATGAATGCACAACGTTAGCACACACAATTACATTGGACGAATATCGGGCTAAGAGTAATTTGTTTGGTTGTTAATGAATTCAAATCATTCTCAGATTATGCTCTTTTATTCGCCATTTATTAAATCGCTCTTTTAGCAAAAAGTGAATACACTTAATAAAATAGAATTAATAACAAAAATTTACTAAAATTATAATATAAAACCTGATACAACCATACATATGTATGTGTCCATGAGAATAAAATAAGGAAACCATGTGAGTCCATATATACAGAGAATAAGAAATAGAAAAAATTTTATACAACATGTGCTCCATTGCTTTTGCAAGCAAAGCTGCCATATGATTTTTATTTTTAAAATTATTATTATCTTATGTGTATTTGAAAACCCACAAAAAATTTTCAATTCTAATAAAACACATTATCCATGTATTCATGTATTTATGCAAAACAACGTTAGTTTCTACGAAATGCATAAGAGAATAAAAACAAAATAAATAAATACCTATTGTATTAAAATAAAAAGCAGTGACAGTAAATAATTTTTTCATATAAAAACGTGCATATAACGGTAAGTTTGCACATCTGGCAACGATAGGTAATATATTGATAAGCTTTATTTACTATGACTATTCTATACAACAATGATTCATTTAAAAGATTCATAGGTACTTAAATTAAAAGAAAAGGAAACAGAATGAAAAATATTTTGTTTATACCTATCAGTTCAAATTGGGTTAATTTCTACTACAAGTAGTATATTAAAATTGGATGATAATTGATTTATTTGAAACGTTTTAGATAGTTGTTTTCTACACGTGCTATGTTTTGTTTTGGTTTTTCGTTAGTTAATTTATAAATGTTTTTTATTATTTTATTCATTCTTTTCGCAATTACCCAATTCTGAACAACTACTGGGAAAAATTAGAAAACGTGACAACTTCTCATAGGGCTGATTTGTTTTCGAACGAAAAACGAAGATGCACGTTGTTATTTTCTTTTTTTTTTTTTTTAAATAATATCTCATCGATTTAAAAGGCAACGCAAAGTTACACTTAATAATGTATGCACTTCTTATTGTTCTGACTATGTTGTTTGATTTTTAACTTACCTGGATTGCATGCTTTGTATCTTCCAAATGACGGCGAGATCTTACGACTGGGTCGACATTGCGGAATTTGTCCGACAAACGTCCTATAGCCTTTTCCCAGCCAAGTAGTTTATTCTCAAAATCGTCCCACTTTTCGGCAACTGATTGTAAGTTTTCGCGGCGCTGTTCCAATGAATTTATCAATTCTTGCCACAAACGATTCAATTCTAAATTATCCTGCTCAATCAGCTGTCGGTTACGTGAGTCAGCTTGACGTAAAAGCCCTTGTGCTTGTTGGTTTGATAAAGAAATGTCACTTGCTTGACTCTGCAGGAAAAAAAAAATTTAATTTAATTTTAATTTGTATTATTTTAAGAATTTTTAAATGAAAATTAATTTTTACTTAATAAAAAATTCAAAAGGATTGCACAATATGTTTAATAAGGGTCCCGCTGGCTTATTCGAGTATCTAAACTTTATAACAATTCTTGTTTTTCTGTTACTGTAGTTGTTGGAACGACAATAACAGCTATTTATATAAGGATAAAAAATAATTCAAGGGTAAAAGAGGTCATCAATATGAGAGTTAATGCTTTTTTTGTATTAATTTCATTACACACTAGATTAATTCAAGAAAAATTCAATAAATATAATACGTTGGCACCTTTATAACTCAAATAAATTGAATTTACATATAAGATACGTTTGTTTGACTGCTTTTTTATACAACAAATTCGCATAGACTTTGATTGCTGTAAATATTTTTAGGTATTATTGAAAATAATTTCAAGTTATTTTTGTAATAAAAAGATGACGTATGTGTTCGTATGCTGTATATGATTCTTTTCTCTTTTGACTTAATAACTGTTTTTAATTCACTTTCTAATTTTCATCGACTCTCTCAAAAACACACACTGTGGCCACAAGTTTTTATAAACTTTTAGTTCTAAGTATTTATTATTCTTTAATATTCTTGTTATTCTTGCTTGTTCTTTTTGTTTTTGCTTCTGTTTCTGTTTCTTTTTTGTTTTATTTTATATTTTTATTTTCTTTTTTGTGCTGCGAGTTTCAACTTAAATGCGGCATAAAACGTGGAGTAAAGAGAGTAATATAGACTCAACAAAAAATAAAAAATTATAATAAAAAAATACAAGCTTCTAATGCGATATCTTTGAAAGCTCACATTGAAATGAAGTGAAAACTAAATTTATATTTAACAAAACTAATGGGAAATGAGAACCGGAATAAAATATCTGTACACAGATACTTTTCCAATACACACGAAATCTATTCCATAAAGTTTAAGAGAAAATACGAAAGAGATAGAGGGAGAGGGTAAGAGATACAGAATAATGGGGAACAATACCGGCTAAAAGAGTGATGCCAACATTACATTTATAGTTTGACAATTGGAATGAAGTGATTTACATCCATACATATATGTATGTATCGTATGTATATGATAAATAACAACATATTATTAGGAAAGGAAATATCGGATTATCAATATCAATTATAAAGACTACTATAATAAAGTTATACTCCGTATGAAAAATGCATCTAAACCGTGTCAGAATAAATTTTAAAATACTTACATTGTATGTACGGTACACGTATGATATATGTATCTATGTTTTTTTTTTTAATATTTTTTACAAAATAATATGAATACAATACATATGCGTAGGCCAGTACATGTTCATATGTATCTACATACATACATATAAATGCTTTGAACTTGCCAATATGTCTGTCTGTATAAATCACATCGAAAGTTTTCAAACTTGCACAATCCAGTATGTACATTCTGAAAACCAGTAAGACAACAACGGAACGTGCATGCAACATATAAAGTCTGTTTAATATACATATACAATTTGCATCTAGATAGCATACAATACATATATACATACATACATACATAGATATGTATGTACATATACAGGTTATTTGGCCAAAAACCAACGAATTCGGCAAAAATTGGCTTTTAAAGAGCGAATAAAGAAATTGAGTAAAATATAATTATCAATGAGCATATGCAGTGAGAGTCTCGTCTCTTCAAATGATTTTCTCTTCTATTATTAATACAAATATTCGAAGAAACGTGTGTTTCCAATTTGCTCTTCGTCAGGGTGTGGATTTATTTTTGTGGTATAACAAATATCATCCATTAATTTCATTTCTGATAATCCGAATTGGTTTGAAATTGATTTACCAAGATAAAGAGAATATTAATAAAATCTTGATCTCATATTTATTTATTAATTAAACAAAGTGGAATTGGAATTGATAGAAAATATATAAAAAAAACTTAATTCGAAATTTAATGTGTTTCCTAAATTTTGCCCAAAGTATGCTAGAAGCGTGTCTAGTTTTCTTGTGCATACATGCCTATGTACATAAACATTTGCAGAATACGAGTATAGCCATCTAAAAGAGTTTAAAATAAATCAAATGATTTTCACTCAAAACAAACATAACGTAAAAAAATTTATTGCAAATACCCTCTCTCTATGGGAGAGTTAAATATTTCTCAAATAATGGTGATGTCATTATAATTGAGCAGAGAAATCTAAAACGTAAGCGAAATAAAACATTAGCTTGTGTGAGTTTATGTCTCTTAGTTTTCGTAAATAAAGAAAATCCGAGAGAACAAATTTTCATATGTTTTTTGTTTTGTTGTGAAAACTATACTAACAACTTTTCGAACAACTTTTACCGGCCGGCGTCAAGCAAACGAGTATTACAACCTTTTTTTTCAACAAGCCCACAAATCCTAAAGTATGAGAATTTAACTTTAAGATTGAAATATGCATTTAATACCTACAACGTACGTGCACATACAATGTCTGTACAAATATCGCATACATTTTGAAAGTTGTGATATTCCAAATATAGTTGTGGTCTTATTATGAGCACACCCATCCAACAAAATATTGAAGATTAATACTTTATTTAAAAGCAGTGTAATGTTTTTCTGTCTTATGCGATTTAAAATAAAGTCGGTACATTATAGTAATCAACAAAATCTGGTAAATAAATAGAAACATAAGCAATAATTATTAAAATTATATTTATTTTTTCAAAAACATAACAAAAAAATATCGGGACATATAATTAGCACACCACGTAATTTATTATTATTTTCTCAGTAAGATATTACATGGTTTCGTATTAACTCCATTACATTTACCGGTATTCTAAGATAAAGAAATTATTTTCTGCTAAACTGAGTAAAAAATCTTTGTTTACACATAAGTTTCGCAAAATTATAATGAATATCCACAAAAATTAAAACGGAAAAAATTTTAAAATTGTACTTGTATTTATTCTTATTAGTCGCAGATATCTAAAAATTGAAAAATGCCCCGATCAAGACTCACTACTACTACCGAAGATCGTCTAATAATTACTCATGCGAAGAAGAATCCCTTTGTACGTAATATCGTTAGAAGTTCAGCGTGGAATACAATATAACATTCAAGATACAAGTGACTTCTTGAAAGACTTTGTGGAAGTTTATAATGAGTTATTGATAAACAGAAGCAATACCCTCACAATAAATATATTACAAATTTTGAAAATTTTGTTTATTACTAAAAAAAGATCAAAAATATGATTGTGCTAGTTATAACACCATTATTGTATATACATTAGAGCGACTCAAGTTGTATGGAAGCGAAATTAGTACAAAGTGTACCCCCCTTAAAATGAACATTGGAATTTTTTATGATGACATGTAAAATATTTTGGCTCCAACTTCGACCTCTCGTGAGCTGGACCATTTAGAAAAAGGGTCTAATTTTGAATATTTTGTTAATTTGAGGATCTGTTTCCTTACCAGCGTATATAATATCTATATCACAAGAAAGGTTTTTTTAGGCGCGTGCAACAGTGTATACAATTTGTCCAAGGACGATCATAAATGTCCTTTTCTTAGGATATTCTGAAAAAAATAACGGTTTTTGAATTTTTTGTTCGGGGTTATTTGTAACAAAAATGCCAAATTAACATATTTTAATCTTTAGTCGATTAAATTAAATACGGGTCTCAGCTTTTTTTGAAATTCGCGCAAGATCGCGTTTTGAAAAAAATGCAATGGAGTGGCAGCCTTTCGTTGTAAATAGGGCAATTGGGTATCAAATTTTTTCTTTTGCCAGGTACATCATCTTTATATATAAATAATTTAGATTTTTACTAATTAGATGCATTTTACACGGTGCTCTGGAATATATAAAAATATAATTTTGTGGTAACTCTAATTTGATAGCGGATTTAGTTTCTAGATCATGCAGGGATTTAAATAGCACTAAATAAAGAAAAAAAAGAAATGATCCACGACTTTTTGGCGGCATATTTGTTCACCAAATTAAAAAAAATTATAAAATTTTATTGTTTATATTTACAGAACAAAAAATTCAAAAACCGTTATTTTTGCAGAATATCCTTAAAAAAGGACCTGAATGATCGTCCTTGGACAAATTGTATACACTGTTGGACGCGCCTAAACCCTTCTTCTGATATTGTATATGTTGGTAAGGAAACAGATCCTCAAATTAACAAAATATACCCTTTTTTCACGAGAGGTGGAAACTGGAGCCGAAATATTTTAAATGTTGTCTTCAAGAAGTCCAAGGTTCATTTTTATGAGGGAACATCGAGCACTTTTTTTGGTGCTCTATATACATATGCACGTTAATACATATGTATGCACTTATCTGCATGCAATCGATATATACTTAAACAAATACAACTTAAACAAATTCAGAAATTCCTAGTTAACAAATCATCACTATCAATTTATAAAGTTTGAATTTAGATGATAATAACAGGCATATGACATAAATTTATGTACCATTGTGTATCTCTAGGCATTAGAAAAATCAAGAAAACGTGTTTGTTTGATGATACCAAGCGTACCAGTTGTTCGTGAGGAGTGAGAGCAAATTACGATCAAGCCAGATTTGACTATCAGGAAGCTTATGCAACACTGCGCTATTAAGTCACATATATATAATGGGTCTCCTTTGAAGATTTGAAAACTTGACTAGGATGTTCTTGTGTATACTTTGATAGTTCGAACACGAACGACAACAAACGGTTTACACTAATTTATGTCTATCGCCGTAAAATAATGAATTAATTTCAATAAAATTAATTGTATGATATATTAAAGAAAATCAAAATGTTAACAAACCGGGCTTGATCGATCAGGCTATGCCGTAACTATACTTTATGGGACAATGAAAGGGTACGTGGTCAACCGAAGTCGTTGGGAGACATTGCCAGCCTATATAGGCATTTACACCTAAAGGGTGGTATACCGTTATAACGATAAGTTTTGCAAAAATACATGGAAGGATATACGTTTGCACCTTTTAACATGTAACTTATTTAAAAAGTGTTTTATACTGTTATGTTATGGCAATCATTTAAATTTAGTGGACTTACTGGATTAATAAATGTTAACAAACAGTAGTAATAATATCTATTAAGTATTGCGCGAAAATAGTATTCGCTCCAGACATATTAAATCAGAAAAAACAATTTGCATGAGTATATATTATGTATGTTGAGCA
Source organism: Sarcophaga peregrina (assembly GCA_014635995.1). NCBI lineage: Eukaryota > Metazoa > Arthropoda > Insecta > Diptera > Sarcophagidae > Sarcophaga > Sarcophaga peregrina. The sequence continues at coordinate 764,055 of CM025791.1, forward strand.
GAGACCGAATGTTAAATGAATAATTGTTATACTATTATATTACAGTATCATTTAAACATTACATTTCAGTCATATTATTAAATGAAAAAATGATTTAAAAATAAATATGGTATATTAAAAGAACTAAATGGTTTTTCTATGACGAAATGTGAATTTGTTCTCACTTTAAATTTATAAAAATTAGAAGATTACCTGTATATTGCCAATGGCATGTGAAAGTTTTTGTATGTTGAAATGTAGTCCGGCTAGATTCTGTACAGGCTCATCAGTAAATTTGGAACGTTCAATTGTTGCCTTTACACGTTCAACTGACTGTTTATATTCACGCCAGTGATCATGTTGTTTTTCGAGATCACCTTGTAGAGTTTTAGCTTGAGCAAGTGTATTAGTCAATTTTGTTTGCATTTTGGAGAGTTCAGCGGATAATTCGGTTTGTTCATAGTTATTAAGAGATGGCCAAATTTTGTCAGCAGCTTCTTGGATTTGCTTATGAACCAAGTTGCGTATAGGTTGTTCGTTCCCGAAGAAAATCTTGTGATCATCTAGATCTCGTACAAGATTTTCATAATCAATGCCATGTTTACCCAGTTGAAGGCGATCCTCAGCATCGTGTAACCAATCTTTGAATTGTGAAACGAGTTTCATAAATTCCAAACGTGAATTACGGTTATTTATAAGGTACCTTTCGCGTTCTTCAAGCTCTTGCGGCAGAGAGGAGACAAGTGAGCGGCCCTCTGACAACATTTCTATTAAGGAGCTAGGCATACCAACTTCGGTTTTTACACCATTGCTGATCTTATTGAATTTATCTAGATATTCTTTGACATCATTTCCAAGATTTTTATGTTTTTGTAGTTCATGCTCAACAGAATCGGGGTCTCTGTCTAGCAAAGGTCTAGATTTTACTGCTCCCTCATTATTATGTAACCAGTCTAGGATTTCAGAAAGTTCTGTAGCCATCTTTTTGTGATGCTCCAACTGGATTTGATGCTTTTGACGTTGTTGTTCAACTGCCTTACGGAGGTTGCCCAATTGATTTTTAAGGGATTGAAGTTGTTCGGTAATGGAGTTTTTATCGGCTGCGGTACCTTCTGATGCAATTTTTTGGCCCTTATCATTAGCCGACGCTAAAACACCTTCGCATTCTTGAATCTTTACAATAACATCATCGTACTTAGTGATTTTTTCCTCCAAACTATCGGGAGCATTTTCAATATCAATTATCACATCCGTGTACTTCATAATGAATGCAATAATTTCATTAATCAACGCAATAAATTGCTCACGTAGTAACAATAGCTGCCTTAGGTGAGCTAGTTGATCCTCAATTAATTTAATCATATCATCTTGCTGAGTTAAAATGCTTTGAAGTTCTGGCAAGTCGTCTACTTTCATATCTCCCATTTTTTGTTTACTGTCCTTTAATTCCCTAAGTATACCTTCATACGCCCCTAGTAACTCTTGGACATCCTCAATTTTCGAACCAACGGGTTTATTAAGATCCCTCAAACGTTGTTGAACAGTATTCAAAAAGTCCATGCATTCAGATAGTTTGCTCTTAGCGTCCTTATATTTCTTGATGTGGTCACCAAGCGTATTAACGCGATCGTTAAGACATTGATTGACTTTAACGAAGCGGTCTTTCATGTTTTTAATGTCATCATTCAATTTTAGTTTATCGGGATTGCTTAACGTAGGTAAAATGCTCTTGCCCTGTTCGTTAATGTCACTCATAAGGCCGTTCATGCCATTTGCGTTCTCCATTAATTTTTTGTAATGAGCTAACTGTTCTTCTAAAACGGGTAGACTTGAAGTTCTCAACTCACCTTGGGTAGCTGTTTCCATTTCATTTAGCCAATCGCACATTTTCTTAATAGAGCCTTCAAAAGACTTGCGACCTTGTAAGAGATCGTTCAGAGAATTTGCCCTCTTGGCGCTTTCTTCTTTTAAAGTTTTGTAGTCGGCGTCAATTTCATCAAGAATTTTTTGCAGAGCAGCCTTGTCAGCATCTGAGCAATCTCTCATTATGTTAGCGGCTTGTCGTTGAACATCGCTTAGAACACTGTCATTAAATTGTTTTGCATCATCATCATGCTTTTTATTTTCGATTAGTTTGCTTTCAATCTCCTGAGAGCTAAGTGGGTGATAAACTGGAAGCTTTCTCACTTCTGCAATTTTGCTCTTTAACCAATTGCGGGCCTTTTCCAAATCACTTTCCAATGCTCTGCGTGCTTTTGTTGCATCTAGAGCCCTTTCCATTTCGGCCTTCAAGGCATCTGTTAAATTCCTATGATCACTATTCAAATTGCGCAGCGCCGACTCTAGCTGAGCGTATTCGGCAGGTTCTAATTCAGGTTGCATATTCGCAATTCTCTTCTCTAAGCCGTCGGCTAAAGATTGTTTACTTTCTGTGTCCTTCATGAGTGTCTTAATAGCCTGCTGCCTTGCTTCCGCAGATTTTGGTTCAAAGCCCAACGTAGTAGGTGCTTGTACCTCTTGTATTTTACTCTTGACCCAACTTTGTAGTTGATCGATTTCTCCTTTAACGCCTTCAACACCCTTGTTTGTAACATCGAGTAGTTGAGCTTTACGTTCGAGACGTTTACCCAAATCGGCGTAGCGTCTATCCAACGATTTCATTTGTTCTTCCACTTGCTGTCCGTCCAAATTACTTATAACTTCCGCTACTTGTGCTGCTTTACTCTTCAGGTCTTGTAAATTTTTAGGCCCTTGCTGGGTAAATTCGTTTTGAATTTCTAATATAGCTGCCATTTTTTGGCCACAATTTAATCCGGAACCCTTATCTAAAACATCCATTCGCTTAATAAGTCCATCGAACCAATTTTGCAAATCTTGCACTGCCTGACGATAGCCACCGATTATATTTTGACCGGCTTGCTTCTTGGCAATTGCATCCATTAATTGTGATTCCAATTTATCGATATTATCATCCAAATCAGTGTCATCATCGGCAACTAAATGCAAAAAATTTACAAAAAAAAATTAAGAAAAATTATATTAACCTTATATGTTTGAGTGTGATCGCCTATAAAGTTAAAAAATTTAATACATAATCGTATTACATATATAGTTTGTTTCATGTTTCAAGGATATACAAATGATATGTTATACAAATATGCATAATTTGCATATTTTTGAAACATATGTTAACAGCACTTACGTGATTCAGTCATATCGAGAAGCAATTGAGATCTCTTTTCACCAATGGCACTTAGCAAATCATTCATACATGCCAACTCTTGTTTGGCAGCTTCGGGACGCAATTTGCATGGTCGAGACAGCCAATCGTTAACAGAACTTTGTTGCTTTTTAATCCAGTCACCTAACTCAGCGCGTTGTTTTTGTTGCTGCTCTAATTCACTAACAGAAGCAATCAATCCTCCTAAATGAGATTGTACCTAAACAAGAAAAACATTAACATTTTTTTATTTACTATCATTTAACGTAAAACAAAATAAAAAAAGAGTACCGAACTACATATACATTCTTAAGATAACATTAGAAAAGGTTAGTGAATTTCCAACACCATAAAAATGTTTTTTTTTTGTTTTTGTTTCATTTTTTTTTTTTCAAACATTCAGAATACAGTATTCGACATTTCGTTTGTTTGTAAAACTTACCTTAGTATTAAGAGCGTACATTTTATCGACAATATTTATGTTTAAACGTATTATTTCCTTAAAATTGTTAATACGCTCATATGCTACAGCGTCCAGTAAAATATCGTTAACTTCAGAAAGCTCAACATCAATTAAATCTTCATCATCTCTAGTTGAGTTTAGAGTTCTTTTACTGGGTATCTACTCAAGTTTTTGGTGTTGGATTTTAGTGTTAGATGGTTGATTACAATTGTTCAAAGGTGTTAGGCAATTACGAAATTAGGTTTAGGATTGCATATTATTAGGGAAAAAAAATATACAAAAGAAATCAAAAGACGTGCATTTACAAGTGTAGCATTATTCAGAAGCAAAATAAACGAAAAATAGAAAAAAAATAAAAATAAAAAAAAAATTATTAACAAAAATATAACTATTAGTACGAATTTTTCAGAATATAATACTATATACATAATATCTAAATAAATAAATTATTTTATACTTTATAAAAGTGCAGAAATTACATAAAAAAAAACAGTTTAGTTTTGTCTATAAAAATGTTCAAATATACAATGAATTTCAATGAAATCCATTGATTTATTTGCAACAATTGGAATTGGTATGGTAGTCTAAAACACAAAGTTTGTATAAAAAAAAAAAAAGGAACAACAATTATAACAAAACGGTAACAAAATAAAAATAAAAAAAAAAAAATTATATAGATCCATGAAATGGAATTCCGAATCGAATCGAATCGAATATTGTAACAAAAATCTTATTTAATTGTATTCGTTTGTTTAGGCAAAACAAGCACATTAATAAGCTTCGATTAAAAACAGGTTTTTGGAAGGATTTCATACAAAATTCAATTTTTTTAAAGTGTACATTTTTTACTGGCAGAAAATATAGTTGAAAAACAATATATACCTGATCCAACAAATCTTCAAGTTTCGCGCGCACAACTAATTCACGTTCAGGAATAACTTGCATAGCTGTTTCAAGAGGCGAACTGGGTCTACTTATAGATGCGGTTGCAGCTTCGCAGGCCTGGACAGCACTTGCCAATCTTGACTTTTCGTTATTTAATTTGTTTTGCATATTTTGGGCACATTTTAGTTGATTTTTAGCCATTTCTAATGTTGTTGGAGGCGCGTCCAATTCCGTTTGAATAATCGGCTCATATTCTTCCAAGTTACGCATTATGCTGTCCAAAGTGTCTTCATACTCTTGGAATTTTGTTAAAGACTCGTGTAATCGATTACGTATCTGTACAGATGTTTGCAGAAGAGAATTATAACTGTCTTGTATGTTTTTCAGTTGAGCTTCAACTCTGTTCCGTATAGTTGGTGTACTTGATTCATAGCGTTTGATTTGTAATTGGCCCTTGGCGTTTAGCTCATCAATGTTTGACTGATACTTTTGAATCTCGTCCAGTAAGGCTTCATGCTGTTTGATTTGCTCCTGAGTCTGTTGTCGATTTGAAATGAACAGCGAGTTGTGTGCCATAAGTTGGAAGGATATTTGCAGTAGCCATTTTTCGATATCCTGTAAAGCTTGATGATATAGATTATAATCATTGATTTCTTCTTCTAGGGCTTTTATGCGATTATTGCAATCATTTTTAACTTTATCCCATCTGCTTTGCAAGCGATGTACATTGTCAAGGTCTGAAGAACCCAGTTCTTTGGCTTCCGAAATAAGATTTTCTAAATCAGATCCCTTTAACTTAATGTCGCCTTGCATAACTTTGTAGCGTTCCAGTTGCGTTTTCATTTCACTTAATTCTCCCTTTGTATCTGGCAAGGATTTTAATGTATTTTCCACAACGGAAAGCCATGTATTCATTTTCTCCAAATTGGCAGAAAAGTCTGTTAAACGGGACTGTTTTTGCTTCAAATCAATCAGCTTTTGTTTGATTGCAACGCCTAAACAATCCCAATCTTCACGTACTTTTGTCATTAGATCACGTAGTTTTTCTTGTTTATCTTCTGGCAAAACATTGGAAGCCTTTGCATAAGCATCTTGTACCATACTTAAAAGATGTTGACCTTCTGGCAACCGCAAAGATAGAGACTGCAACAGAGGTAATAAAGGCCAATTGATATGATTGATTAATACAATTTCAATTTTACAACTTTAATACAACTTACATTAACGGTTTCGATTTGTTGCGTAAGTTTTTCAATATCATCATCATCATTACAACTGTCAAGTATTTGTTGGGCTTTTTCAATCCAAGCATCCATTTCGCTTTTATAATTAAGAAATTCAGTATGATCGGAAAGATTCTTTTCAATTTTCGATACCAAACCTAAAAAATCAAAAACAGGTTATTTCGATTATAATGGCATGTCACTCAGGACTTGTTTACCTTGGGCAGCTGTTAATAATTTTGTGTAGTTGGCTTGAGTGTCAACCGTCTGATCTCGAACTCTGGAACAAGCACTATGTTCCATCAGTAATTCACATGCGTCATTCAAGTCTTCTACATTGTCCTTTTCAGCTACAACTTCTTCCAGAAGTTTCTGTTAAAAGTAAATATTTACAAATATTTAAAAATCTTCATATTATATTCTATTATATTAATAGATAAAGAATATAATGGTGGCTGTTAAAGTAGATTTATGGGTTTTATTAAAGCTTTTTATAATGACATGAAATGTTATGAAATATCTATTATTATATTAAAAGTATTAGCCATGATTTTATAAGAATAGACCAAATATTTTAGTGTTGGTATTAATAAAGTGACAAAGTTTAATTCTACACGTTAATATTAGAAAAAATATGTATATATTATATATTTTATAAAGATAGGAAGAAAAAGTGCATTTAGTGAACGTGTTTGAAGAACTAATTCTTTAATTTAGTTGCAGACTGGAAGTTTAGTTATTTTTATTTTATTATTGCGTAGAGTAAACACATAGAGACAAATTGGCTGTTGAGTTCTCCTTCGTGAAGACAATAACTTACCTTAGCGTTGATCAAATGTTCTGGAGTTTTTGTTTCTGTTTCACTGGCATGGCTAACGCGCTTGGTAAGATCATCAACCCAAGTAGTGATCTTGTTGAATTTCTGCAAGAAGCAGGACCATGCATTTAGGGCAGATTCCAAATTAGATCTGGCGTCACGAGATAATGCTTGTACAGCGTCCCATTCAGATGATAAAAGCTTAACTTCTTGTGTGACTGTATCTTGACCTTCATTTCCACTTGTGGTTATGACAGCCTGAGACAACTCTTGACAAGCTTCGAGTAAGGACTTGCCCTCCATCATGCTGGAGTCGATTTCACCAAGCTTGTTTAAGCGGTCTTCCACCTGTTGTTTCTCTCCGTGACAGTTTGAACATTGTTCGATGTCTATTCTGGTATTGCGAAGCCATTCCTGAACTTCGTTGTGTGATTGCTTGTATTTTTCGTGATTATTAACTTGATTTTCAAGGGACTCAATTATAGCGTTAACCTTCGTCTGTAGTTCGTCGAACTTATTTAGACCGCTCTCAAAATCATTTCTATCAAGAGTATTATCTTCATCCAAGCGTTTGTTAATTTTTTCGATAATGTCGTTGTGACCATTGAAATCTCTTTGTATAGCACGGAACTTTTCTAGAGCAGCACGTTTTTCACTCAAATCATTTAAAAATTCTGAAGATATTTTTAAGGACGGCTCTACTTCTTCTAACCACTCCTGAAGGAGTTTGTACATTTTAAAGATCTCTTCCAGTTTTGCTAACCGATTCATCAATTTCTGCTTGACGTCATTCATTTGGTTCAACAAGTCTTCATAGTCTTGTTTTAAGGCGTCTATGTCTTCTTGTATTTTTACTGCACCGCTTTGTTCGGTATTCATAATGACTTTTTCATTGAGTTCAAGCAAGTAGCGTAACTTATTCTGACCCGATTCGAAGCCTTGTCTCAAATTCTTAACAGTGTTAAGCCTTATCTGAATTTCATTCAGAGTGCCTGGTATTACTTCGCATTGTTGCAACTTCTCCTGGGTTTGTTCTATCCAGGATTGGCATTCCTCGTAAAGAGTATGATGTTGTTGGTGTTCCTGATAATGCATTTCTAAACGGCGCATAACTTCCTTTGCTAACGTCAACAAAGCATTGTATTTGGTAGTGAGTTGCATGATGGCATTACTAATTCTGGTGTCAGAGCAGGTTTCCAATAGCATCTGAGCTTTCATATTTAGATGGTCTAATGTTTTTTGCCAATCAAACAGAGTTTGTAAATGGCCTTGGAACTGCTCTAAGACAATCTTTTTCTGTGTTAGACTTTCTTGGAGCTTGTTGTATGACTGTACAAGGGCCTCGGTTTTTGTTAGCCAGTCCAAAGCTTCTGTATACTGGTCTTGATAGTCAGACCATTTAACAATACCCATTTCCAAATAGTCTTTAGTCTTTCTCAAATTGTCTACGTACGTATCAAATTCTTCCTGTAACAGGGCAACTTCTTGTTCAATGACTTCTCGGTCTTCGGGTTCTGCTTCGTTGCAAGCTTTTTCGCCTTGAGCAAGAGCAGCTTCCAATTTTTTCTGTCCTTCTGGGACTTCACTTTGCAGTATTTTCAATTGATGAGTTTTTTCGGCCAAAGCTTGTTTATCACCCGTTGTTTCCGAGCATTTGCTTAATCGCTCCTTGGCATTTCGCAACCATGTAGCAAAGTCATTACCACTATCAATGAAGGCTTGATACTGATCAATAGTGTTCTTTTGTTTTTCGTATAACTCCTTGGCTTGTTTAGTTAGAGATTCGTACTTATTGGAAATCTCCGAAGCGGGAGCTCCTTGCTGCAAATCAGAAGCTTTTGATGCTACAGATTGTATCATAGGTTCGAATGATACAATATCCTGCACTATATTATTAGTTTGCCTCAAGTTAGCCTTTCGCTCACTTAGGCCACTGCTGAGACGTGGTGCACCCTTAGACTTGTGAATTTTTTGTTCACATGCTTGTTGTAATTTTGTTTCCCTATCCGCTATCCATTGCTGCAACTGAGAGTAACTTGAGCTGTAATCAGCCCACTGTAAAAGATTTGTTTCTAATTGAACCTTGGCCGTTGACATCTTCTTTACCAAACGATCCCAATCATTTTGTAAATCTTTCATTTCATTATTAATGGCATCACGGCCATCAGACCGTGTGTTTCGCACCACCTTCTCGCCATTGTTGATGGCAGTGTGGACTAGATTTTGACCTACTTCACGGTTGCGTATAAGATTTTGAATCTTTTCCAAACGTTTTTCAAGCACTTCTTTGGAGCCCGCACTAGAAGAATCACTAGCTTCTCTTATGATATCCTTGGCGTTGCTAATCCAATCTTTGGCACATTGTAAGTTGTTTTCAAATTCGCGATGCTGATTGCAATTGGTTTCCACCTTTTTTAAGACGTCCTTCGCCAAGTTCACTTGCACTTGATACACGGAATTTAAATGTCTCAATTGGTTGTTGACATAAGTATCCAAATGGGATTTTAGGAGACCTGCTGCCGAGTTGTTGAACTTCTCGATATCATCCTTACCCTTTTCAAGTCGTTTGAATATATCACGCATGTCAGTTAATTGTTTCTCTTTTTCTGAAAGATTCGGCAACAAGTTCAACTTGTGATTCTTAACAAGTATGTCTATTTGTTGCAACCACTCCATTAGACGCTCGTATTCTTCCTTATATGAACGCCATTGGCTCATTGTCTCTTCGAGGTTCTCCTTCTGAGAATTGATGTCACGGAATAAACTCTCAAAGCTATCTCTCAATGAACGAATGTCATTGCGTATAATTTCCTGCCCTTGGGTAGAAGTACTTGACATTACCACTTCTCCGGTGTGAGTTAAATGCTCGACTAATAATTCTCCTTGGGCCTGCTTGTTCAGCATATTGTCAGTGGCTTGAACAGCGTTTTCGATAGCCAATTTATCACTGAGGCTACTTTGTTTTAATGATGGGAATTTCTCTCTGGCTCTACTAATCCAACTGACTAGATCATCATAGGCTTCCTTGTATAATCGGTGATCCCGGTATTGTTCTTGTCTTTCGGTAAGTAACTTTTGAGATTTAGCTGACAGTTCGTCAAATCGCTCTAAAACCTTTTGTGCTTGGAAAGCGGATTGGCTCTGTTGGCCACTCGCTAACATCTCGATGGCTTGTGATTTCAATGAATCCACGTCGATCTTCTCCATACGAACCTTTTCTTCTGCACTTTTAATACGATCTAGTTGAGCTCTCTTTTCAGGCATAGTTGCTTGGAATTCAGACAGCTCCTGTAGTGTAGCATCTAAGGAATCATTAAATTTATTTACATTTTGGATTTGATCTAGGAAACCAGACCACTGAGTTATAGAATCATCCAATTGACCTTTTACTTCAATAATTCGTAAAGCTATGGTCGACCATAGGTCTTGTAAATCTGATAATTCTTTATTAATATCATCATGACCGCTTGGAGCTGTATTGGCCAAAACAGTTTGTGCTAATTCTACAATACTTAGAACTTTAGCGGAACCTTCATCTTTCATAAGAGCAACATCTTGAATTGTTGCCAACTTTTTGTCCAATTCTTTCTGGCTCATGGACGACATATCGGAGCAATAGTCTAACTTCTCCTTAATGCCGTTGATCCAAGACGTACAGTCTGAAATGGCGTTTTCAAAATCTTGATGGGAATTAACATACTGTTGCCAACGATTATGTAGTTCCTTGACTTTATGGAATAGTTGTTGATATTTCATAGTTAATTCGGGTCCAGATGAACGCGAAGCTGATGGTCCCTTTACAAGTAATTGGGCTTTTTCCGATACATTATCAATTTCTAGTTCTTTAGCTCTAACTTCTCCCTGCAATTCTTTAAGTTCTTCTAGTTGAGATTTCTTTTCAGACAATTTAGCTTTCAAATCAACTGAGTGAAGCTTGTTATCAGCGTCCCTAATCCAAGATAAGCACTGATCACGCAACAGTTCGTAATCTGACCATTGCTGCAAACGTAACTCAATTGCTTCGATTGTTGAATTAAGATTAGCAATTAGACTCTCCCATTCCTGTTGTGTATTATCAATCTGAGACTTTACATTAACTTGACCAGCTTCTACAGTACCGGGAATAACCAATTCTCCCAAAGAACGAACTTGATCAACGCGTGGAAATTCGTCAGCCAAATTTGATTTGAGATTTCTCAATCGATCAAGATTTGTATGAAGAGAAACTTGCTCCAGATCGAGGTCACCCCAGTAGTCAACAGTGCTGTGTGTAGATTCAATAAATTCTTGTGCATCCATAACTGCCTTGCAATACTGTTGATGAGCACTTACAAATCTTTCGTAACTTTCAACGTATAGTTGAGCGCGCTTTTGTACAGCGTTGTAACGATCTGCAATGCTTTTAGTTGTTTCCTCAACATATTCTGTTTTTTCTGGTAGATTTGCTGTTATTTCCTGTAGATTACCAATCTCGACTTGATGATTTTGAATATCGTTCAGGGCATCCCTGTAATTGTGTAATTTTGCTTTCTTTTCGTCCAATGTAGTCCTCAACTCAATTTCCCCTGGTACGGAATTTTCAATTTCGGCCAACCACTTTTTAAGCTTTTCAGCGATATCATCAAAGCCGGACCATTTGGACATTTGGTCCTGTATTTTTCTAGCTACTATGGTAACGTTATCAAAAAGCTGGTCAAATGTCTGTTGTAACTCTTCCAATTGGCATCGAATGGCTTCGCGACCTTCCGTTGCTGTAGATGGATAACATTTCTCGCCACACTCTATAGTGTTGTTCAGCAATAATGTAGCAGAAGGTTGCTGAGCCAACAAGTCCTTAACGGCGATTTGTTTCTTGAGTAAATCATCACGAGTACCTACGTGGGCCATATCGCTGCAGTCGTCATATTTTGCTTGTGCACTTGCTATCCAATCGGAACACTGTTTATATTTTTCATTGTAAGCGTTATGGTCAAGAACGGCTTGCTCACATTTTTTCAAAATTTCTTTGGTTGTATTCTGAATAGACTGAAATCTCGATGTAACTTGCTGAACGTTAACAGCGATACGAGTCTCTCCTGAACTTTGTATTAGTTCAGATGAATCGTCTTTGATTTTTTCAAATTCAACTTCCTTTTGTCGTAAATTATGCGCTATAGACTGGAATTTATTAAGTTGATCTTCCTTCTCTTCCAACGTCGATTTAGGATTGTAATTTTTCAATGCATTCTCTGATTCGGCTAGCCATGATATGAGCTGATCTAAATTTACTTCGTAGTCTCCCCATTGTTGCAAACGATTCTCTAGGCCACTCTTAACGTCTGTGAGAGCTGAGGAAAACTTTTCGAAATCAGCATGTAAATTACTCAAATCCCTGGTCATAGCTTCTTTAGAACGAGCTGGTAGAATTTTCGCATTATTATCGATATGATCTGATAATAATTGAAGTTTTTGCAAGCCTTCCGGTAAAAGATCTTGAATCTCGATTACTTTGCTTAAGCGAGCCTGTAGAGCTGGTTTATTGCCCGAATACTCTGAATAACTGCTTAAGCGATCCCACAAATTCTTTTGATAATCCTGTTGGGCTTTCTGCAGATCACTGAATTGTTGATAAACATCAAACGACTGTTCTAGCTGTAGCATTAAATTATTGCAATCATTCGAAACCTTCTCATAACGTTTGTTAACGTCATCAACTGCTTTTTTGATTTGTGAGGCATTTGCTGGTTGAGCGGAACTGCATAGAATAGCAGCCTTTTCGTTCACTGCTTCTACAACACGTTTATGCGAATTAATATCCTGTTGAGTTGTTTTATATTTATACAATTTCGAACGAATCTCCTGAGCACTGATCCAACTGGAAGGATTTTCATTCTGTATAGCCTTCTCTACTTGATCTAACCAGTTAACGACTTGACTTAGGATATCCTGATAACTTGAGAGTTGTACGGTTTGAGCTTCTTGCTTCTTTTGTAGACTTCGAATATTTTCATCCAATTTGTCCCATCTATCACGTATATCGCGCATCTCCTTGCGCAATTTTTCTCTTCCTTGGGTAGAGGTTTCAGGCAAGGCTTTTTCTCCGGCACCGTTAAGAGCTGAAAACAAGAGCTCTGCTTGTTCTCTCTCAGACAAAAGAACTTGAAGAATATTGGAGACTTGAGAAGCATCCTCTTTTTCAGCATATTGTAATTGATTTTCAATTGGCTGTAGCCACAGATCAACTTCATTGTATTTATCTTGATAGAATTGATGATCATCTACCAAACTAGACCATCTGTTCACTACTTCCTTACTTAGAACTTGTAAAAGCTGATAGCGGCTAGTAATTTGTGAGGTCAACGTTTGCAGGCGATCAGCACCACAATTATTTAATAAAGCATGAGCGTCATCGGCAAAAGAATCAATTTCCTTTTCTTTTTGTAGTATCAGATCCTTTTGAGTTTTATATTTTTCTAATTGCTCTACCTTCTCGTGCAGAGTGGATTGGAGTTGTTGTTCGCGGAACACCGACTCAGCGGATCTACACCATTTTGTCAGCTCTTCCAGTTTTTGTTCAAAATCGTTCCACTGCTGCAATACATCTTTTTGTTTACCTTCTATTCCTTCAACGTCGTCGAAATGAGATTTTATTGTGGTTTCCAATTCGCATATTTCCTTATCTAGGATCTCATTACCCTTCTCTGAGGTCGAAGGCTTTACTTTAGCAAACTGATCTATTATTCCCTCAATTAGCTTTAGAGCCTGTGGTTTATTTTGAGCTAACTGTTGTAGTGTTTCTATTTTCCGTTTGATATCAGACTTCTCGCCATACGCGTCATCACATTCAAGAAGCTTCGCCTTTTCACCAGAAATCCAAGTTTTCGCGGTTGCGATAAGATTGTTCAAGTCATTATGCTTTTGTACACAGTCGTTCAAATTGCTCAAAATTTCTTCTGATTTTTTAACAATGTTGTTGAACAATTGTTTAATAGACTGTAGATAGACATTGAGAGAATTATCCTTGATTTGATCGACTAAGCCTTGAGCCTTATCGCATACACTGTCGACCATTACGTTGTGTGTAATAATTTCCTGATGCAATAGTTTATGGTTTTGTAATAGAGCTCTTTTCTCTTGAAGAGATGATTTAGGCTCAGTATGACTTTGCATGGCTTTATCTACGTCTTTAAGCCATTTCGTCAATTGATCTTGCGCAATGGAGAATTCATTGAACTGCAAAATGCAATGATCAATTTTTTGAGAAGCTTGATTCAAGTCATCGGTATAGTTGTCCCACATTGTCCGTAGGTTACGTAATTGTTGGCGAATAATTTCTCGACCATCAGGACTAGTATGGCCGTACAGCTTTTCACCGCTGTTAATAAGATTTTCAAAAACTGTACCATCGTTGATTCGTTTGTCCGACATATCTCGCAATTTAGTTTGTCTTTCTTGCAAGAGATTTAGGTCTCCCACAACATCTTTGTTTCTCTCTAAATCTTCAACGCAAGTTTGTAGTTCTTTCTTGAATGCATCATAGTCGTGATTAAATGCGTCATGATCTTTGACATAATTTTGATATTTAGAAATGGACTCCTTGCACAGATTCTTTAAGGTTTGATATCTCGTATTTAATCTAGATAATTTCAAGTTCAAGTCAGTTTCGCTTTCAATCTCTCGGCCTTGATCCATCAGATCGTGAATGGATTTTGATTTCTTTTCAATGTCGCTGGCAAAAGAAAGCAATTGTTGTAAGTGGGATCTTTTGTTTTCGGCAGTATTTTTTAGAGACTGGTTTTTGACAACAGCCTCAATATTCTTCATCCAATTATCTATCTCATCAATTATTGTTTCGAACTCATTCCATTTAGAGCATAGTTGCTTCAGCTTTACAAGGGAATCTTGGCATAATACCATAAATTCATCCCAAGCAAGCTTAGGTTCTTTGAAGCTTTTTAGCAATGCTGGGTGGCCAGAAGGATGGGTTTGTGAAAGAACGGTGTTTAGAAGTTGTTCACAAGTTTTAAATATTGTATCTCCTTCTGGTTTATGTTCTAATAGGTTTTCTACAACAACAAGTTTCTCTTCGGCTCCTTCTTTTTCAAATGTGGTTTCATTTAAAATGTCAATCGCTTCCGATTTAATTGTATTTAACCAATCCTGTGCCTTTTCCAATACTTGATCATAAGCTTCATGTTTTGTAACTTGGTTACTAATTACATTAATTCTCTCAGTTATCTTCTTGGACAAATCATTGTACTCTTTTATCGACTCTTCGGTTTTACGTTCCGATTCGTCATCGCAGAGAGCAACAGCTTTTTCCTGTAGTTGTTTCAAAGCATTCTTATGCAGCGTGGCTTCTTGCAATTGAACTTTGTAATTTTGCAATGCAGCCTTTTTAGCTGCCAAAGTGGGATATAGTTCATGAGCGTCCTCAACCTTTGCTTTAGATTCGTTCAGATAGTGCGAGACTTGGGTATAACTTTCTTCAATTGTTGTTTTCTGGATAAGTACCCCCTCTACTTGTTGCATTAGAGCATTGGCTTCATCTCTCAAATAGTCAAAGTTCTCTCTTAAATTACGTAACTGAGCTCTAATCTTTTCTCGGTTTTCAGGAGTAACAGAGGTGTACATTGCTTCTCCGATATCCACCGCATTGTTCAATAGTATTTGTCCGTTATCAAATGTGTTGAGGTAATTTTTAATGGTTTGCAATTGCTGAGCGGTAGCTGATGAAGATCCCGGAGAACCCATGCGAGCCAATTCTTGGAATTCCACTTTAGCTTCGGACAGCCAATCAGTAGCATCTGTTAAAGCTGCATTATAATCATTGTAAGCCTTTGCGGTTTCATTAAGTTTTTCTACGTATTGCTGTAGATTTTTGTCTACCGTTTGGTAACGTTGTATCAAATGGGCTACAAATTGGCCTATACGGGCTTCAGGGTTCTTAGATATTAACTGTTGGCAGATCTTTTCTAAATTGTTTATGACAGGTGCATGTTGACTTATATCTTGTTTAAGAACAGAAAGTTCCTGCAACTTTGTTGGAATTTCGTTCAGGTTGATTTGATTACTTGTTTCAGCTTTTATACGCCCTTCTATATCTCTTAACCATTCGTTCAGTTCTTCGTTTGACTTTTCATATTCAACCCAGAGATCTACGTTTTCATTAAGAACATTTTTGACTTTATCGTACGAATTTTCAAGGTCTTCTATATCGGCATTCAGCAGATCAAAGTCCTTAATCAATTCGTTTATGTTTTGCGGTGATTCAATGGTTTTAAGCATTTCCAAAGAGTTAGAAATTTCAGAATGTCTCTTTTTGGAATCATCTAAGGCTTTACCGACTTCTTGCAAAGACGATTTCTTAACGTCTAGATTATATTTGTCACTTGAGCTTTCAGGTTGGCACCAGGCTATCTTCTCTTTTTGGGTACCAATAATTCTCTTCAACATGGCTACCTTATCGGCGTGGAACTTTTTAAGGAACTGAAGTAAAGAATTTTCAATTTTCTTTGCATACAAATCAACCCCGTCAAATCTCTTTTGAACGTTGTTGAGTTCTTTCGGAATAATCGATTCACTAAATGTGGGATATACACTTCTCAATTCGTCTACTTTTTGTTTTATGTTATCAATTGTATTGCCGGTTTGTGAAACTTCAACTTGAAGTGCTCTGCATTGTTGCAAACGTTCTATGATCTTGCCATTATCACCTGACATATCATCACATTTAATGAGTTGTTCTCTTAATTTGCCTACTTGTTCGCCAGAATATTTAATTTTCTTTCTCAACTCTTCCTCTTGATCATTAAATTGAGCGGTAATGGCATTTAAACGTTCTGCATTACCTTCAACTTCGACAAACTGTTGGTCTAACAATTGATTTAGACTGGTTAATGCAGGAATTTCTATATTGTTGTTAATTTTTAGTAATTCGGCAGATTTTTCGGCGATAGTATCCTTTAAGGCCTGATAAGATGGCAATTCTGAGCGATATTTTGTGAGACGCATTGGTGCAAACTCTATTTCAATGCTATTGTCAGCAGCATCACAGAGCCCTTGGTTTGTCTCAGACAGCCATGGTATGAGATCTTTTTTGGCGTCTTCAATTTGAGACCATATTACGGCTTCAGTTTCATACATATGAGCATTTTTAACTGTTTTATCGTGAAGATCTTGCCAACTTTGTTTAGCAACTGCAAGATCAGTGGGAATTTCCTGTGGAATCACTTCACCAATACTGTCGAACAGCTTCCCAATGCTGCCAACTTTGCGATCGAATTCATCAATAACTACTTTAGTTTTACGTATTTGATCCATAGTTTTGCGAGTTTTATCTGAAGCTTGTTGCAATTCAGTTTCATCCCTAGGCTGTTGAGGAATGGCGCTATAAAGATTATTAGCTTTTTTCATTTCTTGAGAGAATTTGTTTTTAATATCGGCATATTCACGCAATGTTTGGGATATTAACTGGTACTTTTGAATACGATCGGCAATTTCACTTTGTAAGGAATCGTAGTTTTTGTCTAAATGCAAAAGAGTATCTTGAATAGTGGGCATGCTGGCAATGTCTTCGCGCATCAGCTGTTCACCTTCGTCATGTATTTTATTTTTAAGATCTGACTGAACCTTCAACGCTTCGTTAAGAGTAACGAGATCAGCAATAATTTGATCGATGTTCTGTAAGTTTGGTTTGCGTTTCAATATATCTGCCAGTTTTGAACGGTTGTTTAGCAGAGACTGTGCCAAATTATTTTCCAAATTGTGAAATTTATCTTTTCTTACTTGCAGTTGTTCAATTTGCTGCTTATGATTTTGAGTACGCGATTGTAAGTTTTCAAGTTTATTTTCAATATCGTTTACGATGTGAGTGGCAATGTATGGTTTACGAGTCAATGCGTCTTTCAGATGAATAACGGGGTTTTCGTCAATTTCTTTAGCTTGGGCTTTCCAATATGGCACATTTTTACTAATGCTATTTATTTCGTTCATTATTTTATTCAATTCTTGGGCTTGAGGTGTATCCGCTTTTTCAATTTGGTGTTTCAAGTAGTTCATATGATTTTCTGTTTCATGTTTCCAATTAAGAAGTTCGGTCCATTTTTCCAAGCAGCCTTTCTTTTGTTGCATGTTTGTTTCCAAGTTTTGGTAGTTTAAGACCAAAGCGGAGTAAGCTTCGTTTAGAGCTTTCGCTTCCTCAGGAGAAGCACCCAATGAAAGTTGCTTAACTTCGTCATAGATAGCATTGAATGCGGGGGTTTTGTCGTTGTGTTCTTGCAAAAGAGCATGCACGACGTGTAAACTGGTTTCAACCCGTTCTGGATTTATTTCCTCCACCTGCGCAACTTGAGAACGCAAGTTATCCATCCAGTTTGAAAAGTTTACCATTTTAGCATTAAAATCCTGTCGCGCAATAATGGCATCAGAAATTTCATTTATATTACCTCGTGTAGCTTCTGATAGCTTTAGTAATTTAGCTTTCATTGTGTTTACACGATCTTTAAGGGCAACAGCTCCTTCAGGGGCCAGATGCAAACTTATTTGGTCAGCAGCTTGACCTAAAGCAACTAATTTTGCTTGTTGTTCAGAAATTTCATTATTAAACGACTTCAAATGAACCAACTCATTTTCTAGTTTTTCTACATGAGGAGTATTTAAAAGAGACAAAGGTTTCTTTCCTGCGCTTTTCTCGCCCTTATCAATCCAGTCTTCAAGTTTAGTGGCATCACTTTCAAACGATTTCCAGTTACTAACGAGTTTTTCCAATTTACCGCAAGCCTGTTTGGCATTCTCGTGCACAGTAATCCAACGGGAGTGCATAGCATCTACTTCGTCAGGGGCATTGGTTTTGCATAACATTTTGTGTGTAATGTTCGAAATACCTTGGAGTCGGTCTAATTGATCCAAGCAATGTGTTTCGAATTGTTTGGCATTTTGTTGCAAAGCAACTGCCTCTTCAAGGGACATGGGTTTAGGAACTACAGTATTTACCTTAATTTCACATTCCTCCACAATGGGCTTCAAGTGCTGTATACCAGATTGGAATTGCTGCCAATTTACAAGATCTTCCTGAACCGTTTGAGCCTGATGATCCACATTACGGTTAATAGCACTAAGTACCTCTTGCAGTTTTGTTATTTCACCCTTCAACCTCTTAGCCTCAGCAATGTTACCTTCTTTTGGTGCTAGCTCTGATGCATCCGCGGCAAGCATATCTAATTGCTTCATTCGTTCTCCTAAAGTACCCTTGAAAGCATTCACTTTCATTACTCTTTCTTCTGGTGTCAGATCTTCAGAGTGCAAAGTTTCTATAGTTTTTGGAGCAACTTTGTTTGCCCACTCTTGGAGTTCAGCCAGACGTGCTTTATAGTTATTCCATTTGGCGCTGTAATCTTCCAAGTAACCTACACGATCCTTCACATGTTCCATCGTATTGAAGAACATTTTCTCAACTTCAGTAACTTCCTTTTCCAAGATAGGTCTTTTTTCTGCTGCTGCTAAAGGAGCTAATTCCGCTTTTAATGCATGCAATTTAGGCAATAATTGATGAGAGGCTTGTTGCAATTGTGTATTCAATTCGCGTTTCGCTTTCAAATCTTGGCTAACATTCTTGGGATCTGTTTGCAAAGGCGTTAAAGCTCGCAACTCAGTCTCAGCCACTTGCAACATTGAACAAATGTCTGCTTTCTGGTCGGCAAATTCATTCCATACAGCCTGTGTGCCTTTCAAAACTTGCAATTTATCAGAAGTTTGGGTATATGCTTGGTTCCAACCAGTTTCCAAATTTTTAACTTCAACTTTAACAAACGAAGGAGCATGCACATCTTTACTCAAATCACGTCCTCTCTGTAACATTGACATTATATGTGGACGCTGGTGATCCAGTTGATTTATTGCATACTGTTGTTCCTCAATAAGTTTATTAACACGCTCCAAACTATCAGGTGGAGGAATATTAGCAGCTTGCTCTTTAACCTTGCTCAATAGACAGACAACTTCATGCACTTCCCGACGGTAGGTATAGCACTTGGAAAATACTTCTGTTTTTACCATCGTTATTTCAATAGTTGGTATGAGATTTTTGTATCGTGCAATCAGATCTTCCAGTTTCTTTTGTTCAATATTAGCTTCTTCTTCACTGGTATAACTAAGAAGGTGATCCAGAGTCTTCACGAGCCATTTCATGTCTTCACGTTTATTGTCGGCCTCTTGGCATATTTTCTAGTAGTAAATAAATATACAAACAAAATTTATTAATAACCAATATAAATTATTATCGACAATAAGATCATTCGGAACGGAACGGAACGGAACACTTTTGACGTGTAAATGGGTTTGCCTAAAGATATCCTTTCGTATGCTATAAACGAACTTTCTGTAAACGTCCGACTAATTCTATCATGACTATAATACCTATTTTAAAAAGACTCGGAGATATTGGAAAACATTAATTTCTTATTTCATATTCCTTAATTCCATATCCGAAGGTAAATGGATAATATTAAATATTAAGTTTAAAATAATTTCAGGATCCGGAATGATCGAAATCACCCTCAAGGAAAATATGGCACAATATCTACAGAGGAAATATATATTAAACCCCCATTCGTCATATCATTACTATAGGCCCATTACATTTTTTGGAATGTTTAAAGTTTCGTTTATATTATGAATACCAACCGGTCCCTCTACATTTTTAAATATTTCAGAGATCTACTCTTTTAGTTTAAGCAAGATCAAAATATTCAGAAAATAGGACGCTATACCCCTTAATTTCTTTTTTAAGATTTAATTAATAAAAAAAAATATATGTCATGTACATACTTTTGAAACATCAGGATGATTCAAGATAAGCCAAACTGTAAAAAAACTAAAACTACGCTTCTATTGTTATAAGAAGCAGTCTTTAAGGTATACCACTCATTCATCTATGTATTGCATATACTCGTACATTAAAGTACTGAGGGCCAACAGGAATACATAAATATTTCGCTAAAATTTCAATTGCCGGCAAAAGTTTACATTTATCTGTAAAGCATTCTAATATTTACACGTAAAATGAGCCCAATCGCATATTATACATATAGTCATAAAAAATTAAAAATTAATTACCACAAGTTCCCTCAGCTGCTTGCATTAAATACAAAAGTTGTTTGTATTTATTAATGAGTTTTTTAGATAAATTAAAGGTTGTTAGTTTTTATAAGTGGACTCACCTGGAAAACAACTTTCTCCTTTTCAAACTCCTCCATGCTGTTGACTTCATTGACAATATTTTTCAAGCTCTTGTCGACGCTGTTCATCCATTCAACCATATCGTTGAACTTGTCGTGGTAGAATTCCCACTGTGCAGGAATTTGCTGTAGGGTCTCACGCATAGTCGCAATTTTATTTGAGAGTTGCGAGTATTGGGTCTGTGCATTTTTGTAAGCTTCATCCAAAGTGTTATCATTGGGCTGGTGTTGTTTGTAGGCTTGAACCACGCGATACATATTCTGTAAACTTTTCTCTAAACGTGGAATGGATCCTTGCTGCAAAAAGAATTGCTGATTGCGTTTTAAGATAGAATCAACGTCTTCGTTGCGATTAAGCGCCTGTTCTTCCAAGTGAAGTTCCTTTTCCACATCTTGTATAGTTTGATAAAAGGCAGACTCATCAGAACGAAACTCTAATTTCATTAAATGTAAAGGAGCCTGTGCTGAAACATTCTGCCATTTTGATTGGAGAGTTTCTACACTACCAACAATTGGCTTGTGCTCTTGAGATGGTAAAGTTTTCAAAAGATTTTGGGCAGAATCTATCAAATTGGGCATCCATCTTTGATTTACGTTTTCGAAAAAGTACTTTTGCGTTTCAATTGTGGTCTTAGTTTCAATGTGTTTCTCAATCAGCATTGTTTCAGCCTGACTTAACCATTCGCTTACCACCCGTTCATTATCTTTGAAAATACTCCAATTGTTAAGGGTTTCACCCAATTTTTGTTCCCATTGTTCGGCATTTTGTATGACATAGTTAAAGCGATCATTCAGCTGTTGCATGCTTTGTTGAGCTCCAGTCGTATCTATGTTTTCTTCAGCTGCAACATTTCTCAAAAGATTTTGGAATACTTTATTTTTACTTTCCAACATTGAACGATAATAGACTGTACGTGAAAAGAAAGTCTTGTGTTTATTTAATTCGACATGTACTCCATCAAAACCGCCTGCCAAGCTGTGTGTACTAAGTAATGATTCGGCTTCATTAAGCCATTGGTGAATTTCCTTTTGGCCGGCTTCTAAAGACTCCTGCTGTATCAGAAGTTGGTGAATTACATGTAATTTATTCGGTATTTGTGCCCGCACTCGCACTAATGATTCTTTCTCCAGCTTCAGCGTCTTCATCATACTATCAACTTCTTCACGAGAAAGATCCTGAATTAGACCTTGAATATTTCGACTAATTGTTTTAAAGAGCTCTTCGTTATCGTCAATTTCCGAAGCCAATTTCTGTAATTCCTCGCTGTAGCTTTGAATTTGTTCCTTATTGCCCAATTGTAGTTTTTGACTTAAAATTTGTTCAGCATTTCGTAACCATTGAGAGAGCTTTTCAATTCCTTTCTTATATTCTTGCCTAGAACGTATTATGTCCCCTGCATGCATATATTTCTTCGTATTAGCAAACAGCCGTTCGAAACGGTCTGACAAGGAACCGTGGTGTAGCTTTAAGTTTTGAGCAATGTTCTGTTCACAAGATGCTATGAGATAATTGGCAGCATTAGCTAATGCATCAAATTTGTCTTTCCACATACTAATATCCTGGAAAAAGTTCAATTTCTCATCATCCGATTGTGTGACTTTTTGTTCAGCCAAATTTAACCAATTCTCACATTCTGGAACCAGTTGATGCCACGTATTCCAGCAGTTGACAACTTCTTCCAAAGAATTTTGGCAGCATTTTAATTCCATCGAAACCCGTTTCCATCTCTCTTCAGTGTCATACATAAAGCGATCTATGTCAACAATTTCTTTACGGGATACATTTCCATCACGCTTGTATTCGTCAACGACCTGCTGCATGTCAACAAAAGCTTTTTGGAACTCTTGGAATATTTTATTGCGTGAAACGAAATTCTTGTATTGTTCTAATTGCTGGGCTACCTTTTCTTCAGTTCCATATTTACCAGTCCATCCTTTCATCTTGTTTTCAACTAAATTAAGGAAGGCAACTAAGCAGCATTTATGTTCTAAGAACTTTAATTTTATTCTTCGTTCGGCTGCCTTAGGTCCAACATCTTGGAGACGTCTTTCCATATTTCGTAATTGCTCCAATGGTACTTTCTGAACCAAAGGAGACCTCTTAGCATTTTCAAACATCGCTATAATGCGTGGTAAGTCAGCAAAGAATAGTTTATGTTCTTCTAATTTACGGGAAATAATGGCAGCCGTTTCTTCATTCATTGCCGTGGGGATATCATTATCCATAAGGATTTTCTCGGCCTCAGCTAACCATTTGCCGACTTCACCAAATTCTCCAGGTAATTCAGAATCTAATAACCAAAGCCAGTACATCATTTGATATTGAACACGTTCCCACAAAACGTTAATGTCTTCCCAGGCATTACGAGATACCTGTAGGAAGCCACTTTGACTCTCTACTAACTGTTTCAGGCGATTATATGTCGGCAAATGAGCATCGATTTCTGAACGAGCAATTAAATATTCGGCAAAATCACGTGGAAACGAATTTGACATAACCATCGGTTCATATTCAGCAGATTTTTCCAACAGGAAACGTTTTAACTCATCAATTTCCTGCTGAATATGGGAAAAATCTTTACTCGCACCCTGAAAAATTGCAAATTATCAATTATCAAAACATCATTATCAAAACAATATTAAAATGAAAGTAACAATGATTCCTACCTTTGGTTCGGGATACTTATGCAAAAACTGAGCCACATACGTCATTATACTCTTTTCATCTGGCTTTGGAACGTCCACATCTTCTGCATCCAATAATTTTGCAATACCCAATTTACTTTCCGCCACATCGAAAGCAGTTTCTAATCTATGACGATTGTTGGTTTTTTTCAACTCAGCCAAGTTTACTAAATTAGCTTTAATGGAATCAATAAGGGCCAAGAAAGCAACGCCATCTCTCCAGCTGGCGCCGAAATCCTTTACCTCAACTCCACTTTCCCTGCAATATCAAAGTAACGATTAAATCTCTACCTAAATATCATCTTACACAGATATTATATATCTCATACTACATACTTTGGCAGGGCATTTGTGACCCAATTGAGTAAAGTCTTTCTTGCTCCTTGCTTCCATTTTTCAGCCTTCACATCACTCGCATTCTTGCCTACGCTATCTAAAGAACTAACTGAGCCACTAATACCCTGACTCAAATATTCAAGGTTTCGGCTATTCTCTTCAATCTATAAAAACAATAAAACAAAAAAAGCAATGAAAATAAACCAGACATTCGACCACATGCTAGATGGGACATAGAATTTATACAATTTATGTGGCAAAAATATCATTTAGTAACGAAAGCATTTTAATTCTTTTTTCGATATGTACACACATACATAAAAATATAATGCGACTTAAATGGTTTTGTTTATTTGCAAATAAATAAGTTTCTATATAATAGGTCTAACTACATCATTGCAAACAAATCTTGAATTAAATTCGAAACAAACAAGTTACAAAAAATGTTAATTATATATTAAATTATCTTTATATAACTACATATGTATGTGTGTATATACATATGTAAATAAAACGCATGCGAATACCATTTAAAAATTAAACTTATAAATTTTCAATTGACTTAAATTAATCATAATAACTAAGCTTGCATATCTAATCCATCTGCTCATTTGCAGATGACAGTTATACGATTATTTATTCCAAGTAATTTAGCGAATGAGGCGTAAGAATATGCTCATTAGAGAGTAGAATTTCTTTTCTTTTTTTTTTTTAATTATTAAACAAAATAAAGAGAAATCATTGCGAAGATATTAGTAAATAATTTAGCACCGCCACCGCTTTTCCTTCTTGTATAACTTAATTTTTGTTACTCGAATGCATGAGTAGTGTACATATGTATATCCATTGACTTGTGATCAATTAAAAATATTGTACTTTATTGATGTAAAGGCACTTTTTCCGTCGAATACATTCATTTATGATTAATTGAGAAATGGATGACAAAGGAATTATAGTACTTTAATCGTACTATGCCTATGTGGAAATCTTTCCTTTCACTGTCACTTACTAAATGATCAGATTCAAATTTAATGTGCATAAAAAACACTACTCAATATTTATCAAATTATCCAAAGCAAAACGTGAAAATATGAAATAAATATGCAAAACTCACTGTGCGTCAAATAGACAGAACAAATAACATAAATTATATTATTCAAATAATAAACTGATGTGATAGATAATTGCAGTAGACAAAAATGTTTGACATCTACAGCGAGATCTACAGACTATA
The DNA here is from genome assembly GCA_014635995.1 of Sarcophaga peregrina. NCBI lineage: Eukaryota > Metazoa > Arthropoda > Insecta > Diptera > Sarcophagidae > Sarcophaga > Sarcophaga peregrina. The sequence goes on from CM025791.1 coordinate 789,113, forward strand.
ATTATTGTTGTTATTATTATATTACCTGTGGCTTATAATTAATTACAACTACTAGCTTTTTCCGCCTCTTTTTACGAATCTTAGCATATTAATTGAAAAAAAAAGGAATATAAAAAATATGACAGATCGGAAATAATAGTTATAAAATTAATACAATTGCAAACAAAAATAATAATTTTATTCTTCTTCTTAAAAAAGGATAATTTTTAAGAAACCAATGTTTACGTGATATACATATATATATATATATATATATATACAGCTGTGGTCAACTAATTGGAAACGCTTTACAACCCATACAATATATGATCAAAAAAATTTAGTTAAGTTTTTTTTTTTTGACTTGTTTTATATTTTTTCATTAATATATTAAAAAGTTAACAAAACGATAAAAAATAACTTAACTGATCATTCAAGTTTAATTATTTTTTAACATTTAAATCAAATTTCTTCAAATCGACAGCGACACCTAATTGGAAACGATAAAACTTCTGTTAGAATTTTTTGTTGTATTAAGTCATCGCCCAATCCTTTCCTCAATATTTTGTTGCAAACCCTTTTTGCTTAATGACAGCCTCACATCGACTACGCATTGATAATATTAAACGTCGACATCGTTCCACAGGTATGGACTCCCATCCCACCTTCACTTCCTCGAAAAGAGTGTCCATGTTGGTTATATTTTTAAGACTTACTGCAGTTTTTACGTCACCCCACAAATGTTCTATAGGGTTCAAGTCTGGACTAGACGATGGCCATTCCAGAACATTGATAGAATTGACCGCAAAAATTTTTTTGGTAATCTTCGCCGTATGCTTCGGGTCATTATCTTGTTGGAATTGCCATATAACGGGCAAATTCTCCTCTGCCCACGGCAACATTACATCATTTAGTATTTCTACGTATTTTTCCTTATTTAAAATTCCATCAATTCTGTGAATTGGGCCAACGCCATTCCAGGAGAAACATCCCCATACCATAATAGACCCTCCACCATGTTTCACTACTCTTGAAACATAGCGAGGGTTGAATTCTTGATTCTAACATACCTTCGACCATCAGGACCAATACTATTAATCTTTGTTTCATCGCACCAAAGCACAAACTTCCACTGATTTGTCGTCCAACTGCAATGAGATCTTGCAAATTCTATACGACGTTTTCTTTGACTTTTAGTTAGTAGAGGCTTCTTGCGTGCTGCTCTTCCATGAAGTCCGGCTTCCACCAAACGTCGCGAAATAGTTCGCTTAGATAACGTCACATTTAATTTTTCTTGAATTTCTCGTTGGATGTCAGTTGAAGATTTTTTTGGGTCGGCTTTAGAGATTCTCTGTATCTTATGTTTTCCTGAGTCTTTTACGACGGGGAACGTTATCTACTGTGTCATATTTCTTAATATGCTATAAAGCATTAAAAACCATTTCTTTGGAACACTTGAGCTGTTCTCCAATTTCTTTATATAACTTTCCAGCTTTATGAAGTTCGTAAATGGAGCTACGCTTAGCAGGAGTACAGCTTTTGCTTGCTCCCATTTTAAATCTTAAAAATAATGATATTAAATATCTCGTACATTAAATTAAAAATACAATTTACCGAAAATTCTTTTTAACAACACTTTTAATTAAAGAAATTTTTAATATAAATCGAACGTTTCCAATTATTTGTCTTGCTTTTTTGATTGTTTTTTTATGATAAATTAACTGGAATGCATATTGAAAAGGGAATATGAAATTAATAACAACAAAATACATTGCATTTTATAAATAAAAGAGTAATTAATATAATACAGTCGTTTCAAAGCGATAAACTAACGGTAAATTTTATTTTTTTTAAATAATTGTCATCATACAGTAACATAAGAAGAGCGATTCCAATTAGATGACAACAGCTGTATATATACTGATTTTGTTAACATCAATTTAGTGCTTTAGAGTTAGTGCTGTATACAAATAAAATAAGAAAGAAATTATGATAATATAACTTACCTGGAAGTACAATATTATTGTCCATATAAGACCCAATACGACCGGTGGTCTCCCATCCACCAGATCGGCTGGGTTAATATTAACCAATTTTATACGTTTACTAGCTAAAAACTGTAGTGCTGTATTAGCATTGCTAAGAAAATGTGGGCGTCTAAGTACACGACCCCTTTCAACGGGAAGTTTCTCACCAGATAACACCTCTAAGAGTGCAATCAATTTCGTACCGTCACGCAAATCGTTAATTAAATCATCAACTCGAAGTGGTGGAACACGCTGGAAGTAGGTAAAGAATTAGACACAAATTATTATTGAAAAATATTTTTTTCACATCTACTTTAATTAATTAAAAAGCACCTTCTTACTCTTAATTTTTGTTTCGAAAAATAAATGAAAGCATTCTAATTTGTATCATAAACTAAAAATGAAAAGGATAAACAAATTTGGAAGCGGAGAAAAAACAAGTTTAAATAAAAAATGATTAAACTGAATAAGTTGTGTTTCCTTCAAAATATGTGGACTCTTTCGCCAATCGAAAAGCCCACACCATGACATACTTTGGCGACTTTTTCCAACATATACAATGCGAGTATTTAAAAAAAAAAACTATAATTGTTAAACCTCGTTATATTATAACCTGAATGCATTAAAATCACGTTTGGCATTAAAAAGGGTGTGAACCAAAAACAATTGTAATAAGTCTTAAAATAAAATATATGTATGGGTATTGTATTATTATTATTGTATTATGGGTATTACATTAGTAAATGTTGTATACATACATACATATGTATGTATATTCTACTAAAAAAAAAAAATTAAAGAATGCAGAATTCTTTAATGGATATCCGGTTTTGAATTCCATGAGCCTTTCTAAAGGACAGTTTGAAATTATTGCTTAAAGTTTGTCATTTGTCAAGTTGTTTACGCAATACTTTAAAATTCTTTCATAATGCAACTACTCGTGGAAACTTCTCAATGGAAGCAGTTTACTCACTAGATAACTCAATAATTTAATGTTCAGTTACAGGATATTTTTAAAATCTTACATAACGCAAACTTCAGCTACTCCTCCCCTCTCATCCACATACAACAAAAAAAATCATTTTTCTTCGTGAAAATATACAATTTCTCACTCACTTCTAGTAGGCGTAAGATAATTTATTCCAAGTTTTAATCGAATAAGGATACATACATACATTAATATGTACATATACAAATTAATGAAGGTATGCACAATTTATGCGCATATGTTTGGAAATTTTAAATACTATCCGAACCACGATTAATTCATATAAATTTTATATTTTGGATAATAATAATGACAACGCCTTAAGAGTATATATTCTTTAATTTTAAATAAAATAAAATTTTGATCTAAAAACAATGAAATTTAGCTTCAGTACGTTTATGAAACATGTTAAACTTATTTTATTAAATTAAAGATTATTAATTAAATTAAAGATTATTAATCAAATTAAAGAAAGGCGTGGTGTATGTATTAATAACGATTAGCGGTAGTATATTCAAATATTCGAATATTTTTTAAATATTCAAAGTCTATTTAATTGTCATAATCCTAATATATATTATAAATCTTTCTGTAAGTCTGTTTTTTTGTTTGTTTGTTAGCCAATCACGCCTGGACCGATTTTCTTGAAATTTGGGATATTGATCAAACTTTTGTCGGTGGAGGTTATAGGCTATAAATCTTTTAAAAATGTTAAACCAAAGGAGAAAAAAATGGGACAAAGGGAGAAAAAATGTGCAAAAATTAGTACTTTATGGTAATTTAAGTACTTTAAAGGTAATTTTTACAATTTAGCTTGGTTAAGTTTCCCAAGTAGCTATGGGAGGTGTTCCGTTTATAAAGTTGAACCAAAAGGGGTCCAAAAAGGAGGAAAGGGGCGAAAAATGGGCTAATTGACGTATTTATATTTAAGACTTAGAGGATTCAAAAAACTGGGTTAATTGTTAAACCGGTTTCCGAATAATTTGAAAAATTGCATTTTTTAAGAAGCCAGTTTCGAAACCGGATTTTTATTTATTGTTATTTTTATAACCCGCGCAATGCCGGGTACAATCTGCTAGTACCTCTTATATTTATTTATAGCAACATAAATATGTATGTGTGTATATGAAAATTTACTTTCTATTAAAATGTATGATTCACACATTGTACAAAAGCAATAGAATCTTCATAAAAAATATAATTTTTAAAAATTTAACATTTAAAAATAAACAAATTCTTTTTATTTTTAAAAACTGACGTCAAAGGAATACCAAAAGTATGTTCACCACTTTTTTATTTACTAGTAAAAAATAAGTATGTTGTAATCAGTATTTTTTTAATCATTTTAATTTTGAAAATCAAAGAAAACCAGAAATTGTAAATAAAAAATTTTTGGGGCAAACAGTGGCCGGCATTTAGTTTTAGGACATTATGCAGCAAATGAAAAAAAATGTACTGACATAGATAACCACTGCATGTTTTTTTTTTATGAGTTATAGACACCTAAATCATCAACATTTCAGATGTCATGGGTACGTGCTATTATAAACAATGATAAATATCAGAATAACTTAAATCGGGCATAATTTGGAATTTTTTTAATACAATATTACAAAATGATAAAATGTATGAAGAATCTCATATTTTGGAGGAAAATATGGTAGGTGACCATTGCGCACAAAAAAAAAGTAGCTAATATGAAAGATATATTTCCATGTCGCAAATGTTGTTCATTTTTTGAAATGGCAAATCTGAATGAGCATTTTTGAGTAGAACTAATTGAACCTTTAAATCCATATTGAACAAAAAAGTACTAAACTCAAAATAAACAAATGTGAATGAACGCTAGTGCTAGTGTATATGAGTATAGTATTTGAGAATAACTTTTTTAATTAACTACACTCACCTTCGAGAGGTATGAATTAATCCAGTTCGTAAAAGTTTTCTTTTGAACACGTTCTTGTTCCTCTGTAAGTATACAAATAGAGAAAGTAAACGGAGATTAGAGAATGTAAGAAAATAATTAAATATTTATGGTATATAAAAGAAAATATAAAATGGTTACTTTTATATGTCCTAAGGACTAATATTTAACAAGACTTAACTGTAAGTTGAATGTCATGAATGAATATTTCTCCATTAACTTGTAACTTTACGAAAATGGATAAATTCAAATACATACTTACGTTTGTATATGTATAAAGAACACGTTTGCAAACTTTGTACCTTGTACATGCCGATATCTAAATGCCGGTTATTATTGAATTGAGATAAATTTTATAACTTTTCATTTTATTTAAAATTTTTACGTTATAAAAATCATAAAAGAGTATAAGATGAACGAAATAAAACAAAAACACTCCTTTATATAATGTTTAAAAACTTTACTACGCTAATGGTTATTTAAAATTACTAATAATGGTACAATATAAACAAAATTTTTAGACCGCAAGACGAAATTAAAAGAAGAATTAGGACATTGTGTAATTGAATTGTTTATTTATTGTTCATGACACTTCAAAACTAAAGTTATTGGCGTTTGGAAATCTAACGGATCACGACATGAATTGAGTAAAAATATTCCATCCGCCGATCAAGAATGTTCCATGTTTAAACCTACGTTTTTCATGTGAAAGTGTAAAACATCAAGTGTGAATATTTCTTGATTAAAGGAGCTATTCAGAAAGATCATCTCGGAATCAATAAAATAATTTTAATTTGCCCATTTGCGAAGGAATGAACGTTCAGCAAAGATATCTCAGTTCTGTTTTATGACAAAACTAAGGTTTATTTAAAAAAAATTCAGATGGAATAAAAAATAAATGAAAAAATGGAAGTACAACTCAAAACCAAGTGCAAAAATCATTTTCACAGAAAAACAATTTTATGCAAAAATTTTATAGCACAATACTGTAATTATGACTGATTCTTTTAATTTGTTGTCTAACCAGTTTTAAGCCGAGAGGTTTAAGAAGACCGGATACTAAAATATTTATTCTTAATAGAATTTTTGTTATTCGATTAACACCGCAATATGCATACACGATAGTAATTAAAACAATTTTTAAAGAAATTACACAATAATGTAAACAATTTGCCAATTAAATGTAAAATTTATTAACAGAATACGAACAACAGACACAACAACAATAAAAGCGTTAACATAATTTAAATACACAATTTATAAACCAATGTGCATACATTTGAACGAATTATTTTAGTATAAGAAGCCAAAAGATGACCCAACAACTCATCAAAACAACTATGTGCTAAGAAAAAGTATAATTGCTATGGCATTCTATCAACCTTCGACGGACAAATGTCTTGTAGATTTTTCACTTGAAAATCAATTTCTATCTCGGATAGGGAATAGAGTCAATTATGCACAGAAATTTGTGTAGGAGCTTATGCATTTCTTCATTGTCAATTCCGAAATCCAAAAAAGTAGTTTAAGAGCAATATTAATCCACAATAAGATTTGCAATTAATTAGTTAACAAGGATCTTCAGTACAAATGAAATCTTATAGTTAAAAAATCATTATGATCATGTATTTACTTTATTAATTAATTACAATGCAATTACAAATTATTCTCAATTATTTGCAAGCTATGTAAGTTCGACTGGAGTCTCTGGTACAAATCGAACCAGCAACCCTCACGCTAGTAGTCTAGGACGCTACCCACTAGTCTAATACGGCACCCTAATAATTAAAATGATCAAATGTACTTCATCTAAAGATAAATATGGGTGTCGCAAGCGGTATATTATGCAGGACGTGTTAAGTAAAAATTAAAAAATATCTCATAAAGAAAAGAAAAAAAAAATTAGACGATTAGTTTAGTAGGATAGAACACACAGACAAAAAAATAAATCATTATAAAAAAAAAAACAATTTGCATATATTCATTTAATTATTATATGTATGTATATACATACATGTGTATACAACATAATAGTTCAAGTTTATTAACCAGCCAATACGTCTTGACGTCATTGATTATTTTGGATGGTTTGAGAGGAATTGTGTTGTATTTTTGCAAAAGCATATACATATGTACATATATTAACCAATCTTCCATATACAGATATGTATCTTCATTGCCACGAAAAAATATTAGCATAATACGGTTTATACATACAAGTTTAAATATTAAAACTCATAAATTAAGCTTTATCAGAAATTGAAATTAAATAAAAATACATAATATTTGTATATAATTTAAACAAAAATGCATCCTACATACATACATGTATGTGTAAGTATATATGTATGTATTTTTATATAAACATGTTTTAAGATAAATAGTACATTTGTCTTTCAGAAAATTATTAACTTACTTTGAATAATTTAATTAAATTAAAACTTTCGATTTATAGATACTATCGAAAAGACTTATTTTGAATTAAAAATGTTAAAAATATAGTACATACATATTTCTAAATGCATGCTTTATATAATAGGTATTTTGTGGTTTAAAGAAGCCACAATACCAAATAGTATGCATTGGAATATATTAAATATTCTACAGTAACATACATAGTGTTTACAAAGTTCTTATCGTGTGTTTCTTAAATTTCATATAATATTTTGTTTCGATATCAGTTTAGCAATTAAAACCGAATGAGTTGTAGAAATACCCAGTCTTACTCAAAAGACTAGATAGAATATAAAATATTTGACTACAGTTTTCATTTTTATCTTCAGTGTACCAAGGCAATATTTTTTGCACAAACATCAATAAGAAAAAAAGAAATGTTTAACACATGTTTTGATTATAAAAATTTTATTTCTAAAATTAACTCTTAATTTTCTTATTCTTAAACTTGAAATCGTTTCGTAAATGAATGATGATCTATCTAATGGTGATGACGGCGATCAAAACAACAAATAATCTTGCCTATAAATTTTTCTATACTTGAAATAAGAATCAAAATAGATACATATATGAATAATTAAAGGTTAATAAAATTGATAATAAACTCAATAAGAAGTCATAAGATATGTGTGTACGTATTAGGGATACCAAATGGGATTGATTTTTAAAAATCCTGGGATATTTCGGGATAATTTGGGATGCAAAAATCCCGAAAAATCACGGGAAAAATCGCGATTTTCTCTTAATAATAAAAATATTTCATTAACAAAATCATTTGTTTTCCAATTATGTATGTACAGGTAACCCTCCTACAACGCGGTTAATTGGTTCCTGAAAAACTCCGCGTTGTAGGAAAATCGCGTTGTAGGAAACTTCTTTTTCCTGCATTTTTCCTTTTCTTATACAATATCACGCAAGTAACATGTTAAAGTTTTCTCAGCCGAATTAATTATATTAGACCTTTCATCGAAAAAAAAAAATTATTTTTTCAAAGATATTTTTCTATTTGTCTATTTCAACATAATAACATAAATTAATTCATTCAATTAACCAGCAAAAAGCAATTCATTTATTTAAATAACATAAAACTAAAGAAAATAAAATCTGGGAAAAATAGACACGGATTTTCAAATCTACATATTTTAGAGGATTTTAATTCTCAACCTTCTACAAACCCGCTTCCTCGTCCTCGCTTATTATAATTTGCCTTAAACGTTTTCCATAGTGCATACAAACATAATAATAATAGATATACATACACATATACACAAGTAATTTTTGATAATTGTGTGTTTATAGAATAGTTTATAGAATACGTATTTAAAAAATGCTTAAAAATCGCGTTGTAGGATTCGCGTTATAGGAAACATTCCGCAATTCGCAAACCGCGTTGTAGCGAAATCGCGCTATAGAAGTACCGTGTTGTAGGAGGGTTACCTGTATATCAGAATTATATGTCATTAAAAATAAAATATTAAAACAGCAAGACAAAAAGTAACAAAAACGCGTAAATTAACAAAAATAAAAATTATTAATACATATGCAAATCCATTTGTTTTAAGAAAATTATTTGGATAGGCTTGAACGAATTTTGCTGTCAACATACGCTGCCGTTGAAAAACACTTTTCGCAATCAACATTTGTTGGTAAAATAATTATAAGATAGCTGTATACAGCTTGTAAATATTCACCTCTACCACCTCCTGATGTAAATAAATCTATTTCTTTGGGCAGAGTATCTAAATCAGTTACCCTATTAATTCGTTTTATAGAGCTTTTGCATTCTTCGATGGCATCAAATAACTTTTATCATTCGTTTTCCTCATCTGAGAAGCTATTTTCGAAGTCAAGTGATATAGAATTTTTTTCAGGACCTTTTGTAGGGTCAAAATACATATGAATTCAGAATTTCGAAAAATTCCGGGCAAGTTTTTAAAAATCGAGATTCGGGATTTCCAGATTGGCATCCCTAGTACGTATGTACATTACTAAAGGAAAATGTCTTCGCCTTAGAAATATTTACTATGCATGTATGTATGTATATATTAAAATCCAAAATTAAAAATATAAATAACATAAGGGAAATATAATGAAGATGGACGATAGCTGTGGCCACACGAAATAACCCATTGTCGATTAGTTCATTCAAGAATTAAATATACACTTATGTATATATGTATATACATATAGATAGATACCATATGTGCTTACATTTCTTTTTTTTTTTTTGAAGATTCAACCCACTCAAAATTGTATATTGATAAATTGAAACATACGTGTGCCTTATAAATATAAATATGTGTTAAACGCAGAAATTTTATTTAAAATTTAACACAACCCAAACACTAATGTAAATGGCGAATATGTTACACTTTAAGCAAGTCGAAACGTGTACAAATAGAATGATTCATCCAAAAACAAGAATATCGAGTGTATACAATTTTATACTCAAAGGATTTTACATATTCCAGCTTTTCTGAACGTTGTATGAAATGAAACATCGGCACGAACCGATAAAGCTTTACGAATCGCAACGAGTCATATGTAAGAATCGGCAAACCAGCTGATTCAATCATAGGTCACACCCGCTGAAGCGAGCTTTGACCGTAAAGCATCTGGAACATATGATTATGATGTGACTTTAAACAATATTAAATCCCATCCCCTCCCATTAAAACATAAATTAAAATAGAATAGATAGTCAGAAATTTATGTATTTAATAGTTCTTATTCGAAAAAAAAAATATAAGAAAAAAGTATGAAGAAGTAGAAATTTCTTGAGTCTTTGTTTGACTCTTTTGTGAGGTGTTGAGCTTATGCGTATGTATCAATTATTTTTATTTTATAATTTGTTTTCTTATTGTGTTTGCCCTACCTTATGTACCTGATTCGTACCTGTAACCGCAAATAAGTTCATTCAAGCGTGCGGCTACACGTCTGTATATTTTTATTTTTAAACATTTACATACTACGCACAAATAGATAAATTCGTTTTGCAAACTAGCTATCTAGCTGAGTGGCATTTTATCAATTTATTTATTTCACTTCTCATTTCCATTTAATGTTGTTGTTTCGTAAAATTCCTACACTAAAAAAAATTCACTTGAGCATACAATAAACAAGCGAAAATAATTCATATTCATTCGAACCTCATTAATCTTCTACAAAGATCGAAGAAATATGTGTTCAGTAAATAAAGCATCAGATACTTAAATATATACAGGTATCCCTCGCATAACGCAGTACTTCTACAACGCGTTTTCGATATAACCCGATTTAAGAAAAAATAAAAAGTTTCATTTCAATGCGAAATTTCGACTTATTACTTGCGCCTTATTACGAAACCGAAAAACAGTTAGAAAAAAGCAAACAAAGGCTGATAACTGATATTCACAATCACACATCACTGGAAGAACGTCCAACAAAATGTTTTATCAAATGACGAAAACTTTTTCTTTGAAAAAGTAATATGATGTTCGAAGTAAGTGACACAAACTAGTGAATATTTATGTTTTTTAATTTTTTTTTTTTTGAGTTGTAAACGTATATCCATCCATCTTTAATTTAGTACCGACTTTATTTGGGGAAAATTTATTGGAACGTAACCCTTTAATTTATATAAAAGCTAAATCTTCTATAACGCGGATTACATAACGCGAACTTTTCCTGAAATGTAACCACCGCGTTATACGAGGGACGCCTGTACTATACATACAGAAATAAAAACAGTAGCATGTATCGGTGTAGACCATTTAATATACAAATATTACCAGTTAAGAACCTTCGATCTTTCCAGCCCATCTAAATTTGATTATTGCTTTTGTAATTGTTATCCATCACATTAACAACATCAACAACATCAACGATCAGATCAATCAAACGATCTCAAATTAAATGTAATATTAGAAAATATTCATTGATGATTAAACGTTACAACTCGTTAGTTTGTTAATATGTATTGTTATTATTATTTTTTATTTTATTTTGTTTCTTTTTTGCTTTTGGTTTTAAATGTTTAATAATCGAATACGAGTAAGTATGTACGTACGTATGCACATATGCACATACACACACGAATGTTATTTTTTTTATTTATTTTTTTATTTTTTGTTGGCGACATTTTGATTTAAAATTAATATTGAATGGATAAAGAACATGTCTCGGTCATTTCTAGGTCGGATTGTATGATCTCATCTAAAATAGCTATGAAATCAAATACTGTGTAAAGAAACAACACGATGTTACAACGTAAATAATTTATAAAGTTTATGTATATTTGATTGATTATTTATTAAAATTATTTATTAAAAAGCTGAGTAATGTTTATAACGATCTCTACAAAATTCCTTAATGCATTTAACTGTAAGATGTTAATTTAAGTACATTTTATCGACAGTAAAGAACTGAGAAACTAATCGGAGTATTTAGTAAAGTTTTTTTAAAAACGATGAAAAACAGAATAGAAATACTACACAACAGCTAAATATCCTTGATGGAAATAGAAGAAATGTCGTCAATATTTGACATTATTTGTTGAATTAGTAAAATACAAACTAAAAATCTGAAGACATATTTAATATAATTGTTTAGGATATTTGTACTTAGGATAGACTAAAAATAAAAGTTATTGTTTTTAAAGAAACTAAAGGAATTCATATGATATAGATTGTATTTTACAGTTTATTTTATTATTCTTCAATTTTTTTTTAAGTAAAAATAATAAATTAACTATATATACTACTATGGTCTCAATAGGCAATTGAGCAGCAGAGACCTCTCTCGTGCGACAAAATTAATACTCTACAAGACGCTCATCTTACCCGTGCTTCTTTATGGCGCAGAGGCATGGACCCTATTAAGAACTGATGCAGCAGCCTTGAGGGTATTCGAGAGGAAAGTCCTACGTAAGATCTTCGGTCCTGTGCGAGTTGGCGATGATTTCCGCATTCGATCTAACAGTGAGCTGTATGAGCTCCTCAACGACATAGATGTTGTGCAGCGTATTAATATCCAGCGGCTGCGCTGGCTCGGCCATGTCGTTCGAATGGAGGAGGATGCTCCGGCGAAACGGGTATTTGATGCGGGGATCTGCGGAAGTCGGCGAAGAGGACGACCTTGTATCCGTTGGAAGGACCAAGTCGAGGAAGCCCTGTCATCGATTGGTGTGACCAACTGGCGTAGGCGCGCAAGAACCAGAGGCGCCTGGAATGATGTATTGCGGCAGGCCGAAATCCGTTAATCGGGTTGTTATGGCCAATTAAGTAAGTAAGTAAGTAATAAATTAACAGAAGGTCAAGACGTACGAAAAAGTAAAACTAAAAAACTACGTCTCTTCTATAAAAATTAAAAGCCAAATCGTCTCTATTCGCAAAATTTATTCTATTAAGAATAATTTTCTTAAAATGGTGTTTTTATTTTGTATGTGCGAAGCCTTTTATATCCATGCCTTTTTGCTTAAATAAAAATAAGTTTTGCAATTAATAGTGAATAGAGAGAAATTGGAATGATCTGGTTGCTAATTAATCGAGTTATGTTAATACAAACAATAAGCATGCATGTATGTATATGTACATCGTTTTAAAACTGTGTTTAAAAACGTTTGAGTAATCAATAAATTTGTGTGAAAAATTAAAAAAACACCATTTTTTATTTTCAAATGAAAAAAAGTTGAAAGTAATTTAAAAATTCTATTCGAGTAAATATACAACCTACACCATAACGGTAGAGCCGTGTGAGTTTTGAGAGCTCTACTAACTAAAGCACTGCGACCTAACAGATCTATTACATAAAAACTTCACAGATGAAATACAATATCTCATGCCAGCTAACGCATAAGCTACAGTGGGTGAAAATCACTTTGAAAAATCACACTGGTTATCCGTTTGAAAATCCTAGCAGACTAACATTTTTGTTACTTACGTCAATCGAAGGCATCGTTTATTGAATTGACGTCTGGTGTACATAATTATAAACAAACTTCTTTTTTGGAGTAAAAACGCCATAGATATCAATCTCTAAATTACCACAAATCAAATCATTATTTTATTACAAACTAATAGAATTTTTTAATTCACACGCGATTTTTGGCCTTTTTTTGTATTATTCTTTTTCCCCCTTATTTTTATGTTACTTTTTTCTATACAAATAATTTGATTAAAGTCATTCATTACTAAAGGTAGTTTAAATTCAAACAGCGAAATCGATGTCTTTCATGGCTTCAACGGCTTTGATTAATAATAAAAGTCTTTTTCGCCTGTCTACCGATTAAACATGAAAACGTAACAAATTTATGGTAGAAATGAACTATTTTTGTTAATCTGCATGTTGAAGAAATCGGTATTTATATGTTGTATATATGTATCTATATACACAAATATGTACATAAGTTCGATTTGATTATTTTTACATTTTATTTTGTTCATCCATTGAGAAGCAATTATTTACATGCATTTATATGTATTTTATATAAACTTATTTGTGTTATTCATTTGAGAAATGAATCTTTTCGTCTGTGCCCAATATGTAATTCTGCTATTATTCAAGTAAAGTTTCTTACCACTTTTATGAATGGAATCATTTATAATTAAACTAGGAGATTGTACCCGGCGTTGCGCGGGCTATAAATATAACAATAAATAAAAATTCGGCTTCGAAACCGGCTCTTAAAAAATGCAATTTTTCAAATTATTCGGAAACCGGTTTATCAAACAACCCAGTTTTTTTTAATACTCTTAAGTCCTAAATATAAATTCATGCAATTTGCCCGTTTTTGGCACCTTTCCCCCTTTTTGGACCCCTTTTGGTTTAACTTTAGAACACGTCCAATAGCTGTTTGGGAAACTTAACCAAGCTAAATCGTAAAAAATACCTTTAAAACACATAAAATACAGCATTTATGCATAAAAGTATTCATTTTTGTTCATTTTTTCTCCCATTTTGGTCAAAATTTTGAAAAGATTTATAGCCGACAAAAGCTCGATCTATATCCCAAATTTCAAGAAAATCGGTCTAGATGTTAAGGTGTGTTTGGCTAACAAACAAACAAAAAACAGACTTACAGAAAGATTTATAATATATATTAGAATTAGGATATTAGGATGACCTGCACTCTATTGGCCCGTTTTCCCTCTGTTTGAACCCCTTTTGATTCTACATTAGAAACGGAATACCTCTAAAAGCTATTTGGGAAACTTAACCAAGCTAAATCGTAAAAAATTACCTATTACCATTTTTTCCCCATATGTCCCATTTTTCCCCCTTTTGTTCAAAATTCTAAAAATATTTGTAGCCTGTAACCTGCACCGACAAAAGCTCGATCTATATCCCAAAGTTCAAGAAAATCGGTCCAGGCGTGATTGGCTAACGAACAAACCAACAAACATTTGGGAAACTTAACCAAGCTAAATCGTAAAAAATTACCTATTACCATTTTTCCCCCATTTGTCCCATTTATTCTTCCCTTTTGGTCAAAATTTTGAAAAGATTTATAGCCTATATAAATCGGTCCAGGCGTTCAGGCGTGATCGGCTAACAAACAAACAAACAAAAAAACAGACTTACAGAAAGATTTATAATATATATTAGCATTAGGAATATTAGGATATTAGGATTAACATCAGATATGAGAGTGCAATTTGGTTCGTTTTGTCTTGACCTGTTTATATCTGATATTCTACAAGGAATTGTAAAATTATTTATAATTGCTCTTTCAAAGTGATCCTTAAGCTGCATGGCCAGACATCAATTTAAAGGATCAAACTTACCTTTTTGTGTGATTTTGGAAATAGTTACACATAGAAGTTGAGGTAAGTTTGATCAATATCAAAATAATTTTGTTTTTCACAACTTAAGCTGCAGAAATTATATTTTCTCTTCTTCTACACAACAACTATAAAATGAAGTTTGACGGCATAATCACCACGCAACTTTACATTTAGTTTTTATGGACATTATATGGTCCGACTGTAATAGTCTGTCTGCTCACATGTTTCATGCTAATCACCTCCTTATTACGAAAGTTTTGTGAAGTTATTCCAGAGTTATTCTATTATATCTCGTACTTTTAGTGAAAATAAAATTATGTTGACATATTTAAAATCCAATGAACTAAAATCATTATTACATTAAGAGTACATTGTTTTTACATAAACTTAATTTTCTGCAGGCGTACACTACACTTTTATTCTTATAATTATACTCGTTCCTCTATTTCATTCCTATAAAGGAACATTACCATCATTTTAATTTAAAGGATAAATAAATTGAATGAATATAAATTATCATATATATGTATAGTAATATGTTAAACTCCATTGAGGACAATAGATTTTAAAAAGGAAAAAATATCTTCATACTATTTATGTCTTTCGCCATCCATCTAGTATGATGAACAGCATTAGGGGCATAAAACATTATTGTGTTACAATTATTTCTTAGATTGTTATTTCTTACAACTATCTGTAAAATGTATAACGTGACTGATTGTTTCATTAACGTAGGATTTTGTTCTTTCGTCATCTAGTTCAACTGGAAGACATTACAACCAATGTTTTCGCTTATTTTTACCTCAAACACACTCCTCAAAATTATTTCGTGTATATGGTTTATACATGATCATCATAAGAGCGGTATTTGTAAAAAGTATTATACGAGCAGTGCTTATTGCTGTTGTATAAAAAACCAAAGCACTTATGTTGTTCCAAAGTAAGAATTTGGAGCGCTTCCACTAAAAGCTGAATGCACTAATGTACTTTAATATAGATCTGGTCGAATAGAATGTTATATTGCGGCTCAAACTATAAAGCGTCAACAATTGGAATGATAATACGTACAACTATGTTCATGCTTATGTACACATGAGGATTTTGTGAAAATGTTATCCTTATTATGTGAGAAGAAGTTAGACTAAGAAAAAAATTGTTAATGTAAAAAATGTTTAAAACTTTACAGCAAACATTTTCCTCTTACAAATTGTTTACATAAAATTAACACTTTTGAAGTTTTAAGGCAAGAAAATTATATTTTATGGTTCCTTCTAAATTTAAGCGTCTTAACCTCAAACGACTGATCTGAAAATGTTAGAGGACAATTTTTTTTTCTTTAAATATTAATCAAACTTGGGAGTGACACTGGAAAAAACTACAAAAGATTCCATATAGGTAAGGGTCGTCCTAATGTAATGTCCATATTGTGTAACAAATTTGTTATCAGTGTATTGTAGTGAGTGTAGTTTATGAATCGAAAACATTTAAAGAATTTTACAAAATTTTTCTAGAATATTGTTAAGAATTAAGAGTTACGAAATATGTTTACAGAAGAGGTTTTTTCTCTTTCCTTTTTTAAATCAGAAGCCCTAAAAAGTTGAAAAGCTTGTGATTTTGTGTGTTTTTTTTTACATATATTCCAATATAAGGTTCAATTGTATAAGCGACTGGTGAGATCATTGCTACCAGTAGTAGTGAATTATAATCAAACAACTTGTATAAAAAAATACATAATTTTTTATATTTTCAGTTGACCTCAAACCAATGCTCATTGAAGGCTGACATTATTGCATTCGTAATTTTCAATATGTGTTTTTTTTTTTGGCGACAAGTGGTATACATTAAGCATGTGTATTGAAATATGTTTCTGACAGAGTTCGCAATCATTATCAGATTCAGATTGTTATCAGTGGCTATGTAAATGTATTTAATTAATAATCATGAGAGAGGGGTGTGTAAACTTATTTCAACCGAATTTCATGTGAATTACAAAATCCGAAAACATTAAATCGTATACTTTTAATAAAACTTTCATGTAGACTTGCTACATAAAATAAATACATACATACATACATGCATATGTATGTACTGTAATGTATATACACCACTATTTAAGAGAGTGTTCGTTTCGTTTTTCAGTATACAATTAATAATTTTTTTTTTTTATTTTTATTGTTTTTTTGCTTTTTATTATCTCACACCGGCGTAGAATCGTAAAAAATGTATAAAAATAAAATTAACAACGGGCTGCACATTAGAAATGGAAATTAAATAAAAAAAAAAAACTTATTCAGTAAGTTTGTGTTCGCAAACCAAACCGAACTGAACCAGAGTAAAAATGATGTCATTTGTATGGCTGTATCCATGAATGTCGATGTGGTGGATTACTGTATATGCGGCTGAGCGGCTATATATTTTCGCTTTTATTTTATTTTTTTTCTTATTTCTCGTTTCATGAACGTTTTTAACTAACAACAGTGCTTAACTGCGTAAAATAATATCGATCTTTCTAAAGTTTAAAGGAGAACCACTCAATCTTGCAAATATGAATGCCTTAGTTCAGAGAACATATCTAGTGAGTGGTTGCTCTGTAAGAGTATGGACAAGTTTATGTGGATGTGGGTATTAAGCTGTCCTTAGAAAAGAGAAGATTAATTACATAATGTGTTGTGTAGTTACCTCGTTTCTCCTTGATGTGTGTATCGTATTGAGAGTTGCTACGTGCAAATTGTTTTGCTGCCATCGTGGATTGTATTTCTTGATATTCGCTGGAGGATGAAGTACTTTGGTGTTGTTGTATCTGAGTCGGAGTCAGAGACTTAGTCAAAGTACTGGTGTTCGTTACGTCGGTCGCGTCTCCGGCATACGTGAATACTTTGGTATCTACACTTGCTGATTGGAGAGCGATTGAAGTTGTTGGTACAATGACTATGCTGCTAGCAGCAGTACCTTCAGTATCTGAATCGTCACTTATGTGCTCAGATTGTAAAAATGTGTCTATTTTAGAGGTAAAGACGCCCGTGCCGCGACCGAGACCTTCGCGACCGTAACCTACGATTTCCAAACGCTTTTTTAGTGCATCGTGTTCGGAATGATGCGTTTCTGTGTCAAGTTTAATAAGTTTGTGCGTAGTAGTTGAATTTGTACCTGATTTTTCAATCCTGGAGGTGGACGAGGTAGATGGATTACAAATTGTTTCCTTTGTTACAAATCTATGCGATTCTCCTGGAGTGGTAGAACCTTGCGATTGTATCGTTTTCGAAAGACTGTCTGTTTTATAGGGGATATTTTCGCTTACTAATGATTCACTATGTTCATGTTGATGAGACGTTGTTGTTATTTTCGTGGTAGTCTTGGTAGTATAAGTAGAAAAGGACGAAGAATTTGAATGGTTTTGTTGCGTTTGCCATGGCATTTGTTCATGTTTGGTTTCTAGGCTTACCTTATGACGTTTGGGGTTGCCGCTTGTAGTTCCGACAATTATGTCAATGTTAGCGGGGGTTTCTAGAGTAACGGTTTCACCACCAACTTGAATACCACCACCAGTGGTTGGCTTAAAACGACTTTCACTTGTTACTCTGTAATCAGTAACGTCGAAGGATTCATCTGAGGTACACATATTTACTTGTTCGCCTTCATTTTCCAATTTGATAAAAATTCTGCTACCGCCAGCGGTCATATCTACAGAGCGTGAAGGTGTGGTTGCTCTTATTTCTCGCTGAGGAGACGAACAAGGTGAAAAATAGCCTTCACCATGACGAAAGATTTTTTCTTCGTGCTTACGACCATCAGTAGTCATCGAAGAAGTCACAATAGTTGTTATCCCATCAACAGCTTTTACTTCTCTTACAGTTCTTTCGCCCTCGAGAAATTTAGCCGAAGAGACCTTTCCGTCGACAGAACAAGGACTAATCGGACGCAAGCTGGAAGAATGTCTTTTTGTTGTCCTTAAGGTAACATTAAATGGAGACGCAGCTGTAATTTCCTCTGACTTTGGAGGATTTCTGCGATAACGCTGAGTTGTGCGTAACGTTACATTAAAAGGACTTTTCGGAGAATGCTCTTCCAATTCGATTCGGCCAGTCATTGCACCGGGTGATATCTTACTAGTAGTCTTAAGAGTAACGTTGAAAGGACTAGCTGTATGTTCCTCAAGTATCTCAACCTTATGTGCCAACGGAGAGGGAGTTGACCTCAATTGGATTTGCTGAAAAGCCAGTTTTGCTGCTTCAGCCTCTGCCATACCTCGCTTACGTTCTTCTCTTAAACGCTTTTCTATTTCATAAACATTAATATCAAACGGATTGTCTGAATCCATGTCAACAACTATATCGGAACTTTCAGACTGATTCGCGTCTATATTCTCCCTACCCAATTTGTCAACCGTCCTCTTCATCGCACACTCACCAGACAGCCAAGATTTCTCATACAAAGCTACTTTCTGCTTTAAGCGTGAGGGTGTGGTAGGAGTTGAACACCTATCTGAATTTTCAAATTCTCCTACCGTGTATTCGTGAGAACTTGAGCTGCTAGTTTTAATCGTCTTCGTTATAGTTCGTGTTACAGTAGAGGCCTCCTGCATGTATTCATCACATGCAGCCCCTTCATTGCTAATACCATCAATGGTCACATAGTCCTGCCGTATTTGGCCTTGGCTAACATATGGTTGCGTACTTTCACCTCCTGACAATGATGATTCAACAGCTGTTTTCGTTATACGGCGTTTGCGCACTGCTGGTATTGGTGCATTCTGTAATACGGAACTAACCTCGCCCACCACTCTGCTTGGTGGTGGCTCTTCCTCATGCCTCCCGTCTATCGTCGACTTATCCATGGTCGTCTACCATTTAATTTACGTTTTATTTACTAAAGCACTCTAATTTTACACACACCAATATTCACTTGTCGCACAGAGAATCGTGCCGTCTCTCCCGTTTATGAATTAGTAATAGTTACAAGAATTGATTTTTCCTTTTGGCTTGTTCGTATTGCAATACAGATAATATGGCAAATGCCGGCAAATTAAAAACGTTTTTAATGCTATACACATACATACATTCACACACTCTATTACTATATTTATTTCGTTTGCTTTGCTCTTTTTATTTTTATTATTATTTGTATTTTTTTTGTTATTATTATTTTTTTTTCGTTTTTATTTGACAAGAATATATTTTTTGATTAGACGCTTAAATACATAAACTATTAACAATGTTATTTTTATTATTTAAAATCATTTTTTCTATTGCTCTCAAACAAGTACAAGTATCTACCCGAATAAAAAAATTCCGTAACTCTTTCACTTCTTCCTCATACATATTCATGCATATGTATGTACGTATGTATGTACGTACATACTAATTGCTCCGATTTAGATTTTTCTTTGTATTTTGAGTATCCGTAAAATGCAAGTGTAGTTTATTTACTTTTATTTTGTGCAACATTAATAAAACATTAAAAAAAAAAACTTTAATCTTTATAGGTTTGTTTTATTCATCAATATTATTCAATCACTTCTTTTTTCATTGGTCACACTTTAACGGAGGGTTTGTTCTTTTTTAAATTTTCTTAAAAAAACCATTATTTTTTTACACGACCAACATTCACCGCGAATAGTTTATTATAAATCTATTTTCCACTTTTTTTTTATTACTAACTATAGTACAGCGTAATTTCAATCTGTTAAGGCTGAAAGCCGTTTCGTTACTAAAACAATTTGAGTCGAACTTATTCGACTTACCTAGAGAACGCAGAAATTTTTTCAAGGTATATTTATACAAGGTGGCCTCATTTACACAACAGTGCAAAGTAACATTTTGTTTTGTCGAAGAGTGAGCAAAAAATTAGCTCACAAATCTCCATAGAAAGTACAACTTATAAACTTTTTACAATTTACAACTAAATAAATAAAATTAGATAAATAAATTATATATTATTATGTATAAAATATAGCAGTATCTTCAAATAAAAAAAAAAACAAAAACTTTAACATTCAGTTGGCTGTATAATTTACAGTATCATGCGAATTTTATAACAGAAGTAGTCACAAACGCTCAAAATTTGATACCTATTCGTGCTGTACGTTGTCGAAAGTTAGTTCGGGATAAGTTACCAGTGCAAAACCTTCGTTTTTTTTTTTATTTTTCTGATATGAGAGTTTTTAGGTGGAATATTCAATCTCATATAAATTAAAATTGCATATAAATTATATTTTTTATATTATAATTTATCATAATATAACGACGGACAAATCAATGAGTAATCCCAAACACCCAGAAGCTTTGGTGAGAATCAAATCTACGACTTCGACATTCGTTATTCGGTACACTACCAATAGCAGAATGATATATTTGAGAATCACCCAGCGCTGGTTAGTCGTAGCATCTGTTCAGATTTAATATTCACGACAAAAACGTGTATCCCTTGATATGGTTACCATTAAGTTGTTAATACAAAATACGCAAAGGACAACAAACGTCTGACAAAGATAAAAATTCATTCAGCTGAGGTCACCTTTTAAACTGTATTTGTTTTGTATTTGTTGGAGACAAAAATTCTAAACAATACACCAAACGCATCTATTTGTGAATATACAAACATACATACATATGTAAGTGGATAGTAGTAGCTTCATCAATTTTGTGATTTTAGACCTGCTTTTAGCGCTTTAAAAAAAACTTCAATCCATCTAAATTTCAATGCAAATATTTTTGTGAACATAAAATTAATTTAGACTATTTAAATGAAAAATGCAAATAGTTAAATATTAATAAGATTATACGAAGTGAGAATGCGTTTAGGCTTCATAATTGCTATCGCATTTTCCCCATTTCCAAGTCAATGAACCAAAGAACGGTATGAATGTCTCATTACAAGCTCTGAATGCTTTCACCGAAATAGAGAACATGACATCACATGTAAAGAGCGAACATAACGAAATTCATTCATTGAATCGTATATCTCAAGATATAGGTATTTATAGGTAGTGTTATCAACGCAGTTGAGATTGCGATATAAATTCTGAACAGGAACTTCTTGGACAATTTTCGAACTCTGCTAAGGTATGTCATAAAATTTACGAAAATATATTATTTGAAATACAGTTTTCTTCGTTACGATTCTTACTTAAAAATACTAGTCAATTTTTTGTTTTTAAATTTAAATTTCTAAGTAACAATTAAAATTCAAAAATACAATATTTTCGATTTGATGTGTTTTTAAAATATCCTTAAATTTGTTTCATACAATCTAGTGCGTTTTCGTAAAAACGCGTTTTTTCCTCTTTTTTTTTGCAGAATAGTTGATAGCACTAATCGTAAAAGGCAGGGTGTGAATCAGGGATGTTAAATAGGGTTTTCAATTTTGTACCACCCTCCAAAAAAAATTGTACTTTTTGGACCTTCGCGGTACCATTTTTTTTAAATTTATTAAAACATAAAAAAGTACATAAAAATTCAATTGTACATAAAAAACAAAACTTAACATTAACATACATTATATGTATGAATAAAATAAGGTACATAAAAGTCTTATGAAAATATGAGATCAAAATCAGGAACTTATTTGTTTAGTTAATAAACTATTTGGTATTTTTACATCATAGCAGCATGAATTTGTCGATCTTAACCAATCTTTTGTCTGTATGAGACTTGATAATGTTGGCACATGTAGTCTGTTTCTTTCCTTAGTTTTAATTATATTTTGAAAAGAAAAAACTCTTTCCACATTTGCAGACGAATGTGGAATGGATAAAATTCCAGCAACGACTCTAGAAATATCTGGAAACATATGGACATTCATCTCATTTTGTAAATTAGCTACTACCGACCAAAAACCACATATGTTTTCATTTTTTAACGACTTCAGTCGCTCGACATCAGCTAAAGCTCTAAATTGATTATTAATTGAATCAAAATTAGCAATTTCATTCGGAAACATTTTTACTAGAAGCGGTACAATACTACTTGTGTTACCAGAAATTACATTTTCAGGAGTAAATTTATGGAACCACATTAATACTTCGTTATTAAAGTTGACGTTAGTTCTTAAAACTTCGCAAAATTTGATATAAAATTGTTTGGCATTTTCTTTAATTTCTTTAACAATATCAATATTGATATTATTTGTAGAAATATATAAATCCACTTCTGTTCCGCAATAAATTTCTTAATGGGCATGTGATTTTTGTAAAGGTCTACGATAGATATATCACAGTCATCGAAAACATTTTTTCTCATGAAATTACGTGCTATTTGACGGAATAAAAAAGTTAGCCTTTAAAAAAAATACATGAATTCGCGCATCTTCTGATTGCATTTCTAAATTAACCATGTTAATAATTTTAAGTATATATTGCATAAATAAAAAATGCAATTTAAAAGAAGGATTTTTAAATCCTGATGAAAGAAACAATAATTTTACGTTTCTGACATCCTCCTCAAAATTTTCTAAGGTAAAATAGTATTGTAGTGGCTCCCATTGTTCCACAATCCGGTCAACGACTTCTTGCCGAGAAAGCCATCTGGTTGTTGCATATTTAAATATTATGTGAATATCAGCCCCGAAATATTCTTGGAATTTAACAAAATCGACTCTTCGACTAGCACTGTTGCAAAAATAGTAGTTAATATCTCTTATAAATTTATCAATTTCGTTCGGAATTCCGAGTTTTGCGGCAGCCACAGAAGCTAAATTTAAAATGTGGCAAATACACCCATTTGAAAATAATTGAGGCACTAAATTTTTAAATTTAATTTGAACTCCATTTTGAGATCCCATCATGACCGCGCAATTGTCCGTTGTAATGCCAACCATATTTTGAATGGGAATATTTTTTTCACGTAGCGCTTTAATGGTGCTTTCATATATACCATTTGCAGTGGAGTCCTCTAGCTGCACCATTCCTAAAAATCTATCTCGGCATTGACCATCAAAAGTTCGAATAACTATAGCTAAGTTTTTAGAAATGCTGCAATCTGTACTTTCGTCTATCATTAAGGAATAGTAATTATTTTGGCAAAATTTGGAAATTGAAGTGGTATTTTCAGGCCCAGTTAGATTTGTTACGATTTGCTGACCTTTTTGTCTATATATATTAAATTTTTTAGTAATTTGCGAGTCGCTTATACCATTTTTTATTATGTGGTTGAGGTGGTCCAATGTGGCAAACGGAATGTTATGCTCAGCTACAAATGCACTGAGCATTATTTCTAATTTTCTAGCCGACTCTGCTACAGGACATCTAGCGGCGATGGTCAAAAAATTATTAATTTTTGGGGTAGTTTTCGTGGCATTCATGTTTTTAACGTGGGCATCCCGTGAGGCGTGTCTTTTTATGTGTGCAACACCACCAATTATGGGAACTCTACAGAGAGTACATTTTTTGCCTTTTCCGTCTTTTTCTTTTTCTAGCCATGGAAATAATTTTGCCCATTCCTCACGAAATGGTACAACGTACGGTTTTGCCTGCTTGCTTGTTCTACAAAAAAATAAAATTAATTTTCAAATACCTTGATAATATATAATATCTTACCCAGCTTCATCGAAATAAACTAGTTTTTTTAGTTTTAATTAAAAAATAAAAAGTAAAAATACAAAAATATTTTCACTTCAGAATTTGAATAAGCTCAGCAAAACAAACAAGTGTCAATATCAAGGTGTATTAATTACAAGTGGTGTCTATAGCACAGTTGAATATTTTTTTCTTCACAAAGGCGAAAACTGTCAAATTTACTAGTGTTTGTTGTTGCGAATACTACTACAAACGTAAATGCAAACAAAAAACAAAAGACAGACTTTTACAACTCTGGCCAACATAAACAAATTGCATGTGGTTTTTGTACATCATAAATGCAATGAAATAGACACAATAAAAAGAGGGGAAAAACATTTTTAAATTGTATCAAATGAGTCGCGGTAGTACCACGGTACTTTAGAAGGTCAAAATGTACCAAAAAAAGTACAATTGTACCAACTTTAACATCATTGATCGTATGTATAGCAATCACAAAGTACTTTGTGATACCAATGTTGCTAATTGTACGCTTATGACTGCCAACCATTAGTCTCCGTTGAATTTAGGCAGCAAAGAAATGCGCATCAGATGCGTTACTAATACTTTTAGCAAAATTAATATTAGCAAACTTTGGCAACACTTTTATACACTTTCATTCACAATTAAATGAATTGAATTGAATTCCCATTTGTGTTTAGCATTCCAGCACATGTTTATAGTGCCCAATCAGAGCTGCCAGATAAATTGGATGTGAAAACATTAAAGTAACGGAACAAACTCGCATGTTTTGTTATTATATTGGCAAAATATTCACACATATTGACCGAGGTGGGTTTGAAGAATATCAAAATTGTTTTGATTTTTATTACATGTGTTCCATAAATAATTAATGTTAGAACAATTATGTTGGATTCAAAACTAAATACACAATTAAAAGGAAAGCATTTGACTTTGGGCTATAATCAACACAGTTTACAATCGCATATTTTGCGAACATTATTTTAAAGTTTTTATTAACATTAATACACTCGTAGTTATATTAAAAATTATATATATTTCTATTGCGAGTGGAAATCAAATACAATAATTAACTTCGGTATCTAACAGAAATAAATACTTTCGCGCTATTCAAAATTTCTAACTTAAACCCATAACTAGTTGATTTATTTACGAGTATATTTAAATTTTATTAACTTTAATTAAAAACAAATATTAAAAAAAGTGTTCGATTCTTTGATTTGAAAATATATAAACTTAAAATTATTCTTTCAACGGTTTCTAAAAACCACCTGTGAAATTATTTTTAATAAAATTTTAAAATATATATTAAAAATAAACAGCCAATAATATTAACAAAAAAAAAAAATTTATGAAAATATGAGAAAATTTAATTCTATATTATTGTAAAATCAAATAGAAGCCTATGTAGTTTTTTATATTATTTGAATTTTCTATTTTAAATGATTATTTATTGCCTTTTGGTCTGTCTTATCGTTATTATTTTAATTTATTATTATTTTTGTTTTTTTTTTATAAAAGTGCAAGTTTAGTTTTATCGTCCAAAACCGCAAGTAATCAGATGACTTTATAGATAAATTATTTTTATTGATAAGCAATCTTATCGTAACGTACTTTTTATATATAAAATCACTTTATGTTCGAACAACAGTTATTCGAACCACTGTTATTAAAACTTATATATATTTTGTTTTCTTACATTTAGTAAGATGTAGTCGTTTATTTTTATTTAATTTTAACGTATCGTTAAGAATTTTTTATATTGGGCAAAAAGCAAAATATAATAAAAAATTTAACATACAAATTCTACATTATATTTTTGTCCGTTTCGTTTATTAACCGATCTAAGATACTGAACGAATTTTAGTAGAAATATTCAAAAATATTACTACCAATCCATACATACACCATTGTACATAGACTTTTGGGGAAAAACATGAAAATTAGCGCGAAAAAGTCAACATATAACGGTGTATGTAAACTTTATTTTATGACTGTATATGTATTATGTTGTTTAATTTAAAATTTTATTAAAATATTCACCAATATTCAGTGGGGTATTCACAAAATTTTTTTTTTTAGAATAGCAAAATTTTGAGCTATTCTACTATTTATGACAGTATGGATGAACACTCAAAGCGAAGAATTTTATTGTTAGAAAACCTGAAAATTAACGCCTTGAACCTAAAACTTGTATGGGTTCAGCAAAATAGGACGGAAACTTAATAATTCTATGTACCTGTTATTCACTCCCCTCCGTTGGAACAATTCCCCAAATATCTATCAAAATCGATTGATTTGTTTATAAAAATAAAAATTAATTAAACTCTTTTACACTGTAAGCAGAATTAAACAAAAATATCTACCAACTTGCATTCTTTTCGTCGTAACTCTACAACGTCGTCGAAATGGGAAGATCTAGACTGTGCTAGTGATTTAATACTGTTGGGTATCTCCTAACTGTGGCGACTTTAATTTTAAACAAAACAATAAAACAAAACGGTGACCTTTCATCAATAGTTGCTTGCAACAATTCTATGAAATTGATGTCCGCGGACCATATTACACTCACAACCATATCGGTAAATTGCCCACCAGGATAATATAAATTTTATGTGCAAAAACAGCAATGAAGGAAACAGAAATATTTAAACGCACTGCTACCCAGTACAATATCAGAAGCAAATCTACACGAAATCAATAAAAATTATTGAACTTGTGTGCGTGTGTGTATCTTTAATATAACCTTTCAAAAATTAAACAGAAATTAGATAAAAAACCCACCTTTTTATGTACATTGTACAAAATTAATCTTTATATGTATTATATACAAGTACAGTATTCCCTCGATTTACGTCGCCTCGTTTTACGTTGCTTCGATTAACGTCGTCAAAAATTTTGTTCCCTTCAACTTCGATTTGCGTCGTCATTCGATTTACTTCGCCTCTGTTGTTTATAAACAAAACAGTAGGTAGTATGCTGGCTTATTAGACGTAAAGCTAGGGTTCGAGTCCCAAGCCAGACATCAAAATAAAATACAAAAAGTATTTTTTCGACAATTTCTTCTCAGCAGATTTTTGGGAAAAACTCTGAGAGTAAATAAAATGCCAAGAAAAGTGCATCTGATAATAAGAGTCCTTTGATTTACGTCGTTTCGATTTACGTCGCGTTTTTCCGGAACATTATACGACGTAAATCGAGGGATTACTGTATGTCTAAATCTAAATTGTTTAAACAAGAGAATACAAAAGCTACAAAAAAGAATTTATATCCGTCTGTACCGGTGTAGAGTAATTATTGTTCAATCAACATCCATTAATTTACAATGATTTGAAATTCAATTGACATGATGTAAGCACTTTCTATTAAATTTTCCTACTATTTTTAATCGTTTCATTATCAGGCTAGAAAGTAAAACGACATTTATTTAAAACTGAAGAATGACGACAACGATTAATGAATGGCACAAGCTAAGCAATGATGGCAAAAATAGTTATTTTCTCTTTGGCGATAAAGATTTCATGTAATTAAACGGAATATAATTTGTGAAAACGAAACAATAACGCAAATGCATGAATGAAATTTTCGCAAAATAAATTCGCTCACTATCTTCTCTGTAACAAACGCCTATACGATATCTAAGTACAATAGAAAGCTCGTAATTTTACAATACAATTGACTTTTACTCAGGTTTAAGGTAATACTCTCAATTGTATGCTGACATCAATTATTGCATTTATTTCTACAATATGTAATACTATGAGATCACCAAATTATGGTTTAAAATTATTACATTTACATTTGACATAGATTTTTAGACAAAACTTTCAATCTGTATGCATGTGAATGACAACTAATTATATGTGAGCCTCATTTTATTACAAGTAAACTAATTAATTGATAACAATTGCAAAATCTATCTTAAACTCTAGTCGGTTATTTTTTCACTCGAATGGCTAAGTGGAGAGACAACAAATTACAAAGAATAAGTACGATTATCGAAGTACGGAATGAAATTAAATAAAAACTGTCTTACATATATGTATATCATTAATGTTTTAATAAATATAAGTAAAATATATATGTACAAATATGTATATATGTAAATTCGTTGAAATAATTCATTGTAAATATATGTATCAAGTGACTTACCTTGAAGTTGCAAAATAGTCATTTGGTATTCAGCAAGCTTTTCGTCAACATAATCTTGAGATTGATTGGCAATTATTTCTGCTGTTGATGGACCATATTCCTCCTCATCATCATAAATCACATACGATTTAGGTTGTGGAGGTTCAAGTGGTACACCAACAAAGTCGTATTGATTTTGTGATTGAGGACGTTGTTGCATTGGTGATGGTGCGTACTGTTGTTGTTGTCTCGGATACTGCTGTTGTTGTTGTTGTTGTTGTGTTTCGTAAATATGAGACATCGGAGTTTGACGATTGCTACCAAACATAAACTCAGAATTAGGTGTTTGGCAAACAATCGGGGATGGAGTAGGAGAGAGTTGAAATGAGCTCGCAGGATCGCCATATGAGTTTTGATGATGAAGTTGTCTAAAAGGTTTTGGACCATTTGGACCTCCATAAGTCGTAGGCAATGCGCAGACTTTAGGCGGCAATTGCGGAGCAACTCCAGCTTGATTAGGAAAACTATTTGGTTGGAACGCTGGTGGCTGATAAGGTGCTGGTGAAAAATTTCCAGCTAGGGGCCATTGCGGCCTAGGATAAGGTATATTGTTTGAACCTCTCGTTCCTCGTAAGTTGCTTGGTCCTGGTGACATGGCATGACCAAATGGGGTCGGACTCATTGGAGCTGGTGACGGCATTGATGGTCTGCGTGGTCCAGAAATAATGGGGGGCGGACTTGGGGCCACTGGAGTCCAAGGAGATGGTGGACGATACATAAAAGATGATGGGGATGCTATACGTGGATTCCAACCACGGGGGCCATTTGGAGGCGGTTGCTGCCCCGACATTATTATTCAAATTTACTTTATATAACTTATCTTGTAAAACGCCGTTTTAGTTTCAATTTCACCACAAGATTTTTTTTTTTATAAATATTCTATATTTTTTAATTTTTTTTTATTCAGTCTTTATATTTTAATTTGTGTATGTATACGTCTTTAAAAATAACTTTCTGAAATACTTTTACGGTGGTTTTTTTACTGAAAATAATATTTCACCTTCAATTGTATTAAAATCAAATTGTACTAAAATTAATTTTCACTTTCATTGCCATGATTTAATTACAAACAAATTGCATGAGCAACACTTGTCTGCCTATTTTACATACATTTGTATATACAATGTCAGACAAAACTGGTGCAAAACATATTGTAAAAAATAATGAATGCCCTTATATGTACTATATGTTTCATTTTGGTATTTAAAGATAACCTCATTATTAAACATTTTTAAGGGTTATTGAGAAGATCACATGTTTCAATAATTAAAAAAAAAAAGAAATGGAGTCAACGGATTTTAATGGAAAAACATTTTATGACTTCTTATTGGCAAATCATAGCCTCAAATATCGAACAAATCTAGCCGTCACCATAGTATCATTCTTCAGATCATAAGTAAGAATGCAAACGACAACTACGATGTTTGACTCATAAACATCGATGTTAGCATTGATCGACGATGCATGTTCATTTGAGCAATGCTTTCGCATAAAAAATCTATCCACTATATTGACTGCAGAAATTCTGATTACGCTATTACATAGATACTAATTTATTTCAATGTAATTAATAAAAAAAAGTATTTTATTATAATTTATTAAACATAGATAATCAACATTCTATTTACAAAAATTTCTTGCTTTAGTTTTGTCCGAAATTTTAGGTACATACATATGTATCTACGTATGTACAACAAGAATTTTTGATAAAAACTAAATGTCAAAAAATTTCGATTTCGAAAAAATATTTTTTTTTAGTTTTTAATGAATTTGATTAAAATCTCTCATGATCGTCTATTTTCTCTTGCAAAACAATAAGGTGATAATTATCATTAAATCATTTTTATTTTGAAAGAAAAATTAAGACAAAATGTGCAAAAATTTGATCAGAATATTGGCACATGAATTCTCATAGATACTATATGTATACAAAATGTGTGTAGGTACATACATACTACAATATATATTTTTTTTTATAATATTCTAGTCATTAATTATTTAAAAATGGCGCTGACGAAACATATTTTTCAAAAAATAAAACATGTTTTTTGTGGTGCTTTCTTCAGTTTTTTAAATTTTGTGATCTTGAAAAATATTTCTACAGCTTTAAACATGCGAAATGAAACCTCGCAAAAGCATGTATGATCGATCCTGCGTAAAACAAAAAAAATGTCCACTTCAATGATAGATAAACAATATTATTAGATGACAGCGAATTTTATTTCACTCTATTTGAAATGGAATTTGCGTTGTTGGAGAAATATCTGAAATAGATGTACGTCTATACATGAATTAAAATACGATACGCAGAAGGCAAATTATAGTGTCACCTGCACAGAACATAATTTATAACTATTGTCGTCACAACAAATTAAAAACATCTTGTATAATAATTTTTTTTTTATGCGTATGTAGCATATATTCACTCAAGCACCTCTACGAACACGAGGAAAACATTCTATTTTAGCAATTTTAAAATATAAAGGCTAAGATGTATAAATGCCGCCTATATCGAGAATTACAATAAACAAACTCTTTAATAGCTCTTACAAATTGAAATTATCACTAAATACTTTCAAAATTTTTCTTTAGCTCAATCGTATTTTATAACGATATTAAAAAAAAAAGAAATCAAATCTAAGCAGCTCTCATTTAATTTAAAATTTCTTCTTTTTAACATTTACTGCAGTTCGTTCGGAGAGTGAAAAATTACTAGGATTTATTCTCAGCTCTTATCTGATCATTCCAAGCCTTTTTAGTCGGATTAGAGTCGAGATAAAATGGTATATCGTTCGCAGCTTAAGTAGGTCACAAAGAATATGTCTACCGTTGGATAAGCTACTGGAAAATTATAATAACAATAATCCTAACTCAGTTGAAAGGTATTCGGAATGAGAAATTTATAAACATTTTTGCAGTGAATTTCTCTTTACCTTAAATATCATTAAAATATTTTATAAATTTTTAAATCAAATACTTTTTTAAATAATAAATTTAGAAGAAAACTAAAATAATCTATACACACACTTAACAAATGAATGCACTAAAAGAATTTGGAAAAATTTTTAATAAATAAAACACCATAAAATATTGTGAAATTGATTTCAAAATAACTGAGTGCAAAATGATGCTATTTATAGAACCTCAATAATAAGTACATATGTATAGCAAATTTGTAGAATGTTTATTTATTTTTTTCAATATCCAATATGTATTAAAATATGTAGATACGTTAAAATGAACATATGTATGTATGTATATAGTATGTGCTTAAATATTTCGATACTTAAAATATTAAATGAAAGAAACCTTGTAATCTTAAGCATTTTAGAATAGGTTTTAAGACATTTTATTAATTGTTTAAGTAAAAAAAAATTAAAATAAAAAGTTGCAATCTACTATGGTGGCGCTTAAATATATATCAAGATATACATCGCCAGCGTTAGGTTTTACGTTAACGGTGTGATGGGTTGACGTAAACCAGACAACAAAGAAAAACAAAGAATAAGAAACATACAATGAAGGGATAAACATTATGATCATGAACTGACTATGGTTGAGAAAACTTAAAGCGAAATAAAACGGAAAAGAAAATGACGGCTGCTTGGTTTGCGGTCGATACACGAGTATACGTTTTGGTGAATTCATTCCGCCAAAGATGATTTTATATATTCAAAAATAGAAATGAACTCAGTTCGTTAAACTGTGTGCAATCACACAAGCACAAGTAACAAAAGTACTCCGACAAATTTTCCGAGATAAATTTCTTGTTTTCCACCCAATTTGTGTAAAAACTCTCTATTTTTGTATCGATCTGTCTG
The DNA here is from genome assembly GCA_014635995.1 of Sarcophaga peregrina. Taxonomy (NCBI): domain Eukaryota; kingdom Metazoa; phylum Arthropoda; class Insecta; order Diptera; family Sarcophagidae; genus Sarcophaga; species Sarcophaga peregrina. The sequence continues at coordinate 821,792 of CM025791.1, forward strand.
TCTGTCTGTCTGTCTCTTCGGTTTTAAATATACACACTTAATTTCATTTTATTGTTTTCACTATTACTTTTTACATATGTACATATACATATATGTATATGTATGGATGTGAATATGTACATATGTATATTGCATTTAAATTCTTCATAAACACTATTAATTTAACCAAATATCGGAATAATTCTCTTCATTATATATTGTATATATACATATATATATATTTTTTTTTCATGACAATTTGTTTGTAATTTCGTAAAATAACAAAACTAGTATTTGAAAAGATATTGATGTACAAAATAATGTTATTTTTCTTTTATTTTTTTTTTAAGTCTGCGTTTATACGCATACATATATTTTTTTATATTAATCAACGTGGAAATGACGGCCATTTTGCTTAACGACACTGGTCAGTTATGTAACTTATTTTCAAAATCATATTTTTCACATTTATGCGGATTTATCTTATTTAGATAGATATTTGATTTTATTAAAAATTTTTTACTAACCAATTCGAACGAACAAAATACGTAACGTAAGTAACGCGTTTTACAAAAAGGGACCACTTTTCCTTTTTAAATTATTACTATTTTCACAATTCCTCCGATTCTGTGTGTATGGGGTAACAATTTTTATATATGTATCTGTATTCTGCGAGTGTATATAATCTATGAAAGAAATGATTAGGAAGATTTTCTGTGTGAAACAACAAATCCTCAAGAAGAAACCGAGAACAACACTCGACGAGTACGAAACACTAACTGAACATTATTTTCCAATAAGAAAATTCACTTTCGATCCCCACGCAGATTTTCACTGAAAACAATCACACACATTCTTCCGAATACATTTTCTTTCGATTAAACAAGCAACGAAGAGAATTTTCTTCGTCATTCTCATGTATGTTCTTTAAATATTTTTTTTAATTTTTTGTTTTTTTTTTTCGTTTCTTTATTATAAAATTTTGCTTTCTGATCAGAAGAGACAACGATGTTGGCAAATAGTTAATATAACTTTTATTTTATTTTAATTTTTTTTCTTTTTATACGTTCACGTATGTTATTATGCCACAAATAAATGTAAAGAAATTTAAAGTTCAAATTATGTTTTTAATTAAAATCATAAATGCTACGAAGAAGAAACATGCATATGTACATACATACATACATATACAGTGGCTCCCAGCTTATTTCAACCAGTACCTTAAAAAAGAAATTAAACTCGTATAATTTCGAAAGGAAACAAAATATTAAAAAAAATTTATTAAGAGTTAATAGAATATGTTTAAAAATTAAAAAAAAAGTTTGACTGTTGGCGGACGTTTTGAAACCAAATTACCCATAAATTTTTTTTTTTTTTTTTTTCAATTATTTATTTGCAATCTATTTTACATAATAAGCAAATTTTGTTAAATATAAAAATGACATTCATTCTAAACCCCAATGAGTTTAAAATATACATATCTTAAGTAATATATAAATCACTTAATATAGCTTATATTTACACATTCGCTAACTATTTTCTAAAAGGAAGGTCTGGTACATGGTACCGTTTAAGTCTATTGACTTCATCACTGTCGTCTAGTAAGTTAATTGCTAGAATGTTTGAATGGTTACTGAGACGTTGGAGGTAGTTGGAGGAAAATCTATTTATTTCTTGTTCAACTTTTGGAATGAGCAAGTCTTTATGAATGTTGTCATTGGTGATAAACCAGGGAGCATTAACAATCATTCGGAGGGTTTTAGATTGATAACGCTGCAAAATTTCAACATTGGAGTTGCTAGCGTTACCCCATAGTTCAATTCCATAGGTCCATACAGGTTTGAGAATTGTTTTATAAAGCAAGACTTTGTTTTCTAAAGTTAAATCAGAATTTTTCCCTAGTAACCAGTACATTCGTTTGGTTTTAATATTAAGGTGTTCTTTTTTTGCCTTTATGTGGTCTTTCCAAGTTACCCATAAATTCGAGACTGAATAAAACTTTTTTGTTTAATAATGTATAAATATGTATATATTATGGAGGGGATTGGCGGTAAATATTTATACTTCAAAAATATAAAAAAATCAAATCAAAAACTTCATTTTCCAAAAATCATTATTAATGAATTTACTTAAGGTACGGTCGGTTTTAAAAACATACATATGTATACCTTTGAACTAAATCAAATTTATATGTCTTTAACTCTTTCAAAGAAAATTATCGTAAGCCCAAAAATATATACAGTGCATAATAATAATTATAATACACATCTATAGCACATAATATTACTAATAATGAGAAACATACATAAAAAATTGTTTTAAAATTAAACTCAAATTTTATTAAACCAAATAACCAATTAGAAAGTTCTTGTGGTAAACAGTGGATCGTCTACTCAGAATACCTACAATATTTTTTAATAATTTATTTTCCTTTGCCAAAAACAAATGATTTTCAGTTTATACATTATTTACTTTAAATAGAGTGTATAACCTAAAGTCTTTGTAAACTGTTTATAAAAAATTTGCTAAAAACCATAATGAATCATTCATTCCATTATGAACTAATTCAAAGAATATTGATCTTTTTTTTATTTTAAGCTTTAATAAATTTTCCGTTAAAAATAATTTATACTGTTTCTAGAAGAAAAACGAATGAAGGAATTGATGGTTATACAAATGTACATACCTACATACATATATACAGATGTATGCACATAAGATATACAAAATTTTTATTTAATCATCAAATAAGATTTTCTTTTATTGAAAGTTATCTTTGAGACTATATAGTAGTGTATATTTGCATATGTATACGTATACACTTATATTGGATATACATATGTATATAAATATGGATATATATGTGCATGTACATATGTATAGACATAAACAAAATTGTATTTGCCATTTCAATATTTAATTTTATAAACGTGATGTTTTTCCTGCAAGTACCGGTTCATAAATTCAATTGTATTATTTTTGTAAAATGCAAAGAACGTGAAAGAAAATAAACATAAACAAAATCTTTTGCCGGTCTGCTTTACTTTGCACGTTATTTTCTAAATTTTTCTCTTTTTTCCAAAGAGTTTTCAAAAAGCGCATGATCAATGGTTTTGTATATATGTAATGCTCAAAAATGTTTAACTTAAAATATTGTATACAGGCCCTCAAAAGTATACATACGATTAAAAAATTTTACAAATTTCTGAACCAATGCAAAAGACCGTCTTAAAAAATTTCTGATATTTGTTAACCATATGTATACTTTTGTGGCTGAGATTAAAGCGTATTAATCAAATGCTTTATATACAATTGATTTATTCGAATAATCTTTTTGAAATCGTATTTAGAGTAGTAGCCAAAACGTTTGCAACAAAAGAAGCATGTCAACTCTTCATTAGACATTACTTCCGATTTCTTTGTAATACATACTTGATTTTTGCCATATTGCATTTACAATTTTGATCATAGTGCTATTATACTATAAGATATTAGACCATCTTGCGATTAATGAAAATAAGAAAAGACTTATACATACACTATGTGAATAATTTTTTATTTACAAAGCTTTAGACATAATTACTATCATATTTCTTTTTCATAATTCGAATTTCGTACATTTAAAAGTTATTAATCATTGCACAGGGCATACATAAGACCATCTACACCTATTCAAGAAATTACAACTCTTCTGAAATTGATAGGGGTGCAGTAAATGATCAGGAACAAAAACAAAACAAAAATAAGAAATTTACATAATAACCATTTACAAAAAAAAGTCGTTAAAGAGTTCTACCAAAATATATATATGTAAACTCAAAAGAGAAAAATTCGTCTTAAATTTGCTCGAACATATTACAATTTTGTTATAGAAATATCAATGGCCAATAAAAGAATGAATAACTTGTTTTCGAATGTATCGATACCTTCACGCATCCCTTGAATTAATTGCAAAAATCGACTAAACTCCTAAACAGTCAATTGGCAAATTACAATACTGACAATCATGACTGCGTCTATAACTAATAATAGTTTTGAAAGACCTATTATTATTGTTTCAAATTGCCTACCAGAGTTTATTAAAGGTAGTGTAAGAATAGTTATTTCATTTATTTTTAAAATTCAATGTTTTTTATTTCTGGAATAACTGAAAATAAATATTTAGAAATCTTTGACAGTTCATAGCAAGGCGACGTTGGTATTAATACCAAATGTCCAGCATTTTGTTTACAACTAAACCATTTATATCATTACTGGGTGACCTGGTAGTCTAGTTAGTCGTGTGCTAGGCCATTAGCCTGAAGGTTACACCAATGGAGGAGAATGAAGGATTGCAAAAAGCAGTAAATGCACATTGTTTTTGCTAAAGAAAAAAGGGCAATTGCTTTTAACAGTTTATCTATATTTTTTTATTCATTTCTTCTTTTTCTGCCAAATGTTAAGATATTAAGGGATTGATGTTAGGAATTGCAATCGACTGCATTCACATTGGAAATTGGCAACCATAGTGGCAATACAGACATTGCAGAGAAGAGAATTTTTTAAAACGACTTTTTATGGACCTTACTTATAAGTGGCTCCAACGCTGATCTTCTAAAACTTCTGGATTGAAAAAAGAAATTCCAAAGAATGTACAACCGCACTGATACAACTACGAACTGATAGCTGTTTCTACAGAAAGATTGATAATATTAAATTCGTTTGTTTTTTGTTGTTAATATCACCACTGTACTACTTACTTTTACTTAAAGTACATTGTTTTGATTTATTATTTTTCTAAATTTAATTTTTTTTATAAACATATTCTAAAAAAATCAAACTACCAACGATACTATTTTAATGATTACTCTACAACAAATCAAAACATGCAATAAAGTGGATTGGACTACCGTTATTAGTTTCGTTTACTGATCGTAATCATTTACCACAGAGTTGCATTATTCTGACTGCTGTACGTATGTATACCTCAAGTCATAATTACTTAAATACCGACAGTTAAAATTTGAACTAAGAGTAAAATATCCATTTTAATATAGTTCTTTTGTTATTTTTTATTTCTTTTCTTTTCTAGATAAGAATAACTATTATTTATTACACAAAAATTTTTTCTTAATAAAATATGATAGAAATTATTTGGTCTTTACAATTAATTTAACCGTAATTCAATTGTGTTATCAATTCTCTTTTGCACTAGTGTTTCATTCCATCATTCCTAATTTAAGTGTCGAATAAGACTAGAGTGTGTGTGTTCCCTTAAGAAAATAATAAGAAGAAGACTAAACGAAATGCCATATCAAAACGAAATGCCAAAAACAATAAAAAAAATCGGCAAAAATATATAAATTTATTGCTAAAAATCTTTAAATATTTAATTTAATTTAATTTGGAGTAACCAGAATATAAATTACTGAAACTATTAAAATCCAGATTAGAAATGAGGACATTTTTCCTTTATAAAGTGGATTAGCGCAATATGTAATATTGCAATTGGATTTTAAACACACAAAAGAAAGCGTACAAAATTCAATAAATAAAAAATTATGGAAAATTAGGAAATAAAGTGACAGACATTAACAAAATTAAAGAAGCGAAATTATAAAATTTCTTAAGTACAGTGAGTGAGTTTGAAGTTTAGATATTTTTGAATTTCTTAATATCTAATCCGTTTATGATGTGTTTATGAGAGTGTTAATTATACTTTTGTATGAGGATAGTTTCTATCGCCAAGTGATATGAATGCTGTTAGTGTGTATGTAAATACAGCAAAATTGGTTCTCCAATCGACGGAGACATCAAGTGCAACTTCTGCCGGTTCGAATCCAGAATTGTCTAGACTTTTATTATGTCTGCGACAGTTACTGTCCTGTGTAGTTTGTAATCGCTTAGTCAGTGATCCATATGCTCCCCAAAGCAGTCAGTGTACTCATAATGTGTGCCGTCTTTGCGTTCGAGGACCTAAGAATCTACATCCGGCATGTAAATTCTGCAAGGACTATCGAGATTTCAAGGCTTACAATGAAAACAAACAGATGCGCTGCCTATTAATGTGCTATAAGAGTTTGTGCGAACATTTGCGATGCAGTGCTGTATTTAATAACTTATCTGAACACAAGGTTGGACAGTATAATAACACGGCTGTGCCCTCTGTAGTTTTGCCTCAAATGTCAATGCAGGAATTAATTGTGGAAGGCGCAGGCTATGATGACATAATAAATGCTTTCAATTACGAATTAGGACCAGCAAAACAAATTATAGTGCCGCCTTCCAAACAAACACACATGCCCGCTCTAGTAACTCCTCTGACTTCTATAGCAGCTGCGACACCACTGGCTCCCATACAGCACACAATCAAAACAAGTGGAATGCAACATACAGCTTCAAAAGCTTCGACTCCTCCAACCTGTGTAACAGGTGCTAATTCGGCACCTATTTCTACATATGGACCAAAAGTAAAGATAGAAAATTCATCACATCAGTTTCTCAAACATCAATCACCAGCTGTAACGTCTATTCCGAATAATATGTGCGGCATTGAACATCAATCGCAAGTAAATACGGTAGTCACTACTCATCCACAGTTAATTCAACTAAATCAGCTTAAAAATTCTGGTAATATTACGTATATAGGACCAAATACGCGAGGCATTGTTGTGCCGATAGTATCTTCTTCGGGCTCTACAGCTGTGCCTTTATCTATAGCATCGGCCCGCATACAAACGCTTAATCGTCAATTAGCGCAGGCTAGGGCTTTAGCTGTTTCCTCAAGTTCAACTACAATTTCAAATACATCTTCAACAACAGCAAATTCGAAATTGGTTTCAAATGAACCTAGAAATCCTTTATCCACATTTAAGGTATCGTTGGCTTCTACACAGCCTCTAAAGGCCATACCAACCTTTAGCTGCACACCGTCTACTGCGCCAGTGTCTTCTTCAGTTTCAGTAACAGCCCAAGTTCGCAATCCACCACCAATTAAAACAGTTTCAAATGGATCTGCTATGTATTCTGTACTTTATACTGGCATTGGAAATAAAATAACTATAAAAAGGAAAACAGATGGCGACGAGGATGCTGCTCAGAAGGCATTTAATATATCCTCTTATAATTTTCAGATTAATTTAATTGATTTTTAATTGCAGAAAAATTCATCTACCTCAACCTCTACTCCGAATCTCTTACGGCCACTCCAAAAAACGCCGAGTAAAAAGAGAGGATGCCGTTGTGGGAATACCACAGCTACGCCAGGAAAACTAACATGTTGCGGCCAACGTTGTCCCTGCTATGTAGATTCAAAATCATGCATAGGTTGCAAGTGCCGCGGTTGCCGTAATCCTCACCGTCCAGATGGCAATAAAGTGCGCCCTATTATACCAGAACTTGCCTGCTATGAAATACAAATGGCAGATGAATTGGGAAATATAAACGAGTTACCCATTACATCAAACGCATTAAATGCCTTCGGAACTGACAAGAATGATGCAACAACAATTCACGCGTCTTCTTTAACTATGAATTCTAATACAACCACGACAACTGTTATGACGGCTTCAACATCAGCGAGTGCAGCATTGATCCCAATGAAAACTTTGCATAATTTCACTACATCGCCACTAAATGTATTATCAACAATGCCTCCATTAACATCTACTACAATGTCACCACATACAACAAGTATGACGCAGGCATCGTTTGGACATACCTCGACATCATTATCCTCCATACCAGTACCGACGTCTTCTGCTTCATCAAACCTTACAAGTCCTGGTAATATCGTGCAATTGGATCAAATACAACGAGAATCGCTTTTGATACAGAATGTCGAGGGTAAATTTCAAGGTAAATAACAATTCAAAAGTAAGATAATTTATAATTTGCACAATTTTATTTGGTTCTTCTTACCTAGTTGTTAATGTATATACCACCGGTGGTGGTGGGAACAGTGGTGTTTGTAATACCCAATCATCGAACCAATTATCAAGTTTTCGAGGAATTCAGGCAATACCTACAAATGTAGTCTCTACACAAAATAACTTTATCATACCTACATCTGTAAGCACTTCTCCAATGTCAGGAACGACAACGACGACATCTTTGCCTCAACTCTTACTGCAGTCCCAACAGCAACAACATTCAACGCAACACATCCTACAACAGAGTCAGCATCAACAGCAACAGCCGCAACAACTTAGTCATCAGACACTTTTATCCCAAAGAATCCCAAATAACGTCAATACAACCTCACTACCATTGCAGCTCCAGCAACAGCTTAAGCAAAATATAATCACAGTTCATACTATACATACAAATCCCACAACAAATACATCACCGATCACTGCACCGGTATTAACACCCTCGTCCTCACCTGCTCCCACCTCGGCCACAATTAACCTGCCCCCTTTAATCCCAAACAATCCACACTCGCAATCGACGTCATGTCTTGAATTAACAAATCCATCTGATGTAAGTCGTAATTCGTTTACTAATATACTTGTATCCTCCTCTGCATCCGTCAATACTCCATCAGCATCTACATCCATTACATCCATTCCGTTGTCGGCATCGTTAGCAGCTACTGTACAATCTCAGTCTCTAAGCAGAAAATCGCTGCATTCACCTAATACTTAAGGGAACAACTACAGCGTAATGGGCGTGCTGGTTTTTTTTTCTTATTCACAAACCACACAGTATATAACAAAGTAGAGTTTTGTTTTCTGCAAATTTTAAACACATCACTCTTAGACATAATATTATACAGATAAACAATTTTAAAGTTTTTATTTATTTTTTCTTTTGTCGTAGTCCACATTATTCAAATTATTTTCAAATATTTCACTGTAATGCAAATGAAATTATATAGAGAGCATTGCCAGTTAAGCATTTTATAGGAATCTACTATCGATAATCTAAGAAAATGAAATAAATACTCACTCGATTTGCTCTTACAACATAATGTAAACTGTCTGTCTCCTCATCCATTTATTCATCTGTAAATTAACATTTATTTACTCTACTCACATATACATTATATCTTTGGGATAGCTTAATCAAAAGTAAAACCCCCTATAAGAGTGAAGGAAATTTTTAATCAAATTTATCACTCTCTTCAGTGACCCGGATCTTCTGCGAATATGTAAAGGAAATATTTGAAAAATTATACCTTTTGGTATACAAACTGCACTCTAGTAGTAGCGAACTTAGTACGCAATAATTTTAATTTTATAAAATGCCTTAATTTTAGTTGTTTTTATTTAAGTCTAGTATTTTTATCTAAGAGATACGCCTATACATACATATATTAAAAATCAATTTTGTTTTTGCGTGGTGAATTTTAAGTCAGGCAAATATTTAAAATTTTTTTAAAATAAATTTTCAAAATTGTATTTATTTTGTAAGTGTTGCATTTGTGTTTGAGTAATTTTAAGATTATTCGTTTTAATTATTAACTTCTTTCTAACAAAAAAACAAAAAACAAAAAAAGTTCCACTATTTATTTACAAAAACAAAAATGTTTTTTATGTATTAATTTTTAAGGTGAAATAATAAAATTGATGTATTAAATCTTTTTATTTAAATAATAATAATAATAATAAAAAAAAAGAATACATTTTTATCAAGCCATGTATTTAATGCATTAGTATATTGATATTACAGAACAAGGCAAAAAAAAATATGACGGATAAACATATGTTCAAAAAATTCAGAGAATACAAAAACAACAATGTGTAAACTATTAAGGATATATGCTAAGAAAAGACAATATCTTAAACAGTCTAAGCTAAACCACTGTATCTTGAACCCATGTTAAATTATTTGTTCGCTCTTCTTTCTACATTATCTGATTAAGTTCGTGTTTTCGTTCAGTTTATTAAAATTACTCAGCACGATTGCCTCAAATAAAACAATTCTTCTAAGAGGATAGCTCAGTGTTAATTCAGTATTTGCTTGCACACAGTCAAGAGCAGCGCAGCACTAGTTTTGTCACTCCAATACAAAGAATAAATAATAAAAAGAATCAAATCTTATAGTTGTGCGTTTCGGCTTAAGATTATCTTTATAAACTCTTGTTTTATAGGAATATAGCTGATAAGCCAGTCAGTAAGTGATTGATTAGTTTGTTGTCTTGTTGGAGAAGTATTGTAATACGGACCGTAATTGTTAATTCATAAATTTTAAAATGAAATCTGAGGGGTCGTTGTTACTTTTAACTGCAGTGGTAGTTTTAATGACCGTAGGAAATGTCGAATCCCAGCAAGAAAATGGTAATGAATTTGTATAATTTAGATAAGAATTCTAAAAATGAAATGTGTAATAAGGAATGTATAATTTTATTTATTCACATAGACAATGATTACGAAAGTACAAATGCTATTAACGATCATAATGTTAAGGTGACAGAGAATCGTTTGGCTGCACAATTGTTTGCGGTGTTGGAGCATTATAAACAAGAAGATCCAGTTGGATTTCCTGGCGCACCTATTCCCGATCCAATGGATGTTCCTGATATGAAGAAAAGTTTGGGCATGGCCACATTAAATATGATGAAAGTCAAAGCTTATGGCTTATCTAAATTTCGTATTGCTAACATAAACGCTGATTTAAAAGCTATGAGGGTATCTACATAAGCTAGTATTCTTAGTTTTATTTCACAAGCAAGCACTCATTTATTTAATCATATTTTTTTATCAGGTTGATGCTGGAATAGAACTGGATACTATGGTTACAAAGGGAATGTATACTCTAAGCTCTTTTATCTCTAAAGCGAATGGGCCGTTCACTGTAATCTTAAAGAAGGTATTTGTTAAAGCTTCAGCTTCGTTGCAAGTCCAAAGGGATGGACACTTAACAACCGAACGCATTAAAATGGACATAACGTTTAAAGATATGTCAATGGATTTCCAAAACTTAGGTTTCTTAGGCACAGTTTTTCAAGGCATTGTGAACTCTGCTCCGAATCTTGTATTTGATGCGATGAAGCCGTTTATGCTTCAAGAAGCCGATAAAAAATTACGAGAGGAAATCAATAACAACATTTCCAAGTTAATGGGTGAAAAATTATTGCCAAACTCAATTACACCTCTTGATATGGCAATTGCAGAAGGACGTAAAAAAGTAAGGGAAATGGGTTATGATCCTTATCGTTTACCTGATTACAATCGCACTGTTGGCGTTTTCAGCATGCAACTTTCAAACACTTGGATTAATGGGATTTCGTCCTTCTATCGTGTGGGTGACATCTTAGTATCGATGGAAAATAATACGGTGACCTTGAAATTAAAAGTTGGCACCCAACAGATTGCTGGTGCTGGTCAATGGGAAGTGGGCTGTGGCTTGGTATCACGTGTTGGACATGTTCAATTTACTGTCCGGCATATACGCCTTAGTATTAGTGTGAGCCAGGCCTTAGACACGCGAAAGAGGCCACAAATCAATGATCTTCAAATCGATTTAGGAAATATACAAGTTCGTTGCGATGGAGCAGGTACTTTGGATTACATTCTGGAATTTGTGGTCAATGTCTTACCCAATTTGTTACGTTACCAAATAATGGATGCCTTAGAGAACCCAATTAAAATGCGCATTCAAGAGAAATTCAATAGCATCGATGTTGAGCAAGCAATTAAAGACAACATTGACAAATTCCAAACTGATGGAAAGATGTCATTCGATTTCAAATTGTAGTTATAATAATAATCTGGCATTCAGTTAAATTCAATTTTGATTTTATATAGCGTCATTTTAATTAAAATAAACTTTAAACCTAAAAAATTAAAAACTACTGCTTTTTGTTTTGCAAAATTTTTAATAATATTCAAATATTAATACATAATTTTAGATTATAAAACTTCTTGAACGCTTTTATATTTTGGATTTGACATTTCCCGATAGTGATTAATATAATGTTAACATCACATATATTATTATTTCATTTATAGGATAAGATATAAACTTTAAACGCTGTTCATTTTAAGGTTCTTTAACTGAAAAACACATCAGCTGTAGTCTCATGCGATCTTTTACGCGATCAAGTATTTCATCTGCCTGCTTTTGTTGATCAGGATTAAGTGGAGGATTAATTGCTTCCAAAGCTTCGAGAAAGTAATTTCTAAATAATAATTTTTTATTATTTAATGTGAATAGAAACAAGTGATTCTACAAATTTTTTACCTTCCAGTTTCATTCGTATAGAACTTTAGAGCATCTCTTAGTAGACGAATGTCAACACTTGCTTGTATTGCACCCGTATAACTAAATTGCGGTACACAACTCATTAAACGAGCTAATTCCTCAGATATTGTCAAGACAATGGGCTCGAGTATAGGTTTTAGCAAAGCAGGTGATATGGTAAAAACTTCTGAAAAGACTCCTACTAAGTTATCACAACATTCATGAGCATACGGACGCAGCTGACCAATAGGCATCTCAATATCCCACTGAAAACCGCCCAAATACATCGAAGGTTCAATAGTACCAACTAACGGATCACCTTTATGTTCAACATAAGCGTCTAAAATGTTCGAAAACAATGTGTTGACTGAATATCGAGCAGTTTCAATGGCTAATGACGGAAAGGGATAGCCATACCTTAAAGAATGTTTTTAAATTTGTAATTGTTTAAGTTATTTGCAAATATTCTTACTTTTCAAACAGTTTTCCCACTCTATGAAAGAAACTTCTGTTGCAATAAGCACAATTTGCCAAACAACATAGCATTCGTTGTTCCCAGGTGATGGCTGTTGATGATGACAATGGCAGACTTACAAACCGCCCTGAAGAATGACCACCGATTTGATTATTTGGATAACCCAATAGTTGGGAGACATTATGTGTAGGAGTCTCTTCTTTGTGAGAGTTAAAACCCAATTCTTGAATAACATTGCAAAAACATAAAAGCAATTGTGGTAGTCGGGAAGACACCTCACGTTGTCCATCTGATTCTGACTCCAAGAGATTTCCCTCCCTAAAGGACAAGAAATAATTTATTGCCAACTTGGATGGACTATTTATTCCACATATTTACCTCATTTCAGGATTAATACAAGACTGCTGAGCCTCATCTAAGGTTTCAATTATTAGTTCTTCTAAACGTTGAGGTAGCAATGTAGCACCCGGAAAATCTTCTACGCCCATTTCCCATGTCTCAAGTTCAGTCAATTTACTACAGTTTTGTGTGGCCTTTTCAAAAATATTAGAAAAGCAATGAAGACGTGTAGCATCAATAAATTTTTGTACAATATCCAAAACTGAAGAAGGTAAATCCAGACTAATTAAGGTCGCGTAAGTGATCCGTGTATAACGTAGACATTGTGGTAGCCACGATTTGAAAATGTCATGAGAGCCATGGGTTATTGGCCATATAAAACCAACAGATTGGCGAAGACTACGGGCTTCTGCATCTGTTGTGCACATAGCAACTTTAAGATAAATGCAAAATTTCTCTATAGCACTCATAATCATACGCTGAAATTAGCCGAAACATATAGTTTCATATATGAAGCATATCTATATATATATAGATTACTACCTTAAAATCGCCGGGATGTGGATCGTTTGGTCCTCTGAGTTCGCCTGTGAAATACATTTGACCAAGACGCCATAAGTCTGGCAGTTGAGAAGCAGCTATTTCGCATATTTCTTCACAGAACAGGACTCTATTTGGAGTTTGCGAAATATCTCGATTCTTGTTTTCTACAAAGGAGAAAATAATCATACATATTAAGTTTGAACATTGAATTTGATGCAATCCTACTATCTGTTCCTTGAGCATCTTTACTAGCGAATTGTTCGAATGTTTGCTTAAATGTTTGTTCTAAATATTTTGATCTTGCATCAATGGCATCCCATGCCGGATCTGTATTCCGTAATTTTTCATTTAGATTACTTCCCGATTGCTGAACTTCCAAGCTGATGAGTGCTTTAATAAGTTTACGTTGTTGTTCCACACTTTGTGGCATCTTAATAACTTTCTCATGCAGTTGTTTTCGAATTTGTAAAATACGTTGGTCAACCTCTTCCATTACTTTGCGAAATATCTGAAATTGTCGTAATAATGTTTTACTAATTTGTGTATTTTGTTCTTTAATCTATGGAAAGATCCCTTACAGGTATCTCCGTTTTACCAAAACGACTTTTTGCTCTGGCGTAATCATTAACAACAATATCAAATTCTCCGGCCGATGCTTTCTTCTCAACCGAATTCGGCAAGCAGAATAAAAATTTGTGTCGAGATAAAGCCAACAATACTGCCCTTGTAGAATCAGCTTTCTCCTTGCGTAATAGGACGTCGGTAAAAATATTTTCTGACTCAGAAATCGAATCTAAAGTTAAAAGATATTAGCTAATAAGGACAAATCAAAAGTTAATTGATATCCAATCAAACCTACTTTCGATTTCCTTTTCTAAAATACTAAGAGGTTGGTGTCCAAATTGTTTCTGATCATCTTGCAGTTTGTCTCGTATATTCATAAGCGTATCCAATTGGTCAATCACTGAACCTGCATTTGATTTTAAGAAGGAAAGCTGTCCTTCTTTCTGTGATTCCACCTTACGGTTGAGATAATTCAAACCGGCTTTCAAGTCTTCAAACGTGGTGGCCGAATGTTTCTCTAACAAAAATAAGGCTGGCGAAAAATTTTCTTGCAGTAAATCACCACTACTGTTGGGAAAAATTTCTCTTAAATTCTCCACATTCCTTTGTTCATTGCCTTCCGTAGACAAACCCAAAGGATCTTCTTGTGTTAACACAGATTGCACTAGAGTTCTCCTACCCCACGCGAAATTTTGTGAAGGTGCTTCATCTATCCAAACTGCCGATTCTTTTAGTGGCCCTATGATCTCATTATTACCGATAGCCCTAAACTGGACCGAAGATGTTCCCTCTCCACCACTTCTAGTCGTAACAATGATGTCACCAATGCCTTTCGCTGGTCCAGTACGGGCAATTATTTTATTCGGAGAAACCCACTCCGCCGAAAGCAGACAATCAAAGCCGCATATTTTTAAACCTGTTTTAAAATAAAATTTATTCCTTAGACCGATCTAACCGATGATATTAAATGCTTAATCACCTAGTAGATCTGTGGGTTTAGTACCCAAGAATTCGCCACGTATTATAACACGAGTACCAGGTGGTCCTTCTTTTGGTGATAGACCAGTTACTACGGGTTGCGGAGCCATAACACCAGATAACCTTTTTCTACACCTCTCAGTCAAATAGGAAAAATTCAACCCAAGAGACAGAAAAACAAATTACACCCTTTATATTTATTCTTCTTCTTTAAAATTCAAAACAAATAATTCTGTTGTTTGAAATTGAAACGAAATGGAATAGAACACCTAAGGCTAACCACAACAAATCTTTTTATATCATTGTATAATTAATTCAATCATAAATACGAAATGTTTTCTATTAGTAATCGTAAATTATATGTACATAATTATAAAATTATATAACTATAGTTAAAGATATCACTTAAAACAATAATATTGGAATGAAAATTGAAAGCTACCTGGTTTATGAGTCTGTTGATGATACTGTAGCTCTCAAAAAGATCAATTCATTGTTTTTATTTGATGATTCCTGATGATAATGAATAAATATTGGATAATAATTATACGATTAATTAATATAACGAAAAATAAATAACAATCTTATATATAAAATATTATTATTATTATTATTATACAATATCATGTAATAAAAATATTTATCGTACGTTAGGATTTTTAAATTGTTTAGTCAATTGGCAAGCCTTTACAGCAGCTGTTTGTATAAAAGAGTTTAATAAGAAAATAGAAAGAAAGAGAGAGAGAGAGAGAGAGAGAAGAAAAAGCAAAACAGTTTTAACCGATGCTGGCCAAGAATGGATGACGTTGCTAGTGTTCAATTGGAGAATGAGAATTTGCGAAAAATTCGGGCTCGTCTACTTCTGTGGGAGTCGAAAGGCAAGGCATTGGCGTCATTGAATGTAACTCAAGATGAATGTATGGAGCAAATAAACTCAATTTGGTCTCTGGAATCTGAGGTAAGTTCTTTAAGTGATATTAATTTGTTGCCAAAATGTTTTTTCATGTTAATTCAACTACATCTCGGATGTCAGCTGACGACATTAGCAGAAACAAATTCGGAAGATGCCAAATTAATTGCAGACGACAGCGATATTGAGTCAAAGTCATTTAATGCACTCCAGCAATCATTGTCTATTGGAATTGATACCACACACGATTTCCTACTATTATACGAGCGGGTACACGCCGAAATTCATGAAAATAATAACAAGGTTTCCCATCGATATTTGGATCAGTTGATAGCGAGAAGTACAGAATGTAAACGGATCTTAAGCCAAATTGAACAGGCTATGATTGGTTTGAAAACTTTACGAGAGGAGTATGCATTTGTATCGGAAAAAACTGGAGCACTGAACAATGCCAGTGAACAATTAATAGAAGAGCAGGAGAAACTGCAATCATTGGGATTTGAAATACAAAAACGGTTGCACTATTTTAATCAAGTGGAGGTTTTAAATCAGCGTTTACACAGCCCTACGTTGTCGGTGGCTTCAGATTCATTTCGGGAGTGCTTAACAAAGATTGATGAATGCCTTACGTACTTGAAGGCACACGTAAGTTTTATAAAGTGGACAATGGAGGGATGTTTATTATTACAGTATAATTTTACAGGCAAAGTTTAAAGATTCACCAGCCTTTATAATAAAGTATAAACATTGCCTAGCCAAGGCGGTTACTCTGGTGAAGAACTACGTAAACTCGGTTATGTCCCAAGCCACAGAAGCTACATTGCATCCCAAGCAAGACATTGCAATTGGGGGTGAAGCTGATGTTTCAATTACGTCTCCAGATGCAGCGTTTGCTCTTTACTATGGAAAATATCAGACATCAGCGGCAAAGGTTAAAAGAGTTTCTCAAATGATTGATTCCCGCATAGACGTATGTCCCGAGTACAAATACCTTTTAGCTGAACTGCAACAGAATTACTTAAATGAGAGAGCGACTATAATGACGCCTGCAGTCGATAAAGCCATTAAAGATATAAAAACACAACATAAAGGTGACCATTGTTCGCTAATGCGTAGCTCCTGTGCATTCTTAGTACATATTTGCCAAGATGAGCAACGCTTATATTATCAGTTTTTCGATCGGGAAAGTGAACAATTGTCGTCAGTATTTTATTTTTTCATGACTACATATTGAATTAAAAAGCATCTTTTTACAGGTCTTATCTGGAAGGTTTATGCAATATTTTATACGATACTATGCGACCATTTATTATTCATATAAATCACTTGGAAACATTAGCTGAAATTTGTTCTATATTAAGAATAGAAATGCTGGAGGAACATGTTCAACAAAATCGTACGTACTCAATTAACATATAATGGATCAGTCAGCTATAAATAATATTTATTGTATTCATTAAAGCTACTGCTCTGGACGCATTTGCCACTATAGCTAATCAATTGCTGCAAGATGTTCAGGAGCGTTTAGTTTTCAGGGCTCATCTGTATCTACAGTCAGACATTCTGAATTACAATCCATCAGCCGGTGATTTAGCTTATCCAGAGAAACTAGAGATGATGGAGGTTTGTGTTTTTGCCGAAATTAAATCTATTTCGAAAATAGTTTTCTTTCTTATAATTTAGAGTATTGCTATGTCTCTGCAAGATGTCCCTCAAATACGTCGTTCAGATTCTAGATCGTCACTGGTGTCTACTGTCTCAAATGCCACCGAAGCGGAAAGTGTAGATACATGTGTCAGTAGAGTAAGGAATATGAGTAAGTATACAGTGGCATCAAAATCTAAACAAATAAATTTTATCCATTTATTAACAATTAATATTTTTTTTTTCGCTATTAGGTTCTCCAGCTGATTTGCATGGCATGTGGTATCCTACCGTTAGGCGAACATTAGTTTGCCTATCACGTTTATACCGCTGTGTTGATAGGCCGATATTTCAGGGCTTATCACAAGAAGCCCTAAAACTTTGTATACAAAGTGTGTCATCAGCAGCATCAAAAATATCACAGTCCAAGGTAAGAGGGAGCACTGATATGAATTAACGATATAAATCATAATGTTTTTACTGCAGACCCCTATTGATGGTGAATTATTTGAAATAAAACATTTGCTTATACTGAGAGAACAAATTGCGCCATTTCGAGTTGATTTCACTGTTAAGGAAACGTCCTTGGACTTTAGCAAAGTGAAAACAGCCGCTTTTGGACTATTGCAAAAACGTAAACAACTATTTTCAATGGGTAGCAATAACGCACTGCTCGAATTTTTGCTTGAAGGTACTCCGCAAATTAAAGAGCATTTATTAGATTCGCGAAAAGAGGTCGACCGACAGTTGAAATTTGTATGTGAAAAGTTCATTAAGGATTCTCTGCAAAATTTGTGCGGACCCGTTATATTGTTTCTTGAAAAAGCACAGGCTATTGTAAACGCTTCTTCAATAGCAAAGAGTCAAACTCAGCCTGTACAGCAAAGCAAAATAAATTACGCTTTAAGACAGAGCCCGTGGGCTAGTCCTCAGCAAATCAGCAGCATTATACAGGAAACTCAGCGTCTCATAAAAAGTAAATTACCAGCGTTACAACGATCTATGCAATTGTATTTGAGTAACCGAGATACTGAATTTATTATATTTCGGCCTATAAGAGTAAGTTATAAAATGAATTTAAATTGGTTTATTATTGATTGACATTTAATTGCAGAATAACGTCATTCAATCGTTTGTCAAGTTGGAACAGTTGCTTACAACTAATGGGTATAGTCCCGATGACATGATAATAACAAGTTGTCCTTCTGCAGAACAGATTTCAATACTTTTATCCAGCGCAAGCATTTTAGCAGCCGATGCAATAGTTAATTTTTCCGTGTCGCAGCGTAAGGTAAGCACATCTTCATCGGAAGTTGCATGTTTACCACAAAATTCGTCAGCAGCTGTCCAAACGAGAAAGTATTCTTTTGAAAAGAAAGTTTGTTTTGAAGGCCAAATGTCGCAAGGTGCTATGGACAACTTGCCAGAAATATCTGAATCATCAGGAAAAAACAGCTGTATTACATCACCTACCACATTATCACCTGAACCACCACAAGATGTTAATATTCTAATAAACAACGACATCGGCAAACCTGTTGATACCACAAAAGTATAAATACAGTCTAGATTTATTTTTTGCTTCTCTTGTTTTCTTCATTTTTATTTTCAAATATTACACAATAAAACATACTTTATTATAAATAATAATATATCAAATATTTAACACTTTCATCAGTTTTCTAATTAGCTACTATATATAGAATGGTAATTAACAAAGGTTACAATGTCAAAAATTTATAGGAAAATCAGTTAGTTAGTTGTACTCGATAACAATTAAGCCTTTCTAATGATTCTGCAAGTTGTGGATTTTTTTTATTAATAAAACGACTATGAGAGAGAGCATTTATCTTTGCCAGAATTTGCTTGTTGATCCCGAACTCCAACTGGTACAGTAGTGTTATTTCGTCGTTGTGTATTTGGTGCAGCTGATGCAGTTTGATTACGTCTGTTCCGATCATTCGTTTCATCTAACTCCATTATTGATAGAGCAATTGCTCGGGCTAAGGCTTCATCCTCTGACTATAAAACAATAGAATTTATTACACCACACTTTTATAATATAATAATTTGAGAAATATTCAACTCACTATGTTTCCTTGGATGTTTTGAGTGTGACTTGAATTTTCTGTCAAGCGTTGTGTTGCTGCAGCCCTCACTGCGGCTGTAGTTGGCTTAGGTGCCGAGTTAAAGAGTGTATTTGGTGGCGCCTGTGTACGTCTTTGTTCAGCAGCATTCCTATTAGAAAAAACGTACATATACATAGATACATATGTATGTATTCTTAATTACTAATTTGTGTAATTTTCATTAAAATACAACACAACACTTACGCTGCCATGCTTCTTTTTAATGCAGCTTCACTATGCTGTTTATTTGTTGCAATAGGACTACCTTGACACTGGTGATCCGCTGTATGACGGTGACGTAAACAAAAGTTTTTTTTACACTGTGAACAATTCACTGGAATCAATTCTTTCCGCTTGCAAGACTTATGCGAACACTGATTTGTAAATATTTTCCTTGAATCGGATTTACACTGTTTATCGATATGTTGGCCAACAGTCAAATCGGGTTCAACGCCTGGGGCAGTAGGTACAGGTTCGCCACACAGAGGGCATAATGGCACTTGATAATCTTTACGCAATCCAGAGGCGCACCTGTGCTGTTCATAATTAAAATGCGAGGAGCAGAACACTTGATTGCAAGCATCACATTTCATTGGCAAAAAATCTAAAATTACATGAAATCCATCATTGCAGTTGTACAACAACGTTAAATGATCCGAAAATTATTGTTTGCAAACAAAATTCGAACGGAAACATGATCAGACGTGTACATACCTAATCTGTTGCAGGTTCCCTCACTGCAATGTTGTCCCAAATGAGGAAATTCCATTTTATTTGTTGCTTCTATTTTATTCAACTTTCAAGAATATGAGAGTTTTGAAATTCTAAAAAGGTCTGGAACAAGTTATTCGCTTTAAACAAGTTTTTGTAAAATAATTTAAACGAAAACAAAAGATGACTAAACAATATGTGTGTGCAATTTATATTAAACGTAAGACTAAAGAATGCAAAAGATTTCAATGTTTTTTTTTTTTTTTTGACATTTTCTTTTGTAGCATTTTCGTCTACATCAAACGGAATGAAACACTGTAAGTGGGAAATTAACAGACCGAACACTAACAGTCATAACAGCTGAACAGCATTATGACGTCTTAGTAAGCGGTATGCGCTTTAATTGGTTTAAAGGCGGCAGCGGCAAATTATAATTAAAATAAGTCAGTTCGTTTATTCTTAGCAATGGTGTCACTACAATATAATAATAATGTTAAAATATAAAAACGATTTTTTACGTCATGGCTCAATTCTTTTCCATCTTTTAGCCTAAATGCGAATCAGCAGAATTGTGGCTTGTTGTCGCGTTGGTTTTAAAATAATCATTTCCATGTACCTATACCCATATATTCTATTTTTGACAGGTTGCTGTGGCGTAAATGTTGCGTCTATTGTGTTTATAGCAAAATAACACATAAAATGTGTGCCATCAAATTTTGTAATTGTTGTAAATAATAAAAAAAAAAAAAAATACAAATAACATATGATTTTTGGTCGCACTTTATTTCTTCCATATTTTTTTTATGGAAGTTAGTTCTTCCTTTGATGTGTTTATTTTTAAATATGGACCAATTTAACTTGATATTGAGTATTGAAACCAATAAATGTAAAGATGATATTTTTTCTTTAACATAGTGTAATATATACTTTGCTGCTACGTTTTTGCGTACACACTCTTTAGCGGTGGTGGAGAAAATCAAAAGTGTCTGTTGGCCACTTTAGGATGGACGTAGAGAATTTATTCGCGTTTTCAATTAGGAATAAGCCAGAATTGGAATTGTTTCATTAACTTGCTTTTTTCGAATGCAATTGATCGTTTCTCATTTTCTTCTCTGTACACGGAAACTGACGTTTGTCCCAGAGATTAGCAATGAATCATTTTTTTTTTTGCTACTTATAAGAAGCACTCATGAAATTTTTAATATAAGTGAGTCCACAATATTGAAATTTAAAATTTACTACTCACTACAACATGGGTTTATAAGTAGAGGTTGCAATCAGTATGCGTACAATGTTTCGAAATATGTTTAGATTCATAACTTTAGAAAAATACTTATAAATTATTCGAGGGAAGGAAAAACAGAGCAGCAAGCAGAGCAATACACAATCTACTAGTGAGTATATTAGTGTTCGTACGCCAATCATATGTTCGTGTATACTTATGTTGAGTTATGGAGAGTCAAAAACGACAAGATTATACGTGTTGTTAAATGTGAATATGAAGAGCTCTTCAAACTTTGAATATGAGTACAGGTTCCATGACATTAAAATAAGCATGAATGCGTATCGGAAATTATAAGTATGATTCGATTCTACGCATCTTTTTGAATACTTATTGCTGATCTCTGGTTTGTACAAATAAAATATTGAAAAAATGTATTTATCCAGCTTAAAACTCAAAGTTTTGTTTATTAGTATTCAATTTAGAGTATTTTATGACTATGGAGTATTTTATGTACAAACATACATACATACATACATATATACATACATATGTATAATTTATACACCACAAATCTGTCACAAATTAATTGCAATAGCTGGCCGGTATAGAGCTTTTGACATTCTTGAAAAATTATAAATTTCACTATTTTGAATAATTAAACAAACATACATATATGTTTGTATGTATGTTTGCATATATACGTATGTACATACGTATGTATGTATATAGTATATAGTGAGTGATACTTCCCCTATATGCCCAAACTGTGTAGACGAAGAGGAAGATGCGGAGCATATTCTAACATGCTGCCCCAGGTTTAGATGGCCCGGAGAAAATAGATTAGGACCAAACCGGCTCATGGAGGAGCTGTTCTAGGATGCTATGGAGCCAATACAGCCAGAAAATGGCCGAAGTAATGATAGTACTCCGAAGGTTGGAGGAACGGAGGCGAAATTTGAGATAACGTGTTAAAGCTTTCGAGCTAATCAGCCTTCCGCGAAGTAATACCTTACGGCAGTTCCGCGGGGGGAGAGTGGTTGATGTGTGTAGGGGGTGGGTTTTTAGTACGTAGACACCAGGGATGGTGAATCGTGCATGCTTTTGTCGGAACAAAAGTATCTTTAGAAGATTTACCACCTCCGGCTCAAGGCAAAAAAAAAAAAGAAGAAATATAGTGAGTCACATCAAAGTGCTCAATTGCTTACATCCAACAATCCATGTTGTTTTACTCTACAATGCCGCTCATTTTCATCTTGATGGACACGAAAATGAGTTAAATTATCATTCATTTTTGCTTTTGCTTTACAGACCGAGATCGTGCAACATTAACAATACATACACAATCCATACACAATAATATTTTGTTATATGTGTATGCATTTGTATGGCATACAATCAATGTAAACTTTTTTTACTGATGCTGATGCAGATGCTGTTACTATTTCTGTTGCTTTTTCCCTGTTCTGTATAAATAATTGCCACTATATGTGGTTTGTTTGGTATACATATGTATGTATGTATGTACTTCGGTGGCAGCAGTTTGTCCTTTGGAATACTATGATACATACAAAAATTTTTTAATTGAATGAGAAACATGATTGACAATTTCAATTATACAAGATTTGAGAAGAGTATGAAAAGTAGTAGCAAATAACGAAAAAGAAATGTTGAAGAATAAATTAATGAATGGCTAAATAACTGTATGAATGTCCTGAATGTACTGAATGAATGAATGAAGGAATGTATCTAGCAATAAGAATGCAGAGTAGAATATAGTGAAATGTTAAATGTTAACAATTTAAATTAATTTTCACTAAATATATCTATACGATGTGTATACAAACATTTTTTTTAATATAAGATGGGAAAAAAGCACAAGTTCGAAGCCATTTCGATCTTTTCTATGCAGTTTTACCTCTAACCTACCAGTAAGAGAAAGTTTAAAGCCTTTGTAACCATCCAAAATATTAATCTTCACTATAAAACATTATTTTAACTTTTTATATATTAATTGCCAGTTCAATTTCAACAGCTTTGTTACGAATTTTTGTTTTGCGTTGGCATGTAATTGAGTTAAAAGTCTCGCTAGTCAAGTATTCAAATTTTCAATTGTGTTTACGTTCCACTGTCTTCTCTCTGTCTGCTGACAAGTATTCAGGTATTGTTCAGGTTTGAGAATAAATTTTGCATTCCATCAATGACATCCACTACATACACTATAATATCAACAACAACAACCTATTTAGCACCTTAATTTAAACGATTGTCCTGCCAACAGAGGCAAATAGTACGTTGACATGCCTTAACACAAAGAATATTTTTGTGAATTGGAAAGAATTGATTTAGCTTTCATGGGAACGGTATCGTACAATTGGTTTCCGTTTCTCTGTTCAAAATATTCGTCCATTTTCACACACACACATGCTTACACGTTTGCCTTTTAATTATTGAAGATGAAATTGTTCCACACATATTAATTTCTTTGAAAAGGTTTCCCAGAAAAAACAGATGAGCTATCAGCGAGTTACTTAAATGACAGGAAAACATCAAATTGATGCCGGTGACCCTCTGGTTAATATTTTAGTTCTGTCCTTTATATAATTTGTACTTCTGACTCACCAACAAATCCATATGTTGATACTTCTGGATCCCAAAATAACGTCTTTTTCATTCCTATCCAAACATGTGGATGGTAAGTAAAAAATTTGGCCAGAGAAACTATAATTAGGCAAATAAAATAATGAATTTATTGTTGTAATTTGTAGATTATCTCACTAGTTCAAATGAAATTGCAGCTTCAATAAGTAAGAGTAGTAACTAAGAGTAAACAACTAAGAATTCGAAATTGTATTTACAATTGAAAGATTCTTACGATCTGTCAATTATTTGATATTGGAATCTAAAACTCGGAAAATTTAATTAAAAGTGCAATAATTTTATTTTACTTAAACCAGCCAGCTAATGTATTTCCGAGAATACAAATATTTGGATGATGTACGTTTGTGTAGTGTATGTGCGTAATATTTATTTGCTACAAAACTGTGTCTGTATATATATGGTTACATCCTTTACAATCGCTTAGGAACCACATGGATTAAATTGAATTTTGGTTTATTGATTCCTGTAAAATTTAAAATCAATTTCGTTTATTTGATTTCGGTTTCGTTCAGATGAATTCTATCCCTCGTTAATGGAAACTTATATACTGATTTACATCAGCAGGGATTGGAGGATGAATTTTATAAATTTGCTCTCTCACGCATGCCCTCGCATATGTACTATATTATCTGCATGAGAACAATGGTGTCTGTCCACTGATATTGAAGTTAGCCGGAAAAATGTATTCCACACAATGGATAATTTGACAATTGCTAAAATTATATTTACTTGAAGTTGTTTTAGGTTCTAAACTCTGTAACTTGATAAGTGGACGATTTGAAAAGAACAAAAAATTTTTTATTCATATCTTATTTATATATTTTAAATACATACATAGATCCATGCGTCTTACCTAATAAACAATTTTTTCTTATGCCGATGTTGCACAGTAATTGAAATTTATCTAAAAGAAAGAAAAAAGAAATACTGTAATATTTAATATATATGATAATTAATTACATACATACAAATATACGTATATGTTTACAGATTTACCTTTTGATTTAGCGGAGATTGGAGCAAAGTCGAAAAGCATTCGCACAAAAATGTTCATTGGCTAATATCGCGTTACTTAAATGCAAGACATTAGGTCCACGAGTCCTCATGTGCGTCTTTGTTTATATGAGTGTAGACCATACAATAAATGAACATTTGCAACATATGTATGTACTAGGGATGCCAATCGGGAAATCCCGAATCTCGAAATCCCGGGATTCGGGAATTTGTGAATCCCGAAAACTTAAAACTTAAAAACTTGTCCCGGGATTTTCGGGATTGTGAATTCATATGTATTTTGACACTACTAAAGGTCCTGAAAAAAAATTCTTTATCACTTGACTTCGACAATAGCTTCTCAGATGAGGAAAGTGGGGTTTTCCTCTTCCATTGATAAAAAGTTATTTGATGCCATCAAAGACTGCAAAAGCTCTATAAAACGAATTAACAGGGTATGTGATTTAGATACTCAACTGTCCAAAGAAATAGAATTATTTACATCAGGAGTTGGTAGGAGTGAATATTTACAAGCTGCACACAGCTATCTTGGAACTATTTTACCAACAAATTTTGATTGTGAGAAATGTTTTTCAACGGCAGCGTATGGTGACAAAAAAAAAAAAATTCGTTCAACCCTATCAGATCACATGTTAGATGCTTTAATCTTTTTGTTGGAATCCAAATAATTTTCTTTCAAGTACTGCATTTACTGCTTTTCTGTTACTTTTTGTATTGCTTTTTTATATTTTATTTTTAATGGCATCTAATTCTGATATAATTGGAATATAAAAGATTTTTTAATCAGTTACCCTATTAATTCGTTTTATAGGGCTTTTGCATTCTTCGATGACATCAAATAAATTTTTAGCAATGGAAGTAGGGTGATATATCGGGTGATATAGAATTTTTTTTGACTTTTTGCAGGGTGAAAATATATATGAATCCTTGATACATACATACACAGTCTTACAAAAGTTTACATACCCCTCACATATTTAATTTTTTTAAATAAATTTAATTTAAAATTCTTTAATGACTTTTTTTATTCCATATCGGATTTATTAAGAAAAAATAAACATAAAAATAACATATTTCCATTAATTTCTATTAAATAACATAAAATAATTCAGTTTTTACCATAAAGCTAATTTACAAAAGTTTACATACGGGGGAAAGAAAACGCTAATAAAATTAAATTAATATTTTGTGTGGCCTCCTCTGGCTTTAATTACAGCAGATAATCTATTTGGCATGGACAATGCCAATTTTTTGGTAATTTCTGGAGTAATTTTGCTCCATTCTTCCATCAACGCTTCTTTGAGTGCTGGAACTGATGTTACTTGTCGTTTTCTGAGACCTCGTTTTAAAATATCCCATAAATGTTCAATAACGTTAAGATCGGGGGACTGCGGGGGATGTTCCAACTTGTGTTTAACGTTATATAGAAGCCATTCTTTAACTATTTTTGAAGAATGCTTCGGATCGTTATCCAGGAGAAATATTGCATTTTCCTCCAGATCTAAAAGTTGGACGCTGGGAACGTAGCTATCCTTTAAAATATCAATATACATGGTCTTATCCATAGTACCATCGATGAACCTAAGCTTCCCGACACCATTTGCCGCCATACATCCCCAGACCATGACTGAACCACCTCCATGTTTCACAGTGCAATTAACATTTTGTGGCAATAACGCTGCATTTGGCTTTCGCCAAACTTTTGTTCGACCATCACCTCCAAAAACCATAAATTTACATTCATCTGTAAATATTACCCTCTCCCAAAATGTAGGATCATTTACATGAGCATTTTCGTACTTTTGGGCATATTCTAGGCGCTTCTGGATATTCACAGATCTAAGTAAAGGTTTT
Source organism: Sarcophaga peregrina (assembly GCA_014635995.1). Lineage (NCBI taxonomy): Eukaryota > Metazoa > Arthropoda > Insecta > Diptera > Sarcophagidae > Sarcophaga > Sarcophaga peregrina. The sequence continues at coordinate 848,980 of CM025791.1, forward strand.
TTTCTGGCAACTCTGCTATTGTACCCATTCCTCTTGATACATCGGCGAACAGTCTGGTCAGAAACGGTAATTTCTAGATCTGTTCTCATTTTCCGATTTAATTCGACGGCTCTTAACTTAGGATTTTCTTGAATAGAACGAATAATAGACCGCTCTGTTCGTTTGTCGAGAATGCGGGGGCGCCCACTACGAGCTTTGCTTTCATAATTTCCATTTTTTTTGAAATTTTTTATTATTGTTTGGACTGTGCTTTTACTTAAATTTAATAAATTTCCAATTTCATTAAGAGATTTTCCATTATTTCTCAATTTGATGACAGTTTTTCGAATTGGTTCAGAAATTTCTTTGCCTTTGCCCATTTTCTTCCACTAAAAACACTTTTTGTTTTTATTTTGCAAGTGTGATCACTTTTAGTAAAAGTAAAACCTCTGCTACTGATTATGTAACTTTAGAAGAATACCGATTACTGCTGTTTTGTTGTTATTTATTTTAAATAACAACAAAATATTCTAAAAGATGATGGAAATATTTTTTTAGTGCATAAAACAAAAAAAGTAACTAACATTTTTAATAAAATTATGTAATTTTTCAAGAAAATAGAAAAATTGTGAACGTATGTAAACTTTTGTAAGTACCATAAGTGCTTATCATAGTAAGACAAGTAATGGTACAAACAGAGACCCTCAAGGATACATTATAATTAAGGATAATTGCTTAATGACGAAATCAATAAATTCCTTATCAAATATTTAAATAATGAACTTTTTAACTTTATTTTATTAGACAACCCACTCAAACACATACAAATACATTGGCAATCATACATGCATTCGGTAGCAACAGCAACAATTAGAGTCCTAGTGAAACCCAGAATTTTTTTCATAATTTATATTTGAAAGAAGGCAGAAAATTATATCCTGATGATTAACATTTATTATGCACTGCTCCTTTCAAAGATCATTTCAAATAAAGACTCCAAAACATTATTTCTGTCCGAATGCGCGTCTAAGTATATGTATGTCTGTGTATTAGTGAAAATAAAAAAAATGCGACTGTCCCATGTTGGCAGCTTCTTATGTTTTGTGTTTTCCACATGAAATGAACGCGATTCTTTATTTACAACGATTATTGTTATAGTATATGTATGTGCGTTTATACATAAGCATTCACACATACATCTATAAATATTAATTGTACATTCTTCTCATGGGAAGGAGAATAAACATTTGTGAAATGTGTGTGCACTTGTGTCCGTGTGTGCCTGTGTCTGTGTATTATAAAGATACACATATATACTTACACATTCATACATACATGCATATCTCAATCTCTGCTTGAGTATTTAATTAACATTAATCAAGGTCGTCATATTTTGTGCTCATACACTTGAATGTGTGCTTGTGTGTGAATAGAAGGAGGGAATAAGTGTAAGAACAGAATACCAACGTGACGATTTTTTCAATAGAAATTAAAAGCTAAAATCGGCGGTACACGTAGTCATAAAATAGATCCTAGTTTATATTCAATTATATCCTCAGAATGACGTTTACACATTTTCTTAAAATTTGATTTATTTTGTAAAAAAAAAAAATCCATAATTTCAAAAGAAAAACAAATATTAAATGCTAGTGCATCAATGAAAACGATTTTATCATGGACCGCATTTTTTAACAGACAGCGTTTTCTCCTAAAGTTTTGGTCGTACTATGTTCTTACACAAACTTTTAATTAGGCACCTCTAATACTTATTGTAGATATTTAATCTTAAACTTTATGTGACCATATATCTGCGCTACATACATACATACATACATACAATGGGCAATAATACTAATGAATATTCGGCAAATAGCAAGCAATGATAGAAAGTAAAATTAAATAGAAAAAAATTCATTTCATAGTATGTGTATGTGTATGTGTGTATGGGTAGAATAAGGATCAAGTATGTGGGTTCACTTTGGGAAAATATTCGTAAATGTTTTGACAAAGTTTATTCACACAAAGGTACGTTACGTTGAATTTTTAGTGGCAAGAATCTTTGTATTGCGAACAGTGTCTCGACAGTTGAACCACAAATCGATTGGGTCGGACAAACATTCCCTTCATTAATAACAAAAGAAAAAAAAAATTAATTTCTTCGAAATAATTATCAACTAACAGACAGCCGTTGCAATTGTTGTACAAGTTTTACATCTTGTGGGTTAAAAATGTTGTCAGTTGGTAGCGTAATTCTTCATGACAACCCCTACTGTAGGATTGGGTGAAACCGCTAAATCTTGGAATTTCTTTTGTTCATTCTAAATAACACTGTTTTACCTTAAACCTTAAACTTTAACTCGTTCAACAATTCAATTAATCGTTTGTGCAGCGAAAATAAATGATGCTAACTTCAGAATTCGAAATTGTTAATATTGTGTTGCTTACAGATGTAACCAAAACAAAAAATTTGTCAGAGTTTTTAAAAGGTTAAAATATATTTCTCTCACTCATTCATTTATCGTTTCAGTTTTATTTCAACATTCTTTTTTTTTTCTACTACAACAAAGCGTATAAAACCACAATAAGTTGTCTACGACAAGCTTCTTTTGAATTTTTTCTTTTTTACATGAAATCCTTACGGAGTGAATGCAAGAGAATAAAAAAGAAAAATGTTATAAAATTGGATGAAAAGAAGCAAATTTAATGATAGACGACGGAAAGAATAAAGTAGACGAAAAGAAAAAATAGAAAATAATAAAATTTGATTACAATTGAATACAAATGAATGTAAATTGTTTGATGGTTCCTTAAGATTTTTATCAAATGCTCTTTAGCAATATTTTTACTTTTACTTTTTCGTTTTTTCTTTTCTTTTTTTTGTTTGCACTCCTCCCCCTCTAATATTATAAAGGAATACTTGTGATTTTATTTTAAAATTTTTATTTCATTACATTTTACAGAATGAATGTATTTATAAAGAGATTTTATTGTATTTTAGGCAAATTTGTTTCCCCACTTTAAAAGCAAAGCATTTTCAAGTGACAGTTGTATGTATGTATGTATGTATGTATGTATATCTATCGTTCTGGACTGCCCTTTAGACTGTATATACGAACAATGTGGCTTAACAAAAGATAAATTCTTAATATAATTAATTTTCAAGCAGGATTTCTAGTTAAAATTAAAAAAGAAAAAGCTTTCCTCTTAAAAAAGAAAACAACGAAAATCAAAATAAAAAAACAAAGAATGTAAATTTCGTTTTTCTTTTGAAGAGGAAAACATTTGTAATTCTTTGTTTCAATAGACAACAAACAAATTGAATAAAAAAATGAAGAGTATTACTTTACTCCTGGTCTTTTCGAAATAATTAAAACCAATGGATTGAGAATGATTGGCTTTTAAATTTCCATTCAAACTCATACTCTAATTCAACGCATCTAAACATTTAAGTGAAAGACAACGAATGCTTCGATAACTGTACTTCCATTCAGCAGATTTCTGGCAAAAACTCTAGGAGTGAATAAAAACTGCTATGAAGAGCTTTTCAAAAGTCTGTCGTTCGGAGTCGATTTTAATCTGGTGCGAGAAACTAGGTCAATAATCCTGATTGAAGGGTTGTAATGACCAAAATTATATGTGTAGTTGTAGTTGTTTTCTTTGATGTGCGTTCTAATAATTATTCTAACCTAAGGGATTTGAATAAAATTGTGCAACTTTTTTAATATCCAATTAGATTTTAAAAACCTTAAGATGATAGCAAACACACACACTTCAGTTTTTGTACTCGAATCATATTTATTTTGTGATTCTTGTAACTGTTGAGTCATTAAGAGTCGAAATCAACAACATCATACTTGTTGTTAAGTACGAATATGATGAATATGAGTAGAGGTTCTATGATATTCAAATAAGTATGAATGCTAAGGTCAGACATCAAAACGAAAAATATTGTTTCGGCAACTTCCTCTCAGCAGATTTCTGGCAAAGACTCTGAGAGTAAAAATTGCCATGAAAAGCTTCTCAAAAATCTGTCGTTCGGAGTCGACTTTAAACTGTAGGTCCCGCAACTCATGTATAAAATTGACGCGCACAACATAAGTGGTGTGAGGAGCTAGATCGTAATCCTGACTGAAGGGTTGTAATGGCCAATTATGTATGTGTATGTATGAATGCTTATAAGCTTCAGAAATTATGAGTATAATTCGATTCTACTCATGTTTCTGAATACTCATTGCTGGGCTCTGGATCTATGTCTTCAAAATTTAACAAAGGTAAACTGGTCTAAAACTCTTCAATAGTATATCACTGAAGTATATAAAAGCCAACTGCAGCAAGAAAGAGTACGATGTTTAAGATGCCGTCTTTCTTTTCGAAACACGATGTAACTTTGTCAATCGACTGCATTTAATATTTTATTCTTTTGAATGAGATAAAAATCAAGAAATAAATTAAAAGAAGTAAAAAATATCATCGCTAACACGTACACAAATGTGTACAATGTGTACGTTGAACCGTTTGAATAAATTCGTTAAAGGATATTTTCAAAGGATAAGTGCAGGGTGTATGGAAATTATTTTGAAAATACGAGTTTTTATTTGTTTTTTGTTTTTTTTTTTTTTGTATGAATTGGTCTGCAGTATGTACAAAGTATGTCGTCGTTGTATTGGAATTTTGCGATCTGGTTTTGTTTATATAGCGTGTCCAAAACTATATTTGTACAATTGCAGTAAAGCGAACGTTTTCGGAATTTAGAAATACTAGATATGCACAAACTGGCATCGATACGTTGTAGTGCGAAATTAAATGAAAGGTTCCCAATTCATGCTGTTGGATAAAGAAGAGAATATATTTTAAAAATATGGAAATGGCATGTAAACTATAACAATCTGATGTAGAGTATGTAAAATATGTATTTCTTTTATAGCACGTAGCCAACAATGGCCAAGTAAATAAACACCCTACCAACTTGGCAAATAAAGACTAAAGGAATACAGAGCATATATTTATGTGCAATGCAACTTCAATGAATGAACCTCCTCTCAATAAAATATTTATGTGGATCATAAATATTTCATTTTGCGGATCTTTGTCATTCCAATTACGTGTTTTCCTACTTTTTATTTTTTTGGTTGACTTCTTTTCATTCTTAACGAATGAATGAACGAATGAATGTTTTTAAAATCAAAAAAGAAGGAAGAATTCTAAGCGAAATGCTATTGATTAACATATTCAAAACAAATGTTCTTTAACGCATTGCAGAATTCTATGATTAGAGTATTGAACGAAACGAATTTAATAAAAATTTTAAGACAGTTGCTAAGGAATTCTTTTATTTGCTCAAATTAAGTGTATTGTTTACGAAATATTTTTTGAAATTAAGTGGTTAATATTGCAGTTATTCTATGTTTCTTGGCTGTAATTTCATAATTTGAAACATTCGTCTATTGCCTAAAGAGGACGTTTCGAACTGATGGATTTGGTAAAGGCTCGTGATTTTATGTTATTTCTTGCCGCCAAGTGCAAGTTACCGCAACAATGGATCAATGGCCTGTAACGTTTCTGTTTTTGGTAAAAACGATACTATGACTCCATGACCTCAAAACATGGACCACGTGGTCCCTCTTGATGATTATCACAGAAAAGTTGGCTTTTTTGTGGGCGAGATTCAAGATGGATTAAGCGGACGTGCTTGGTGATCAACCGTTAACAGCCAACGGACTGTCTTCACATTCAAAATCAAAATTACCAAAATTCTTTAAAATGCCAACCGATTGATATCTAACCGGGTCTATAGTTTGTATTTAAGCAATGCCTTAAAGTACCTAAGAATTTTTTGTAAGATAGCTTAAGCTTATTGTGAAATGTTATATGAAATCGTCATGTGTAATTTAAACTTTAAAATTTTATTTTATTTGTTTCAAATGAGTGAAAATCTTCACTCAGCCATGACGATAGCTGTAATGGAAATAGAATGGATAGTAAAAGAGCAACAGCACCGCTTTCTTTCTACTCAATAAAATCAACGTTCCATTCGTTTTGCATCAAGTGGGAGAGGAATTTATGAAATGCGAATTTAATTCAAACGTGTTGAATGTAAACACGGCAATCTGCAACTGTTCCTCAACGTTTCATTTCTGTTGATAATTCACGAATGTAAAATAGAAGAATAAATAGAATGAATGAATGAACAAATAAGGAAAATAACACAAAAATGTTAAATTCAAATTGATGGAATGGGGGAAAACAGGGACGTAGTGAGTCAGGTAGTAATCAAAAAAATGAAAAACAAAAATTATCACTTATATTATATACATTATATATTATATATACATTTATACATGTTTTTTTTGTATAACATTCCCTTTTAGTTGGAAATCGAAACTACGCTATTGTAAATTCCTAACCTTAGGTACTAAACTAAAGTACCAACCTTAAGGTAGCAGCTGCATTTAATTTCTCTGGATAAAAATAGAGGAAGATAGCAAAAGAAAACTCAAAAAGACGTAAAGAAATGTTAAGCACGTTTTAATGTACATGTTTGTGCTGGAATAAGTTTTAGAGCCATTCGCCTATATCCGTACATACGCCGCACTCAACCAACTGCACTCTCAAAGAAATCACAATTGATTGTGAATTATTGGCAATGTAAGCAACGAATTGTAAACAATTTACAATTGCCATCGACACCAATTCCATCATCAGGGCATTAAAACATCCCGTCCTCCCGTCCTCTCGTCCTCTCGTCCACCCGTCTTCCCGTCCTAATTTCAGGATGAGAATGAGTATAGCACGACAGGAGGAGTTGTTTTAAATCTTGGCCAGATGTTTCTAATGATTTCAAACGACTGATGATTGCTATGATTATGATGGTATTGGCCGGCAGTCGTTAGTGATTTGATGGTGTTGGTGGAGATAATAACGATTTAAGGTGAAAATTATCAAATGAGCAGATGGTGGAAACAAGCAGTTAATGGCTTACAACTGTTGAGCAAAGTTTTTATATTGGATGGTAAAATGGCAATGGTAAAATGCTGAAAATGGTAACAGAAGCCCTTTCAGGTTTCCCCAGTTCATTTGTTGTTATTGTTAATGGATAAAATGACAACGGTCATTAAACTTGATGAAGTACAACATGAACTAAAGCCATTAACTTGATTCAAAATAAAAATCATTCTAATGTTCAACGCTTTTTGTTCTTCCTTTTGTTCTTTCTTTGTTGTTCTCATATGGTTTCCATGCATGTGTATGTTTCCATTTAAAGACCGTGTGCGTATGTGGGTGGATATGAGAAGAGCGTTTGGTAAATAAACGGCTTAAATGAGGAGATCATAGGGCAATTTGTTTGTATATTCTTGCTCTACCAATTTCGGTTCTGTTCTATTAAGTTCTGCTTGCAAAGTGCTAAGGACAAATACATAGGTGACCTTAACATGGCTTTTAAGATTATTTAGTTGACATTATTTTGATATCTCCCCAGATACTGTTTAAGTTGTTTGTTTGTTTGTTTTTGTTTTTTATTTTCACTTTTTTGGTTGTCAGAGGTAGCATATACAAGCGTACAAACATGTAAAAATGTTTATACATTGCTACACTAGCGAATAAGTTTAAAACTTAGATTTGTTAACTAACACACACACATCCATACATATACATATGTACATACATATATAGTTACCGATATCCTTTTGAAAAACAATCTTTAAATTTTGATTTTAAAGCAAGAAAATTGAAAATTCATTAGAATTTCCTAAAAAAGGTTTATTTAAGCGAGCCGCAATAGTATTTGTTAGATGGGCGATAAAGTATGAGTCACAGTTTGTTTAATTAATTTTTCGATTGGTTTCGTAAGTGATGAGCATGATGAATGCTTTCATCAACAAATTAAGACAATTGATTAATTCCTTATAAGTGTAAACGGCAATACTATATAGTTCATAATGATTAAATTTCATTCAGTGAATATTCTTCCTTTAATCGTTTACATTCGAGTGAAAAATTCGGTATTATTTTTACCTCTGCTTGAACTAGTTAAGTTGATGTCGGTAGATGTCCTAAACAGTTCAGTACATTTAGAGAAAAAATTAGTTCATAAAAATCAAAAAAATAATTACATTAGTATTGTTGTCTTTTATACATTTTGAAAATTCTTGTTATTTTTTTCGATCAGACTTTTCTGGCTTAAATATGTAGTTTTGTTATGCTAGTAAATGATATACACATATGTGTATATAGAAATGTGTATCTATGCACATATCTAAACACATGTACTACAAATGACGACCCTTATCCATATGTCTGTATGTATTTTGGTATACATATGTATTGAATGACAGCACCAACAGTTTAATAATACAAACAGTATCAAATCTGATTGTTTTTGTTTATTTATTTTACATTTTTGTTGTTTGGTTGATTTACTGATGTCGTTGATTTTAATACGTTACGTACGTGTTTACATTTAAAACAAGCTAAGCCAAATTTAAAAAAATATTGTATAAAAAAAAAATAAACCAAAATCTACCCTTAAAAGGGTTGTTTTCATTTTTTGCGCTTCCTCTCTCCCCCTCGAACACATTTGCCTGTCAATAACAAGCGGAACAACATTTAAGGAAGAAGGAGTGGTCCTGAAAATATGCTTCCATATCCGCATATGGATGGACTGAATTATTTTCGTTTAATTTTTTTTTTCCTTAATTTTCTGTTGTGGAAAATACGCACTGTGACGATTTTACGAGTAGTGAAACTTTATAAACATGTAAGTTGGTATGAGTATGAGTATGAGTAAGAGTATGTGTATAAGTTTTTGTTTCTGGTTGAGGAATACAAGTATTTCTGTGCGTGAAGATGTAAAAATGAATTTCAAATGTGTCGAAAATTAAATTTTTTATTGAAAGCCATGGGTTGTACAATAAGAAAAAAATTAAGAATTAAAGTTGGTTGTTGGTAGACAGTTGACACTTGAGCGTTAATTTGGTAAATGCGAATCGTAATTGTAATAACAGAAGAAATCAAATATACAAAAACGAGATGACTTTAAATAAAAAAAAAATTAAATAACAATGGAAACGTTTACACTTTCAAGTCTTTTAAATAATTCCAATTGTAATGATTTCGTTTGTATAAGTTCATAGGAGAGCCTTTAAAAATATGTAAATAGATATGGTTGACAAAAGCATTGTTTAAAGGATTCTTTTCGAATTTATGAAACTCAAAATACAAGCTATTATACAAGCTTGTTAAAATTACCGGTTCTGTTTATTCCATTATTCTATTTATTTACTTTTAAGGATTATTCTTAATTAAAAATAAAGTTCATATTGACAGCCGAGATTTATTCGTCTTAAAAAAATGATTCTGTGTAAATAATTTCAACTAAACACTGGTAAAGATTTTTTTAAAGTTTTGTTTTGTGAAATTGCTTGCAAAGTTTGTGAACATAAAATAACGGTTTAAATCGGCTTAGAGGAAATATTCAATTAACGATTCGTAAATATATGTCGAATGACTCTACATTCTTATTATTCCTTATTACCTACTGTCCAATAGTTATCGTTTTTTGCAGCTGTTGACCTGCAAATGTTATTGGTTAAACCGATGATCCCATTTGATTTCAGCGCGTTAAAATTTTGTTAATTAAATTGGTTTCGCAAAACTTGAATTGTTCTTGCCAGGAATAGATCAACAAACCCATTTTTGTCACTGAAATTTATGTGAAACATCTCATACAAATACGTACACCGGCATATACATATTCGACGTATGCATGTAGGCCAAGGGCAATAAAGTTTTCTGCTATAACTCTGTTTCTGTTTCAGAACTCACACTATAAATGTGATACAGATAATGACACAAGTAGGTTATGACAAGAGGGAATGGCACTTTAATAGCTTATTCGTACACTCGTACATACATATGTAAACATATTCACAAAAAGTGAAGCGAAATAAAAAGTGCTTTTAAATGATTTGCAATTATTGTTTGTCGAACATCCTTTGAGACGCTATACAAACGTTAATGTTCTCACTTGTGCATAGTCAGATACACATGGCACACACACACACACACACACATAACAGCATGATGTTGTTTCACGTTGTCGTTTAACGTTTAAAAGAATAATGCATTTTATGTGTGTGTATTGACATACGATTTATTCGCGGGGAAATAAAAAACAGTCACGTTTTCAAAGTAAAAGAACAAAAAAATAAAATAGTGGAAAACTGGAAAAAAAAACAAATAAAACAAAACAAAAAATCATTAGAAGGGAAGGAAGCAAAAGAAATCAAAAGGAAGAAAAATATACGTAATGAAATATTGTATGGAAATAAAATATTACTCACAGTCAGACTGAGGCATACACAGTTATACAGATATAAAAACCCAAGTATGTACAGTAAATGAAATAATATCGTGAGAGAATAGAAGAAAAAAAGGATGAAAGGATTACGAGTGTCAAAGGATTTACATTAAAATTCGTATGTCGCGTTACATGTACATACCATTACTTAAACAGAATAATGTAACGTAACAACTGGTGAACAACAATACTGCACATCAAAACATATACGCAAAAGCATAAGAAAAAAAAGATTTTTAAACTCCCGCTTAGAATCCATACTGACAACTTGGTACGAATGTATGTACAATGTGTATGTTTTTGTGTCAGTGTATAGTTCGAGTGAGTGACAGTGTGTGTGTGTGTGTGTGTGTGTGTGTATGCCTGTGTTTATGTGTTTGTATGTTTTCGTCAAGGTTTACATGTTTTGTGTGATGTGAGACTATTAAAAATTTCATTTGTCAAAAGGATTACCACAGTAATAGGGTCTTAGCGCATTGTAACATAAAAGTGAAGAACATAAACAAAAAATCTCTCCCGTTCGCCTGGTTAAAAGAAGCAATTCCATCCGCTCCTCATACAATATACAACAACAGGTGGCAACAATATAAATGAGATTTTCACCACTACGTACATACAGTAGTACAGTGTAAGCATGTGTGTTTGTGTTTGTGCGGGTATATGTTCTGTGGGTGTGTGTTCTGTGTATCAAAATATATCGCTGGTAATTGTATTTGAACGTACAGAAGTTGTTCTGCCAGTACATATGGGAGACGGGAAAACAAAATCAAATGAAAACAGCAGATTGAAGCAGGGATTACAATTGTTGGTAATCTATTGTTTTTCACATTCACGCACACACATATATAGGTATACTTGAGTTTATTCGTGCAGCAAACACGTTACACCATGTCTGGTAAACATTATGAATAACTGAAGCATGTATGCATACAAACCAAAACAAAAACAACTTTAAGTGTCTTATTTTGAAATTTAATTCACGCAACTCATAATCAATTATCTGGCAACTTAAAACAATCTCGTACTCTTTTTATACTTTGAACAAATTACCAACATACGAAGGCTGAAAAACAAAAACAAAAAAAAAAAACCGAAAACAGTATCAAGCTAGCTGGTTGGCATGTTGCTACTGGCAATCTTAACCATACAACAATAACGAGAACAACAACAATAAAAAAAAGAGAGAAAAGCTAGCAACAGCTAGTAAAAAATAATAATACAATAACAACAAAAACAACAACAACAACTAGAGTAGAAGCAAGCAACGTTGACGTGTTTCCTTCCATCTTACCTTCCTTCCGTCCGTGGCTGCATACATCCTCGTTGTATCTTTATTTCTCTTGCTGCCGTATCTTGTTGTTTATTTATACCAACACTCTGCGTCCCGACCAAAAAACGATGAACGTGTTAGTGACGGTCTGAATAAGTGCACACGGCTCATTGCAAAGCTGTATATATACGAGTACTTGTAATAATTGCGATTAATGCGGCATTACATTGGCACTACAATTCAACTGTACCACTGTATCACATCGATTGAAGAATCCTTTCGTTATGAATCTTTATACATTTTTACAAAAAGGTGACTTTGTTTGTTGGCAATTGGTTTAAAAGAGATATCAAATTAACCGTTATTTCCTAATTTAAAAAATTTCTAATTTTATATTGCTTAACAGAAGCGCATTCATAACACTGCCGAATAAGTAGATTGTGCTAATGTACCTATGCCTTCTGCAGTGTCGAACATAAACTCTTCAATTCTTATGCATTACAGAACTTGTGCTTGGATGTGTGTGTGTGTGTATTATGTAGTGTGTGTACCTTTTTCTGCCTAGAGTCAGAGCCAGCGAGCAATGAGCAAATGTGGCAAGTGATTCCCTTTTAGAACAGGTGTTGTGGAAAACCATTTGACAAGTTTTTCACTCAACATGAACTTAAGCCACATGCGTTTATGTGAAAGTAATCACGATGCGGTTATTGCGGAAACGCGTTCAAGAGCTACATATGCTTTGTCGTTAACGGCGTCAAAATGTAAAATATAAAGAAAAAGCAAAAAGCAAAAAAAAAAAACCATCTCATGACACTAGTAATAACAAGGTGAGCGTGTCCTTAATTTATTTTTAGATTATATCTATCCAAGATCAATATCCAGATTCGCATTGATAAATATGAGTGACAAAATAAATAAATAAATATTAATAATAATAATAAAGAAAATTTTAAATTCAATTTATATTCAAAACGTGTTCGTTTCGATTTTTTTTTTGTTTTGGATGGTCGATGATCCGATCCATGTAGAGATTGGTTTGTATGTTTTGTTACAAATTTCAAGCTATACGGTATGAAAATGTAAGATATAGTTCCTGTTAATATACCAACAACCTTTTGATCATCCAATTAACACTTTATCGTTTCTTTTAAGCGAACTCATACGCACACACATACATGTTACATTAAATAAATATTAATACTATTTACGAAAAGGCTACGGTGTTTGTGTAATGCAGCTTGAAAATGAAATAAACGCAGAATGGTTACACTGAAAACAACCCAACAAACACTTATTTCTAAATTTAGAATCTCGCAAGAATTGTTCATAATTGATTGCTGTGTAGTAGATGGCTTGCTGCTGGTGTTTTATAATCTTTTAGCAGATTTCTGGCTAAAACTCAGAAAGTAAAAAAAATTGCCATGAAAAATTTCTCAAAAATCGGTCGTTCAGAGTCGACTTTAAATAGTAGGTCCAGCCACTCATGTATAAAATTGACACACACACAATATAAGTGGTGTGAGAAACTAGGTGGTAATCTTGGCTAGAGGGTTGTAATGACCATTTATGTAAAAAATCTCTAAATTTTAAAGTCATTCGTTATAAATTAACATTTGGGTTGCATTTAATAGAAAAGTAAATATTACGGTAGCTAATGCGATAACTACAAATGCCCTCTTTATTAATAACAAGAGGATGTGTTAAATGTTCAAGCAACTACTAAGAGAATTTGAATGAACATTAAGAGTGGGAAGGATATCATGAAAATGTACCTGAATATGCAATTTAAGTTGTTTATGCAGCACGGCAATTTTAAAATTGTACGTTTTTATAAAACCTTTATTATATTGGGATACCTTCCGCTTATTGCCATTAAGCCTGTTTAGTTAATTGCACCGATGAGTTGTGCGGTTAAAGTGTCTGCTTCCGTCGTGTTTCTAAAATACATGATGATGTGTGTACCACATTTAGATATTCAAGAGTAAATGATAATGGTACCGAGTAATTATTATTGCTGTCGATGTATACGTCTGTGATGTTTGTATGTATGTATTCTCGAATATTCTTAACTCGTATTCATTCATTCATGTACATGAACAGATACAATTATATGTACTGTAAGAGTATGACTTAAAAAATCTTTTTCATGCCTCTCTTAATGCCATGATATGGGTAATTTAAATACGGATATTTTTTATTTCGTTCACAAAGAGAATATGTGTTGTCAGAATTATAAACTGTTAATGAATTTCCTTTTTTTTCTCTATCTTGCTCTCTCTCTCTCTCTCTCTCTCTCCCTGTACATATCTACATATGTATAGTAAAAAGTCAAAATAATACATATTTAAAATAGTTTCTGTTAAATATGTACATATATGTGTGCTAAAAGTAGGTTGTTATAATTTTCTAATCGCCAAGTTTTCAAATTTATTTTCATTGTAACGCAAGCTTTTAATAGGCTTGAGATCAAGATATTGGCATGTATCCGAGAACTTCAATATTCTTTTTCATTAGCCGGTTTTACAACTTTTGGGAGATGTGAATATAGTTCACCTGAATTGAACCATTAAGCCATTAAATTTATAACTTGATTCAATCCTTGCTTAGTGAAGCAACCTCAGGCCATTGTTATGGTTTCATCGTGCTTTACAGATCCGTTACTATACTTGTGCACCTGAGGGCCAAATCTATATTGGCATTTACGAACTCAAGTGTAGCTTTTTTGTTGCCTATATGAGATGCTTTTTTGCGGGTCGTCGACTAAACAATACGCTGGCACACAAACTGGTTTTTTTGACTCGACATAGTTTTATGTCCAGGTGTTTCACGTGGACCTCTTACAAAATATAACAGAGTAATGCATTCTGCATATTATTGATCATGATTCATGGTTCTTTGTTTAATTTAGATTGTTTGGCTAATAATCAATAATTTTAGCTTATAATGGCCGTGAATACTTGGTTCTTTACATTATTATTTTTTGGATAATAATTTTGGCATTTCATATTCATTGTAGGCATTGTATCGTTAATTTATGTACATTTTAAATAATTAATAGCGTAGTCAAGTTTTTAAACCTTCAATATCAATAGGTGCTCTTGTATTTCTTAAATTTAGAAAATAAATGATACGTTATGTCATCAACATTAGCCTAGCTGTAGTAATTTACCGCTGCCAGTGGTTGCAAAAGTTAGATAATTCCGTCTTCAATAAGAAATTTGTTATAGTTTAGGTTATGTTACGGCTTAAAAGTTTTTTATTTTTAATGCCTCTAATCTTTAAGTAAATTCGGTATTGAAATTCGGACTATCGAACTATAAATACAATTAATGTACAACAATTTGAATTAAATGTGTGAATAAGATTTTGTTTTTTTGTTATGTTCGCCACAAATACTGACCACTTAACCACAACCGAATATTTTAATGCAAAACAAATTTTTCTGTTTGTCTGTTTCGATTGTATTATTTTTAATTCATTTTTTTCTTTATTATTATTATCGTATTGCATTTAGATTGTACATGTGTTGGTATTTTTTGGAATTCCTTTGGCATTCTATTGTCATTATTTAGTATAGTTCTGTTCGTGCAATTAAATGAGCGCGTATGAATGTTTAGATTTGATGATGTTGTGGTTTTGTTTACTTTACTAACTCATACAAACGCACACATACATACAGCAGCGAGCAAAAAAAATGCAACGTTGGGTAAAATTATCTTTAAGTGCGATAATTTTAAAAAAATGGTGACCAGTTCAAAATATTTCTTTGGGTTATTTATCCCTACAGTTATAGATACTTATTATCAATAACATTATGTAAATATTTTTAATTAATGATTATTTTGTCATTTATTAAAAAAGAGTGCGAATTTTATGGGAGTAATAAAAATGCAACAGCATAAATTTTAATGTGTTTATTTAAATTAAATAGTAATTCTTACAAAAAAAAATCTTAAAATTAATATTTAGTGGCGTAGCCCTTATTTTTTATGACTTCTTGCAACCTAGAAGGCATAGAGTCGACTAAAGCTATTAATGTGTTAATGGATATTTTCTCCCATTCACTTTTCAAAATTTCTTCTAATTGCCTCTTATTTGACGGATGTTTCCTCTTAACTTCCCGATCTAATAACTCCCATAGATTTTCTATGGGGTTTAGATCGGGAGACTGTGATGGCCAATCCAAAACATTGACATCATTGTCGCTTAAAAATTGGATCGTTATCCTGTTGGAATATGCTACCAGGAGGCATTTTTTCCCGCAGATGAGGAAGCATGTGTTCTCCAAGGATTTCACAGTACTTCTTGGCGTCCATTTTTTCCTCGATTTGAGTTAAGGGACCTACCCCATCACGGGAAAACGCACCTGTAAATACGTGACGTAAAATCAATAATTTTTATTAAACATATTGTTCCTTACCCCACACCATTATTGATCCACCGCCATGTTTTACGGTTGGAAGTTGATATCTTGGAGAATATCTCTGTCCAGGCGGTCTTCGAACAAAATTTATCCCATCGGAGCCAAACAAATTAAATTTGCTTTCATCGCTCCACAAGACTTTAGCCCATTGTTCATTTGACCAATCCTTGTAAAATTTTGCAAATTCCAGGCACTGATGAAAGGTTTCTTTGCGGGTCGTCTCGCATGCAAATTAGCCTCTTTCAACCTACGGCGAACAGTGTGAACTCCTATAGAGACTCCCATTTGCTCATTTGCGAAATTAGCAACGTCCACTGCGGTCTTTCGTGGATCTTTTTTAACCAGTGCAATCATCTGGCGGTCTTGGCGAGAGGTAGTTTTTCGAGGATTACCATTACCTGGTTTCCTTTCCACACTATTTCTCAAGGAAAATCGGGATTTAATCCGTCATACGGTTGATTGATTTACACCAAAGAGGTGTCCAACTTCACGCATGGATTTTCCTTCTTCTAAGGCTTTAATGATTGCAGTTTTGCTGTCAGCTGAGAGCTGCTTCACTAATTCAAAAATATTTAACTTTTTAAAGCAGAATTTGGAATATACTGTGGTTACTTTGAAAACTTCTAATTGAAAGAATTAACAGCAAAAGAAAATAGATAAATTAGTTACCGTTATTTTGAAACAGATCTTATTAAAGATCATAAGGCATAGTGTTGCATTTTTTGTGCTCGCTACTGTATGTATGTACATGTGCAAATTTGTATAAACATAACTTTTGTTTTTTTTTTGTTTTTATTTATTTATTGCCGTTATTTTTCATCATCATTTTAAATAGTTACCAACCAACTATTTGTTTTGCAATATGGCAACCAGTCGGTCGTTTTGTTTTGTTTTTTTATCTTTCCTTAAAAATGCCACAATATTTCTAATCTAGCTCTGATGATTATTGTTGTTGTGTTTGCTTCCAGTGGAATCAGTTTTAATTGGGGCACAATATTTATTTCCAAACTATATTGTGTACTGTATGGAGCAAATCAGTCAGACGAAAAGTAAATCATTGTCAAATTATTCAAAATAATTCCCATAATTCAATTACTTCTTTTTGAATTTCATAATTGTTTATTTTTTATTTTTATTATGTGCATCTTGTTATTGTTGTTGTTGTTTTTTGATTGTTATAAATTTCAAATATCTTTTGACACAATAGCACGCTTTTTTAAAATAAATATTTTGATTTGTATTTTCGTTGTTACATATTTCAATATTGTTGATTCGTGTGTCTGCATCGCCATCTGTGTCTGTGTCTGGATCTGTATTGAATTGTTTATATTACTTTTGTGGTCGATACAAATAATAGGACATAATATCTGTGTACACATTCAAATATTCAAATAAATAATAACAAAATAAAATATATTTAATAACAGCAGTAGCTCGGGCTGTTAAATTTCTGAACATAATTGCGGTTGACAGAGATTAATGTAATGAAAACTGACCAACAGGCAAGCTAAGGGATCAACATGAGAGGTGGGTGAGTGATATAGACACAGTCGCAGTCACATAAAATTGAGAATTAAATAAAAATTCGAAATATAAACTGAAATATTCGATAACATGGTATAAATGTTTTATGTATGTGTGAGATTTTTTTGCTTTTTGCCTAAAACAATCGCTTTGAGTCCAAATGTCAAATGAATATTAAAAAAACGAAAAAAAAAAAAATGTGCAAATGTAGACAAATTACAATTATAAATACAACTTCAACAACAACAACATCAACATCAACCATAACGAAAACTATAACTAAAAATGCAATTACAACTAAAACGACAATAACAATAACGTCTATAGCAATAAAAATAATATAAAAAAAAAATAAAATTTTATCATTAAATTGATTTCTAATTGTTTGCAGTCAGTTTAAAATTAGTGGCTTTTTGCTTAAAGGTCATTACATTACAAAACATGTCTATGTACGTACATACACACACACACACATACAAATTGATATGTGCTATTATTCATGCAAGCATTTATATATGTGTGTGTATACTGTACATGTATGTATGTAGGCAGATACTGACAGTAATTGTATGAAATTTTGAATATGAAATCTAATAATTAAGTTTGTGGTTAAGCAGTTGATTTATGGTGCGTATACGTAATGTTTATTGTATTAATACTTCATACGCACCGAACAACCTTACATTCCTCAATAAAATTTAAACGTGAATGAATGTCTGCTTTTAGGTGCTCTTTCCGGTTTGTTAACGTTGTTGATTATTTTGCTCGATTAATTTAATGTCAAGAATTTTTATGGTCAAATAGTAAGCTTTTGAAATATATAGCGAAGGAATATAAAACATTTGTTGTTTTCACCAGTAATTTATTGTTGTTACATATTATTATTGAATATGTTTGTTGGATTATGGATGTATGTATGTATGTGCATATGTAGTTATAATATTGTATGTATATCAAGTCGGTTATACAACTCTTCCTAAAATTTTGTTACTTGCGTTTCAACAACATGAAGAAGAAAACCTAAAACCCGATTGTGAAAAAAAAAATATAAAATGTTAAAACTTCAAATGAAAGTCAATAGGTGTTTACAAATATATACAATATTATGTTTTGCTAAACCATTAATTACCCTTTATTTTAGATATATTTTTCAGAGGCTCCAACACATTTTATTAATGCATATTGTTATGTTTTTAAATATTTTAAAATGAAAGAAATTGCTTACTTCTAATCTATATATTTGCTTTGTTTATTAAATAAATCAAGAATTTATCATACTTTAACTGATAATAGTGAGCTATCAAAGATGAAATGTTTAATGCCGGTTAGTTAAAAAAAACTAACTCACAACTCGTGTTCATACCTGATTAGTCCACGTAGGCATATTCCTAAGCTTTTGCAATATCTAACACAACCAATAAATTTACCACGTACCTTTATCATTAATAATATTATTGTTGTTAATAAAAATAAATTCAATTTAGTTGGATTGGTACAAAAGGCATTGCTCGCAGCCCACTTGGTGATTTTTACAAGATCAGTGTTCTATTGATGTCATTTGATACGCAACCTTCTGTACACCATGAGGATTGTCCCTTGTCGTAGCCCACCATTTCGCACTTCGGGCTGCCGAATAATTGTCATTCAATGCAATAGTTTGAACTTATCCCATCAGTAAAAAAGCTTCCCTAGCTTCAATCGAAATTATCAATACTCCAGTCCAGATTTGATCTCGAATGGATATATCACGATTGTATTGTATCTTCTTTAAAGTAGCATCTTTTCAAATTCAAATACATATAATTTCTAATGTTAATGGTCAGATGAGTGTAGTGTTGATAAATTGTAATTGTAGAAAAATTAATAACATTAAACTGATAGATCGATTACGGACGGCAACCGGACTTTAGTAACCTCAAATACATATGTAGATATCGAAAAATATTTACAAGTGAAAGTTTTAAATTTTGGTAGTCAGTAATGTCATTATGTACACTTGAATATTGGCAGTTCAGTTGGAATTCGGTTGCCTATCAATCTTGAAAAAAAAATTTTTTTCCTAATATTCTTGTGAATTTTATTGATGATTATTTAGTTCTTTCTAATGCTTTATATTATCGATCTATTATAGAAAAATTACTTATTTACTAACCTAATTGGACATTAACAACTCTTAACACATTCTGCCATGTGCCTCTGCTTCTTTTGGACCTACGCCAATTGGTCAGACCAATCGATGACAGGGTTTCCTCTATATATGTATGTATATTCGTTAATTCTATACAAATCGAGTCGCCAGCTATGCATAAATATTTTTATAAAGCCTGAACTCTAAAGTCCATGTTTCTTTTATTCATTATTTGACAATAACGCGCTGATTTTAATTTAATTTGTTAATGGAAAATATCGGCAAAATTCTAATGATTTCGCAATATAATCAATAAATTCATATCGTATTTTTATAATTGTTTGTAAACATGTACAATCACATGATGGTCTCAGTATATAAATGTAAGTATTTTATTATTCATTTTGTATTTTCAATTACTATTATTTGTTTATTTGTATTAGTCCAGTTTAAATGGAGTTTTGGTAGCTCGTAGCTCGTATATAATTATTATCTTTTAAATTGAAATGTCAACCATAAAATACTGACAATAAAGCGCAGCAACCAACAGAAATTCACCGTTGTAACCGTATTACACCACCATTAACAGCACCAGTACTACCACTACCACCACCACCACCACTAGTGTCATACCAGTGCCACAGCCACTTTACCTCAACAACAGCAATCAAGAAAAGCAAACAACAAAAGGACAAGGTGAACGAAAGTAAAAGACAAAGTTTTGTATTTTCTCAACGTTTTCTTCATCATTATTTTCGTATATTTTTCTAAAAGTTCCTTTTTTCAGTTTTATTTTGCATTCTTTTTCGTGTTTTACTGGCAATACTTATTCGTTTAAAGTTATTTAATAAAGAGGTACACCGTGCGAGTACCCCATTAACAAATTCACTCCGACACATTATTGTAGAATAAGCCATGAATTTCATTGCAAATGTTTGTATGTCAAATTCCTTGTACATGTGTGTGTGTATTTGTGCTTGTGTCTGTGAGCCTGTATTCATTGTGGCCTTGTAAGGAGGGCTAAATGCAAAATGAACAGAAGGACTAATATTTTACTGTCGCATTTGCATGAACATTAATTCGTTTTTAAAAGAGACAAAGAAGAAAATGTAGAAAGAATTTTTTACTTGCCAAAAATGGGAAAAATATGCGAACCAAAAGAGGAACATATACACTGAGATTCATACAATTGTGTGAAAGAAACAAACACATTTTAAATGAATTTGAAAGAGTCCTTAACGCTTTTCGTGCCTGCCCATGTATTCGATTTTCTTGTAACTGTTGACAGTCAAGGCAAAAAATAAAGAAAGTATACTTAAACTTTTCATTCAATACGAATTGCAAGCACCTTACAGATTATAAAATTGCATTAAATTACTAATATCCCTTTGTACCGCAATCCCTTGTCTATAAACCATTGGCAGACAAAGTTTATGAACACTTTGACAAAGAGTTATACTCTTATCTATGTATGTACTTTTATTTGTAATCTATTTTATATATCAAAAATAAAAATTCGCATTTGCTTTTATCACCATTAAGACGACAGAAAAATAGCAAAAACATAAAAACTAATGAAAATAAATTTATACATATGACTACTCAAAATTTACTTAAAAAAATGGCAAATAATATGTATGTACGTACTAGAGGTGTGCGCAAGCTATATACAATTGCACTCTATTGCATTTTTCTCAAGACCGAATAGTGATTGTAGCTGCCAATATAAATAACTGTGATGCAAAGATAGTGTAAAAAAAAACAACTGCGCTCGTATACCATTGTACACAACGGTATAAACGACAGTTGTGTAAAGCGTGCAATAAAAATGAGGTTGTGGAGGAAACACTTCTCTACTCTGTTGCAAGGCGATAACGACATCAATACCGCCTCTAGAGATGATGTTCCGAACCCAATCGATGAAACCATGAAGAGGTTAAAGTCGCGATTATGCGACTTAAAAACAACAAAGCTGCTGGTCCCGATGGCCTCCCCGCTGAATTGTTTAAGACCGGATGTAATGAGTTGGTAGGGCGCATGCACCAGCTCATCTACAAAATATGGCTAGAGGAAAGTATGCCCAACGATTGGAACCTCAGTGTCCTCTGTCCTGTCCTGAAAAAGGGAGACCCTACGATATGCGCCAACTACAGGGGTATAAGCCTTCTCCCTATTGCATATAAGGTTCTTAGAGGCCTATTGTGTGAACGACTGAAACCACTCGTGAAAACACTGATTGGACCTTATCAGTGCGGCTTCAGACCTGGCAAGTCCACCATCGACCAGTTCTTCACACTACGCCAAATCCTGGAAAAGACCCACGAAAATCAAGCCGACACACACCATCTTTTTGTCAACTATAAGGCTGCTTTCGATAGCCCCATAAGGGATCGTGTTTTTGCCGCAATTATGATCTCGGTATACCTGTGAAGCTGATAAGGCTATGCAGAATGACGTTGAGCAATTCCTGCAGTTCCGTCAAGGTAGGAATGGACCTCTCCAAACCTTTTGATACCGTGCGAGGTTTTAGACAAGGCGATCCCTTATCATGCGACCTCTTCAACTTCGTCATGGAGAGTGTTCTGCGAAAGGCGGGAGTGCATCGCTAATGGCACTATTTTTCAAAAAAGTGTCCAGTTGCTTGCGTACGCTGACGACATCGACATCATAGGGCGTACCAAACGAGATGTCACTGCTGCCTTTAGTGCTATTGAACGGGAGTCTAAGAAGATGGGTCTGGCAGTAAATGAGGGCAAAACGAAGTATATGTTATCGACAAGTAGATCTGTGCGGCGTATTGATCCTCAAATTACGGCCGATAACTATACTTTTGATATAGTCAAGGAATTCATTTACCTTGGCTCCGCCGTTACCACCGAAAATGATGTCAGTCTGGAGATCATGCGCAGGATTACTCTTGCCAATAGGTGCTATTATGGTCTCAATAGGCAATTGAGTAGCAGAGACCTCTCTCGCAAGACAAAACTAATACTCTACAAGACGCTTATCCTACCCGTGCTTCTTTATGGCGCAGAAGCATGGACCCTATTAAGAACTGATGCAGCTGCCTTGAGAGTATTCGAGAGAAAAGTTCTACGTAAGATCTTCGGTCCAGTGCGAGTTGGCGATGATTTTCGCATCCGATACAACAGTGAGCTGTATGAGCTCCTCAACGACATAGACGTTGTGCAGCGTATTAATATCCAGCGGCTGCGCTGGCTCGGCCATGTCGTTCGAATGGAGGAGTATGCTCCGGCGAGACGAGTATTTGATGCGGGGATCTGCGGAAGTCGGCGAAGAGGACGACCTTGTATCCGTTGGAAGGACCAAATCGATGAAGCCCTGTCATCGATTGGTGTGACCAATTGGCGTAGGCGCGCAAGATGCAGAGGCGCCTGGAAGGATGTGTTGCGGCAGACCGAAATCCGTTAATCGGGTTGTTATGGCCAATTAAGTAAGTAAGTAAGTAATAAAAATAATAAAACCAGAAACAATTCAAACAAAATAGACAATTTTTGTAATTATTAATCTTTTCTTATATTTGATTAAGAAATTGTTCATCAATATTTGAATGACGCCAGCATTACCAGTAACTTTTTTAAACTTATTATTTTTGGGGAAAATTTTTTTTGAGTTTATGGCGAAAGCAAAGGATGTATACTAAATTGAAAAAATTACGTTTTTAGTACAATACAACTTCATTAAAAAAAGCGCAAAAAGTGGGCTAAAAGTAAAAAAAAAAGTCTTTTCAGATAAAAACACCAAAATTTTTAAACAAAACAATTGATTAATAGATATTATTGCTTTTGAGATCATTTTACGTTCAATAGAATTAAGGTACTAGATTATTTTCAAATAGAATTTACATAACAATCTTTCAAAGTTGGTCAGTGTTAAATACGATTTGTACTTCTTGGTCATCCTCTTCTTCATTCATATGAAGACACTTTCTATATGGTATTGAGACTTGGTTGGCTCTTTCAAGTGTTATACGGAAGCAAATGGTGAATGAATTTTTTAAGCCATGTTAAAATAATTTCGAATGTTCTTGGATCATATATGATACATACACACATATGTATGTATGTATGTATTTATATACATATGAACATGATTAGCGTTAGTAGTGCTGCTGTATCATTTAAAATGGAAACAAATTATAGATATTTATCGAAAGTAGAGGTGATTTGATGCCGATTGTACAGTATAACTTTGAACTTCTTTTGCTTTTTCTTTTTTCCGTTTTCGTTTTCATTGTCGTTCTTGAAAGAAATTTAAGATACGCGATTCTTACGATTTCCAACAAAAACAAAGTCTCAGCATTCATTTGCTTACTCATATACACATAGACACATACATATAAACACAAGCGTTGATGCTAAAGTATTCAGCATGTGGGTATATACAATGTATATACATTCATACACATCTATGTATATGTGTATGCACATAATAAGTACAAACTAATTGATTTTAACTAACAGTCAGTAACTGAAAAGGCACTATGTGTGCTTTCGAAATCTGTTGTCTCAATACTTATGCTTGTGTGAGTAAGTATTTGTGTCTCTGGCTCTGTCTCTGTATCTGTATCTGTCTGTTTATGGCCAACTGTACATATGTAAATATTTATGTATATACATATGTCTGTATGTACATAAGTTGTAGGCTTGTATGTGTTTGAGATTTTGTGAGAACCTATTTTTTGAGTACATAAAGTTAAATGCTAAGTGTTATTTAAATGTCTTCGTCGGTATGGATACTATACATGTGCTATGCTATACATGTAGTTCTGTATGGTCGTTTGTAAGTATGTGTACCATTACTTCTTGCTTTTTCTCCCTCTCTCTCTCGCTCACTCTCTCTCGCTATTTCGCTCTTTATTCTGCAACTCGTGTAATATACGAACCCAGCGTGTATGTAGATTTATTATAGAAAATTAAGGGAATTAAGCGAACAGGGTGAAAAAACTTTTATATCGTTATACGGCTACTACTGTAGTATGTGCGTTTATATGTGTATGTGTCTGAAGAGAAAAGTTAATTTAAGTTTTCTCATTTTACGAACAAGTGAAAAGTGGAAAGTTACCCCATTGAGCTTATTAAAAACACGTTGCATTTGCTCAAGTCTCAATTCATCGTTATTGCAATTGCTTCTTGTTTGTTTGTCTCTGTGTATTCTGTGTGTTTATCTACTTAAACTAAATGAATTGAATTAAATAAAATGAAGAATGAAGAAAGAAAATGAAAATGAACAAAACAAATCAAAAATTTTCCCACTTAAATCACAATCAA
Organism: Sarcophaga peregrina; assembly: GCA_014635995.1. Classification (NCBI taxonomy): domain Eukaryota; kingdom Metazoa; phylum Arthropoda; class Insecta; order Diptera; family Sarcophagidae; genus Sarcophaga; species Sarcophaga peregrina. The sequence goes on from CM025791.1 coordinate 873,952, forward strand.
AGATTTTAGCACCAATTCAGAAAATGTGTGAGAAAAAGATATTTGACTTTTATGATTTAATACGAGTACAACCTTAAGATAAAAATCATTTAAAAAGATTTTCTTCAATAAAAGAAAAATAATAAAAAAAAATGATAATATTTGTAAACTTCATTACATTTAATTATGTAATTTATTATCGGTTAATTTATCCTTGGAAATAATTTTAATTCCTATTTTTCATTACCATACAGATATAATGGTATAATGTCATGGTATAATGATGAAAATGTCCGACTACAAACCCCAGTAATACTGGTTAAAAGTTATTCAAACTCTAAGAATTTTTGTACTTAAATTCAAATATCGCGCATTAGAGTCCAAAATAATTTAGAATTAAACAGAAAGTTGGATGGTGTATTCCTGTGTAATTTATCTGCCTATGTGGCGTTAATATTTTGATAGAAATCGAGGAAAATTTTTCTGTCAATCGATCATTGACTAGAATATGATACAATCTAACGATTATAAAAACAAATGCGTACATATGGTACACATCCTTTAATAATAAAGTTCCCGTTCAGTTGGCTTTATGGCTTGTATGGTAAATTGGTGATTCCAATTATCGGAAAAGTAGTACATACGCAAATAATCGAATACGGTATATCCTTTTGGCAATTATCGTTTATATTTTGGGTATCTTGTGTATCTCCTCCCTACCAAATACTCGCCACATTTGTTCGGATATGAAAATGATGTCAATCATTTATATTTTTTTTTATATACAAAATTATAAAAAAAAAAACTTTCACACCACATTTAAATGTTGAATATACGTTAGTATGTACAAATGTACAGTTTGTCAAAAAAATCTTTGTACATAGAGAAAAATTAAGAAAACTTAGAAAAATTCATTGATTTCTAATATAAATAATCAAAATTTTAAATTTTTTCAAACAGGATTTTATAAACATATGTTTTGTTAATATAATAATTAAAAAAAATTTTATAACAATGACAATATTCTAATGTAAAATATTAAAAAACAAAAACAATTCAATTTTACTGCTGTCAAAAAAATGTTTGCACACTTGATAAAATATTAAGACTTATGCAATTTTTTTAAATGTATAGTGCTAATATTTTATGGGTTCACCTTGAGCTTCAATTAAAGCTTGCAGACGCCTTCTCATGGATTGAATAATCTTTGGAATGTCATATTCTAATGGTATTTTTTCACACTCTTCTTTGATGAACTTTACCAAATCGTTTTTATTTGTGGGCGATCTTTTTCCTACCTTTTTCTTTAGATGAACCCACAAATTATCGATATGATTAATATTAGGACTTTGGGCAAGAGTATCACTAACTTTGGTGCAGTTGTAAAGTAACCTGGAGTTGTATAAATAAGATTTATTTTAAGGATCATTATCTTGATAGTACTTGTGATTAAATTTATTCGGATTAACCGGGTCAATAAAACCAAATTTCCTGAAGCTGGCGGTCAGTTCATTTTATAAAATATCATGATGTACTATTTTAGTCATTATTTCATCCAAACACCAACTCCCTTGCTGGATATATAAACGAATACCATTACAGACAGTTTTCCAAACTTTACTGTAGGAATAAGATTTTTATTTTCTAGTACTTTCAGAGGCTTACGCCAAACTCTTTGCGGTCCGTCATGATAATAAAGCATTATTTTAGTCTCATTTGAGAAAATAACATCGTCCCAGTATTCCGGAGGAAGTGGAATGTATTCGGTGGCAAATTTTAATTTCTTTTCGACATTTTGTGCTGACAGCAAGAGTTTTTTCCTAGTCATTCTTGAAGAATATTTGTATTTTTGAAGAACATTTCCAATGGTTTCTTGGAAAACACGTAACCCAAAGTCTTTTTAAACTTAAAGAGCTAATCATCTCGCACTGGATTGTGGTCTATCATACACGGTTCTAATAATTTTTCTCTCAACTCGCTGCGTCATCTTTTTTGGTCTGTCTGTAGATCCCTTTAAATCTAATCCTCCTTCTTTTTCAGCACGGGATATAAAATTATATACAGTCCTGATGTTTAGGGAGAACATAACGACGATTTCCGTGGCAGATTTGCCTTTGTAGTAGTTGAAATATCCCAATTGCATAAAAATTTTTGAAACTCGTTTCCCTGGCATTTTTTGTATTCAAAAATAAGGACACCTGTTACATAAAAACGATTCCTTCGTTAATAAAACGTTATTTACCCCTTTCACATTCCATCTCATTTGTAAAAAACTCAAAATGCGCAACATTTTTGGGAAATAACGGCATATTTTTGTAATTTTTTTATTATCTTCATTCAATATGCAAAGATTTTTTTGACACTTCTTAGATTGAGTAAACTTCTTTGGTTGTTGTTATTATTGTAATGGGTGTTACTATTAAGAAACTAGTGGTGCCATATGATCGTAGCCAAGTACAGTTATAGAATGAGTGCAAAAATAAAAAAATATCTAAAGATTTTGTTGTTGAAATTCTTGAATGAAGATCAAATTTTACATTCCTTTGGTCTGTGCAAAGATTTTTTTGACAAACTGTATATGTATATGTATGTATGTTTGTATGTATGAATGAATACATATAAAATTGTATGTTTTGGCTTTATTTTAGATGCAGATGATGTGAGACACAAAAAATGAGAAAATTATCAATAGCGGAGTAGTGTATGTAAATATGTACATACGTATGTATGTATGTATGTATTATGTCTATAGGATACACATTGGACACATACAAACGTATATGAAGTTGTCATTTGGTTTTTAATGTTTGTTTACATGTATGTATGTAAGTTTACGTTTGTATGTAAATTTGTTTGTATTTTTAACGATTGAAATAAATGAATGAAATGAATACATAAATGACTAAAAGAATGATTAAATGAATGAATGAATGAATTGAAGAACTGGTAAAGAAAAAAAAACTTAATTCATCAGACTGTAAAATCATTTGACCACACTACTTTTGTTTTGTTATTCTACATTTATATATACATATGTATGTTTTCTCATTCTGTTTCTGTTTCTGTTTCTGTTTGTATTTAAATTTACATACATATTTAAATGTTTGTATATATTTTTCTACATTTTGCAAAACATTCCATGTACCTTTGCGTTTAAGTATTGAAGTGTGTATTTGTTAATACTAAACCTACCGATACTTCATGTATTCATATTCCTACCAAAGGGGATCAAATGAACCCTTGCGGTATTTAAGGTAGATTACATATACATATGTACATATTTCTTGGTAAAAAAAATTAACAAGAGAGGAGTAAACCTTGGAAAATACAGTCGATGTTTATTGTAATAAAAGTTGTAAAGGCAAATGGCGATGCGATAATGTTATCATCAAGAAATTCTGACAAGAAGTTCAAAATGGGTCATTTGACCCGTCCAAGGTAGGTTTCGTGTTAATTTTTGTATCTGTGGATGGCTGTCTGCATGGGTAAATACATTCATTTTTTTTGGTTTATAAATACTAAAATTTTCTTTCATTGGCGGTTTTTGTTTCATGGTTTTTCTCGCATTTCCCTGGCTTTTTGAGTACTTTTGGTATCAATAATCAACAGCAATAATAATAAATAAGAAAACAAATAGAAACAAACAAAAACATACGCACGCACATACACATACATATGTATGCTATACGCGCATAAAATTCATCAACTAAATAGCGGAAAAATATACATTTTATTTGTGTTTTAAGGAAACAAAAACTATCAAATAGAGATGCTAAACGGACGAAAAAATAAAAAAAAAAATAAAGAAAACAAAAAATAGAATTTGGAACGTCAACAACAACATATCGGCGGCAGCTTTTGTTTCATTGGTTTTCAATTAAATTGATTTCAGTCATATTGATAATGAACAAGTGTTGGCTGGTTGGTTAGTTGATTGGTTGACTGACAAACTGATTGACTGATTGACTGCTGGACAGAGTGACGACAGTCCAGACCGGCATTTTTAACGAATGAATAAATAAATGTATGATATTTACATGTACATACGTATGTACAATTAAGAAGAATGGGATTTGGATGGTATAGTTGGGTGTCCTAAATTGTATGACGACAGTTATTTAAAACTACAGTTCAGTTGTTGACGTTGCTGTGGTTCCCGTTGTTGTGATGTGATTAAATTGTCAGATAATTTTGTTCGCACAGTTGTAAACTACAACGTGTTATAAATTTGTTGGAGAACTTTTGCTGCTGTTATTATTATTGTTATTACTTTTTTTATTGGATTTATATTGGTACTATTATTGGATGTTTGTTTTCTCAGTTTTCTGTATTTTGTAATTGCGATTGCAAAAACTGTGATTCCTCACTCTCTTCACTCTCTCTCTCTGTCTCTCTTTTATAAGTGTTTATCTATTTATTAAGAGAAAAATTAAACACAAATATTTCTACACAAAATGTTCCAACAAATAAAGTTGAAACAATTCTGAATGTTTATATTATATGTACCAGAGATCAGCAATGCGTATTCAAAAAGATGAGTAGAATCGAATCATACTCATAATTTCTGATGCTTATTTAATATCGTGGAACCTCTACTCATATTCCCAAATTCCTTTACAATTGAAATTTCTATAATAACGCAACGTTAATGCGATGGGTAACGAAGGAAAGAACGACCAAACACACATTTTCTATATTCATCTGCCGTTTTTGATGTGGCCCTCAGAACCAATACTTTGATTCTAAAACGATTTGCTATTTTTTTCTATACTCTGTTTCCTTTTTTGTTGTTGTTGTTGTTGGTCTTTTTTTGATTTTTTTTTTTATTGTTTAGTTGTTGTCACTGGTTAAAGTCGAAAGGATTATTGCCTTCTGAGTCGTCTTCAGAATTGCATTTGTAAAATAAAAGAGATGCAGTTGATGGAAATACTCTTTCCTATCCGCTACGATGGCATTATTATTAAAATAAATGTCAACTTATTTTATTTTTTTTTTATTTTTGTCATTTTTCTACCGCACCAAAATGAAATTGATGTCTTTGCCACTTTGATAAATGCCAATGATGCCAAGACACGAAGACATTTACATTTTTATTCTTTTCTTTTTCTTTTCTATCCCGTTGGCTTCTGTCGAAGTCGTCTTCTTTTGCTCAACAATGTCTTCTGGCTCACATCTCGACTTGGAAGAAGAAAAAATATCGAACACATCAAATAAATGACAGTTTGTGAACGTGTTGCAGTCTGCCTGTCTATTCGTTCAGCTTTCCGTTCAGACGTCAGTCGATCTGTCTGGTGCTACAGAAATAAAAAGAAGAGAGCGCGCGTGTGACTGTGGGTGTATGCGTTAAATGGTATGTATTTGCTTTTGTGTGTTTTGTGCTCTGCTTACTCCTGTTAAGAAAGATGGCTATGGTAACAACTTTTGGCATAACTTTTCATAAAATTTTTATTTTGCCTACATTGGCTGATGTGTGTGTCGTTTTATGTGAAATAGGAATCGAATCGATCACAATATGTCAAATCGTTAAACGTGAGTATCTAAAGAATGAATATTTAATAAATGCATTTAGATTTCAATGGGACGGTCGGTCTCTGTTCGATAACGTCTATGGCATGATGATGTGTGCGTTTGGAAACGGAGGTGATGGAAGTGACGGCAATAACAAGCAGGCAATTTATGAAAACGATTTATAAACGATTCAAAATGAATGAATTTCACGCAGTGTTCCATGCAAAATAGACTGTCCCATAATATAATATCTATTCAACCAATTTAAGATTGTTTTTTCATCTTTTTGTTTTTTTTTTTGTCTTTTCTTTGATTTCTATTTCATATAATTGGGTAATTTGTTTAAGTTATAAGGCACTCCATCTTCGCTGTAATATTCTAATAATGACAATCGCAATTTCGTAAAATTAAATGTATTTGTTTCGAAATTTTAATGAAAATAAAATTGGAGATTTAAGCATTTCTTTATTAAGTTAATCTCGACAACAATAGCTTTCATCCGTTGAGCCTTTTATAATGATTTAATCAAAATCCTTTAAAGTTTATACAAACATGTCCATACATTAAATAAGTTGAAATGTATCATTTTTTGCAATTAACGTACATCTAACGTATATATATATGTATGTATATATTTTTAAATGTGTATGTAATTTTATTTATTATTAAGCATAATCGAGAGAATATGATGTGTTTATTGGTACCATCGTCATTGCCATTGCGATTGCCGGTATACTTGTTAATGCCTTTGAATACGTACGGCGCCATTGGTATTGTCGGTTTCCATATAATTTTGTTATTCGTTGGGTTCAGTGTAGCGTTAAATATTTATTTGTTTAGACGTTATTTCGATTTGAATTGATTTGCTTTCGTATTAAATAATTTGCTTTGCCTAATTTCCATAATTTGTTTGCCAATGCATAATATTTTTTTTTTTTGGGAGAAACCTTGATTGATTGGCGTTCATATAGAATATGTATTAAAGGACCATTTCATACTTATTTTGTTTTATTTATTGTCGTATTTTCCTTTTTTGTTTGCTTTTTTAAATTATATTTCATGTTTTTGTCCAAAAGCCTCATTATCTGGCGATTGTTAGCGTATTACGTTTGATAATTTAGTTCGTATTTTTGGCATTTAGCTTAAAAACTGTTCGGATTTTTTATTTTAATTTATTTCATTATTTGTTTTTTAATTACGAGTATTTTAGCAAATATTTTTCATATTTCATAATTTAGATCTTCAGATGCAGTATGATTTCATGTTTTAAAATTTATTTTTATGCTAAAATAGAAAAACTGTACAATATTACGTTCAACAATTCAATGAAGAACAATCTTTTTGGAGAAATAATTTAAAAATTTATATTTTAACCGTCATGCAATATGGAAGCGGTATTTTAAATTAGCGATTTTATAGTCTCTGGAACTGTTACAGATTTAAAAATCTACTTAATGAGATTCACTAACTCTCCTAATCACTATTTTTATTGCAAATAATGTGTGTATGCATGTATGTTTATAGATGTCTTAAATTATTCTAAAAGTTTCAATTGTATAAAAATTATTCAAACATTGTTTACGTTTGTTGTCATAAATAAAAAAATCTCATTAAAAAATACATTCTTATACACATACATCTCTTTTTGTATATATGTACGTATGTATGTGTAAAAGAAAAGTCATTTCATACTTGTGAAATAATGTTTAAAATTACCATGGGGGGGAGGGGGGGGGGTCCTGTAGTCTTCCTTTAAATTTATTTTACGCACTGTATAGCACCATAAAAATGCAGAAAACAGAAAAACAAAAACAATCTACAACAAAATCGTTGACGATAAAAGAATCCAATAACAACTAAATACAACCAGAAACCAAAGCATTTTGAAAAGGAGACACGGATAACAACAAAATCAATCTTTTAACGTTAAAATAATAAATTTTTAAAATCATTTGCATATCCCAGCGAGATTGGACTGCCACAAAAAAAATAAAATAAAATGAAACTAAAAAAGCACGTGCATGCATACACACACAAATGAACACTTTCAGTAAATGAGATTGTATCAAGGATCAGTTGAATCAATGGCCCAAGATGGAGAATTTTTGTTTTTTATTTATTCCAACCCCAAATCGAAGTATGCAACGCATTGAAATGGCAATACAGTTAAAATACAAAATGATAGCAAAAGGAAGGAGATGACAAAGGAATTATTATTCATGCTAGTGGAGAGCAAACGAAAAACACAAAATGGACGGACTGGCAGACATTGTAAGGCTGTCAAGCAGACAGACGTATGTAACAACATACATAACTAAAGGTAGACCATATATTTACATATAAATACATACATATATATATGTATGTATGTACATATATGTAAATGTATGTGCATGCATAAGTCCATATATCAACATCAACATCAACATCACACGCACACGCACACGCACACTTTTACAATATGAAAACATAAAATGGGTAAAATTATATCTTAAATAACCCATACATACATACATATATGTACGTACGATGTACTCTTCCACTTAAATGTATGCATTTATGTATTTACAGACATACATACATACATACATATGTATGTATATTTCAGATGAAAAAATGTAAAAGGAAAAAGAGGAACAAAAACAATAAATGGAAAAAAGTTACGCAAAATAAACAATCAGACTTGGTGTTGGCATTAAAAATATGCAAAATTCATGTTAAAATATCGGAAAATATACGTTTTAAATATCCATCTACAATACATACGTAAATACTTACACTACCACAACCTTACCAAAAATGTCCATGTAAGTATGAATGTACGACTTTTACAGAAATATTTATACGAGTTTACATATTCATTCAAATATTGGAAAGGAAAAAGTTGGAAGAATTCAAAAAAAAAAAAATTTAAACCGAGAGGAGGCAATATCACTGAAAATATCAAACTGGATCGTTAGTACTTCTCATATTTTTCAGTTGCAAATGTAGAAATTTAATCTTTAGATAAATAATTAATTAAAAGAATTTGCAAATGATTAAACATGATGTTGATGACGACGATAAGCGTTTAGTTAAATTGAGTTTCCAACACAATTGAAGTTTAAACCGAAAATGCGGTCACCTTATTCGAATTTTAATTTCACCTCGGCTATTTGTTTAATATTTTTTGTTTTTTTTTTTTTGCATTTATATTTTATTTTGTTATTTTGTTTTTCCATTTTTTACACTCATAAAATACAATCAGTTATCAGACGGCGTGTGCTTGTTTACATCTCTAAGTGCTCATACAAATGTATGAATGAATGAATGAGTGAACGAATGAATAGGGAATCCTTAGGTTTAAGTATAAGTGGATGCGAGCGTTTGTGTGAGTTTTTTTATTCGATTTCATAAAAGTGAATATGTTTGTGTTATGCTTATATGTATATATGTATGTACATATATATATATGTGTGTAAACTTCTGTATATTTCTGTTTTTGTATCTATGTATGTACATATATCTGTCTGTTTTGTTCATCAGTGTTTTAAAGTTTATTTCGTTTTCCTTTTTTTTATATGGGGCGCAAAGGCATAAAAACGGCAAATTTTCTGGCATCGAATTTACTCATTCGTTTGTTATTTAAATCAATTTTTTATGGCCTGAAAAAGTGACTCGTTCATGTACATATACATACTCACACAGTTATGCACAAGTCCTCTCTAATAATACGTTCACATTTACCACTGTGTATGCCTAATATGAGAAAAAGGACTTTGCAAACAATAATAGCAACAACAAGAACACTTTAAATACACATATACATACATATGTACATACACTGCATATATGTACATACATACATAAATAAATAAAATGGCCTTTTTTCAAAAAAATATACGTAAATATATACATACAAACAAACAAAGAATTTTTATGATTATTTTTAAATAAACATTTTATGTGAATACACTCACACTCATACTCACACTCACACTTACACTCACAGTCACAAAAACATTAACGTAAAAATATTTGTAAAACATTGTTATTTTCCAGATTTGAACACAAACGCAGGATTCAAAAGTTCAATAGTTTTATACGTATTGTGTCGATAAGTTAGAATTATTGAAGTAGCCCAACAAATCATTTAATTTAAATTGCATTACATACATCACATACAATGAAAGAGAAATCATAGTAAACCATAATTGCATTGGCTGCGCATGAAAGTTTTACTCATATTTAAAGTTTGATGTAATCATCATATTCAAACTTAACAGAATACTTATTACAGAATAATTATCATTCGCTTACGAACACTAAAATTCTCACTAAAAGGTTGAAGTGTTTGCTCTGCTTGCTACAAAAACTAAGACTGTAAAGACTTTAAATTTGATGAATGACTCGAATCACTGTAACTATTTATAAGTATTTTAAGTATTTTTATAGGCATATGAATCAAACATAATTCGAATGGTATGAGTTTGTTGTGAACATTGTACGCATACTCATTGCAACTTGTACTTATAAATCAACGTTGTAATAAGAACGAATGAATCAGACTACATGAGTCTTTCAGTAAAAAAAAAGTATTTTTCTAAGACTAAATGACATACAAAACAGTTATACTTATACAGTACTTTTGAAATATTCACTGGGTTGCAATGATAATGATAAGTTATTCATGCCACATTTTGTGTAGAAGAATGTGTGATTACATTTTTTAAGGATCTCTTTCTTTAGCATGTTTGGATATACATTGTCTGTATACATACATACATACATACGTACATATATATTATTTTTATTATAATGTTCTTATGCGATTATTTAGATGGGTAGATTAGATAAAAAATAATAAAATAAATAAAAAACAGACCAAACTGGAAAATGTAAACCCTTTTTTTTGTTAACGAAGAATTTTTATGTTAATGTTAATATTATTATTGCTGTTGTTATTGTTTATTTTGAAATATAAACAAATAATCGTTTTTGGACAAATATCCAACAATGTATAACCCACACGGCAATATATTAAATGAAATGAACAGTACATATTATTAAAAATTTAATCAAAAACCAAATAAAAAAAAAAAAAACAAAACAAATTAAAGAAATTTTTCAAAAATAAATTTTTTATAAACCAAAAGCATTTTGTATGCATATTATATATTATTTTGGTATTTTAATAGGAAAAAAGCAAAAATGCCATTGGAAGAAGCAATAAAGAATTCGTTCGTTTATTTAATAAACCGGGAAAATAAATAGTCTAAGCTACCATTGGCACACACATACTTGTGCTATGTAAACTTTCTGTTCTTTACTCATAAAAAAAGAAATTTTGTAGCCAATTTCCTAATGCATGATAAAGATTTTTCGTAGCTTATGAACAATTTTAATGTAAATATTTCGTTATAAATATGGGTGTAACCACTTTTACTCTTTCAATATTGTTATGATCAATTAAATCATGTAAAAGTGTAATTAATGTATACGTAGACATACACTTAAGCACATATACAGTGAACAATAAATGTCTTGGTATCCCAATATATTTTAGCATTTTCATGAATTTATAGCATAAAGTTCGTACAAAGAATTAAAGTTTTCTTATTATATTAATTTATTTTTGTTTTATTATAAAACAGGAACGTTTTTAATGTTTTTTTTACAAAATAAGAGAAAAATAAGAAAAAGTGTAGATACCCCCAAGAAGAACTCATAGAACCCTAAAGGTCAAGCACTCCCTTTAACCTATACAGCATGCATTGAATGCACCAATCAACTAAACAACGTAAGTACTAATGCTCCAATAATGCTCTTGAGTATATTTTTAGCGAACAATATACTAAATTGTAATTTATACATCCTAAATAGCATTTTTTATATATGCAGACATAAATATTGTTAGGAAAATGAAAAATAATTCTAGGTACAGGTGTTTTCCTTTTACATCGTTTAACATTAAAATTATAAACAAAAGCTCCGAAAACAAAACAATGTACTTGTTTACAAATTATCAATATTTAACAACAACAAATACTACAAGAATAAATTTAACAAAATAAACAAACAACAATAGTAAAAAAACGATTTTTACATTTATAGAGATCTCGAGAATGTGTAGCCCCGAACATTTGCCTTCAAGAACATTCATCAGATGTTTACTCTACCATATAACAAGCAAGGCAAAGCAAGCGAGTGAGTTAGTTAAATTCAGTTACTCTTGTGTAAAGACGTGGTGCGTTTAAAGAGAGTAATAATACTTTGAAGATCTCCGTTACAAAGATCTGTTGAGCGATTGTCTAGTAATTGTTATTGTTTATGCAAAGAGTGTGAACAGAGAAAGTTGTGAACAGTGGCACACAGAATTGTACAAATAATAAAGAATTTTAATTACAACTAAACACAAATTTATTTTTATCTTATTTGCAATTTACGAGTTCATATTTTAAACATTTTTAAAAGGTTATTAATAATTATAATAGAACGTTTGCTTTCTAAAAATCTGAAAGCATAAAAGTCAAAAAAAAAAAGACAGACTGCAACAATCTATATTAAAAGGAGTTATTATTGTAAATACTGTGGCTATTTACAAAATGAAAGAAAACTCTTTTATAACAACAATAAAAAAAAATAGAAGTTTTAATTACTATTGTAGTTGTGTTGGAATTTTTTTATCTCTGTATATAAATGAAGATTCTCTCTCTCTCTCTATTTTATGCAATAGACATATAATCTATGCATGAATTGTAAAGTATTCATAAGTTCATATATATATGTAAAATATTTACATATGTACATGTATATGTACGTGTATCTATTCTAATAAATGTATGCATACATACATATACATATGTAAGTTGTTATCTGTTTCTTTATTAAAATTCATGAATGACAAGAGAGTACTTGATTACTAATTACATATTATTTAATTCTTGTTTTCCTTTATTCCTTTATTTATATTAGATAAAAATGCTCTGTGAATTATTTTTATAGTCGTTATTTAAAAGTGAATTCGTTAATAATTATTACACGGGAAAAGTAATCATTTTGCTTACGCATACATAAATAGAAAATTATTTTGTAATGGGCAGGCAAGAAACGTTAATTAGGCAGTAAATCCTTGCATTATTTATCAGAACAAGTGATTTCAAACTAGAAATGGAAATTGTTGATAATGATAATATAATAGTTAAACCATTGGCAAACTGTATCATTATTATCCTTTGAAAATCAAGATTCAATTGGATTCTTAAAATCATGGATTATATGGATCAACAACATTTTTGCGTAACATAAACTAGGTTCTATACTTACTTTGTTTTCTGTTTTATTTTAATTTTTTTATTAAAGTAATCGCCATATAAGAAGTTTGTTTTGGTTGAAAAACGATTATATAATATAATATTAAAAGGACAAAACTAAAACCCCCTTTGTGAAAATAAACAGACACATTTTTGAAGTTTTTGAATATTTAATTACAAATCATTTGCACTGAATGAGATATGAAAATATTCTTACTAGTAATAGCATAAGAGAATATTCCATTCCAGACTATTCTTCCGTTTTATAATCATATAACACACAATATTTTTCATTAGCCGTTCTTTACAGATATTGTAGATGTGTACAGGATCATATCCTGTTCGAGCCTCCATTGTATTGGCTTCTCTTCGTCATGCAGCTGAACTAACTGTTGAAGAGAAAATTGCTTGCGTTTTAAATTTAATTTTTTTTTTTCAAATTGAATTCACTTGCAAAGTTAAGGTCAGAAATGGTCACTGCAACAGTTATAATTGATGACATATGTTTCTCATTACTCTTATTAAGGTGAATTAGCCTTTGCCTTTGTCATGACCCATGGCCAATAGATTCAATGGTTTGTTAATTTTGTATACAGCAGACCAATTATAAAGTAGTCATAGTGGCTAGTCAGCAAAAGGTATTTTAAGCATTAGTATTGGCATCATCATCATTTACGTACGTTTCGTCATTATCATTATAATACCGTTAGCAGGTGGCTATAAATAAAGAAATTTTTAAGTTGCTTATTATCTTGTTGAATATAATTTCTCAAAAAAAAAAAAACAAAAAAACAAAAAAAAAAAATTACAAAGATTCTTTCACAAAAACAAAACATAATGAACCTTACGTGCTATTGTTTATATGTACATACATATGTATGTATAAATATATGTATGTATGTATGTATATATTTATGTTAATGTGAGTACGATATTTTTATGTCTTTGGTAGTTTTGGTGTAGACTGAAGGCAATTTCAAGGTAAGAAATCTTCATCAGACCGGATAATTTACTTAGAAAGTCCAGAAAATCATGAAACTCAGCATGAAAAAGTTGTTGAAACAAAAAATGAAAACGAAAACCGAAATTTTATGAAGAAAAGTCAAAAGAAAGCAACCATCATTAAAAAAACAAAAGCAACAACAATAATAACAAATACAGAGAAACTACTATTCAAATCCAGCACAAACTCCCGCTCATTAGCAGAAACAAACACACGGACAAAAAAGGACACTCGGTGTACTTTGTACGAGTAAACCCGCGTTTACTTGCATTTTTTTTTATACACACAGACACACAGACAGACAGAATAGACACAGTTATGAAACTTAATTTAAACCAAAAATAAAGGTAACTAAATTCTTTCTTTGTTTGTATATGTGCGGGTGTATGTATGGGTGTGTGAATGTTTGCTAATATGTGTTTAAGTTGGTCGTTGGTTATTGTTTGTTATAGAGTATGCTGGTTGGTCGGTAGCAGGCCAACTAAATGCCAAACGTAGACAAATTTTGTGGTTAAATTAAACTTTTAAGTTGTCTTTAAACATTTAATTTTTTTTATTTTATTTTTTATTTTTTCTTTTCATTCGTTTTATTTTCATTTTTATTTTCATTTTCATTATTCTTATTTTTTTGTATTCTCTTCTATTCTACTTAATTTAATTGTTTTTCAAAACTTTTCTACAGCACGTTTTATTTTATTTTGTTTTGTTTTGTTTTGTTTTTTACGGACAGAAACTATTAAAAATTTAGTTTTTATTTCTGTTGTTGTGTTCTGCTTGAAGTTGCCCATGGTAGTCACCGAATGATGTTTAAATGCAAATCGGTTTATTAAGAAAATTTACCTGGCTGATGTGCAAATGGATGCAAAAGAGTAATAGAAAGGGGGAAGGGAGGGGAATGGGCAGATAGAGAATATATTATATTTTAATTTCTTATTTTATTATTGCGTTCATTTTATTTTTTTTAATTTTTTTTTCCTGCGTATTTTATTATTATTTAAGACGTCTTTTGTTTTTTATCTAATAAAATAAATGGTCGGAGAAATATAAAAAGCAACAGAAAAAAAAAACGAGAACGAAAAATATGTATAAGATTTCAATAGAAAAAGCATCGTTTAATATAAAAATAGTAATTTAACCGTTGTTGCTGTTGAGTGAGTGGTCGGAGCGCTTAAAAGGCATAGACAGAGACCGAGTGAAGAGCATAAGGAAGGGCAGGGGAATGGTGAGTAGAACGGCAATATTAAACTTCCGCTTTTTATGGTTTTCGAATGAGTGTGTGTTTTGTTGCCGTTTTAACACCGGAAATGAAAAACTTAACCGTGAATACCAACAGACACATAAACTCATTCCCCTCCAGGATACAACAAAAAAGCTGCAGAAAGCTTAACTAAATGAAATGAAACGAAATGGAAAAAAGAAAAACAAAAAAAGTTTTTCATAACAACGACAAAAACAGGAGGAAAACTTCACACATTTACTGTAATAAAATGTAGCAAATTTTTTTAAAACAAAAAACAAAAAAATAAAAACAACAAAAAATGACACAAAAACGAGCCAATAAGAAAAGTTTTATTTTCAGCTGGGGGCAAATTTCGTATACCCTACAAGACATAAAGGTTTTATGAATTTGTTGTTTGCTTACTTTATTTCCGAAATTGCTTTTAAAGTGAGACTCTCACATCATTTTGGCGATTAAAGAATTTCGTATTCGTAAAGGACGTCTTAAGTATTCAAATGGAACTTTGAATTTTTTGTATTCTCTTTATAATGGACATTTTTACGAAACTGTAGTAAACAATAGTTCTACCACAACTCGGATATTTAAGGTAAATTGAACAACGAAAGTTCACTAGCAACTGTTACAAATGGGAGGGCATAATGAATTTACAAAAATATGCTGAGTTAAGAAGAATACTTAACTTCTCGAGAACATTGAAAAAAAAAAAAATAAAAAAGAAACCAACATGAGTTGAAATTTAACATTTAACCAATTTTTACTTTTAAAATTTAAAGGCGGAAGAACTTTACTTTTGCTTTGATACAATGCAACGAATGAATACCTTGTAATATGGATACCTAAAAGCCAGCTGGTATTGAGTTTAAAAATCCTTACATTTTCATTGTTTTACCAAAACGTGTGACTACTAACTGCTGAGATTTGATGGTTTTTGTTTTACTTCCTTAAAGTGCATCATCCGCACTTAAAGTATCATTCATTCTCGTAAAAAGGGAAATTAGCATACAATTTAATTTTATAATATATATGTGGTGGTTTATAGTATTTCACACAACTACAGTAGCACAACCTATAACCAGTAGTAACTATAAAAGCGAGTACGTGAGTGTAGGCAAGATTGAAAGAATAATTTCTTAGAAAATGTAAAGAAAGAGTTATTATGCCAAAAAATACTTTCAAATTCATATACGTATGTACCTAAGAACATACATCGTATGTATACAGTTACCTATACATGCGTATAGAACCGTCGTCGATGCTTTTTCAGCGCAAAGTGCACTTATGCAAGAAACTTTTCTGCACCGGAAATTAAAAAACAGCAAGAAATCCTTCAATGAAAACTACAAAAACGAAGAAAAAAATACAGAAGAAAACGTTGACTCTTGTACTCACCCATCCTCCCCTCCCGCTTATAAAACAAATGTTTGAGAATTCTTCAAAAATTTGTGTGGCGAGAGAAAGAAGCTAAAATATTGCACTACAAACAGAGCCCAGTACGAAATGTTATCCATACAGTACTACTAAATATCGTGCACTACTTAAAATTTTTTAAATAAATCGCCTTTCTATGACATTGGTATTGATTGTTTTTAATTGTATTCGAATGATTTTGTTTACGAATGATTATGTTTACGATAAAATCTGTACCAATATCATTGCTGGTGATTTGGGAAATTTTTATTTGAAATTTTCCAACAATCATATGTTATTACTTTAATACAGATGCTCTGTATAATCAGAAAAACAAAATGTTACGAAAATGAAAAAATTCTAGATACTGGTATTTTGCTTTTACATCGCTTAACATTTAAATTATAAACAAAAGCTACAAAAACAAAGCAATGCAGTAAGCAAACCTATTTACAAATTATCGTACTGCTTCATGTATGAGTAACAACAAATATCAACTTTAAAAAATAGTAAATAAGTAAACAAAATACACAAACAACAATACAATAAAAAATGAAAACATCGTTGTTTACGTTTATGGCGACCAGATCATCAAACCGTTTACTTTGTCATATAATAGGCAAGGTAATGCAGGCAACAGAGTGAGTAAAAATTCAGTCAGTATTGTGTGAAGATGCAGTGCGTTTGAAAAGAGTAATCGTGGGTTCAATATTTCCGTTACAAAGATCTGTTGGTTACATAAAGCTGCAAGCAGTGGCACACAGAATTGAGCGAATAATAAAAAATTTTAATTATTTTTAATTTATTTTCCATCGACGGGCTTATATTTTAAACGTTTTAAAAAGGTAAAAACTTAACAATATTTCTAAAACTATTTGTTTTAGTTAACATTTAATTTTATCTTTTATTGTCTTTAAAAATTGTCCTTAACTTTCGTTTTTCATTAATTCTTTAATGCTTCTTTCTTTTCTGTTGCATAAAAATGGATAAAAAAATTTAATTTTAAATAGATATTAACGTTGCATCTACACACAGGAAGTGCACAAATATATTTATGTACGTATGTATGTATGTATGTACGTATGTATGTATGTACATACATAAATAATTCGTATATAATAAGAGTCTGTTTATAGAACAGCCGTTAGGTTGAATTTAACGCATTTACATTCGATTGTATTCGATGGCGGTTGAGATATAATTTGAGAATCTGGCTGTAAAATTATTACGAAAATCTTTAAATGTTGGACAGATTTTATTAGGGTTTCCATATTATTTTATGAGTTACACACTATTATGCTAACTTTAAGATTTTGTTATACAGACGTATGCATGTATTTAACAAATCGAAATCGAGAATGTGAATTTCAATTCGTATTAATAAGTCTTACAAGAAATAAAATTGGAATACCCTTAGATTGATTTCAACGCATGTAAGTATATGGGGTTGTTTCCCCAATTATATTTACATTTACGGCAGCGTATGAAATCCAGCGGGTAAAATGAAAAATAAAATCAGAAAAATTATTAAAAATGTATGAACAAAGTGTTAAGTTAAAAACTGTTTTCTTTCCTTCTTTTAAAAATTAAACATTTAGTTTACGAGTAAATAATTTATATGAAACGTGTCTGCTGAAAAGGCAAAAATTACAAAATTTACAAAAAAGAAAAAAAAAAACGAAAACGAAAACAAATACGAATACGAAAAAATCTTTATTAATATTTAGAGAAGTAAAAAAAAAAAGGCATAAAATGTGAACAAGTGCTAAAGTTAATGCGGAAAATTGTACGTCGTAAAAAGCGAGTATTATTTGTTAAAAATTTATTCTTTTTTTTTTATTAAAAATTTATGAAAAAGGTATCAAACGTAGCTTTAAAACGTAGCATACGTCATGATTCACTTTATAGTCGTATTCTATTTAAACGAAATAATATTTTGGCTTCTTTTTATATCTCTTTTTTATATGCATTGTATGTATGTGTGTATGTATGTATGTATATAGTTATAGTATGAAATAATTTAATATAATTTTGTAAATTATTACGTTTTTAATAAATAAATAAATAGTTTTGGGTAATTTTTAGGATATTCCTTTTGAATAAATAACCTAATTGATCGCAATACATACATATTTTGGCTAATTAAGATTTTATGCAAGATTACAATAACACCGCGTTACTAATTAAATTAAATATTCGCATATGGCTATGGAACAATGTCGATAATGATATCATCAGTTAAAATACAGATTGGAAAAATGTTCATCCAAATCCTCTTCATTTATAGATGGGATTTATTCCCATGCCTGTTGATAAGCATAAAAATATTTCGTTCGATTCTGAAGATACTATACGTAGTTATGAAAAAATAAATAATACTTTTGAATGACTGAAATTCATCCGTACGCAAAATATGATTACAATTATCCATTTATAATTGTATATATCGGGTCCGTCATCTAACGTTTTTTTCTTAACTAGTGCTTATTTCGTGAATGGTGACACTTTGCTCATGTCTGATTTGACAGATAATTAGTCTTACCTTCCCGCTGAATGAATATGGTTGTGTATACGCTTGAACAACGCTGGGAAATATGCGTTTTTGCTTCGCTATGTGGGTCTGCGATCGACTTGTAGAAGATGCCAATTTTGGCAAAAGAAAATCATCTTTTCAAATGAAGCTCATTTTGATCTTGGCGGGAATGTAAACAAGCAAAATTGTCGCAATTGGGGACACAGAAAACCCGCACGCATAGATTGAAAGGCCAACACACCTAAAACGAGTCACTCTTTGTTGCGGATTTTGGTACAGAGGTATAATTGGACCATTTTTCTTAGAAAATGAGCAAAGAGTGGCCGTTACAGTCAATGGTGATCGTTATCGGGCCATGTTGAGTGAATTTTTGTTCACAAAAATTGAAGAGGAGGATATTGGCAACATTTGGTTTCAACAGGACGGCGCTACGTGCCACACAGGCGAAACTACACTCAATGTTTTGCGCCCTGTTTTTTAAGATCGATTATCAGCCGCAGAGCTGAGGTCGTTTGGCCACCTCGGAGCTGCGATTTGACACCGTTGGACTATAAGTGTTACGCCGACAATATTCGTGAAGACATTAGTGAAATACAGCTGCACACAATCGATAATTGTACCGATCGTGCAAGGCCAGCCGAGATAGCCATTTGAATGAAATTATTTTCCATTAATAACCGGAAGGATTGTACTTTCAAATAAAAAAAAGAAATTTGGGGCAATATTCAGTAGTTTTTTTTAAAGCATTTTCAAAAAAAAAAAAGGTTTTTGGCGGACCCTTTATAATATATAGTCTCGAATATACATCAGTATGTGTCATAAATTAATAAAAAAGAATGGAAAATATTCCGTGAAATATTAAATCCCTCTGGCTTGAAGTACATATATTGGAATACAGTGGACACATTGAGCTGAAAAACGATATACTGCAGCACTTATCTACCCACATAGATATATACAATCAACTATGATATCATTCAATATTAATTTTTTTCGTCATTTGTTAGTTCAATATAAAAATTAAAGAATCGATTAACAAATATTCGAATAAACAAAAAAATATATTTTCAATGTTCAAACCATTATTCGCAGTTTTGTTATGACATTCACTTCTGAAAGTGTGTAGAAAAACGTGGCATAAATAAAAAACTTTAAATTTAAATTTCTGTGAATCACAATCTTTATTTTATTGTGGCCCATTAAATGGTTTTAACGCGTAATACAATTTAATGATTGTTTTAAAACGTATGACAGCACTTTATCATTATTGTCATCCTTTCCATGAGCCTGTTTTTATTTATACAATTACAATCTCTATATGTAAAAATGAATGTGTGTTTATTTGTTTGTGGCTTTGTTTGTTTGAAGTTTATAGACGGCTAAACGGCTGGACCGATTTTCTTGAAATTTTAACAGTACCTTCCTGTAAGTCTGGAAGGAACTATATGCTATTTTTATTTTAAAATTTCAAATAGGCGAGATGCCACGCCTACATACCCAATAAGTATTTAATATCACGTCACTCATAAACTACAACAGCTAGAGTTTCCAAATTTTGTATGGACGACTCTGACGTGTATAGAACCAAAATGGGCGGATTGGCTATAGTGGGCGTGTCACATCTATATATATATATATATAAATGAATGTGTGTTTATTTGTTTGTGGGTTTGTTTGAAGATTATAGACGGCTAAACGACTGAACCGATTTTTTTGAAATTTTAGCTGTACCTTCCTGTATGTGTAGAAACTATAGGCTATATTTTATTATTTTAAAATTTCAAGTAGGCGTGGTGCCACATACCCAATAAATATTTAATATCACGTAACTCATAAACTGCAACAGCTAGAGTCTCCAAATTTTGTATGGACGACTCTGACGTATATAGGAACAAAGTGGGCGGATTGGCTATAGTGGGCTTGTCACCTCTCATAGTCTATATATATAAAAATGAATGCTTGATCATGTTATGATCTTTAGAAAAGTTATTGCGCATGAGCCGAAGAAAATTTTTAAGTTGATATGACTAATTCCCAGCAGGTGGCGCCACTGAAAATTACTCAAAATGAATTAAATCTTAAACTGTGCATTCTTCAACAAAGTTGCTACGTATGAGTCGACAGAGATTGGTGCGATTAATTCCGGATGTCGGCACTGAAAATTATTCAAAATGAATGACAAGCAATTGTTCGACCTACACCCCAAACACGGGAGAAAAGAGCATTACGAGCGCTGTAACTGAAAAATCTTCGAGTATATCCCCGCTGAGACCCGTTCCCATGAACCACTTGAACAACGAGAAGTGAGATTAGAAACTGATCGAATGCGTACTACTCATGCCCGTTCATCTGAATCATTAGGACAACGGAAAACAAAATCAATAAAATGATTCAAAACTAATTGGACATTCATGTAAAGCCTTTCATTCAAATTTATTTTAGTTGGGGGGCGCAGCAACACGTGCAGGGTACAGCTAGTTACATATAAAAAAGAAATTATCATTATTGTGGATATATGCATAGGTGTGCGTATGTATGTATGTATATGCAATTGTATTTTATTATAATTTTTATTCTGTTTTGTATTTCACTTATTAATGTTTATTGTCGGAATTATAAACATATTCATCCTCCATCGGGACAGACTATACTCGTATATAGGAAACGCAAACATTGAATGTACGTGCGAAATGTTTGCATAAATTGGAAGAAAGTTACTAAAAATTCATTTATCAACTGAGATGAAGAACAAGAAAAATAAAATTTTAAACATCAAGTGCTACAGTGTGTCAAAAAAATAAAAACAAAGCAATTATGAATGCAAATAAAGTAAAGAAACACACTCAAACAATTTGTTGAAATTATCGCTTACGAGCACACAATTGTATTCGTGAAAAAAGTGAAAATAATGCCCCCCATATGACAGATATTTCGATTGTGTGTTGGTTTTTTGTTGCTTTTTCTTCTTTGTATTCAACTGTTTTTTGTTTCTGCTTGTTTAGTGAATCCATTCGTTTTCACATTTCTACGACAGTATTGAGGCGTGAAGACAATTCATATCCTTTATGAGGACAGATTCGAAAGTACTTCAAATGGAACTTTTATTATTATCACGAACATAATAAATCAATTGATTCCAAAAATTGTATGAAATTATAGTTCCACAGAATCAGGCACAAGAATCTTCAGGTACATAGCCATCGATCTCACTACATTCATCAGCAACTGCATGTTGTCACCGACCATTTTCCACCGGTGTAGCTCAGATGTTTCCTAAACGTAAGTCCGTTGTCGATCATTACCCTCAGGTACTTAATTGCCTACTTCGATGTTATGGGTTGGTCGCCTACCGTTATGGTAATAAATTCTATCCTCTTTCTGCTGCTTACAAGTAGAACGTCCGTTCTGTAATCAGCAACTTTTAGACCTACGCACATGATCCAGCTTCTAACCATGCCAGCCACAATATAACACGTTCTCAATGTTTTCTCCTTATCACCAGAGCAATATCGTGCGCAAATCCAATGATCTGTGTACCTATATATGCCTCAGTACACCATCATGTATGACGTTCCAGCACCAAACCTTGCGGAACCTCTGCCATTACCGCATGTGACTTTCTGCCATCATTCGTGTCATATAAAAGCAGTCTATACTTAAAGTAGTCATTGATGAGGTCCATCATCCAAGGCGGTGATAGATCGTTCTTTATCCTCTCCAAAAGTTTTCTGGCCATGTCAAACCTACAGGGCGGGCGATATCCTCATGCATCCTACGCGTCATTACTCTTCGGATTGAGAACCAACGTCTGCCTAGTATGTGTTTTTTTTTCCTAGCAGGTGTGTGTGCGTGCCTGTATGTATGTATGTATGTGTGTCTGTATGGATGTAAGCCACATAAAAGTTATTGAATTCTTTTCACTTTTTTCATGTTTGTTATCCAGATTTGTCTCTTAGTTTGGCTTGGGTTGGATTTGATTTCGTTTGTACTGCTGCAAGTCAGTGTTTTATGGGTTTTTGTGTTTTCCTTTAAACGACGACAAGAATTGTTCCCATGCGACACATTCATCGCAGTAAATGCCAAAACCTCCCCTTTTTAAAATAAATGCGAGGACTAACTAGAACGCAAGACAAATACAACGCCAAACAAATAAGGAAGAAATAAACACATCGACATTCGCTTCGCTTTTTGTTTTCTTTGTAAGCTTTCGTTCAGAGCTCCGTAAAGTAATTGTAATGCCAACACCATAAAAGATTTTTATTTATATTTGTATGAACACACATATGTACGTCTTTTTATTTGTTTTTTTCTTTTTGAACACTTCATTTATTGTTTTAATTTCACTTACGAAGTTCAGGAAATGAAAATAAAAAATACGTATATATGAACAGATGGGATGGTTTAATATGAGTATTCAAAAATAATAATAACTCAAAACTTATTTATACAACAGCGTACCTACATAGTGTGTATATTGGTTTGGTTAAAATGAAATGATTTTTTACTATTCAAAATACCATTGCCTAGATACCTACATAGAGTGTAGTCAATAGTTGGACATTGTCAGAATTTAATTATATTCACATACAATATGTAATATCGGTGTTGATTTAATTTTTGATATATGCAAATATTACGAAAAAGGCTTTCCTTTCGAATAACCTATCGAATGTCGGGTTTATCAATAGATGCAGAAATATGACAATTGTAATGACATTATTAATTGCAGACATATGTATGTATGTATGTACGCTCTTGAGAATTATGACTACGTTATCTTAAAATACTTAAACAAATGCAATTTAACCTTTCCTTCTTCTCTTAATTTAATACATATTAATTAATTGCCTTTGAATGTTATATACGAAATTGTAAAATTTAATTTTGATTTTTAAGTGTCAGTCAGTGTCTCCATATCAAAGTTTTCTTTAGAAGCTATTTGTTTGCATATCTAATATTGAGTGTTGATTTTTTTATGAAAGTACAAAGGTTCTGAGGCATCCCTAGTTTAAAATTTCTGCCCTTATTGTTATTATTTACTGACGACTGGTTCCGTTTCCATTTTTAAGTTACTTTCCTGGGTTGTCAGTCTGTGTTAACAATGATCGTATAGTATGGAAATAATAAACTTAACCCAACTTCCTCAGATCCATGCGCCATTGATCATGAAATAAATGGTTATATGATTAAAATTTATATGATTAAAAGCTTCTGAGTTAAAATTCTATCTGCTATTCTCTAGCAATTCTTTATTATTTATTTATAATATTTATTTCATATTTTGGACATCAGATATATACGAATATGTACCAGAGGTCAGCAATGAGTGTTCAAAAAGATGAGTGGAATCGAATCATTCTTACTCAAGCTTATGAGTAGCGTTCATATGAAGGTAATCGATTGATTTAAATACTAATGAACAGAATCGGTTTTTTATTTTTGGCTTATAGTTACAAAGTAAATGAATGAACACATACTACATGTCCATGAAAATTCACACTTTCACGCATATTGGCAATCATATACATACATACATACATACATATATTTTTTAATATGTGTATATATGGAAACAATTGGCATATGTGGTTAATAAAATAGACAAATTTGAAGAAACAACAAAAATATTAAAATCCTTATCATGTGCTTCCATAAATGTTAAAAGATGCTTTTGATTCTATTCATAATAAAAGTTACATCCGCACACACACACACACATATATATATATATTTCTATTATAATTGCATATATTTCGCATTCTACACACATAAATACCATATATGTATGTACGTATGAATATACGTAAGTGTTTGTTAAAAGTAAACAAAAGGCCAAACATTGAAAAAGGCAAAGTTTTTGGATAAATAAGAACAAACTAAAGTTAAGACAATAAAAAAAGTAACAAAAACAAAAAAACAGATCAAAACAATTTAAGAAATTTCTTAAAAAGCTATCGTCAACATTCTCAAGAGTAAACATTCTCTCAGGATTTGAGAGTGTATCCTTCGACTGGAGTGCATGATCAGAGGGTGGTCTTGTTTAGCTAAAACAATATTATGGGAAGAAAGACTGCAAACTATTACAAGCTAATAATAACAACAAGAACTTTCGAAATTTTTACTTTCCACGCTTCATTGTGTTATGGGGATAAGGGAACTTATCGGGACTAAATACATCTCAAAATTTGAGAGATAAATTAAAAAATATTGATAGAGAGAGAGAGAGAGAGAGAGAGAGAGAGAAGAGAACTAGCAATCAGTGTTGCCAACGATTGTATATCAAAACGCGAACAAAAAAATTAAAAAACGGGTAAAAACGCGTATTTTTTGAGTTTAAATAGGGTAAAATGCACTACACTTTTTTAGTAAGGAAATTCGTTTATAAAACTTTTATTTTATAATTTTCTTCTATTTGATAAGTTAATATTATGGTTAAACTAATAAAATATAATAAAAGAAAACACTTCACATAAATATGTCAGAATAGTTTATTAAATTAGCATTTATAATTTAAAAAATTTTAAGTATGTGGTATACAAGCCTTTATACAAAATTCCTTATTAAAAAGGTTACTTAAATCTTCGGTAAATATTTCCCTGATATCATCTGCATTTTCATCCGCTCCAACCATGTTTGGCCACAATAGTTTTGTTTGAATAAGTATTTTTGCAGACCTCGGAAGGTATAGGTGCATAATTATTACAGCAAAAATTGAGTCTACGTAGTCCATATTTTATGTGTAAAATCGAATTAACAGAGTTTAATGATAGTCGATTTCGAATTTTATTCTTTGATAAATTCATGGAGCTATATCTCTCAACCTCTGCGGTAGAGCAAGTAAAATTTAATAATCGAAGAACAAACTGTGCTAATACTAAAAATGTTTTTTCTCCTAACGAGTTTTTAAATTAACTAACATCCAAAAAAATCTCTTCTAGTTTTGTTTTCCCAATTAAATTAAATTTTCTAAACAAGTTTCTATTGTTGATAATGTATTTACATCATTTATAAAGTTGCTTATAAATTCTCTTAAATTGCTAGGAAGTCTAGCTCTAATTTCATAAATAAAGTCTTTAGTGAAAAGAACACAATTTTGTTTAAAAATATTTTTTTCGGTTTCTGTTTTTGGTATTCATTGAAGGCCTTTTCAAAATTATAACCAATGTATTATATTTACTATCTATATCACCTTCTATATAATACAAATTTTCACAATTTATTATCAATTTGTCAGTCAGATTTTTTTAGCAATCTATACAAATCATTATACAAGTTAACGTGGTCTGCATTTTTTGCTTCAAATGCTAAATTGAACCTCTGAACCTCTCCCAAAATGGAACTTAAATACGTGAGAACTTAAGAATATTAAAATGTGTTCTAAGTTCCAGCCACATATTCAACATACATTTAACCGCCTTTTCAATTGATATCGTGTTGTAATTTTTACGCTTAAAATAATTTGGACATTTTCCTTTGTAGTTTCAATATAAAGGCTATTAAAAACCAACAAAAAGCACTGAAAGCACTATAATGAAATTTGAAAAGCACCATAATAGTGCCTCTCCGTAAAAAGGCACTAGAAGAAAAAATTTACGCGTACGACGTTTCATAAAGCACCATAAATAGCGCGAAAAGCACTAAGTTGGCAACACTGCTAGCAATACTGCATTTGTATTCTATTAAACAAGTATATGTACGTACATACAGTAAGGCCCCGCTTAACGCTGCTAAATCGCTGGCTGTATTGATATTTGTTGTATATGTGTGCAAATGGAACGGCCATGCACCAACCAAAAGCGGTGTACTTTATAGCGACGGTGTATACTATGTATCTTTTTCAACGCTCTTTTGTTAGTCTGTCCAGAATAAAGATTCCAACTGTATTTTCTGAAGTCTAAGTTCATTCACATCTGTAGGTGTTAAGTTGCCTAGCTTAACGCTGTTTTGTTTAGCGCTGGAACTTATTGGAACGTATACCCCGCGTTAAGCGGGGTATTACTGTATATATGTAGTTTATTTATTTAAAGCAAAGTATGCATTCAGGTAGAAAATGACAAAGAAGTGGCAGCATCTATGGTTTTAAGCGCGTGTACAGCAGAGATTAACAATGAATCGTTTTTCCGCTACTCTTAAGCACTTATGCAATTTTGAGTATGAATGAATCAACAGAATTGAAATTCAACTACTCTGATCCATTCGTACTCGCTTCAACATTGATTTATATGTATAAGTAGCAATGAGTATGAGTACAACGTTGACATCAAACTCACAACATTCGAAATGTGTTTGATACATACGCCTACTCATTCTGATTTATAAATTTAGAAAAATACTTATAATACTTATAACTAATTCGAGTGGCTCGAATCATTCATCAAAATTTACAGTCTTTGTTGTTGTTGCATATACAAACAAAGAAGAAAGCAATGCATACACACAATCTTCTTGTGAGTATAGCAGTGTTCATACGCGAATCATACTTATTTTGCGCTTCGTGTAAATGTTAAGTAGAGACGAGTCGAAGTCAATAACATCATGCGTATTGTTAAGTATGAATACGACGAGTAGTTCCAACTTTGAGTATGAGTAGTATGAGTATCATATTAAAGTAAGTATGAATGCGTATAAGTATCAGAAATTATATGTATGATTTGAATCTACTCATCGTTTTGAATACTCGTTGTTGATATCTGGTGTACGGCAAATGGAAGTGACACTGTAATGTATTTCTGAGAAGTGTAATGATTAAGTGACTTTTTTTTACAATAATTTTAGAGAAAAATTTAAATAAGGATTATTGCATTAATTATACATTATAATACATTACATTATTGAAAAAAGAAAAACAACAAAAGGAAAAGCATTCGCTTTTGCGTTAATTAAGTTTGAGTCTGAAATAATTGGAAACAGTGATTAAAAAAAAAATAATGAAATTGAGTTTTTCTTCTGTCCTCTTCTCTTCCGTTTTATTTTCTCTCTTTTTTTTCATTTTGTTCATTTTCTATGTGATGCGATAAGCCACAAGTTTTCAATAATTTGGTGGAGTTAAAATTCAGAGCTGCAGTGTTTTTCTAATAAAGTTTTTTTTTTTTTTTGTTTTCTTATATTTGAAACAACTCTAACGGTAGTTTTGGCCCCACAGGATATTTAAATTCTTCATACTCCACTGCATGGCATACTGAATGGAAGTTTTAAGTTTTCTTCTCGATTTGTGGTTCTTGTTGCTTTTTTTTTTTGTTCATTTCATATTTCAACTTTTAACGTGGCCTTGATAAACACGACAAAAACTCCATTAGCTCATACAGCAGTTGTTACTGGTTTTAGTCACCTTCCTCTATTGTGTCATGCTCTCTTGTTCTCATTCATTCTTCACCTTACAATGTTGAAGGTATTCTAGTTGTGCTAATGTTTGCAGGACCTTGGGAAAAATCTTTATCAGTAACAACTTCCGATTTTGTACTTCCTCTATGTACTAACTTTAAATGCTCCTCCTTCAGGGACCTTACATCAAACTTAATAAATTTTTAATTATAAATAAACATTAATAAGATTCTAAAACTTCAAAATATCCATTCAGATTTTCTAAAAACCGATTGGGTGGCTAAAACTTTGTAAATTATTGACCTTAATAAATATTAAAACGTACGTATATTTGATTATATCCATTTGTTTAATGGTTATGTCCAGTACAATAAGCATATCATCTTACGAAAAGTATGCTAAAATTGCTGTCTTAAATTGGAATTTCTGACGAAAGTTGGTTAACGTATAGCAATAATAAAATACCGTTCCGACACCTGTTTCCATTTAGTATATGGCGTTTGTCCTGTATCCTCTGTTAGTTCTCTGTCAGTTATGAAATTTCAATTGGCACCAATAAAAAATAAAATCTGGCTCAGATAACCAATTGAAGACCTGCTGTTACTAACAAATTTGCAAATATGCATCAACCTACTGTTCAGAAATCCCGAATGCTGTGGTGTAAGGTGTTAACGACTCGGTCTAGTCTACCGCAAAGTTTTCTATTTGTTTTTGCTTTTTTTACTTTGCTGTTGCTGGTTTAATTTTGTAACTTTTCTCTACTGTTGCATTGTTGTGCAGCGCATGTATTTATTAACATATATTTTTGTATATACGTATGTATGTTTGTATGTATGTATAAACCTTAAACCAGTGTACACACATAACATGTTGCAATCGGCTGGTTGAATGGCTGGCTAAATGGCTGACTGCCTGGCTGCTGCTGCTGTAGATGCTGGCTGGCTGGCGGACTGACTGGAAACTTAAAAATAGAAAATGAGAAGAAGCATGCGGGTGGAAAAATAATTTTGTGCACAATGTACACAGAGAGTAGAAGAAAAAGGGAATTTGAACGAATAAAAGAAAACCACACAATATGCTCAACCGGAAATTGTGTGTGGTGGCTTGGCTTGGCTTGGCGTGGCGTAGCATGGCATTGCGAGTCAAAGCTTAGTTTTTGCTACTTCAACTGCTACAATTTCAATTCTTTTAACAGTTATTGCCATTACAATTTAGGTTTACAAAGTATGGCATAATCGGAAAGGTCTGTTTTGGTTTTGCATTTCGTTTTTTCGTTCTTTTTTTTTAAATTTTGTTTCTACCTCTTGTCTAGATTATGAGGTTGATTGCACTATTCTTTTTTGCATTACAACAGGTTTGCGTTGTTGCATCCATACATACATACATGTTAGTTAGTGTTTGTGTGAACAGAATTTTTTTAGCATACATACACATAAACACATGATATGGAATTATTAAAACCGCAGTTCTGAATTGTGCACCATGAAACAAATACGAAAAACTTTGCGAAATGCACGACGTGTATGTGTGTGTGTGTGTATAGGTAGACTAATGGTCCATGACACATTGTTGTATGGCATCTGTCTGCATTGGGTGTCTAAAAGAAAGCAAAATTGAAATCTTTTTAAAAATGGTGAAACGAACATGATTTCCAATCCAAGAGCAGATTTTGAGGTTAAAAATTCAATATCATTAATCCACCGATAAAAAGAACAAACGATTACCATTTGGTCAACGATTTGTTGCATGCTGTTCTCGACAAATGATAGAGATGGAATATATTTCATGCCGGCATTCACTTGTTAAACTCAGATAAGAAATACAAATTTGTCCATCCTCTCCCATATGTATGTAGCATTAAACAATTTTAATGAATCCTTTTTAAAAAGGAAATCAAAAATTATCATTTTATTCAATTCTTTTTCATTTGCTTTGTAAATATGTATGTATAATTGTCAATAAAGGCCAAAGTGAATAAAATTTTATTTACAATCAAAAATATTTCATAGGAAGCTTACATTAGTTGTTATGGCTATACGGTTATTATGTAAAATTAAGTAGAAGATAAGCAATACTTGATAAAAATAAAGAAAAAAGAAGAATAATTTGCTCAATTCCTATGTCACTTTTTGAATTTACCATCTCTTAAGTGAAAGGGCAACACTTGTTTGATTACTTATATGGTCACTACAAAGTTTTAGTCAGGATTACTGCCTAGCTTCTCACGCCACCTACATATGTTGTGTGTGTTCATTTTATCCATGAAAGGAGAAAACTACAGTATAAACGCTGTGGTGTTTGAGTTAATTTTCATGGCTATTTTATTGAGAACTATTTTGTCATCGATTTGGTTTAGTTGGAGATGTTTGAGGTGGGGTTGAAACCACGGTCTTGAGTCTAACAAACACGCTATTTTGTAAACTGCAGCGACTTAAAATTTTTTCCAGAAATCGAAAGAATTCCTGAATAAGCCTTTCTTATGCGCTTTATTCGCTGGATTTAGCCTTAAATATTTGCTTTTCATGAAGAAATTACTTTCGAAGAAGATAAAAACTATTATTTGTTTTATTATGAGTTAAATCAACCTTAACCTTGTCGAAAGTAGAACGAAAGGCCTCTTTGCTAGTAATTACCATTTTAACGTCACTTAATTTTTTTTTATTTAGTTTTGCTTACTTTTAATTCCTAATTGTACTGTTCATATTTTAAAAACTGTTTTAAGAAATATCTTTCGTTTATTGTGTAATTTTTTTTGAATAAAATTGTGTACCCGGTATTTGTACTCGTAAATAAATGAGTAAGAAAAGACATACGACAGAGGGTAAAATTAGCTGAGGTCACCAAAACATAATCGAATTTAATTCTAAACCATATTTTCGATTATGTGCTATCATAACAGAAATAATCCGCAAAAGTTCAGCTGAATTGAATATTCAACCGCATCTAGTATATAATCGCCCAAATTCACTGTTCTTTTCAAACTTAAAATTACAAATTATGGAAATGTTGGAATTCAATTAATACGAAAAAAATTTTTAGATTTGATTATCAAGGTGTACCTTAATGTTTTCAAATACATACATACATAATTGGCCATTACAACCCTTCAGTCAGGATTACGACCTAGCTTCTCACACCACTTATGTTGTGTGCGTTAATTTTATACATGAGTGGCGGGACCTACAGTTTAAAGTCGACTCCGAACGACAGATTTTTGAGAAGCTTTACATGGCAATTTTTTACTCTCAGAGTCTTTGCCAGAAATCTGCTGAGAGGAAGTCGCCGAAGAAAATATTTTTCGTTTTTGATGTCTGACCTGGGTTTTCAAATAAAAATTTCATTTTATTACCACACATAATTATTATTTTTTTTTTTGGTGTTAAAATTCCATCTGTTGTTCTGTTTATGAAACGAAATAATCACAAGTGAGTATGACTGTTTAGTATTACTTAACAATTTATAGCGTTTATCCGCCCTGCAAGATAAAAGTTGATTGCTTTAAATTTTCTTTACTTTTTTTTTTTACATATACCATCAAAAAGACAGTCGATAAGCATTTTTATATCTAAAAAAACAAAACACTTTGAACGACACAATGTGTTTTGGTGATTATAAATTAGAATTGAAAGCTAAGTAAGGACTAACAAACATTTAAGACTTTAAGTACTAATGGAAATCGATACAATAATAAAAAACAAAAAAAAAAAAACAATGTATGTCATAATAGCAATTGAATGCACAATAACATTTGAGCATGTGGACTTTGAAAGCACTAAAAATAGTCATCAAAGCTGAATAAAAGACTTCACGTTCGTAGATTTTATTGCGTTCATCTGTCCACTTTTCATTACTCTGGAGCAATAAAATAAGTAATTCTTCCATCAATTACCCAAACATACCTTACAATGGGCAACTCACAGCCTTAAACAGTTATTTAGGCTAAAATCATTCGAACGGGAAGGAATGTGTTATTCCGTTTGAATGGAATTGAGCACAGAAAGTTGTCCATTCACACTGAGATGTAGTTTTGTTTTTTCTTTTTTGTATCCATATCCTAGCGACATATTCTCCTACATACAGATATCCCCTAGTAACAATACATACTTTGCTATTTGTGTGAGAGTCCATGTGTTTTCTGGAGGTGGATAAATAAATATTGTAGTCGTTGTTCTTTTTTTTTTTATATGATCGCAGAGTAAAATAACTGTGGTTTTATTATTGTTTATTATGTCGTGACTCCGTAAACGTAATACAAGCTCACTTCGCATTACATAGCTATACTTTCATCCGATAGATTGGAATATTAAATTACCGTTGTATGTGAGCATGTACATATGAATGTGCAAGAAAATAATTATAGTTTGATGGGAGGCAGTAAAATACTAGATTTATTTATAAGAAAATAAAATGTATACGCTTTTAGGCAAAGGGATATATACGCTTATATGCAGGTTTGGGGAGCAGGCATGCCATTAAAAATTAACTAAGAATAGAAAGAATATTATTATTAAGGAGAAGAGCTATAAGGAGCCATTATTTATTTATGATTTAATGGATGTAACTAAATTTTACAAGAAATAAAATGTGTAGCCAACAGGTAAATGTCGTTAAATGTGTTCAAGGCAATTAAGGTTGAAAAACAAATAAAGTATAGCAAAAAAACGTCTCACTTTAATCTGTAGTTTGAATATGAAAAATGATTTTTTTTTGAATTCAAATGTTGGCAACGATTGAAAAAAAAATAGACAGATTGATTGACAGAGAGACAGACAAGCAGACAAACAGACAAATAAACCATCAACCTAACCTAACAAATAAGAAATAAACTCAAAATTAATTTGATCAGATTTTCAAAACATGTTGATTTCTTACTGCCTGTTCACCTCTTCACCACCTCTTCAATGATGACTGAACTTTCACATTCAATTGTATTATGTATTCATTGTTTGTATGTCAGTGCATTTATGACAACCATAAACAGCAATTTGCACAGAGCAAAAGTCTATGCAAGTTACACACACTCTCTCTCTCTCTCTCTCTACTTACCCTAATATTCATTATTCACCCACACATGCATACAACAACTTGTATCCGAGACACTGGGTACCAAATTGACAATCAAAACAACATTCTGCATCATACGTGAGTGTGTGTGGGATATGTGGGTTCAAGCGAATGAACTTGTGTGCAGTCTTAATATGCCATTTTGCTTCAAGTCCTTAAAACATGCATGCAAGGATATACTTTTGTTTTTGCATATAAATATCCTTTCTTTCTCCCCAAGAATAACATTATCATCATCATCATCTCTAATAGCAACAGCAACAGCCACAGCAACAGCAAGAGCAAAAGCAAGATTGAAAATGCCAAAAAGAGTTAAATTGAAAAATAAAAGAAAAAAAAAACGTTCAAGAAAGATAATACGCCAGAGACAATGTATTCAACATGTTCATATTGTAGTTAAAATAATTAAAACGTTTATGGAAGCAAAAAAGAATTAAAGCGAATTTAGAATGAGAATGGATTTTTAAAATTTACGAGCTGCCCTCATTCAGAACACTTTTACATTCCATAGCAATTCCTCTCTTGAAGGCCAAACAAACAAATTAGAGTTGAATGCAGACACCGATACGATTATACACTCTCATTGATTTGTCTTCTTTAAGTTCAAAAAAAAAAAAAATAAAAAGTATTTTTTTAATTAAAAAGTCTCATCGAAATGTTGTTTATTTTCTGTTGTTAAAGCCTCATTCGAATTTCAAGACTTAATGTTTGTAATGAGAAATATGATGAGTGTTGCTGCTGCCGCATCTAAATGAACAAAGTTTTGTACGATTGTACTCGTACGCTTGCAGGGAAATGAATGTTCATTGTCAACAATTTAAAATTCTAAAAATACAACACTTTACCGGTTAACAAGTGTTAAAGAAAACACAATTAAAAGCATTTTGTATGTTTAAAAATATGTAGATATGAGTATATCGTTGATACTATATACGTACATACATACATACATATGTACATGCAATATATAGAAATGCAGATACAGACACATATCGCTTTTATAAGTACAGACAAACTTCGATATAACGAATCTGAAGGGGATCACAAAATACTTCGTTATAGCTACTTTTTCGTTATAAATATGTATCAGTAAAACCTTGGTATAACGAAATTGGAAGATATACGAAAAAAATTCGTTATAACTATAGTTTTTTATTTAAATTCTATCTACTCGAAACTAAAAGAAATAAAACAGAAAATTAAACATTTAAATTTTTATTTTTTTCATTTTATTAGATTTTAGTAAAATATTGTGTTATTTTAGTTTGTTTACGAATCTTTCGAATACAATCATCAATATTTTTTTCGACGGATGCTAAGCTATTGAATGAACTTAGTGGTGTTGAATCCTGTGCCTCCAGAAACGTTTGCAGTTTTCCGATAATTATTTTTGCTTCTTTAGGTGTTACAATATTTTCGATTTCTTCGGTTTCCTCTTGCTCCTGCTCTCCATTATCATGTAGTTTCGTTACACTAGTAATAATGTCATCATCGGTACGGAACCCAGTAGAAGCAATGTTGTCATCGAAATTCACAAAATCATCAAACTGTTAAATTAAGATGGTTTTTGAGAATAAGCCATTCATCGCTGTCTTGAAGGCAAACATTTTCAGTAATTAAAATATCAGGGCGCTCGACAAAGCCATAGGTGGCAAAACAATTAAAAATTGTTGATTTTTGAACACTTTCCCATGCCTTGTGAGCCGTTCTTATTCCTTGTAAAACATTTATAGAGCTTTTGCGCCCCTCTTCCAGATCGTTAATTAAAATTTTGACCACTTCTTTACTATAAAAATGCTTAAAATTCTTTATTATTCCCAGGTCTAAAGGTTGTAGTTTCGATGTTGCGTTTGGTGGCAAAAATTGCAATTTAATGGATTTAAGTGATGTAACATTTTTATGTGCCGTGCAGTTATCGACAAACAACAAGACTTTACGATTGGCTTTAGTCATATCGTAGTCAAATTTTTTTAAGTAATCCAGCCATATATCGCTTGTTATCCAAGCTTTTTTATTAGAAGTATAGTCAACTGGTAAACTTTTTACGTTTTTAAAACATCTTGGATTAGCCGATTTTCCGATTACAAGTAATTTTCTCTTTTCAGAGCCTGTAATGTTAACAGTAAATAGAATAGATAGTCTTTCTTTACTGTGTTTTCCACCGTGACATTTCTCGGATTTGAACGCCATTGTTCGATCTGGAGCGCATTTATAAAATAATCCAGTTTCGTCTGCATTAAAAATATTGTGCGGTTCATATTCTGCTAACTTGACAACAATTTTTTCCAATCAGCACAATCTTCATCATTTACACTGGCACTTTCCCCACTGACTTTTCGAAATCCGATATCATGTCGTTTTTTAAAATTTTCAAGCCAACCGTTACTAGCTTTAAAATCGTTGTTTCCCAAGAGACCTGCAAACTCTTCTTCTTTAGTTTTTATCGTAAGTCCTCCTAAAGGAATGTTTTGGATTCGGCATTGTTTAAACCATTTAGATACACATTCCTCAACGTCTTAATATTCAGCAGGCCACATTCTTTTGCACTTCAAACTTTTATTGTTACAAATAATCTCTCGATTTTTTAAAATTGGAGAAAGAGTACTTGGCGCTATATTAAATTGTTTAGCAATTTCTTGCTTTGATTTGTCACCACGGTCAACGGCATCAATTATAGAAATCTTTTCACTTATAGAAATTGATTTACGCTTTAATGAACTCATTTCGAAAAGAATCAAAACAAAACTAACCAGTTTTGTGACGTATTACCTATGTGTCCACTATTAAAAAATTTTTGGTAACGGGACTTTGCCTAAAATTTTTATTTTGTTTTAGTATGACTTCGTTATATAAAGGCTTTTAAATCAGTGGTTCGCTATATAGAGGCTTTACAATGCCACTTGCAAATGCATTTAGACTTTGTTGTTTTAGAAACGGGACAAACATTACTCAAAAATTTAATTTTGTTTTATTCTCACTTCGTTATATAGAGGCTTTTGAATGAATACTTCGCTATATAGAGGCTTTGCATAGCCACTTTCAAACACATTTAGACATCGTTTTTTTAACGGATTGTATTTTTTAATTCGTTGTATAAAGGTTTTGGAACGAATTATTCGCTATATAGAGGTTTTATGGCTCAGAATTTTTTCGTTGGCATTTTTGTATGAAAAACTTTGCATAAAGAGGTTTTTTCCTCACATACAGGTCGTTATATGAGCTGCTTTTGCATGAATACATGTCGCTATATTAGAGGCTTCCATAGCATTTCAAACACATTTTAGACATCACGTAATTTTTTAGAACGGTTATTTGTTATAGTTTATCGAAAATAATTCGTTATATAAAGGTATATGGAACGAATTACTGTACACAAAGGGGGAAAACCTCGTGTAACAACACTACGAGAAGATCGAAAAATTAAACAATTTTTACTAAATATGCTAAAGCAGTTCCTAAAGAAGCCAAGAATGAAATCTAAATAGCCGCTAGCCTCTCCACCATAAAAAGAAGAGCCCGAGAATGTGGATTAAGAAGTTATAAAACCACCAAAAAACCATATGTATCAGAAAAGAACAGAAAATTACGTCTTAATTTTGCCAAAACACATTTAAATTGGAAACCACAACAATGGTAAAATGTTCTTTGGTCCGATGAATCTAAATTCAATCTGCGGGGATTAGGTGTTCGACGACCTAAAGGTGAAAAATTCAATCCAAAGTATACTACCCCAACAGTTAAGCACGGTGGTGGAAACATAATGGTGTGGGGATGTTTCTCAGGATATGGTATCGGCCCGTTTTACCGCATTACAGATACTATGACAGCTACTGTCTATCGTGACCTATTAAGTTCTGTAATGCTTCCGTATGCTGAATGGGAAATGCCGTTATCGTGGACCTTCCAACAGGGTAACGATCCCAAGCATACGGCAAGATTGGTAAAAACATGGATACAGGAAAACAACATCAGAGTAATTGAGTGGCCACCCCAGTCTCCCGATCTCAACCCCATTGAGAACATGTGGATGGCTGTAAAACGAAGTATAAGGAACAAAGTCTTCCGAAATGGAGACGAGCTTTATTTGGAACTAGAGGAGCAATGGAAGTCGATAAACATGACTTACGTTGATAAGTTAATTGAATCAATGCCAAAAATATGCTCGGCCGTTATAAAAAATAATGGTTTTGCAACAAAATACTAAATTTCTATATTTTCGTTTTTAAAAGTTGCAAATGTTTTGAACACTTAATTTTTTAACATATTCAGTAAAATGTGTTTATCATTTAAATTATCCAAACAAATTAGGATATTATTTCATAAATTAACTAATTACAATATTAATTAATAAATAAATTAAAAACTTATTTAATCCCATTTTATTTGAAAGAATATTCAAATCAACCTAGAGTAACT
The DNA here is from genome assembly GCA_014635995.1 of Sarcophaga peregrina. NCBI lineage: Eukaryota > Metazoa > Arthropoda > Insecta > Diptera > Sarcophagidae > Sarcophaga > Sarcophaga peregrina. The sequence goes on from CM025791.1 coordinate 911,715, forward strand.
TTGGTTCCGAATGTTTGACACTACTGTACATACATATGAACTTACATGGACTGTGTGTATGTATGGCTGTGTATATATTCAAATAGTATTGATATAACCAAGCAAAAAATTCTATTCGAAAATAGATTTCTGATTAAAAGACGCAAGTGTCATTGGGAAGTAAATAATTTCGGTTTTTAAATTACAAAAAGAAGAAAACAAAAGATCAAGTCAATGAGAATGGGAAATTATGAGAATACATGTTTAAGAGGCTTTACAAATTAAGTTTACGTACGGCTAAATATTCGATTAAAGATAGAGAAGAAGAATAATTTATATCGTATTAATTGTAACATTTCATTCAATAGGGAGAATTTCGATACAGGTTTCGCAATGTGAATCAGAAACAATTCAATTGAATGGAGCAATCTGGAAAGAGGCAGCTTCTTGTGTTATACAAATGGGTCAAGAACCGAATTTCTAATAATTTCGTTACAGAATAAAGTATTCCGAGCTTATATTCCAAGCAGGAGTATATGTCATGGAAATATGTAACCAATTCAATTTTGATAGAATGCACAAAGGAGAGAATAAAGCAATATTAACTGACAGTCGGGCAGGCAGTCATCCATACTTAAAGCTTTTCAAAGTACATTCTAGAAGACTGTGTTGGGAAGAGGACACTAGGTAAAGAAAATTGGATTACTCTGCGCAGATTGGACTACTCTGAATAGATTTTCTTAAAGAGAGGCATGCAAATTCCAATATGACGAGATTTGAGTCCTGCGTCAGACAATTCAGGATTCTATAGCGAGGAGAATGAATCACTAAAATACATCCTTGGAACTTGTGAGGCATTCTAGAGTGTTCTTTATCACTGCACCCAATGCAATAGGCAGATAAATTTCCACAATTTAGGGTACCCGCTACAATTAAAAAAATAAATACGAATATGGAAATGGAAACAAACAAAAGCAAAACCAAATGTAATGTTATTAACAAATTAATTTATAAAAAATTTTCTGTCCTAAGGGGATAGAAAATTTACTGAAGCTAATCAATTTAATTATTTAGTTCCTTAGCCGGAAATAAAAATGTTTATTGGTTCTACTTTTATATGTAGTGTGTACGTACACTTTGTGACTGTGTATGTATGCATGTAGGCATGTTAATATTTATAATGCACCATAAATTCAAATTCAAATACATGCACATGCACTAACGTATGTATGTATGTATGTACATTCATTATATGTAATGTATTCGTATGTGTATGTGTAGATGTGTAAGTGTTTTTATAAACATGTTCTTGCGACATCTTTTAGATCCCGTTTTAAATGCTGCTTTGCAACAGTTTAGCCTATTCAAGCGCAAAGTGATTGTAGCATTGTTCGCTTATTTGGTTGGTATATGTACGTACATACATACATATGCATATGTATGTATGTATGTACGTTTGGATGGTAATGTTATGTGTATGTGTTCGTATGTATATTTCACATTATATATACAGAATTTGTAATGTTTTAGAAAAAAAAAGAAAAATATATACGAGAAAAAAAAAACCAAAAAACCTAACGAAACTACACAGACATTTGCAATTATTATTAGCCAATATACTCATACATATACACACACATGTATATGTATCTACTACATACATATGTCTGTATACAATATTAACATGAGCACTGAGAATACACAATTACATGCATTAGTAGTATGTAAATGAGTACGAGTATGCATGCAAGTGAACGAATGAACGAACGAACGAATGAGTGTCGATAATATCAACTTCATTGACTGCAGTCTGTGTCGCACTAAATTTTATCACCTAAACGTCGATACTTATTAATAATGTGTTTCCTTAGCTTCGCATTGTGTTGTTGAACGCTTTCAATTCCGGTTTTTTTTTTTATTTCCTTTGAGTTTTTATTATTTTTTTTTTTTAGTTTCGTTCCAGAATTTTAACGTCGTTTGTTAGTTTTTCTCTTGATACGAACATCATCGGCATCACTATTAATGTCATCTCAGTAAGTATTGAGTATTTTCAAGTTTTTTTTTCGCCCCGTATAATGGGTGATTATTCTAAATAATGCATTCATTCGATTGCCAGTGTGCCTGTAAAGTCAAGCATTGGAAATGCCATAGATTTGTTTGCTACTGCTTAGAGTTTTGTTAGTAACACCAGCCAAAAGCCATACGCAGAGTGTCAGTGTCAGAGTTAGAGTGTTAAGAGCACATAATAAAACGTTGCATGAAGATGGCTCTAGTCAATCCGATGTTGTTCTCATTTTGTTTTTGCCTCTAACAACATTCCCCAGTGAATCGTACAGAATTTTAATGTGGCTACTAGTCATCGTCTCTTTCTGTTGGTATTCTGCTGCAAGTTTAGCCTTTGTTGGTCCTGATTATGTGGATGATGATGATGATAATAATTTTTTCTCTGTGTATACACTTGTATGTATACAAATGTGTAATGGTGGTGTGATAGTATGTAGTTTTTATTCAGCATACTTAATGAGTAAACGCTCTAATGGGTATCTATAGGATACGTGTTAATTTACATTGAAAAGCTATTGGCTTTATCAACGTATTTACTAATGATAAACTAAAGTGCTCCGTAATAGTCAAGAACACAAGCATGAGTACACACCTACACTCTGCAGTTTGAGTGTAATCGTTGCTTTATGATGGCTCATTAGCATTTTTTTTTGTTAATACAATTGTAAGAATATTAGGCGTAATTTTGTTTTTTTCATTTCTAGAGGTTTTAGTTGCCTTTCAATCTGGTTTGTACTAACTTAGCTTATAAATAAAAAAAAAAAACAAAACAAGCAATTTAAACAATCATGATTTAAATGCGAGAATAAATGCATCTGTTAGTGCCGTTTATAAACGATGTTACCCAACTAGACAAACAGTCTAGTAAGTTTATCACCTGTCCTTGCATGGAAACACTTGCCCTGTGAACAGTGATGAGGAACCTAATGTTCGTTGTTGATATTATAACAACAGAGAGTAGAAGGTTTATATGTAGAAATCAACTATTTTAATCACTTTAGTAGACACTAGAGGTGTGCACAAGACATTCTGCTAGCTTACCCTTCATCGAATGCAATACTGTAGTGTACTCATTTCTGTTGCTCTTGATTTTACGAGTGCACTGAAATGTGTATTTCCCATTTATTCAATGTATACAACAGTACTCGTTTGTCTGTGAAGTAACGGAACTATGCTTTGTGTTGTAAGAGCATATTTAACTACTGAAGCTACATTTCAGTATTGCCATATGAATATCAGTAGTGTTAAAAAAGTAGTAGTGGAAAAAAAAAGGTTTTTCCCCAGCAGCGTTGCCAGAATGATGATTTTATCATATTTTTAATGATTTTTCAACCCAAATATGATATGATGATTTGATTTTTTACTTAAATTATGATTTTTATATTTGAAGTGAATACAATTTTCGTTGTAATTGTACTACATAGTGAAGTTAAGTCTTGTATCAGCTTATTTTTGGTTGCTTTTATTTACTTTACAATTGTTGCCCTGTAACAAACACATGCATGCATGTGCATAAAAATGCATCATTGTTTTGGAAATAAAGACCTTAAAGAGCATCTCTGTCTATTTGTTATATTCGTGGGAAGTACAAATTAAAAATATGAAACCCTGTGTTGGTAGTAGAGGTCACAGAATAAATTTTAAATTTTAAATAAAATTTTGTACATATTAAAAAATGATGATTTTTTCCATAAAATATGATTTTTTTATCTGCATATGATGATTTTCTTCTCAAAGCTTCTGGCAACGCTGTTCCCCAGCAATAAAAAGTTTAAAAAAGTTACTGGCAATGCTGGCGTCAACGAAGATGTTCGGTTGCCGAGAGCAGAAAAGAAATGTATGTTGTGACTCTATGAAGAGTACAATTTTTTTGTTGTGCTCTTCGCACAATGTTATATTGTTGGACAATGGTTTACGAGTGCAGTTGTTTTTTTGTACTCTATTTTTTTTATTATTTATATTTGCAGCATTAATTGTAGCATTTCAATTTAAAATTATCTAAAATTGCAAACTGCTAACGATTCTCAGACTGGCATATATGTAAGTATGTATGTATGTATATGTCCTTGTACATTCGTATTGATATTGTTTAAGATTTTGTTTAAATTTAAATATTTTATTATTCATTAACAACCACGTTATTTAAAGTTTAAGTATAACAATAGTGTACTATCTTGATGATTTTGGGAAATAATCTGTTTGTTAGCATGCCACAAAACACAATAAAAGAAAACATGTTACGAAGTATGTACATGCGACTACAAAACCAAGTGAAAGTCAACATTTGATATCATTTATAAATTAAATACACCATTTCGAATATTAGATTGCTTTACTTACTACTACATTTACATCGTATACATACATACATACAAATATATTTGTTAGGTGTATTCAAATAGTACACCAACACCAATACAAGCTCAACTAATACAATTATAATTGTAGTTACATTTACATGCTTACATTGATTAGTAATTGTTAGATGGGTTTTACAATCATGAAAATTTAAGGATGAATTATTTGGTCAACAATTAAAAGCATTCTTTAAGTTTGCAATTAGTTGTGAAACGTATGTGAAGTGCGAATTGATTCCCTTCTCTCTTAAATAATTGAAATTGTATCCTCACCTAGTTATACATATTGTACATATAACATACATATATACATACATATACATAATCGATCATTAGAACCCATCCGTCAGGATTATTGCCCTAGTTTCTCACACCACTTATGTTGCGTGTGTTAATTTTAAACATGCGTATAAGTTTTGAGAAACATTTCATGGCAATTTTATTTACTCTCAGAGTTTTTGCCAGAAATCTGCTGAGAGGAAATCGCCGAAAAAATACTTTTTGTATTTTGTTTTGATGTCTGGCCTGGGATTCGAACCCTGGCTTTTAGGTCTAATAAGCCAACACACTACCTACTAGTCCACGGCGACTTCATATATAATAAATTTAAAAATATCTATTAACGCTTATAAAAGGATTCTGGATCCTTTATCGTAACTCTACCGCTTTAATTGTCCAATAATTTCTTGAAATTTGAGCTTTGCAACTGTGGAATGTGGCTACTAAGAAAAAAAAAAAAACATAAAGTATATTTACTTGCTTCATTGGTCATTATATCATTTTAGCTAGGCAAACAACCCATGTTCTTGTTTGTGTTGAAATTATCCATGTGTAGGGAGCTCGACTCCGAACGACGCCTATTTTAAAATTTAAAATACTTTGATTTTTTCATAATTTATTTTGTTCAAGGCTGTGCCCAGACGTCTCTTAGATTTTATTTCAAGCAATTAACTATACTCATGATATAACAACTATCGCAAATTACATCCATAACTTAAAAACTACCCATGCTATGGAGTCTAGGTATTTAAAATTTCTATTTGTTAAATTTGAAGTCGCATAGTCTAGTAGGTAGTGTGTTGGGTTCGAGCGCCCTAGGCCAGACATCAAAACCAAATACAAAGTGTATTCCTTGGACGATTTCTTCTCAGCAGAGTTTTGGCATAAACCTGCCATGAAAAGTTTCTCAAAGTCGACTGTAGGTCCCGCAGAAAATCAAAATTTGCTGACGATACATCAATCGTATGACGGGGTATTTTTACTTCGGACATAATTATTACAATTGAGTCATTCCATACACTTTACAAAATATAAAAAAAACTATTTATTAATACCAAGAATAGAACACCCATCAGTCTTCGTACCTCAAAGAAACATCACGTTTTGAAATTTCAAATATCGCAAAATAATGTTAAAAAAAATTATTTTTAAGCTTCCAAAAAGTGTATTCAAGATGATTGCTTCATGATATGCCTATAATGGAGCATGTAAAAGAATATTTGTTTTTCTTTGTCTAGTATAGGATAACTTAAACTTTAAAAATTAATTTAATAAAACTAAGTTGTATTTGTAAAAAAATAAAGAAATTAGAGGCAATCAATTGGATTGGATCTAAATAGTTGACAACAATTGTACGATACATACATACATACGTACATACATATGAATGTATATTCAATGTGGTGGTGTGTCAATTTTGTATGTTTGAATTTAAATGTTATTGGCTTGTAATTGTGTGTCATGTCTGTCTTCCTGTCTCTTTGTCTATCTGTAGGTTATTAGTTAAATTCGTATTTGTGGCTCTTGTTTTACTGGGTAACCTGTTTGGTCATGTTCGCTTGGGCACACACACATTAGATAAGTGTGTAATTGTATTTGAATTTTGTTATTACTAGTTCTAATAATCATGTTAAACAAATGTTTATAAAATATGCGGTAAACATTATTTAAACGGAATACAGATCTTATTCACATACATTCACAATAACATTCGGACAGGAATATGCTACTTATGTGACAGGAGAAAAATTAAATAAAAAAAAAAATAAAAATCTATACGAGTATGAATCAGAGATCAGCAATGAGTATTGAAAAAGATAAGAAGAATCGAATCGTACTCATTTCTTCATTTCTTCTACTTCATTCACACTTATTTTATTATCATGGAACCTCTATTCCTATTCAAAGCTTTGAAATAATCATCGTATTACTACTTAAAATTGAATTCGACTCTCCTTAACATATGCATACACAAGAATCATAAAATAAGTATGATTCGCGTACGAACACTAAAATACTCACAAGAAGGTTGGGTGTTTGTTTATGAGTAGCGAAAAAGCGATTGATTGTTGATCTCTGGTATGAATCTACATATTTCCAGCACTTTATGTTGCACGGATTATACGAAACTTTATATGTTACTGACATCTTTGCCTGTATAAAACTTGGATAAATTGAAAGTACTCAAATTTTGATCATGACAGTTTCTCACATACTTGTTATCGGCATTTATTTGTAAATTTTTATTTTTGAACTTTTACTTATGCACTTACACATACATTAATACATACATACATATGTATGTACACTCTAATAGGAAATTTGAATCTCATAAACAATAAAACAGACAAGGCTTCCATGCTGTACACATAATTGTACTGAATATTTTCCCTGATTTTCTTTCTTTCTTTTTTTTTTTTGTTTTTAATTTGATTTTTTGTGAAAATGGAAACAATTACTGAATTTAGAGGAGTGGGTGGGTGGATTTTAAATTTGTCGTATGATTTTAGTCTGTAGTCTGTAGTATGTGGTTTATTTTAGCAAACCATTCGAATATTGTTTTAATGAGAGCAACATATGTATGTATGCACATACTATATGTACATATATGTGTAGAATACAATGGGGCCTTTTATAAAAATACCCATTTGCCATCAGGTATATTTTCATCTGTTCACAGGTGAACATACTCGTCGATGCAGTTATACATGTATTGTGTGTAAGTATACGCATGTACATTCGCATGTAGTGAAGCATATAATTGCTTGTGAACTGTCGAAATAATTTGCAATTTAATGTTGCAACTAATGGCAATAGGACTTTAGGCGGTATTACCTTTTCCCCAATGTTTTTCATCATTTGTTTATACTGTTGCTGTTGCCAATATGATTGTCATTGCTTTTGCAGTTGCTATTGCTGTTCAAGGTCTTAAGTGTTCTTACCAATTAAGCCATTTGAGTGTGTTCGGCAAACATTATAATTTTTATTTTTTGTAGCTTATTTTTGTGAATACCAGTAATTAAAATACAATAACGTACGTACATTTTATTAATAATGCTTATTATTATTTTTGTTCAACACCAAAAATTGTTAAGCCTTAAATATCTTAAAACTTTCAAATAAAAATCTTAAATTTTTAATCTAAAGTACTAGTGCATAAATATGTAAATATAATAAAAATCTTAATATATATATGTACATATCGCTCCTTTATTGCAACATAATCATATCTCAAAAAAACTCGAACTTGGCAAAATGCGATTAAAGTTTTCAAGACATAAGTCCTATGATTTAATTGCCGCTAACATTTTTTGCTGTAACTTCGGTTCAGCTTGGGATATAAAACTGATTTTTTTCAACATGTACAGAAGGTCTAAAAGAGCAATTTTGCTTAAGTAACTACAAATTTTTAATTTTTTGAGATATGACTATGTTGCAATAAAGGAGCGATATGTTTACCATATAACTTAATTTTGTTTTTTAACAATTCACATACATATGTGCATAAGTATTGTATTACAATTGCAAACATTTATTTCATTTCATTTCATTTTCTTCAATTTCGATTCATTTGTCTTGACTAAGATGAGAAACAGGTGCTGTTTTAAACAGCAAATGTGCTTAATTCACTGTAAGTGCATTAAATACACTGATAAAAAATTCAACTCCATTTTGTACATATAAATCCATACACCCAAACATATTCATAATTCATGCTAAATATGGACACTTGAATTATATTTTCCCATACATCTTGTAAATTACATCAGGTCCTTTAATAAATTGTTTCCCATCTACTTACACATATACATCCAGTATATGTATAATGTATGTAAATGTGTTTGTATGTGATCATACGTTATCAATTACACACTATTTTTTTTTTTTTTTTTTTTTTTAACATGGGGCTGAGCTTCAGGCTACCATGGGGGTCAGTAGGTGGCGGATAACTGAACGACCTATCCTAAGTAGGTTAGCTGCGAATAACCAATAAGCAGTCCCCGACCAAGAGCGGCAGTGGCGGAGGCGTACTACAAAAAGGTACATATGTCCGATGACGCTATCTGTGACATGGCGAACTGATGCCGCCATTAACTAAGCATCATCCCACAGAGGGTTCCCTCGAGAGATGGGAAAATAGGAGATTAACGCCTCCGTAGTTCCCTCAGTTTCAACGAAGTGGCGAATACGGCGTCCTTGATTGGGGCATTAGAACTGAGCCCGGTAAGGTTCTAATTATGGTATACCGGAAGATGTATGTGAATTGGCGATTTAGGCTGACAATAACAGTATTCCGGCACTTTAGTAGGCGGTGTGAAAGCTGGCTGAAATGGCTGTCGGGCTAATGCTGTTATTGCCTCCGCCCCGTTAAAATTATGGCAAATCTGTCGGTACGTTCCTGATTTATCACCGTTAAGTTGGTGTTGTAGGACCAGATGTTAATCCCTGGTTTACGTCGACCTGGCTCTGAACACGTATTCCCATGAGGTTACGTGTCAACCCTCGCGTGGCCTCCCTGCTTATGCATAGATAACCACGGGGTCTTCTGTGACGACTACAACGATGGATTAGGATAGCGGCCGAGAGTTGGGGCCCAAATAAAACAAAATGATTAATAACAGAAACAAATCTAATAATAAAACGAATGATATGAATACTCTGGAGCTGAACGCTTTCGGGCAGAGCTCAAGAATTCTGAGATCTCCAGTGCGAAATCGGGAAACGAACCCATTCGGTCAGAGTACGAGAACTCCGAGATCCCCAGTGAATGGAGAATCTTCAGGATTGGTGGGATCGGAGCTGGAACCAACGCGAAGCAACCCGTCGGCTAGCGGGGTTTTTGGTCAACTCGGGGACCAAATTAGAAGTTTAATCGAAATGATGGAGGATGGAAAAAGAAGATCAATCCACCAACCGATGAGGGATGCGATCGACTCCATTAAGACCCTATACGACCTGTACGCAGGCGAGTTAAGGGGGCAGACAACCAGCGAGAAGAGTTGCAGCAGTTCTGCTACACAAACTTCGCCTTGGATGAGGAACAATGAGGGGAAGAGGAGACAAGAGGAGGCTGTTGAGATTCCCCAAGCAAAGAGGAGAACTCCAAATCCTGCGCCAAAAGTCCAGCCGCGGGGAAATACTGCGACGACTTTGGATAGGCAGGTTAACGCGGAGAAGACAACTGGAGAATCAGAGTGGCAAAAAGTCACTAAGAAGAAAAGGAAGGGCAAGAAACCTAAGGAGAGGAAAACGAAGCCCGACGCAATCATGATAGCAGCGAAGGATGACACATCGTATGCTGACATTTTAAGGAGGGTTAAAACGGACCCTAAACTCTGTAAATTAGGTGAAAACGTGACGAAAATCCGGAGGACCGTCAAAGGCGAGCTATTACTTCAGCTCGGCAAAAACGGTGAGCGAACGGATGACTTTAGAGGGGCCATTGGAGAGCTCCTAGGTGAATGCGCGTCTGTCCGCACTCTAAAGGAGAGGAGGACGGTTGAGATAAAGGATATCGATGAAATAACGGAGAAGGAGGACGTATATAACGCGATTATGAACGTTCCAGGTATTGAGGGCTTCGGTAAGACCGACATAGTTGGCCTCAGGAAGGCGTATGGTGGGACGCAAACTGCCGTAGTAAGCCTTAACGCAGACGCTGCAACGATTCTCCTAAAGGAAGGAAGAATTAGGATCGGCTGGGTCATATGCAGAATTCGCGAGAGGAACATTCCGACGAAATGCTTCCGGTGCTTGCAGTTCGGACATATGGCCCGTCAGTGCACAAGTAAGATTGACCGCTCGCGAACTTGCCGTAGGTGCGGACAGGAGGGGCATATTGCGAAAAATTGCAAGGGCGAACCTCTTTGCATGTTCTGCAAAGTGGGCGACCCGAAATCTGCCAACCATATCGCGGGGAGCGGAAAGTGCCCACAATTTTTGAGCGCACTTAGATCACGTTCTAGGAGATGAGGTTAATACAAATTAATCTCAACCACTGTGAAGCAGCCCAGGACCTATTGGTCCAGAGGGTAAAGGAGGAGAAAATTGATGTCGCCATCATAAGCGAACCTTATAGGGTACCGAAAAATAGTACTTGGATCACGGACGGATCTAGTACTGCGGCTATATGGATCTGTGGTTCATTACCCTTCCAGCAAACCTATGCGTCGGACATTGGTTTCGTTATGGCCAGGATAAAGGGAGTTTTCGTCTATAGCTGTTACGCCCCCCCGAGATGGTCAATGGAGGAGTTCCAACATATGCTGGACAGGATGGCGTCTCACGTGCGCCTGAATACTCCCGTCATTATTGCAGGAGATTTCAATGCTTGGGCGACCGAATGGGGTAGTAGATATACTAACACCAGGGGTCGCTGCCTCTTGGAAACGGTCGCTTCCCTTCCTGTGGCGCTGATGAATGATGGAAGAGGAAGCACATTTAGGAGAGCTGGATCGAGCTCGATGATAGATTTATCGTTTGTGAGCAATAGTCTTGTTTCGCGGACCGCGTGGAAACTAACTGAGGACTTCACGAATAGTGACCATCAGGCAATCGTGATGACGGTTACTGGGCGCAACACGAGAGGAGATGGATTGGCGAAATTTACGGGACCTAAATGGAAGGACACCCACTTTGACGAGGAGACGTATAGATTGCTGTTGTCGTCTTTTCATTCGACTGGCAGCACGGCCGAGGAATTAGTGGGCGATATATGCGAAATGCTCAACACTGCATGTGATGCTGCAATGCCTAGGAGGACTGTGTGTAGGGGACGCTCCCCCTGCTACTGGTGGAATGACGAAATTCGGAATCTGCGGTCGGCATGCTTTAGGGCGAGAAGAAGGGCCCAGCGTACTAGAGGAAGAGCGACAGGGGAAGCCGAACGGGCTTCGTATGAGGATCTTAGGCATCAACTTAGAAGAGCCATTAAAAGGAGCAAGAAACTATCCTTTCAGCGGATATGCCAAGAAGCTGACATAAATCCTTTTGGGACGGCTTATAGAGTCGTCTGCAAGAGAATCGGCGCTCAGCAACAGCCTAAACTAGGCTGTCCAGTTTTGCTACGGGGAATCATTAGTACATTATTCCCACGAGGCCAGCCCTACACTTTTATAAGCAGGGATACGGATTCCGATCATACAATCCCTGAGGTAACAAGAGAGGAGGTACTCGCAGCATGCAATGGAATAGGAGATAGGAAAACACCGGGGCCAGATGGAATCCCGAATAGGGCACTTAAGGCGGCTATCCGGTTCAGACCCGAAATGTTCGCCAAGGTGTTCCACAAGTGCTTCGTCGAGGGTGTTTTTCCACGTAGATGGAAGAAGCAGAAATTGGTTCTCATTCCAAAACCTGGTAAACCACCAGGGGAACCATCGTCATATCGGCCCATCTGTCTACTTGACACAATGGGAAAAATACTGGAGAGGATAATATACAACCGGCTACTGACGCGTGCCGAGGCAGGAGGAGCTCTCTCGGACCTGCAATACGGATTTAGGAAAGGACGGTCCACTGTTGACGCGATCAGGAGGGTAGTCGACATTGCAAGAGATGCAATAGAGGGCGAAAGATGGAGATTTGGCACCAAGGAATACTGCGCGGTTGTCACACTTGACGTTAAAAACGCGTTCAACTCAGCGAATTGGGGGCGGATTATGAGAGCCCTCTTTAACATACGCCACCATACTTAATGGAGATTCTTAACAATTACTTTCAGGACAGCAAGGTAATATACTGAACGGATAAAGGAGAGCAGGAATACGTAGTGACGGCGGGTGTCCCGCAGGGCTCTGTACTTGGCCCACTACTATGGAACATAATGTATGATGGAGTACTTCGACTGCGATTGCCAAACGGGACTACAATTGTAGGCTTTGCAGATGACATTGCCATAGTCTCGGTAGCTAAGACGGTACAGGATATAGAGGAGAAAACTAACACAGCAATTCGAAATGTTGGTGCATGGCTGGATGAGGCAGGTTTGACACTTGCTGCACATAAAACGGAAGCCGTTTTGATAAGCGGCCGGAAGATAGTGGAGAAGATGAAAGTGACCGTTGGAGGCACAGAAATCGAATCAAAGAGGGCAATAAAATACCTGGGAGTGATTATTGACGACAGGTTGAACTTCAAGGAGCACGTAAAATACATCGGCGAAAAGGCATCTGTAACGCAGGGAGCACTGGCGAGGATGATGCCAAATATTGGAGGACCAGGTCCATTCAAGAGGAGGATAATTTCAGCGGTAGTTACGTCGATAATGCTATATGCTTGCCCCATATGGTCGGAGGCACTCTCCGTGGGGTCGACAAGGAGAATACTGTCCTCGGTGTATCGTCTAAGCGCGATTAGACGGATAAGTGGCTTCAGGACAGTGTCTGATGAAGCGGTATTGGTATTGGCAAAGACAATACCAATAGACATATTGGCGGATGAGATGAGGCGCATATACTTCCGTCGTCTTGAGAGTCCAGGACGGACAGCGGCTATAAAAGCGGAGGAAAGAATGACTTCCATGCACAAATGGCAGTCACGATGGGAGAGCAGCTTAAAGGGAAGATGGACATTTCAGCTTGTCCCTTCTATAACCCCTTGGATGGAGAATAATCATTGCGAGCTGAATTATTACGTGACCCAGTTCCTAACTGGTCATGGATGTTTTAGGAAGTACCTGCACAGATTTGGACATGATACTTCCCCTATATGCCCAAACTGTGTAGACGAAGAGGAAGATGCGGAGCATGTTCTAACATGCTGCCCCAGGTTTAGATGGCCCGGAGAAACTAGATTAGGACCAAACCGGCTCATGGAGGAGCTGTTGAATTCTAGGACGCTATGGAGCCAATACAGCCAGAAAATGGCCGAAGTAATGATAGTACTCCGAAGATTGGAGGAACGAAGACGAAATTTGAGATGATGTGATAAAGCTTTCGAGCTAACCAGCCCCCCGCGAAGTAATACCTTACGGCAGTCCCGCGGGGGGAGAGTGGTTGATGTGTGTGTAGGGGGTGGGTTTTAGTACGTAGGCACCAAGGATGGTGAATCGTGCATGCTTTTGTTGGAACAAAAGTATCTTCAGAAGATTTACCACCTCCGGCTCAAGACAAAAAAAAAAAAAAAAAAAAAAAACACACTATTTTTACACAACATACATATGTATGTATGTATGTATGTATGTATGAGTATACATACAAACATTTACACATGTTATAATCATCACATATGCTGTAGTATGATATATTTTTCTGTTTTCTTTTTTTTTTCATTTATGCTTCACAACAAGTGCCAAGATAATTTGCCAGGTCAATGGTAATTTTGTTCTTTAAATTAATTCAAAAAAAAAAATTCGAAACATTGAAAGCATTCATATAAATCTAGAAGGCAATTCATAAACTTCAATTGTTACTGTGTGAGTTTGAAAAGTTGGTTTTCGATTTAAATTCGAAAGATCTTTTAAAGTTCCACAAGCAATTGTTTACAGTAACCACGTGTTGTGTTTAATTTTTTAATTCTAGTCGCTGTTGATATAATTACGATTTTTATCGTTAAACAATGGAAACAGCAGCAGCTGAGATAAATTTAATTTTTTTTTTTTGTGTTTTCATTCTCTACCTATTGTGTGTTCTTTTTTTCTTATTGGAAACCGGCTCAATAGTTCATTCCTTCAAAAAGTTCATTAATTTCGGAAAGTTTATAAAATGTAATGTGGATGGCAAAGTTAAAATTGTTTGTTGTTTTGTTGTTGTCATCAGAGTGTATTGGAAAATGCAGGAAACAAAAACTGGTCTGTACACATTTCTGTACACACACACACACATATACGTTCAAGATTCCTTTCTACTTCGTTTTTGTATCCGACGAATCATTTGATTTTTTCTACACACCCAAAGCATTTGCCGATACACAAAAATAACAACAACGTGGCAGTGATAAAATCAACTCATACACACACACATACACACACGTTCGTTAATAATTTTCGTGCTTATTTGTGTTCCTTTCAAATCCGTTCCTCTACAAAACGTTCTAAGCTTTAAGAATTTAGTGGTTAAGTATTGTCGAGAATGAGGATTTTAGGACCAGAGAAGAGTTTGGAAAATATGAGCGGGGTAAGCTAAAATGACTACGTTAAAGATTTTTATTTTATAAGCTGCTAGAATATTGCGTCCCTTTAATTATATTTGAATAGAAACTTAAATGTTGCCAGCAGTAGGGTACTAATGGTACAACTTTTCATTGACCTCCATTATTTTTTGTGTCCTTTTGAATTTCATTTTGGCGTTTTAAGATCAATAACGTTCAGTCGTGGCTTTAATTAAGTTTTATGGCAACATTAAAAATAATGTACCAACATTTTCAGTTTTTCATTGTTTGGCAAAAAACCGCAAAGTAATATAATACGAGTGCAAATAAAAAAAAGAAGAACAAAAAACAAAAAGAAATGAAATGAAGAAATGAAAAAGCTTCACTTTTTTTTATCGCTTTATTGAAAGTTAGATTAACAAATTTTACTCTTAATATACATACAAGAAGTATATAAAGGGAAGAATGAAACACAGTTACGAGTATAAATGAAGAAATAAACTTTTAATAAAGAAAGTTCAAACAATTATTCGAACCCTGTAAAGTGATTCAACTATGGTCAACAATGGCGGTGATAATATTCATTCTCTTTGCGCCGATATTGAAGGCTTTCAAAAATGATTCATTATTTGTAAATCCATTGGAATAATCGTTTATTACAAGCTTCAATTGAGGCATATTATTAAAATAAATTATTCATCACAGTGGCACATCCGAACGATAAGATGAGTGAATGAATAGGGGTCGACAAGTGTCAATTTACAGCAGATTATGCCTCGCGTATACATGGCTCCCATTGTAATCTTTTTCGACTCTTGTTTAAACTGTGCTTAATCAAGTAATTACAAAATCGTTTGAAAAATTTCGTTTTAATGCAAAATCTTGCCTTTTTGATGCCAATGCACATGAAATTATTCGCTTTACAGATTCCTACATATTCGGTCTCATGGTTATTGCAATAAAAACTTTCTTTCCTTACTTTTCTGATTGATTTTGGTGCATACGTATATAATTAGTCATTACAACCCTTCAGTCAGGATTACAACATAGCTTCTCAGATTTTAGAGAAACTTTTTCATGGCAACTTTATTTGCTCTCAGAGTTGTTGCCACAAATCTGCGGAGAGGAAGTCTCCGAAGAAATAATTTTTAATTTGTCGGTTGGTTGGGATATGAACCGTGGCCTCCCATCTAATAAGCCAATACACTACCTATTAGACAATACAGAGCATACAGAAGAAAACAATAAATTAATTGAATTGTTGGCTGTTCAAGTCAACTATCTTTAGAAAATTTAAAAAAATTCTTCCAAGTTTGCCCGTTTACAAATAACTATACAATATAACGTTGCGGCAGTTTCTAGTCATTACCTAAAAAAAGAACAAAAAAAAGAACTCTTAATGGTATTATCACAATTATCATTGTTATTGTCATTATCATTTCGAATGCCAGCATTGTCATTGATATAAAGAATAATTGACATAAGAATACATGAATACAAATACAAACAACAATAACAATAACAACGAATGAAATTAACAGTTTTTAACAGTTCATCTCAGTTTATTGCTGTCATTGAATTAAGAATAAAAAGGGAAAGAGAGAGACAGAGACAGAGAGAGAGAGGGAAATAGTGGCTGGGGTTTAAATATTACACTTTCAAATGATTTTTTTCTAACGTATGTACAGACATACATACATACATACATAAGTGCCTTGAGACAAGGGTGACAAAAAAAAAAAAACAAAAATATTTTTACAAATAAAATTATCAATACGACAATACAATCAATCATGCATTTTAATGAGAACTACTGAAGATTGTTGCTTAGATGTATTGATTCCCTGTTCTCATTTATAATAAAAGACCAACCACATCCACTTGAGTATCCTTCAATATTTCTGTCGCTATTGGTTTTCTCTTCAACTCACTGTGTGAGAACTGTAGCACGAAAAGTGTTAATGGCACTCAACAGTTGTATCAGCCCGCAGAGAGATGACTGCCAATCTATTTATTTCCACTTGTCACCATCACTATCCGCATCATCGTATCCTTCAATGTGGCGACTTGCGCTTGCTTTGCTCCATTCCACTAACAAAATAAAAAGGCCACAAGCATAAGAAAAGAAAAGAAAAAAAAAGGAGAAAGTAATCGAATCGACCATGAGAAATTACTTATGGTCGTCTTACAAGAACAATAACCATAACGGGATAATGGGTTTGGGATGTCCCTTAAAAAAAAAAAAAAAGAAAAAGAAAAAACAAAAGCACTCTTTGGCAGACTGTCTTACTGTGTAGTTGTAGTTCGATGGCTGGAAACATTGAACACTTTTGGCAATCACAATGCTCAAAATGTTTGTTGGTGGTGTTGCAATATGCCCAGGCAAACTGCGAAGCGAAGAGGACACAACACTGAATTCATTATTTCACCATTGACACTTGTGTTTAACCTATTTATGCTGATTTTACGACAATCCATAAATAAGCGACAAGCATTTGGGATTTGCTCATGAATGCGGAAATATATGGATGTATGGATGTATGTATGTATGTATTCATTTATATCTATGTAACATATACATACATATTTTTATATTGTATTAAATGTACCTTCTTCATTCCTCCATGGTTGGCATGGCATGTATATTTTTAACACGATTTTATTTTGTTTTTATTTTTTATTTTTCTTTACTTTTTATTTATAAAATTTAATTTTTTCCCCTTAATTTTACATGCAACACACATACACAACATTTAGTGTGGTTTTGTTCTGTTATTGAGCTCTCATACAGAGTAACTGATTGACTGACTGACGAACTGTCGCCACTCGCACGGATGTATAAACCGAATGCTTGTTTTTCATTTCAGCTGCTGTTGTTTCGATGATTTTCTGCTTGTGCTTGTGTTGTCGACAATGTGTTGTCGACAATGAAACCAATTCCTGTAATGAAAATGATAATGTTGAAAATGGTACTCACTTGTCCGCTGAAAATATTTTCAAATTTCAAAATTACAGCACAGCCTGGCGATATCGGTTGTTAAATATGTTTTAATTGCATATCTCGCTCATTTGGTATGTGATATAAATTCTGAATGAACCGAACTCGCCGTAGTCTAGTTGGTAGTGTGTTGCCTGGGTTTGAGCCCCCCAGGCCAGGCATCAAATCCAAATACAAAAAATATTTCTTCGACGATTTCCTCTCAGCAGATTTCTGGCAAAAACTCTGTGTGTAAATAAAATTGCCATCAAAAGTTTCTCAAAACAATCTGTTGTTCGGAGTCAACTTTAAACTGTAGGTCCTGCCACTTACATATGTATCCATAAAATTAACACACGCAACATAAGTGGTGTGAGAAACTAGGTCAATTATACTGAAAGAAGGGTTATAATGACAAATTATGTATGTATAAATTTTGAGAAAAAAAAAAGGAAAAAGAATCTTTAAAGGATCTACTGTTTTTAATTTTCGAATTTCTTTTTCTTCTGCAACAGCATGAATATTCAGATTTTTTTTATTTTCACTTGCTGTCGTTTATAGTTCATTGTTCAACACAAGTGTAGTACAGGTGTTGATATAGTCAGCCAAAAACCATTAAAATTTTGGTTTTTTTTGTTGAGAAATAAAATGTAATGAAATAAAACAAAATACTTTACTTTTCATTTTGTAACAGCATTTTTTATGAATATATGGAATTGGGCTGTCTCGTTGTTGACCGCATAAATTCCAGCAAATGCAACAACAGTTACTTGCATTTATATTTTTGTAGAAAATATTTTATTTTTTATAATTTGTGGTGGTGTATTGCATATTGGATAAATGCAGTGCAATACGTATCAGAGATCAGCAATGAGTATTTAAAACCATGAGTAGAATCGAATCATACTAATAGTTTCTAATACTTATATGCATTCATACTTATTTTGAATATCATGGAACATCTACTCATATTCAAACTCTGAAGTACTCATCATATTTACACTTAACAACACGTATGATGTTGTTGATGTTGATTCTCCATAACTCAACATTTACAAAAATCATAAAATAAGTACGATTCGCGTACGAACACTAAAATACTCACTAGAAGGTTGTGTGTTTGCTCTGCTTGCAGCTCTGTCTTTTCTTCACTCAAATCATTTATAAGTATTTTCTAAAGTTATGAATCTAAATGAGTAGGCTTAAGTGTCAAACACATTTGATGTCAACGTTGCACGCATACTCATTGCAACCTGTACTTATAAATCAACATTGTAGTGAGTGAATCAGACTTGGGCACACGTATTATCTTGGCACATATCCACATTGCAAGAAAAATAAACGATATATGTAAATACAGATATTCCCGACTTATGACCGAGTTATGTTCCTGGTCATCGGTCGTAAGTCGATTAAGTCATAAGTTGAATGTTATATAAAATAAGATTTAAGAAGAAACATTCTGTACTAATACGACATACAGTAGCGAGCACAAAAAATGCAACACTGTGCCATATGATCTTTAATAAGATCTGTTTCAAAATAACGGTAACTAATTTATCTATTTTCTTTTGCTGTTAATTCTTTCAATTAGAAGTTTTCAAAGTAACCACAGTTTATTCCAAATTCTGCTTTAAAAAGTTAAATATTTTTGAATTAGTGAAAAAAGTGCAAATTTTTAACGAACAAAAAAAATGCAACATAATAAAAAAATTGTTAAAGTAAGTTATTTATTTAATTATAATTGAAAATTTCTTAAATAAGTTATACAACATGTGTTTTGTAATAGACGCAGCTCTCAGCTGAAAGCAAAACTGCAATCATTAAAGCCTTAGAAGAAGGAAAATCCATGCGTGAAGTTGGACACCTCTTTGGTGTAAATCAATCAACCGTATGTCGGATTAAATCTCGATTTTCCTTGAGAAATAGTGTGGAAAGGAAACCAGGTAGTGGTAATCCTCGAACAACTACCTCTCGCCAAGACCGCCAGATGATTGCACTGGTTAAAAAAGATCCACGAAAGACCGCAGTGGACGTTTCTAATTTCGCAAATGAGCAAATGGGAGTCTATATAGGCGTTCACACTGTTCGTCGTAGGTTGAAAGAGGCTAATTTGCATGCGAGACGACCCGCAAAGAAACCTCTCATCAGTGCAATCAATAAAAAGAAGCGCCTGGAATTTGCAAAACGTTACAAGGATTGGTCAAATGAACAATGGGCTAAAGTCTTGTGGAGCGATGAAAGCAAATTTAATTTGTTTGGCTCCGATGGGATAAATTTTGTTCGAAGACCGCCTGGACAGAGATATTCTCCAAGATATCAACTTCCAACCGTAAAACATGGCGGTGGATCAATAATGGTGTGGGGTAAGGAACAATATGTTTAATAAAAATTATTGATTTTACGTCACGTATTTACAGGTGCGTTTTCCCGTGATGGGGTAGGTCCCTTAACTCAAATCGAGGAAAAAATGGACGCCAAGAAGTACTGTGAAATCCTTGGAGAACACATGCTTCCTCATCTGCGGGAAAAAATGCCTCCTGGTAGCATATTCCAACAGGATAACGATCCAATTTTTAAGCGACAATGATGTCAATGTTTTGGATTGGCCATTACAGTCTCCCGATCTAAACCCCATAGGAAATCTATGGGAGTTATTAGATCGGGAAGTTAAGAGGAAACATCCGTCAAATAAGAGGCAATTAGAAGAAATTTTGAAAAGTGAATGGGAGAAAATATCCATTAACACATTAATAGCTTTAGTCGACTCTATGCCTTCTAGGTTGCAAGAAGTCATAAAAAATAAGGGCTACGCCACTAAATATTAATTCTAAGATTTTCATTCTTACAAAAAAAAATTGTAATTTAAATAAACACATTAAAATTTATGCTGTTGCATTTTTATTGCTCCCATGAAATTCGCACTCTTTTTAATAAATGACAAAATAATATATCATAATAATATATAATAAAAATATTTGCATAGTGTTATTGATAATAGGTATCTATAACTGTAGGGATTAATAACCCAAAGAAATATTTTGAATTGGTCACCATTTTTTCAAAACTATCGCTCTTAAAGATAATTTTACCCAACGTTGTATTTTTTGTGCTCGCTACTGTACATATTTGTCTTCTTTAAGTATTTTCTATGAAAAAAATTGGAGAAAAATGGTCGTAAGAGCGAATAGTCGTAAGACGAGCGGTCGTAAATCGGGGACAACCTGTAATAAATGGATTTAATAAATGGATTACATTTGGAAGAACATATGGCAAAACCGTTTTAACAAATTTACGATTAAATTTAGTAAAATAAAAAAAAATAATAATTTATTTTTTTGCTGTCATCAGAATAACATATTTTGTGGTTTACTTTATAATTCTTTACAGATTTCATAAATAGTAAATGAGACCTGCAAATTACATACGTACATATACTAGTTTATGTATATAAATGGATTCCACCTGCAAATGAGAGATAAAAGATTCAAGATATTTTTAATAACGTAAAATTCCATTGATAACACCAACCGACCGACCAACCGACCGACCGACGGACCGATCATTCATAACAAACATAAACAATGAGGCACTTGTTTCTATTTTAGCACCACATTCTTCAATTTGTTAATTCAGCCCCAAATGCAAAGTAAACATTTCAAGTGTCAAATGGAGGCGTTTTCATTCAATGCGTACGTAGTATCTTGTGGGAGAATTTTGTCAACATTATTATTATTATTATTACACTCAATAAATATTATGTATTTATGTATGTATGTGTGTATTTATATGAAAAGCACACATATACATACGTATATACAAACGTATGTACATATATAAAGTAAACACGTTCTACAATGAATAGAACGAAATGAAAAGAAATAAAGAATCTTTATTCGCCTTTAATTGCATTCCCATTTAAGATGTTAAAGATGACGCTAAAGATGCCAAATGGAAGCGGGAAGATGAAGACGAAGATATATGGCGCAGAAAAGAAAAGCGAACTGCATACATGCTGATGTTCTTTATCAACAAAAATCACTTCGATACGGTGTGAGCAGAAACTAATTTCCTTAGAGAGCAATTCATCTTGCCAAGATTGCCAAGAAGATAGAAAACAAAAAAAAAAAAATAAGAAAATAAGAAAAAGGGGTAAAAAGGTAACAAATGCATCACACACACTTTCTTTTTATTTTAAAGAAAAGCAAAGAAATAAAATAAAATAAGAAAACAAAACAGAATAGAACAGAATAGAATATTAGAGTGTAGAGTGAAGCAAAGTGAAATAAAAGGAGATTTCAAAAGAATAAAATGGCCTTTGGATGAATGGCCTGGTTTGTTAGCTGTTGGTGTGTATGTTTGGTTGGTTGGTTGGTTGGTTAGTTGGTCGGATAACAGCATCATTGTTTCTCTGCTTGTTTGTTTGTTTGTTTGATCGCTTGTTTGTTTGTTTGTTCGTTTGGTTGGTTGGACCGTTTGTTGTTTGGCAAGGGTTTTCGCTTGGTTTAGTTCAGTTTAGTTGCTAATATTGTTCGCTGTTCGCTGTTAGCTAAAATCTTGTCATAAGCATCTGTAAGTGTATGTGTGTATGTAAATTGTTTTTGGGTAAACACAATAAACGTTTCATGCAGTATTCAGGAAGTAATCAAGACTCTAATCGTTGTTTACCATCATAATTTGCATAAGACACTTCTTTAATCTTACAATATATGCACAAGCACACATAAATACATACACACACTTCGCAATGCACTCACATTTTACATTGTACTACATACGTACTCGTTGTATACAATTTGAGAATATAAGCGGCTAAAGATTTATGTATGCACATACATACATACATACATACATACATACATACATACATACATACTGTATGTAGTATTTTATATATTATAAGACCATTAATGGTTTTATATGAACATCCGTTGTTCTCTCTTTCTTCTCTTTGGTTCTTTAGCAAACATTTATGGTGTCTTATTGTCTCCAAAAACAAAAAAAAAAGTGGGAAACAAAAGTATTACAACGTTATGTTCTTTATATAAATTCGTAAGAATGTATGCATTTGTGTGTATGTGTGCGTGTATTTTGAATAGAGCATGCACATGTAGTAGTATAGCCAAAAATAAAGACAAAAAAAATCTTGTAAATGAAAAAGATAATGTAGAATAAACTAAACAAACACGTTTTAGATAACTTGGCCTTTTTTAAGTCTTGCCTTAGTTTGTGAAAGTGTTTGTTTAAATCTTAATTTTTTTTTTTTGTTTTTGTTTTTGTTTTTGTGTTAGAAGACAATTTGTTCAACATGCACAACTCAAGTCCCCTAAGGTTTCTTTTGAAGCGACATTCAGTTTTTCTAATTTTTTTTTCTCTTGCGATGCAAAATGAAAGAAAAAAAAAACAAAACAAAAAACGTTGGAGAAAAATACAAAAAATAGGAGATTTTAAGGGACTTTGTGCGGTTTGGTTGCAATTGTTTTCCATTTTTTTGCTTTTTTTTTTAGATTTTCATAATGCTGCACTAAATATCACTTGTTTATTGGCCTGGCATCTGTAGTAATTCGAGAGCCACATACACACACACACACACTTATACATACGTATCTAATGTGAATAAAGCAGCATTTAGTAGCCCAAAGAAAGACAAAAAGAAAGAAAGAAAAAAATAAAGTAAGCAAACCAACACTAGAATGCCAGAAGATGTCCCTTTTGTTTTTCTGTTTAAACCCTATAAAATTTTGATGAATTTTATTTTGTAGTGTTGGTACTGTTTCTGTTTCTGTTTTTGGTTCTTGTTCTGCTTCTGGTGAATGCTTACCTGAATGGAAACCAGACGATGATGGTACTGCAAAACTCTCTTCAAATTACTCACAAAGAAAAGCTGAGTGATGTATGTGCGTGTGCGTGTGGACTTAAACATGCATATACAGTATCGGTCAAAATTAATTGAACAACTAACTAATACATTTCATGTATCTTAAATTTTTTATGATATCATGATATTTCTGTCAATTAAGAACTATAATAAATAAAAACTTGAGCGCCCTGGTAGTCTAGTGGATAGTGTGCTAGACTATTGACGTGAGGATCGTGGGTTCGATTCCCACCAGAGGCTCTGGTCTGTGACGCTACACCGGGCATATGGTCGAAGTTACTCAGCTCGTATATGATTATAATATAATTTGTAATTGTATTGTAATTAATAATAAATAAATAAAAACTTGACTGGTATTCTTAAAATTTATTTGTGTATTGTGTTTGTAAATAATATACACCGGTATTCTATTGCAAATTGCTGGTAAGGTAACGAACGCTAAGCTCATTTCGCTAAATCATTTCCCATAACAATAAAACACTATGTTGTGACCTTTTCACTTTTGTGATTAAATTTATACTCGTCGGAAAACAAACAAATTTTTTAAGCCAGAATGCTAGCTTTTCAGACCTATTGGATATAAAAAGTGAATTCAAGGTTGTGTGAGTACTTATCGTATTGTGAGTATTTATTTTGCCTAGATAAAGCCAAACATACAAATTATTCATTCATAGGTTGTTTTTATTGCCTAAGTTTAAGCTCTCCATTACAGTTAATATTTATGGATTTTTTTTTTGCTTTTAACAACATCAAGTAATATTTGTTCAGTTAGTTTTGATCAACATTGTATACATATTTGTATGACATTTGTACGTATGTATGTATGTATGTATGTGTGTGCAGTTTTTGTGCAAGAAGATATGACATATTTTTTTAGTCTTTTGTCTAAGTCTATAGGATTGTACAGCAGCAAAGAGCGAATAGAACAAAGAAAAACGATAAAAATAAAATGTAAAACGATTGTTTATTCACTTACACAGAATAAAGATGCAAATTGTCTTTCAAGCAACCTGTGCCACAGACTTCACTCGTATGTTCTGTGGTGCATTCCGTATAAACTCGTACTGGTATTATGTATGCGGTGACATTACGTCAGTTAGCTGTACATAAAAATATTTCGTATACGACAGGTGTTATTTAATCTTGAGACCTTAGTACAGTGTGTGTACAGTCCTTCTTGTAAGAGAAATAAATTCCAAACAATATTAAATGTTTGGAAAATTAAAATGAAATTATCATTTCAAATGTTGTAATGAAAAAAAGAAAATTATGATCACGATCAGGTACGATGTCAACAATTTTGTACTAAAAATCAGAACTCCAGCACTTGTTGGACTTTTAATTTCTACGTTCAGAATGTTTTCTGAATTTGTGATTTTTTTTACAAAAAAAAAAAAAAAATTCTGAACCTTTCAAATGTTATTTTTCAATTAAGAAGACCGGAAGGATTTAAATTCTACTCACAACAAACCTGTATGAACTGGCCGTTGGACTTTGTCATATTTACTATGAAGCAGGATATCCTTAGTATTCTATGGATATTTCAAGAGATTGGATGTCATTAACTCTTGCATTATACGACTCGTAGCCGTACCGCAGGATGAATTTCATATTGGTATTGGTATTGGATTTATAGCACAACATGACGCTTGTCGGACCCATGCATTCATTTCAGTGTTTCAGGGAAATGACGCATTTCGTAGTGTAAGATGCCATCTTTAAAGCTAAGATCTTATCTAATAAGGCTGTCAGAAGCCTTTCTATAATCAATGAGTACATATAGAAAGTATTTTTAGTGAGTGCTAATCTGAAATTTGGAAATGTTTAAAGAATAATTATTATCGTCTTATTGAATTGTATTTGTCAAATTCATTTCCCTACATGGTATTAACTTATTAACATGTTTGTATTGCTTTATCAAACCTGCAAATAGATAAATCGATTACAAATATTGTGTGTAGAACATTTAGGAAGTAATGAGAATGAATTTTCTTTTGTATGTTGTCGCTTCTTTGTGTCGGTATAAACCACTGTCTGTTGTTGTCATACGTAAATGAGAACTGTCTGCCCGACAGGCAACCAACCAACCGGTAAGTGTGTAACAACCAGATGGCCTGAGTGCCTGGCTGACTGACTGACTGACTAGTTTTGCGAATGAAAAAATGAATTAATGATGAGATTATGTATGGATGTAGTGTGAGTGTGAATGTGCGCTTGACGAATTATTTATGTCATAAAATTGTGCAATTTGCCTTGAAGCAAATTGGATATCTAAGATTGTTTTATGAAGATAAAATGTTGTCGTTGTCGTTGCTGTTGTAGTTGCTGTTGTAGTTGCTGTTGTCTAAATTTATGAAAAGCGACAAAGGAAATTTATTTATGATTTTCCAAAAAAAAAAAAAAGAAAAATTGCAGTTAATTTTTTTTGTTGTTGTTGTATTTAATTTATCTTTTATTTAAAATCGCCATCTGGAGATTTTTAATGTTTTACCATGAACACTTACATTGTAATTCTTACCATATTGTTGAGATGAACAATCAATTTAGAGAGCAAATATGAAAATATGTATCATTTCGAAAATAGAAACAAATTAAAGATATTACCCCCAAAAATTCTACCAATACGTTGAATAATTGATTTTCTATCCTTTTATGGGGATACATATGTACGTACGTAGTGTTTAACTATTTTCTTTCAGTTGGGCTGCGGTCAATAATTTACTCTCTCTCTCTCTCTCTCTCTGCTATTAAATTTCGTTGCTTGCATTCTTTATTGTGAAAGTAGACCGTAAATAAACATGGCAAAAAATATAATCGAAACTAAAAATAACTTAAAATCATCCAATAAAGAGGGTAAGAGTAGATAGTAGACTGACTGACTGACTGACTGACTGAATATTTGCGCTATGCTTTGAGTTTCGTTTTTGGTCTGGTGTGGTCCGGTCCGATTCGGTTCGGTTGCCTTTAGTTAAATTGAGTTTAGCTGTACCGGAGTGAGTTGAGTTGAGTTTAGCTGAGCTGAGCTGAGTTCGTTATAAATCTCGTATATACACCCCAGTGACCTTTATTTTTTTAACATATTTTTCATGTTATTCCTTTCGCCTTTCGCCTTTCATACTTTTATTTCTTGTACTTTTTTTGTTTGTTTTTCTTTTAATATTTTTTATTTCGGTTTAAAAGTTAGTTTATGGAACTTATAGACTTTATAAATACCAGCAACAACAGCAACGGCTTCTACAACGGACTACAAGAGTAAAAAATAAGAGCAGCAACCAATAGAATTGGTTCATTCAGGCGAATGTTAACACTTGCTCAGGTGGAAAAATTGCAGTGTCATGTTACTGTTTTTTCCTCTTACAACTGAAATTGTGAAAAGACACACAAAGCACCAACAAAATAAAATAGAAAAAAAAAAGAAACCTAAAAAGACTTACAACGACGAACTAGAAGGTGAATTGCACTCTGATAACTGCAAACATTTTTACGTACACAGGGAGACAGGAACTGTTAAAAAGACTGCCAAGAAATCGTCAATCATTCAGAAAAGTAGTAAATGTGGCCACTGGAGCACAAAATATACTGTACACGCCGTTAAAGGATAGTCTTGGAAAGACCATATCAGGCTACAAAAGCCCTACAAAATCCAAAGAGCAGTGAAAAATGAAAAATAAGAACAAAAAAAAAAATTAAAAACAAAATCAAAAAAGAAAAAGAAGAAATAATCTCAAGCTGGTGGGAAATTTTATTTTTACGAAATCGAAAACAGAATATAGAAACACAAGGATCTTAATATTGCTTTTGTTTCTGCTGTTTTGACTAACAACCGAACAATTTAAGAATAAAGAATCATAAGAGAAGGAATTTTAAGTGGGTATGAGTTAATGTTTTTTTTTTTTTTTTTTAGCTATGCGAGCTAAGGTTGGAAAATCTTCGAAAGACCTTGGTAGCCCGGCCTACCAAAGTGCACGATTCGCCGCAAGACTTACTCTCGGCTTGCTAAGCGCATACGTACTAAAAAACCAACCTCATCACACACTTTCAACCATTCGCCCCCCCCGGGACCACAATCAAGTATTACTTCGGGGGGGTGGTGATTCAGCGAATGCTGCCTTCAAATTCCGCTGATCTTGCTCTCTCAGCCAATCTTTGCTGCGTCAATACATTCCGTGCGAAAACACATACTGCGTTCCAATTGTCACTTGAGATTAACATCAGGTTTACTATATTCTCGGGCGTTACCTGGAATCCTATTGATCTCTCCAGGCAATTTCGTTGAGCAGAATATCGCGGGCAATTAAAGAAAACATGCTCCGCCGTCTCCCTTTCATCACGGCATTCTGGGCATGCCTCATCTACGTCGTGACCAAACTTATAGAGATAAGCCCTATAACAACCATGGCCCGTTAGCAACTGAGTCAGGTGGAAGTTCACCTGACCGTGTCTTCTTTTTGTCCATACGCCTATGCTCGGTAAGAGTCTGTGGGTCCATCTTCCCTTAGTGGAATTGGACCAATCCTGCTGCCATCTATCCATAGCATCATCCACTAACTGACCTGGGTTGGAAAGATCCAATCCCCTCCTCGTGTCATGTTTCCTCCTTTCTAAATCTACTACTAGCTTCAGGGGCATCATCCCCGCAATCACGAACGCTGCATCAGTAGACACCGTGCGGAAGGCAGAAATTACCCTGAGAGCTGATCTCCTGTAGGCTCCTTCCATTCCTGCTCTATAGGTCCTCTTATCCATGGCCCCGGCCCATATAGGGGCTGCATATATAGCGACTGATGTCACAACCTTCATCAGTAACCGCCTCCTCTCTTGTTTTGGGCCTCCTAGGTTAGGCATTATTCGAGCAAGTGCATTTGTTGTCGCCGCGCACTTTTCGCCGATGTACGTCAAGTGTTCCCTAAACGTAAGCCTGTTATCAATCATTACTCCCAGATATTTAATCACCTGTTTTGATGTTATGCGCTGATCACCTACCGTTATTGTAATAAACTCCATCCTTTTCCTACTGCTTATAAGTAGCACATTCGTCTTGTGATCAGCAAGTTTGAGACCTATTCCCGTGATCCAGCTCCTGACTATGCCAACCGCAGTGTTACACGTTCTCACCAATTCATCCAAATGTTTTCCTCTTATCACCAGGGCAATATCATCCGCAAAACCAATGATTTGTGTACCTCTAGGGAGTCTAAGCCTAAGTACACCATCATACATGACATTCCATAGTATTGGGCCCAGCACGGAACCTTGCGGGACCCCCGCCGATACCGTATATGACCTCCTGCCAACATCTGTGTCATATAAGAGCACTCTATCCTTAAAGTAGTCTCTAATAAGCTCCATCAAGTAATTCGGTGTATCCTTCCCATCTAGGGCTGCTAAAGTGGTATCCCAATCCGCAGAGTTGAATGCGTTTTTGACATCCAGGGTGATGATAGCGCAGTACTCCTTGTCGCCATTAAGCCAGCGCTCACCGCTGATAGCATCCTTTGCTATTGTCATAGCCATCTCTATTGCATCTATCGTGGACCGGGCTTTCCGGAAACCAAATTGGCGATCCGACAAGCCGTCTTCTCCCAAGAATGCTTCCAGTCTCCTACAAATTATCCTCTCCAAAAGTTTCCCAGCTGTGTCAATCATACAGAGCGGGCGGTATCCCGATGCATCATGCGCGTTGTTACCCTTTGGAATGAGAACCAGTCTCTGCCTTTTCCATATCCTAGGGAATGTCCTTTCCTGAATACAAGCGTCAAACACTTGTCTAAACAGCTCAGTGTTACTTTTAATGGCCTCCTTAAGCGCAATGTTTGGGATCCCGTCGATCCCCGGTGCTTTATTGAGTTTCATGTCTACACAGACTGCTTCCAATTCTTGCCTGCTAACTCGTGGGATTTCCTCAGGTGACCGCATATCTCGCACGGAGTATGTGATTTCGGCCTTGCGCGGAAAAAGCTCCGCGACAATTGATTGCAGCTTAGCCGCATCTGTCGTTGCTGGTGGTCGGAAGCAGTTCAGCTTTCTCATCACCACCTTGTATCCAGTTCCCCAGGGATTCTCGTCCACATCGGCGCACATTTCCCTGTAGCACCTTCTCTTGCTATGCGCAATTGCTCCATTAAGGCTGGTCCTACATCTTCTATATCTTTCCCGTAGTTCCGCAAATTCTGCACGGCCTCTGGCTCTTTGGAACAACCGCCGTGCGCGGTTACATTCACGCCTTAAATCTGCTATATCCGCGTTCCACCAATATACGTGCTTCTTCCTAGGCAGGTGACGCCTCCTTGCCATAGATGCGTTGCAAGCCTCCGCTATGGAGCGCATTAATTCCGTCGCCTTGTCATTCGCATTCCCGGACAACCGAGTGTCCTCCAATGTGAGGACAAAAGTTTCCCTATCAAAAGTGGAGTCTTTCCAAAGAGGATTCGGCGGTGCTGGAGGAACGTTACGTTCCGTAGAGCGTTCCCGGATCTCAGTAATAATAGCCTGGTGGTCGCTATGTGTATAGGTGTCAGACACCATCCAGGTAGATAAGGTCGCCAGGGAGTCGCTGACGAATGTCAGATCAATTTTAGAGCAGCGTCCATTTCTCGAAAATGTGTCCTTGTCACCACTATTAAGTAAAACAACCTCTAACGTTGCAAATGCGTCAAGTAGGCATTCTCCTCTTGGGTTCGTATAAGCCGAGCCCCACTCCACTGCCCAAGCATTGAAGTCCCCGGCAATTACCACAGGCCTCAGGTTCCTCGCTTCATTAACGATGTCATCTATTCTGCATCTAAAGTCTTCTATTGATAGGCTAGGGGGAAGATAACAGCTGAGGAAATGTACCCCATTAACGGTACATTTCACAAAGCTTTCCCACCTGTTGTCGATATTTCCCATTGGGAATTTTCCACAGGACCATATCGAGGCCCTGTTACACTTACTGACTATCCAACGTTGGTTTCCAGGCGCTCTGTAATGCTCGCTCAGTATTGTCAAGTCTATCTTCTGCTCACGCACCGTCTGATTAAGAAGCTCCTGCGCCGCTTCACAATGATTCAAGTTCAACTGCAGGATTCTCATTTACCTGCGTATGTCAACTTCCGTCGTGCTGCCAGGTAATGTGCGCACTTATGTCCACCCGTGATATGCTTCGCGTCAGCATCCGGATCGCCTCTACAGAGAAGGCAGTGAGGGTCGCGACCACAGGTCTTGGCAAAGTGACCCTGCCCTCCGCACTTGAAGCAGTGTTTGGACCAGTCGCTATTACTGCGACACTTTCCTGCCACATGCCCGAACTCCAGGCACTTGAAACATCTCTTCGGAGTTACTTTCCTCAATAAGCGGCAAACTGTCCAACCTACTCGCAGTTTACCAACCTCTTCTGCCCTGCTTGCCAGCCTCACAGGGATTGCGATTATCGCCGTTCTAGTACCCCCTGGAACGTTTCTGATCGTCTTGAGAGCCGTCGGTTGTATTTCACCGATTTGGTCCCTCCATGCGGCGATTATTTCGTCCTCGGTTGTTACTTCATCCAAGTATCTTAGTTCGAATGTGGCCTCCTCAGTTATTGTTCTGACCTCTATCTCCTCGGCCAATAAGCTCCTTAGCTTAGAACGGTGCATCTCCGTAGCCACCTCGGTTGATCTTCTAAACTCCAGGAGGATTTCGCCCCTCTGCGTCTTCTTCACCAGTTGGACATCCTCACCAACTGATTTAAGCTCTGGGGCATTCCTGACCTTTCTTAGGATGTCGGCAAAAGATAGGTTCTCGGTTGGCTTTATTATCACTGCTTCCGGTCTTGGAGGTTTCCTGCGCTTCCTAGTTTTCACGATCCAATCGTTGTGCTCCTGGGTGTCTTCTTCTGCCGCTGCAGGCACTACCATAGCCTGGTTATTAGTAGTTGCTGGTTTCGCCGTTGAGTCACTAGCCCTAGTCTCGGCGGCAGGCTTAATTTGTCCACGAGGACGGGCTGTTCTAGTCTTCTTCGGTGGTGTTCCCCTAGGTTTTTCCAATTCATCTCTCTGCCTCTTGGAAATACAGGGCGTCTGCTGTTGCAGGATCGTCTGTGTGCTTCTATCGTTAGTTTTGACCTTCTTCTCCTGCTCTGCTCCTTTATCCTTAGCGGCCTGCTGGTATAGTGACGATATAGAAGCCACTAAATCACGCATCGCTTGGTGTATGGACCTTCTTCCTCCGCCCATCATCTCTACTAGTTCCGAAATTTTATCGCCTAGCTTGGTGAAATCATCCACCTCCTTTTCAGGAGCTTTGCTCCTCTGTAACTCCGGTGGTGACGAGAGAGATCTCTCGCCATTCTGCTTCAGCGGTGGTGAGTGGAGCAATCTCGAAGCCCTCCGGAAAGGATTCAGGAAAGGGCTGTCCTGCTGAATCTCCTTTGCACCCTCGGTGCCGGCTGGAGAAGTAACGCCTATAAGTTCTTGATTTTGTTTTATTATATTAAATTCCATTCTATTGGGTCCCAACTTGAAGCCGTTGTCTTGGATCCGTTGTGTAGTTACCCTTGTTGTGGTCCCATGGTTATCTTTGCAATGCAGGGAGGCCATGCGAGGGTTGACACAAGTCCTCATGAGAGCATGTGTTCAGAGCCAGACCGGGAGCTAAACAGAAGAGATTCTTAACTGCCCCTACACCCCAACTCAACGGGACGAATCCAAGATCGTTCTCCAAGGCTTGCCAGGTTTTAACGGGACGGAGACAGATATCGTATTAGCCTGAAAGCCGTCTGGGCCAGGTTTCACCCCAGTCCATATTGGTAACAGATTACTCCATCTGCCAGCCCATGTCATCAAATCCAAATGTTGCAGTATAGTCCAGTATGCCATAATCAGAATCTTACTGGTATCAATTCTGATGCCTATACAGTTAGGCTCCGATCATTCACATCCGTAGGGAGCGCGTTCACACGCATGCTGGTCCATGGTTCCCACGGTGTCACCGTGATATCACGGTAGTTCAATACTTTGAGCGGCATTGTTTTGCTTGAAGCATCAGTGTCATCGGGTATATGCAAGACTTTTAATCCGCACCCTCTACTTCTGCCCTCCCATTTAGTCGCCTTTTACGACAAGCAGGGAAGCACTGTGGTAGTATTCTATTCCGCTACTCACACGGTGGCACGGTGTGTGTGTGTGTGTGTGTGTGTGTGTGTGTAAAGTAAATGTCATTCTTCCTTTTGTTTCGTTGATATTTTATGAGACTAGATGGGGAGAATCACAATCAATCCACGTTTTCATTTATTCGCCATTGTTTCGAAGCCATCAGCACATTCGACCGCCACGTACATACATACATACGGACATACGTACGTATTCTTACACACACGCTTTCTGATATGTGTTCGATTGATGATTGTCTGTGAATGAGAGTGGATTCTTCTGCGTTTTATGTATGTGGGTTTCTGTATGTGTATGTGTATGTGTATGCGTGATGAGAACATTTTCATTTTCAAAATTGAGTTTGTGTTTGAGTGTTTGAATTTCATTTCCAATTTTATATTGGCCTCACGTGCAACAACTGTAAAATTTTTGGCAGTTGTTACAATGAAATCCAAGAAAGAAAGAATATCGATACCAGCTGTCAATTGTTGTGTATAAATGGTTGAATCTTTTCTTTTATCGATATACATACATATATATATATATATATATGTATATCGCATACATGTATGTATGTAAAGGTATGCTTGTACGAGTTTGTGAATGTGCGATGACAACATTAAAAGTGGTTATTGTTGTTGCTGTTGCTGTTGTTGTTGTTCGCATCGCATTATTGTAGTGTTCTGTTCTGTTGTTAGTGTTGAAACAGCCATCATCTGAGAGATGAGAAAAAAATGGAAAGAAAAGAAAAAGAAGAAGAAACACAATCTGATACACCGAACACGATTTTCGTAATGGCAACGTTTAGTGCAAATTGTTCACCAACCGCAGAGCACATGAAAAGAATCAGAAAAACAAAAATCCGACAAGATATCCAATAACGAC
Organism: Sarcophaga peregrina; assembly: GCA_014635995.1. Classification (NCBI taxonomy): domain Eukaryota; kingdom Metazoa; phylum Arthropoda; class Insecta; order Diptera; family Sarcophagidae; genus Sarcophaga; species Sarcophaga peregrina. The sequence goes on from CM025791.1 coordinate 945,330, forward strand.
GATGGCAATAACAAAAACACAACAAATACAACAAAAACACCAGAACGAAAGTATTATCGTTTAAAAAGTATGTAACTTGACTCTCAATTAGAATTTTTGAAAATATGTATTGTGTGTGTGCTCCTCAGTGTTATGAGTTAGGATTCCTCTTTTTAAATGCTTCTAAGGGATTATCGTATAAATTTAATGCCAATATAAATACACAAATACACGCATAAATATCGTTTCATTCATTCATACAGTCACTGTTAGTAAGAAAGAGAAAATTCTAAAGAATAAATTTAATAATATTATCAAGGGAAGTCTACTTTATTCTGATTGTCTTGTTCAGTCCAATTTTATTGAGCACTATTAAAGCCTGGTTTATAAACATTAATAATTTTTTTCTAAGAAAAAAAAAACCCAAATCGAAATTTAGAAAAAATTCAAATAAAAATTTTCTCATCATGGCATAACGCATTCAAGGACACAACTTGTCAATTAAATTTTGTTGTTACTAACCGGACTTTAATTTCAATTTTATCAATTTAAGCGATTCATATTCACAAATCGATTAACGCTTTACACGATTAATAATGTTATTCGAAGTACGAATTTCATTTTTGGTAATCTGGTTATCTCGAATGAAAATTTCTTTAGTTTCTTTAAATAGAATTCTCTTCAGTTGTATAAATGTCAATTCAATTTCCGACCAGTGCTAACGAATCGCATCATATTTGCCATTCACTTTGTCAATCTATTAGAGAATCTTAACTACAGGTATTCCCCGACTTATGACCGAGATAGGTTCCTATGGGTTCGGTCGTAAGTCGATTAAGTCATAATTGAAATTTCATACAAAAAATTTAAGAAAAAAATTACATACTTAACTACTAATTTTGAGAGTCAGGAGAAGTGAAACTAACTACCCAAAATTTATACTTATATATGTACACTACATATTTGTCTTCTTTAAGTATTTCCTTCGAAAAAATTGGGGAAAAAAATGGTTGTAAGTGCGAATAGTGTAAGTCGAACGGTCGTAAGTCGAAAGGTCGTAAGTCGGGGACTACCTGTACTGTAATTATGGGCAATTATATGTTCTTTTCAAACTGTTAAAGGTTGAATAGGGTCTTCACACATAATCAAGTTTGGTTTCCGCTTGAACTCATTGCTGTACCAAGTTTTATTCAAAGATAATGACGCTGATGGCCGATTGAAGTTTATTTGAAGTTTCACATAGATTTGTACGCCGTCGCAAGATCGCTGAAAAAGAACACACTAAGTACAAGATTATTTCCAGCTGCTGCATTCTCTGGCAAAAGCTTGTGGGGCACTTAACCGACTGTCCGCATGCGCAGTGCCCCAAAAGAACAATGTCGTAAATGTTCAATTGAAAATGAGCAGTTTCATCTTCACTGCGATAGTCGCGCTATTCGGATCGTGGCAACGGATTGCATAGGGACCAAATAATGGAATGGAATAATGGAGTAATCTCTGACGGACGTCGGAATGACTTTCAAAAGGGACATCATAGTTATCCAAGAAGATCAACACATCTTTGGAAATACTGTGCTGATGTGCGAAAATATGTTTCCAGAGAATTTGGAGGAATTGTCTGATAAAGATTAAAGGGCTATGATTCTATCTGCTTTGGTAAGCAGTTCCCGAATTCAAAGCTCAGTGGGAATCTATTAAGGGCACTGGTAGTAATTTATATTAGATTGCCTTCTCACGCTGTCTGTAATGGTGCATTTACATTATTCCGCAGCTGTTTATCAATACAGTTAAAGTACAGTTAAAGTATTTTATAATATTTTTACAGAAATTAATATAAAATAACACGTAATTATGGTTCTTCTATCATGCCTCTTCAATTTGTCATTTTTTTTTTTTTTTTTTTAAATCACAAAACTTCAGAAAAGGCGCATTTTGAACTGAAATCATAAATTTCTATATTTCTTATGTTATGCCTTCGCCAACTTGTAAGTTTGTTAGTTTCTTGGCAATAGAAAAGGAATGAGAGTAAATAACTTAAACGCTTTCTGCTTCTCTTCTCTCTACTTTTGTCTTATTAAAAGGGATTTTTATACAAGTATGTGTCATGACTAGTTATATGTTTAAGCCAAAACAAAAATTCAAAAAAAAAAAAACAAAAAAACAACGACTTGGATGAAAATCTGTAGAAAGGAAGATAGAAAAATAAAACATGATAGAAAGAACAAGAGGTGCCGTTGGAGGACATACAGTTGGAATGTAGTTTCTTGCATTTTGATTGATATCCTTGCATTATTACGCAACAAGCCATGAGAAGCATGATTCGGGGTAGAAATATAATAGTAGAACAATAACATTCACTAATAAGTTTTTAAATATGTATGTAAATATTTAAATGTATTCTGAAATTTGCTTTTTACGTTTGAACTCTTAATATTCAGCTTCTAGATGACAACGCCCAATCGTCGCATCGTAAATTTATTCAAAAACTAAGCTTTAGTTTACGGCACTTGCTATTGCCAACAATGGCACACATTCGCATGCAAGTTGCTATTTAAGCAGCGACGAATGGCTAAAACATTGTAAAACAAGCAGACTGACTGACGGGCAAACTGACAGCCAGCCGACAAGCACACAGATAGACAGACATAAGGATGTTGTCGTCTAATTTTCTTACAACTCGACATGCTCGAGTATGTTGAATATTGTCTTGTTGCTGTAAAACATTGTTATCGCGTAATATTCTTAACCCAGCAAAAAATAATGCGCGATATTGTGATGTTTTGAACATTTTTACCTCAACTATTCTCTACAGGTTACAACATAAATATACAAGATTTTCGGAAAATTTTTATTTTATTGCGCTCTCTTTAAACGTCCACATGGTATTTTTGAATTCTAATTAAATTGTTGAAATTCAATTCTTGCATTTCCATATTAAAGGTCAGCAGATGTTGTTTAACTGAGCCGATTATTCGGAATAGCTAAGTAAACGATAGAATCTGGGATTTCTTAAAATCTATTTGTGGTATGAATTGAAATTATATTTTCAAAAAATTCAAAAATATTAAAACTTGTTTAATTACAGCATTTGGTACCGCCAAGTAAACTTTATGGCAGAGTCCGACCGTTGCAGACATAAGTTAAGCTTAAAAAGGAAATTGCTGCTCCCAATATTAAAATTGTCTGATGTTGGTATTTCAATTTGGGTTAGATATGCATGCATGTGCACAGACAAAATACATGTACATGTACATTGTAAATGTACATGTAAATGTACATGTACTGTACAAATAACTGAGAAATTTGCATAAAGTTCTCGTAATGCATATTACAGTTATACATACAGTTTGAATGCAAACACACGCACATTACATCAGAATCATATTAAAAAAGGAAAAAGGAAAAAACAAAGATAACTACAGCACACGTACACACAGACATATACACACGCTAATAACAGCAGAAATACATACAAAATTTTTTATTTTATATTTGGCGATTGTGTGTGTGTGTGTGTGTGCGTGAAATATATTTGTGTATGGAAATTTTCGCATAATATTGCCGGGCTCTTCTGCTCTTATACGTTTGTTGGCATTTCCTAATAAATTCTTTGTTTTCCTCTTTGTTTTCTTGTCTTAAATTTATTCACACCAGAAATTCGTAGCGTACAGTTTAAGATTTTCTTACACCCACACACCCACACACCCACACACTTATAAACTTACATACAAACTTATGCAATAGAATACAACAATATTTGCTTGTAACAGTTTAAGTTTAAGGAATTGGCGATGAACAGCTAGCTATAGCTTTTTGGTTTTGGATTTATTTTTGTTATAATCAACTCATTGGCTGGCTGGTTTGCGTTAAAAACATGACCCACAACATGTCATGCCTCAAAAGTTTTTGTCATCTTTTGTCCACAATATGCAAAAAATCAACAATTTTCGCGTTCGTATGATTTGTATACGAATTCGATTTATTGTAATTAAAAAAAAAAAAGGAAAAAACTGATTGTTTCGAATTATTGAATAAATATGTATAAAGGAAAGCGTATATATGTACATACATACATACAGTTTGTCAAAAAAATCTTTGCACAGACCAAAAAAATGTAAAATTTGATCTTCATTCAAGAATTCCAACAACAAAATCTTTAGATATTCTTTTATTTTTGTACACATTCTATAAATGTACTTGGCTACGATCATATGGCACCACTAGTTTCTTAATAGTAACACACATTACAATAATAACAACAACAAAAGATCTTTACTCAATCTAAGAAGTGTCAAAAAAATCTTTGCATATTGAAAGAAGATAATAAAAAAAATTACAAAAATATGCCGTTATTTCCCAAAAATGTTGCGCATTTTGAGTTTTTTACAAAGGAGATGGAATGTGAAAGTGGTAAATAACGTTTTAGTAACGAAGGGATCGTTTTTTAATGTAACAAGTGTCCTTATTTTTGAATACAAAAAATGCCAGGGAAACGAGTTTCAGAAAATATTATACAATTAGGATATTTTCAACTACTACAAAGGCAAATCTGCCAATGAAATCGCCGTTTATGTTCCCTAACATCAGGACTGTATATAATTTTATATCCCGTGCTAAAAAGAAGGAGGGACTACATTTAAATGCATATACAGACAGTCCAAAAAAGATGACGCAAGCCGAGTGTGAGCAAAATTATTGGACCCGTGGATGATAGACCACATCCAGTGCGATGATGATTAGCTCTTCAAGTTTAAAAAGACTTTGTGTTACGTGGTTTCCAAGAAATCATTGGGAAATGTTCATCAAAAACACAAATATTCTTAGAATGGTTAGGAAAAACTTCTTGCTGTCGGCAACAAATGTCGAAAAGAAATTAAAGTTGCCACCGAATACGTTTTCTCAAATGAGACGAAAATAATGCTTTATTATCATGACGGACCGCAAAGAGTTTGGCGTAAGCCTCTGAAAGTACTAGAAAATAAAAATCTTATTCCTACAGTAAAGTTTAGAAAACTGTCTGTAATGGTATTCGGCTATATATCCAGCAATGGAGTTGGTGTAATCAGGATTTTGGATGAAATAATGACTAAGGAAGAATATCTTGATATTTTAAAAAATTAACTGACCGCTAGCGTTAAGAAATTTGGTTTTATTGGCCCGGTTAATCCGAATAAATTTAATTGCAAGTACTATCAAGGTAATGATCCATAACATAAATCTTATTTATGTCACTCCAGGTTACTTTACAGCTGCACCACACAGCTGCAAGTTATGGATAGTCCTACCCAAAGTCCTGATATTAATCTTATCAAAAATTTGTGGGTTCATGTAAAGAAAAAGGTCGGAAAAAGATCGCCCACAAATAAAAACACATTGATAAAGTTCCTCAAAGAAGATTGAGCTAAAAATACCATTAGAATATGACATTGAGAAGCTTATTCAATCCATGAGAAGGCGTCTGCAAGCGGTAATTAATGCTCAAGGTGAACCCACAAAATATTAGCACAATAAATTTAAAAAAATTGCCCAAGTCTTAATATTTTATCAAGTGTGCAAACAATTTTTTGACAGCAGTAAAAATTGAATTGTTTTTGTTTTTTTAATATTTTACATTAGAATATTGTCATTGTTATAAAATTTTTTTTTATTTATTATATTAACAAAACATATGTTTATAAAATCCTGTTTGAAAAAATTTAAAATTTTGATTATTTATATTAGAAATCAATGAATTTTTCTAAGTTTTCTTAATTTTTCTCTATGTGCAAAGATTTTTTTGACAAACTGTATGTATAAAGGAAAGCGTATATATATACATACATACATATGTATGAACTTTGGTATATCTTCTCTTCATAAATATTTGATAAAAAAAAATAAAAGACGAAAAAGTGAAATGAAAAAGATTTGCAAAATATTACTGTACGGAGTCTTTCCACTCCTGTGTAACAGCAGTTTATGTTTTTTAATTCGCAGAAAGAAAGGAACACTTTTTTTGGTTTTAGTTGTTGCTCTTATTGTCATTGTCGTTGTTGTTGTTGTTGTTGTTGTTGTTGTCGTTAAAAGATAACGCTCAACATTTGTCGTATCTCGGCTTCCTAGACTCTTTGTTCTCTCAGCGGTGCATCTATGCTGTTTTTTTTTTTGCGTGTTGTTTTATGCCTATTCTGAATTTCATTTCATTTCTTTTGTTTTGTTTTGTTTTTGTCTCATTCTGTTTTGTTTTATATTTTTTCTTGTTATATTGTTGTTGTTGTTTGTTTGTTTGTTTTTTTTTTTTCAAGTCAGCCGCAGGATATGCAAATTTTCTTGTTAGTGTATGTAAATATGTATGCATGTATGTACGTTTATGAGTTACAGTTATTGTTGCACATTTTACATTTTACAGTTGTGAAACACTGTTTTCTATTCCTACAATGCAAGACGACCTTCTTCCCTGTACATGCACTTACATACCTCCATACATATGTACGTATGTACGTGTATAAAGTCCATATGTAGGAAACAATTAGAAGGAATTATAATGTTCTCCCACATTGTACATTTCTTTATGCGACTGGCATTATATTTATTTATACAATTACACTGTACTTACAGAATTAGTGTTCAACACAGAAAAGTAATCTTGAATTGTGAAAAGTTAGAACGAATTTTGAAACGGCACAGACATTTGAGAATTTCTTAGAATTTAAGCAATCGATTTTATGGAACTATACAACCGATTTTTATAATAATTTCGTTGCACTTGGTCTGTTGTGCAGTACTGTTGTGTAAATGAACGGCAACGGTAATACATTGTCATGGCTAGATTTCTAAATTTTTGAAAATGAAGACAACATTCTTCTTCAACACACCCTCGTTGAAGTATATGAACACTCTTGCGAAAGACGTTATAATGCAATCAAGGCCTTCCATCTATTCAAAGAGAATATTTTCATTTGTTGTTTTTGTTTACATACATACATATGTATGTATGCGTGAGTGTGCGTATTTTTTCCATCAGTAACGGCTGCAGCATTAGAGAGAGAGTGTACGAGTACTACGTTTCATATCCTTTTGTCTCGGTTGTTTAGTTGTATAAAAATTTTTGTGTTGCTCATTTTGTTTAAATGTAAGCTGGTGTGTGTGTGTATGTATCTGTGTCTGTCTATATGTTGGCAAAAAAAAACCTTTTAAGAGATATTATTTTTTTTTTTTCATGTGTTGTTATGTTGTATTTCACTGTTTTTACATTCTTTTATTTTCAAATAAATTTTATTTTTTATAACAACATTTCATTTTCCTTTCTTCGCATTTGAAATGTAGGTGAAGGGCGTTCGTTTATGCTTTTACGTGTCTTTGAATACTTCAACATTTCATTTTCTGTATGCCAGTGGATAATATAAATGCAATACGTTTTTCCACAAACGCATTTATACTACATGCACACATACATACATACATACATACACATGTAGAAAATTTAAATAAAAATATTCATATTTTTTGTACATTGGTACAGAAAAAGTCTATTCTATCGCTTCTATAGTTGTTATTGAAAATAAAATGATAATTGTATGGTATGGTATGGTGTTATGGTGTATTTGTGTAGTACATAACTTTTAAAATGCACTGTAGCGTTTGTGCTTTTTTGCACCTAGTAAATGTATTCTAACGTACATACATACGTATTTCCTTTTGTACAATTTTTCCTTTTTTCATTTTTTGTCTTTTGTAATTCCGTTATGTTTCTCATGAGTATGCATGTGTGTGTGTGTGTGTGTGTGTATGGATGTATTTACGAGTAGTTGGTTATGCGTACGCATTTACTGTGTTTGTTTCTGTTCAATCTCTGTATGTGCAAATGATTGTTCCACCATTCAAATGAATACTGACAACAGTTGTTTGCCTACAGTGAAACCAGAAAAAACCAAAGAAAAAAATTTTCGTGTAAAATTGCATATGCATGTACATATGTGAATGTGTATGTGTATGTGAATGTGTATGTGTATGTGAATATCGTCTCTAATTTTAGCATCTGCTCACTAGTAGCACTCGTAGCATTAAGTCCCACAAGTCAGTGACAAGTGCGTGTTACTAAAATGTTCCTTTTTGTTCGGTATGGAATATGTGATTGCGTTGAGTGTTGAACTGCTATTGCGTCACATTATGCTTGTGATAGTTTTATGGTGTTTTTATGATATTTTTTTTCTTTTTTTCAATAAATTTATTTTGTTCTTTACAATCGTTGACTATTTAATCGAAAGTTAACAATCGAAACAGAATTCATGTCTTCATTTTAAAATGATTCTTTGTATTCGTGTCATTACTTTAATACTTTATAAAGATTTTTTCAAAGAATTATGAATACAAAGATTATTTTATTATTTAATTAACACTTCACTAATGGATTTCCTAATGTTTATAAAATGAAAATACATATTCATTGTCTTGAGTATAAACTCTACTAAATATTGTAGAAAAGATTTTTAGGAATGTTTCTAACATGTTTTCCGTAAGAATTATTATGGACACATTATACTGTCATGGAGTCGTGCTTCATTATTAAAATTTGGCAATGCGTGTTCTTTTGATTAAATTAAAAAAAAAAATTGATTTCAGATAAATTAACCACGCCTACCGATCGCCTCGACTTAATCGCATAAAATTTATCCTTATTAACAGATGACGAAATTCATAAGAAATTCCTAATCGGCAACAGGCTGAATAAAATATTAACGTTTTTGCAGTATTAATTATACATGCGAAGGTATTATGAGGGCATGAAATTGCTTTGAATGTGAAATACGAATTTCATAAAAGAAATCTCTTTTCAGGACAAATAAATCGCTAACTGTGATGGGATTATGTTGGTATTCAAATAAGATCTAGCCACGATTGTGGCCATAAAACTTTTTGGCTTAAGAATTTCGAACACCAACGATGAGTACAAAATACACACATCATATACTCGCATGTATGTATGTATGTATGTATGCATATATGTTGTGTGTGTATGTATTTCGCGTGTATAAAGTTCAAAAGTCTTTTGAAATATTATTTGTTTTGTTGTTTATTTCTTTTTACTGTGCAACATAAAGTTTATGAACAAAAGGGAAAGGGAGGGAGAATACTTATGAAAAAGTTAAAGATTTTTGTTTTTTTTTTCTTTTTACTTGCCATATACGAAAACTAAATCATAATTCACATGAAATGTAATGGAATGGCAGCAATTGAAGTTGATCAAAATGTGAATTTAGCACTTGTCTGCTTGTCATAACCATGCATACATACGTATGTATGTACATGAATATTGTCGCCATTTACACATACATATATACATTCGTTTAAATTCATCTGTACATGAATTTAAGAAATGTGTCTTATTAAAACTTGTAATATAAATAAACGCACACATATTCAGATGTATAAATACGTGCACATATAGTATCTGTGTAAGGGATAGGATAGAAAAGTTAAGAAAAAAACAAGAGCAAAAACAAAAAAAAAATTTGTTTTTTTACGTTTTATTCCCTCAAAACAAAATTAGTGTTAAAATATGAGTTAAAAGAGAAAGGAAAAATGTGAACGAATGAGGTGAAGAAAGTTTTACAATTTTCCTAACTCTGATTATAAGATTTCACGTGTCTGATGTCATTTTAAGCTGTGATTTTTATTTAATTTTTTCCTCTTTTCACTCAGTTTTTCAAAATTTGTTCATCAACAATCGCATGAGAAAGCACAACAACATTTATACGTAAATACGTTCAAGTCAAATGGGTGAGCGACTTGAATCGCAATCAAAATATTACCAAATACATATTCATTCGTATGTATGTATGAATGTATGTGTGTGTGTGTTTACAGGGATGTGTTTGTAAATGTTAAACAAAACAGAACATTGAAAAGAGGTCGGTAACCTTCCCAAAAGAAACCCGCTAAGGAGGTAAAATAAAATGGAACAAAATATGAAAGAAATTTATTTACACACATACATACATACATACATACATTCATTGTATGCACTCACAAATATACCCAAAGATACATACATAATCAAATGTTTAGGAATACGTATGTATATGTATATGTATAGAGAAAGTTTTTAAAAGAGTTTAGTGTTTCGCTTTATAGTCGACGATGTCGTTTTATGGTGTGTGTGTCTCTGTTCACAATGAGTATGAGTTTCTTGAGCAAAAGTTTAAACTGCAATGCAAAAGGTAAGCAAAAGTTATTCCCATTTAATTTTGTTCCACTTTGATAACCTTACATTGAGTCTAACAAGGATTTAGTCAGATTGAAAGAAAACAAAAAAAAAAATGAAATCCTCGTCTGTAGACACAAAAACACAGACAGATGATAAATACACACACACACACACACACACACACACGCACACATATATTTATCGTACAGACTAGCTGGATCATAGAACTCCAGCTACAGCCAAACACTTAAAGGCTCTGGGAAACAAATTAAATTGTCATTTGTGGCAGTTTATTAATGTTCAACAAATATTAAATAATTCATGCATTTCGAAAGCATTTCGAAAGCAAGCAACAAATTCTACAATGCAGTTAGCAGTAGTAACAGGAGCACTATTAGAATTTTTTTTATAAATTTAATTTCCTTTAAATGATTTCAAATAATCTTCTAAGTTTTAATTGTTTCAAATTCTCTTTATATATAAAACAACAAGAGAGAGAGAGAAAGAGAGAGAGAAAGAAATCGTTCTGTCGCATTTTCTTTGTGCCACTTAAAATGGAGCGAGTCACAGTTGTATTCAGTGTTCTTATAAATTAATTGTTATCTTTGAGTATTTTAGTTATTATTCTATTTAAACGTAAAACAAAATACTTGTCAAAGCATATCTATCGTACGCACATACTTAATAGTGTGTTCGTAATGGGTTAACCATCATTACGGAGATGCTCTAAAAGTAAATGAAAAATGATGATGAAATTAATCGTTTAAAAGAAAACTCACTCTCTACTTTAAACTGACAAGTGAATTGTTTTTATTTAGTTGTCGGACATGAAAAATGTTGTCATTACAAACTGAGTTCATGCGTCCATGCTTTTTTATGTATTTCTTCTTTATTTTTACCAAAATTCAACTTATCACATATAAACAACTACAACATACAGTACATACATACATCCATGTACTGTATATTGTATTTGTAAAAGGGATGCAAAATGTACTCTACTTTCTGCTGCCTTCAACACGTCCCATTATGAACATGTTGGACAAGCTAAAATGCTCGGCATCACAAAAGTTCTTAGAATTTCGAGAGAAGACTTGCATACTTACGCTTACATGTCCAGAGAGTTACGTAAGAATTGTCGTACAACTAACACTAAACAAAACACTATTTAGCATGGCTAACATGACAAAAAGGGAAAACAACAACAACAACAACAGCTAACTTAACTGTAATAGAATAGAGACAGTTGAGAGTACAGACAATAACAACAATAACAACAAAGACAACAATTTAACAAATTTAAACGAAAAAAGAAAATCTGAAATGAAATTACAAAACACGCAAAAGACAAATGATGTTCCAGGCAGCGATGTTCCTATGCGAACGTTATAACTACGCTTTGGTCCAAAATAAAGAGAGAGAGAGAGAGAGAGAGAGAAGTATAACAAACCAGAGCAACAACAATAATTGTTAGTAAAAACTACAACAAGTGAAAACTACAGCACCATCAGAGAGCGAATACTCGACCAGAGATAATTGAGTGACAGTAACAGTCACGTGCTGTCACAACACAGTGACATAGACAGTGACAGCAACTCCAATGCCCTCATTTCACAATTTTTGTATATCAAGTTAAAGTTTAAATCGATAACAATAAAAAAGTGGACAAGTATGACGACATCGCAACATGCAGTTGATCGCGTGAAAATACGCACGAAGCTTCGATAACTAAATCTAAGGAAATGTATTCGTTGCCACTCTAATGACATATCATTCGAATCCGTGGTATTAAATATTGCCGTCTTTGATTTTTCAATTTAATATTGTTGGTTCAGTTACAAAATTTGTATTTCTTCACCGTATCGACTGATTTAAATGCTAATAATTCAACAACAACAACAACAATGAATCTATTTGACACTCTGAATATTTGTATTCAAATCACTGACATTCTTGTTTTTTCTCTCCATAATACCTCCTTTACTCAGACACTTGCTTTTTGATATATCTCGGGCGATTTTTTCAGTAAGTTCTTCTTTTAATTATAATGAAAGCATCATTATCCATGACCATTACAATCGAAGTCGCCGTGGTCCAGTAGGTAGTGAGCTGGCTTATTAGATGTAAAGCCAGGGTTCGTGTCCCAGGCCAGACATTAAAATAAAATACAATCTCAGCAGATTCTGGCAAAAACTCTGAGAGTAAATAAAATTGCCATGAAAAGTTTCTCAAAAATCTGTCGTTCGGAGTCGGCTTTAAACACACACAACATAAGTAGTGTGAGAAACTAGGTCAATAATCCTGACTGAAGGGTTGTAATGACCAATTATGTATTACAATCAACAGAAAACGTTGCAGCTGATTGGTCTTTTTGGTTAACGATGGTTTTGGTCAGTTACCAAAAGTGACGAATCTATTCCTGATGATCAACCGAAGCCTTTTGGGAATTTAATGTGCTTTCTAAAAACGATTAATATGTACAAAGTTAAGCAATGTTAAAAATAATTTTCTTTTTGTGTTACAAACTTATTACGTTTATGGTGAATGCATTGCTTATGAGTTTCCTGAAAATTGATTTTTTTTCATTCACCGCAATTCATGTTCCCATCACTACTATTTCTGCAAAATAAAACAAAATTCATTCGCACCAATGTAAATGAAAACTGGATAAATGAAAAACGAATGTTGGTTGAAGAGGGGCAAAAATGTATGTAAATGAGAGTTAAAATGAAAAATACGACTGAAATCTCTTAATTGTTGCCTTTTTCAAGCTTTAAACAATTTGTCTTCGTGTAAAGTAGTAAGATTTTTAGCACCCTACATTGTTTCTGCAGCAGTACGTACGACTGTGACTATTTTTCAAAGTAAAAAAAAACCGAGAGCGTGTTCTCTGATTGTAATTTAATGAAATGAAATGCTGGCATCACTAGCCAAGCCAACTGTAGTAACTCGTAACTGTAGTAACTCGTTTTTCATATTCAATTGAAATTCGTTTTTTTTGTTTTTTGTTTTATTTCCAGTCCATATTGCCTTACTTTTTGAATCTCCTAAAAGAATTTAAAATGCCCGGCATATGTATATGTACATACATAGACATGTACGCATATGTATACCTAAAGGTTTTTGTTGTTACTTTCTTTTATAATTAAAAATACATATATATATATAGACAGACGTTTCCACCTTCTGATTCGGAACAGGAATGACTGGAATGCTAATACGGTCGTCCCCCTGGAAGTCCTGTATATACCGACGGCACTAATCGTGATAATGGGGTTGGAAGCGGTGTCTATTCTGGGAAACTGCACCAGAACATATCTCTCCGTCTGCCGGACTACTGCAGCGTGTTTCAGGCGGAGGTGATGGCAATTTACCGGACCGCTCAATGAATTCTCGTCAACGGTGCTCCTTTCAACTGCGTCTCGGTCTTTTCTGATAGTCAGGCTGCGATAAGATCTCTATCGGGTTTCGTGAATAACTCTAGGATCGTTAGGGAATGTCGCCGCTGTCTCGACCTTCTTTCTGGGCGCTTCACCAGGGTATCATTGGTTTGGCTAACTGGGCACAGTGACCTTCTGGAAAAATGTAGGGCTGATAAGCTCGCCAGAGCTGGGGCGCTCCTTCCGGAATTCTCTTCTATTGAATTGGGCATGCCACTTGCCTCGGTCAAGTTGGATATTGCGCGAAAATTGCTTCGGGACACTAACCTATCCTAGGTCAATGAGGAGTCCTGCTCCACCGCTAAACTCACCTTGCCCTTGATGGATAGAAGCCGTACCAACCAATTACTTGTTCATCTCGACTACAGTGGCCGTGCTTACAGGTCATTGCGTCATGGGTAGACACGCGGATAGAATGAGACTCAATAGAGACAATAGTATAGTGTACTCTTTTCTGCTCTTGATTTTACGAGCGCACTGAAATGTGCATTTCTCATTTATTCAATGTATACAACAGCACTCGTTTGCCTGTGAAGTAACGGAACTATTCTTTGTATTGTAAGATCATATTTTACTACTGAAGCTACATTTTCAGTATTGCCATATGAATATCAGTAGTGTAAAAAAAGAAGTAGTGAAAAAAAGGTTTTTCCCCAGAAATAAAGAGTTTAAAAAATTTACGGGCAATGCTGGTGTCGACGAAGATGTTCGGTTGCCGAGAGCAAAAAAGAAATGCATGTTGTGACTCTATGAAGAGTACAATAATTTTGTTGCACTCTTTACACAACTGTCGTTTATACCGTTGTACAATGGTTTACGAGTGCAGTTGTTTTTTCGTACTCTATCTTTGCTTCACATTTATTTATATTTGCAGCTACAATCAATATTAGGTCTTGAGAAAAATGCAATAGTGTGCAATTTTATATGTCTTGTGCACACCTCTAGTACATACATACATTGACATTGTAATTATCTTAAATATTTTAAAAAATTAATATCATTATCGTCATCGTCATCGTCATCATCATCCATATCACTTTGTGGAGTACGGTTAAGAATGCATTTGTTAGCACACAAAGAACTTAAAAACAAAAAACAAAAAACAAAAAAAGAGTTGAGTTGAGTATTAAAAATGAAAATTAAATAATAATTATTGTTAATTGAAAACAAGTCATTTTATACTTGCATGGATTTATATGTATTTCGAATCCATATGCACGTCAATTAATAGCAATTTAAACATGTCGGCATAATTGGATTTTAATTTTTATTATGAAAAACACAAATTCTCAGTTCCCCAAATAAACTCCCACTTTATGGTTGATTATTGACAAAGTTTGCACTTTTGTACTCGCCGTTCCCAGTGTTGCAAGAATTAAATTGAATTGTAATTCTGATGGCAAATAAACACATATTTAAAGTCTTAATGGTAAAATGACCGCAAATATTATTCGTGCGTAAAATACAATCGATGATGATGATGTTGATGTTGATGATGATGATGACGATGATGCCCTCAAGTAATTAATTAACGCACGACTACTTACAACAAAAAAAAAAAAAAATACATTGAAGAATACATAATCAGATACATACATGCACACACATATACAAACCAAGGAATAAACACAAAATACCACTTGACACACGCATTTATTATTGCGTGAAACTTCTACGCCATTCAACTCTGCTGTAAATAATGGCGCAATTTTAAGGTACGCATATATGCACATGCAAACATACATACATACACGGACACACATATATATAGTCTCGCATGTGGTCATCGTGCAGAGATGCAAGTTTGCGTAAATGAAAATATTTACCCTTCATATCGTTACCCAATACACAGAACTTCCTAATAAAGAGGAAAAATTGCAAAAGTTTAGCCTCTGAGTTCCAATGGATTTGTTGGACAAAGACATCTTGGCTACTGTAACATGTAAAATTTCAAAAATGTCGCTTATTAAAGTCATTCTGTCGTTTTGTGACTATAAAATGATACATACATACATACATACATACATACATACATATATAAATTAGCATACTTATGTATTACAAATGTAAATATATTTATGGGCACAACATGTATGAATATTGCATGCAAATATGGCTCTCATCGTTATTTCCAAAGACTATCCATAAAAATTAAATTTTATTTTGAATTATTGGCAATCTTAAATACTTAAGAGGTTAAAGTATGCATACGTATGAGTGCAACTTAATCGCCTAGCGACATGATGATATTCCCAGTGGTAGTTCATAATATGTTTCTCCGTTTTCCAATAAAAACAAATCTATCGAAGCCAATTCGCTTAACAATTGCATGGACATGCTTTAACAATTCCAAATGTGAATATGAACTCACTCAGAAATACATTAAAAAAAAACCTTTGAAATCCATTTATAGATTTTAAATAATAATTAAAGAAAGGAAAAAACCTGCAATTTGTATGCATTGAAAAAATATCAAAAATTCATGCGACAACAAAAACATCAAGAACACTAGATAGGTAGTGTCCATCCAAGAAAAATTTTGATGGACGCACTTAGGCTGCATTGAGCCCATTGTGCTACCACAGTTATTCACTATAACATAGTCCCCAAATCACTCGTAGCTCCTGATGAAGCGATTCAGTCTGTCAATGCTAATCTTTGACAGTTCCTCCAGATTATCCATATAGTAGGTAAAGAAGTACTTTGTTCTCCTTTGGCAAAGAACACTAAATAATATTTGTCAAGAATACTAACATTGTTAATAATTGATTTAAAATTCATATACAGTGAGCGTCAGAAAAAAGTTTACAGAAAAATAAAATTCTAAATATGTATCACCAATCATAACTTTTACCATTTAAGGAGAGTGCCCGCAAAAATTTGGCAATGTTTCGAAATTTTTTTGTAATTTTTTTTTGGTAATGAAACAATTTTAAAATAAAAATAACGGTAATTTATTAATATTTTTTAATGCACACTTTCTTTTGACCCTCACTGTATGTAATATTATATTACACGATATTCCATATCAATAACTACGATAGGCCGGTTTTTCACAGCACATCCAAGTCTATTAGAACCTACACTGGTATATACTTGTATTATCACAAGTAAAAGAAAGATTTTCTTAGTTTCAAACAAATTAAACTGTTTGAAACTGTCTAAACTGTTTTGTAAGTTTTTGCCAGAGCATATAAATATTTCTTCTGTCATTCACATCTGAATTCATACATTCATACATATAAATTCACTCAATTATACCGGGTATGTTATTTGTTAGTGGAAAATGACTTCAGAGAAAGTGATCTTTTTAATCCATATTTATTTTATGCATGGAAATTATTCCATCACAGAGGAGACCTACTAAACACTGAAATAAGGAATTCAGTCAGAATGATTCAATGAATTTGGCATATTAACGAAAACATCATCGTAAAGCGTCTAGAATCAAAAATAATGAAAATTAAACAAAAAGACAATCTAAACGACACGATCTAAACGACAATGATGGTTACATTGAGGCATATTATTTAAATTATTGGCGCATTAATGAATTTTAATATCATTTTCTTGAGCAATGTTTTAAGTGGTCTTAATAAAAGTTTCCTCTTGCATACGTAAGTCATTATACAACACTGATATCCTTTGTATTGAAGCATTCATAAATAATTTTCCTTGAGTGAAATTGAAGATATTTCAAAGGAATTCTTCCAAAGTTATTTTAATGGTTCCATTTAATTTGATTAAATTTCCCTAAAAATGTAAAAATATACTCACATTTACTGCTACCAATATACATTATATACATACATACATACAATAATTATACATTTGAATAAAGTAATCACTTCAAAGAATTCAATCAATTCATGATTACATGGACAAAACTTTCTTCAAAACGACACGAATTTATTTAAAAGCAAATAAATAATGAAAAGAGATAAAAAAACATCATTGAACACATTGATGGTTTAAAAATTGTTAAGTGTTGATATTTGGAACTTGTATACAATTCTTTTGAATTACTGCAAGAATAAGTTGCATGTGTCTACTCCATTACCACTTTAAGAGTCCTTCACTTACCTTTACTCGTACTTGCGGAAAGTTAAAAAAGACTGAGGACTGCGTGTTTTCGAGTGGGTGCAAACATGTGTGCAAATGTGCAAGTAAAAATACCAGCATCATTTAATTACAATAAAAATTGTAAAAATTGAATTTCACTCCTCTTCTACAGTTTTCGTTTAATTCTCCTGATTCTGCTTCACCTTTTTTTTTTCAATTATAATTATTATTCAGTCACTTATTCATTCATTCATTCATTCATTCATGTGAGGGTTTGTTTAAACGTGTATTTGTTTTACTTTAAAGGCATCGTGAAAATGTTTGCTGAATCATAAATTTGTACTTCTTTTTTTTTTTTAATACATTTGGATACACAAATACACACACACACGAAACACACACAATGTTATAGTAAAAGAAACTGACTCGTAAATCAATTCTTATAAAAACAATGTAAAATGAAGAAATGAAATAAAAATAATTAAAAGTTATTGTTGTTGTTGTTGTCGTTGTCGTTTTAACTTCGTTAACCACAAGTAAGTTGTAAAAACACAAAATACAGAAAAAACGAGAACAGAATCAACAACACAACTACTACCAAACAGAATGTAAGAAAATAATAAAAATAAGAAGACATTAATGTTGAAACGTATACAAAAGGGAGAGAATCTAATTAAAATCTTTGAATTGTATGTATGCGAATTGGCATTGGCAACAGCATCGGCATCGGCATCGGCATCATCAATGGCAACGCTATAATCAACATTAAAATTTTATAGTATGTGTGTGTGCGCTGTGAATGTAATCTATTAAAAGTCACTGCTGCTCCATTATTTTATAGGCGATTAATAAGATTTGGCAACATTTTCTTTTCTCTTTTGACGCAATCACACACACACAATGCGTGTGTGTATATGCGATGAGTACACGACGATAAAATGCAACGACAATGATTGATTAATGGCATCTTTTTACGTGGATCTTTAATTATGTACATTCATCAAAATGAGATTAAAGCAATTAAAATTAAAGGTCAATGAAAAAAATTTTCATTAATTTCATTACATTACATAAAAATTGCCTCGACTACCATCACTCGACTAATTATTTCATTTTTCCTAAACAAATTTAATGAATGATTTGAAATCATGGCAAATACAAAAATTTAAACCAACGAATGGAAGACTAAAGGTGTAATTCATTGTTAGCTAATAGCGATGATGTTTATACAAAATACAGTCGAACTTTTATAAATTGAACCGCCATTATCTAGAAAAAAAGTTTCAACTTATAGAAACTTCAAGTTAAAGAAGCAAAACCTGATAGAATCTCTCTCCAAGATGCTATTGCTATGCTTCAACTTATAGAAAATTCAAGTAACAGAAGTTAAAATTATATGAAGTTCGACTGTAATTATGTCAAGAGCATTTTATTAATTGCATTGAAATGACTACCCTGGAATCAGTTTAAGACAATAGTTTCAGCTTTCTAATTGATTTAAAGTATTGTAAAGAAATGAAAAACAAACAAACAAAAATGAGTATTTTATTCGAAAATAGAAACATACGAGTACATTGCTATAATTATACTTCAGATTCAATTTAACGCAATTCCGATTACGAATTGAATGGAGTTGAATGTAAACAAAAATTGTTACTATTTATTAAGAGAATAACATCTGATATGAACTGACAACATCATCATCTCATTATCATAAATAGACAGGCAGACAGACAGGCAAGCAGTCAGACACACACACACACACACACACACAGACACATACGTAGAAAGGAACATCTTTTGCAAATAATAATAATAGCAGTTATCAACTCGTCGATAATCTCAGGTGATTTGTATTTTGAATTTTTCTTTTTTTTATTTTTTTCTTCCTGCATATGTCACATCGGATGATGCTGATGATAATTTCAATGATGATTTCATAATTCACAAAAATCCAAAAAAAACAAAAAAAACAAAACAAATCAAACTCATACAATACAGGGTATAAGTTCGCTTAAAAGAGCGTTACGTATTGAATATTTATTTTGTTATTTTAAAATTGAATTGCAATGCAATTAATGTCATTGAAATAAATTTTAGAAAATCTCACAATTAATGACCGATCTAAAGTAAATCAAATGAAATTTTAATTTTAATTGTTGACATACAAATAATCCATTTGTTTCATTTTATATTCGATGCGATTTAAACACCACATATGTACCCTGTATTATACATACTACATTGTAAGTATACATACATACGTACATACATACATGCATAGGTAAAACGTAATAAAAAAAAAGAAAAAGAAAAAGGTGGTAGAAGTATGCTATGATTCGTGTGTGTGTGTGCCTGATATATTGGGATGGTTTATAAAACAAAAACAAAAACATAAAAATGTACGTATTTATTTTCGTTCGTTCGTTCTCTTGTTTCATACTCGTTTCTCGTTTTGTTTTATTGGTAATTCCAGAAGCTGTCGATTCAATTCTGTACTTTAATGTCACTTGTGTGTAATGCAAATAAATTGCTAGCGGAAAAGCAAAATTTTAATGAAACTGTCAACGCTATATGTCTCCTATCCGCAATCGTATCGTAACATTTTGAATCGAATAGTATCGAATCGAATTGAACTCAACTGAACTGAACTCTGTTGAATGGATGATGATATTTCTACATGTCCTTCCTGCCTTCCTTCTCTGCTGTAGAAAAACTCATACTGTATACCCAGTGCTCCTCATCCTGCTGATGCTCGTGCTGTTGCTGTTACTGTTGCTACCACTATTGCAGCTGTCGATGAAAATAATAATGTCTACCTGGTTACGAGACTCCATGCAATGTCTGTCTGTTGTTTTATTTATCCATTGATTTGCAGCAACCAATAAGACCCCACAGACTACTTTACCATACGCACAAGCAGCAATCATACGTACGCACGTACTGTATGCATGTATGTTGTATACGTACAAATAGTGTTGCTTATTGCCATTGAAATAAATATTGTTTAACGCATACGTACGTACAGGTGAAGTATGTGTGCATGTGTTTCGATGTAATAAAACTTGACAAATTATTTTGCGGTAGAAAACACACTGCAATTGTATTTGCGTGCATGCGTGCATACGAGTGTGTATACATGTACTGAAAACTGTTTATTTATGTATGTATTCATTCAAACTGTATTTAAAGTGTTGCTATTTAAGTAATTACATGCTAAAAATTAAGGATTTCCTCTAAGAGTGGCAAAAAGATGAAACAAGGCAAGGCAAAGCAAAGCATAGGAAAGCATAGGATAAGAAAAGAAATTGTATTAAAAAAAAAAAAAAAGTTAAATTGAATTGTAAATAGTGTGGGTGGGCGGATTGACATTTCATTTTTAGGAGTATAGCAGTGTAGCTGTATGGGTTATTACTCGTTACCAAATGAACTTTGTCTCAATCGTCTTATTTTGTATGTTGATTCTGGGATTTGTGAAAGAAATCCAATTTCGTAGATGTTAACCACTAATTTCTCTTTTAGAAATAGTTTCCATTTTTCCATTTCATCTCTTAGCATCTGTGCTCGTTCGGTAGCCTTAAATTCATCTTAAGTAAGCAATGACAATTAAGGAAATGCGAAACTATTTGCAATTATGGTTTCTAAATTGTAGCATCATTACATCCCAAGTTGATATAAAGATAACAACATACTCTTTGCACACACACACACACACACACTACAACTCTGACTAAATCATATGTACACTTTTACATGCACACTAGTGCACATGTACAAAAGAAGGCAACATTTACATTTACTAGATAAAAATGCGTAGTGGTAGTGGCACTGCCTTCAATATCCTTTCAGAAAGCATTTTCAAACATGACTACCAGTGTAACCAATTAGTGTTCTTATTTATGACTTCCCATCCCCACCCCCACCCACATACACTCGTTTTATACAAAGAGTGCGCCATAAAAGAATTGCTTAACATAATATTCTTTTTCTCTCTCTCTCATTCAATCAATTCGAGCTATACAATCAAGAATGTTGATAATATTGTTGTCTTGTCTTGTATTGTAATTTATTCAATATTTAATACTGTAACTGTGTAATTGTGTTGTATCCACTGGTCCACATCCACATATTAGTTGGAGTTTCGCAGATCCGTTTTTCATGATTTACTTACTTAAATTACAAGCTTTATGCTGAAGAAAATGATTTTTTTAGGGATTCTATGTGTGTTACACTCTGTACCTGCAGAAGAATTTAAATGCGAATCAGAATACACATGCCCCTACGTAAATATCAATTCAGTTCATACACTTAAAGAAACCGCCGCTTAAAGGCAAATAAAGTTTAATTATTTAATTGGCAATACGACAAAAAAAAAAAAAAAACATGAATTCGAAAACAAACATAAATTTTCAAAAACTTAAACTCTTATGCGCTATAAATTAGCGAATAAATAAATGAAATAAATGCAGCGTAAATAAATCTTGAAAATTGTTAACTGAAATGAGATTTTAATTCCCAACTCACTTGAAATGGCAATAAAATTAAAATGTTTGAAATTTTTCTTTGTTGAAACCTATAACATGCAATTGCAAATGGATGCTATGGATGCTAAGGAATAAGAGGAAATTCAAATAATCTCTTGGATGCTAAAAAAAATTAAAAAAAAATATCGAAATTATAGAATTTTGTTTATAGTACATACATTCATATATTACAATGCAATTTATAAAACGTAGCTTGTCCGTGCAGTAGATTTACGAAGCTTTATTGCGACAAAGTTAAAAGTTCAACAATTCGATGTTACTTCATAGAATATTTACTTTTGAAACATTTTATATTCATTGGTATCCAATTTTAATTCAAATTTAAAGAATTATCATATCAGATTAAAACGTGCCTTACAATTTGGCATATTATTTATACGTACACTTAATTATTTTATATTTGACCTTAAATACTTGATAGCAATATTGAATTAAAAATGAAAATAAATTTAAAATTCAAATGATTCTATGATAAATTATGTGAACCAAATCAGAGATTAGCAATGAAAGGTTTTTTCGCTACTCATAAGCAGCACTCATGAAATTTTGAATATAAGTGAGTCACATACATACACAATTGGTCATTACAACCCTTCAGTCAGGATTATTGACCTAGTTTCTTACACTACTTATGTTGTGTGTGTTAATTTTATACATAAGTGGCGGGACCTACAGTTTTAAAGTCGACTCCGAACGACAGATTTTTGAGAAACTTTTCATGCCAATTTTATTTACTCTCAGAGTTTTTGCCAGAAATCTGCAAATATTGAATTAAGAATGAAAACAAATTTAAAATTCAAATGATTCTATGATAAATTATATGAACAAAATCAGAGATTAGCAATGAAACGTTTTTTCGCTACTCATTTAGCAGTACTCATGAAATTTTGAATATAAGTGAGTCATGCATACTGATTCATGCATACTCACTACTGCATTAATTTATAAGTATGTGAGTAAGTGAGTACGCGTACAGCGTTGACATCAAACTCATAAGCCTACTCATTAAGAATCTAAATGTAGTATTTTAGTGTTCGTACGCGAGTCATACTTATTTTGCGATTCTTGTAAATCTTGAGTTATGGAGTGTCGAAATCAATAACATCATCAAACTTTTAATGAAAAAAAAGTAGGCATGCGTATAAGTATCAGAAATTATGTGTATGATTCGATTCTACTCATCCTTTTGAATATTCATTGCTGGTCTCTGATCCAAATACTACTATCAAGCGTTTCAAATACCATTTGACTTTCTCTAATGATGATAATTTCATTTGATTTGATCACAATCTAAGTAATGATTACAATCAATATTTCAAGATTTTAATTTACAAAACAAAAAACTCCCTCAAAAATTATTTTCAATATTTTGGAAAGAAGTCTTTAATAATTTTAATCCGGTTTTTGCTGTTGCTGTTGCTGTAGTTTAAACTTTGAACTGAAGGTCGTGCCACTCACGTATAAAATTAACACACACAACATAAGTGGTGTGAGAAACTAGGTTCATAACTCTGACTGAAGGGTTGTGATGACCAATTATGTATGTATGTATGTATGTTGCTGTAGTTAATGTTGCATTTGAATATTTTTCATAGTGTAAAACGAAAAAATGTGTTGGTTTTTGGTTAATTTATATAAAAACAATCTACGGAATCTACAAAATTGTACAAAGTGTACATTTGTAGATATATGGTATACATACATACATACATACATATATATATAATACATATACATAAATGTATGTGCCTATGTGCCTATGTCTATAAGTATGCGAGTGTGAATTCATATTTAAAAATAGATTTTGTGTATTTGTATTTGTATATGCAAGTGCATATGTGTGTGTGTGTGAGGGTGTGTGTGTGTGTGTGTTATATACACATTATTTGTCCTTAGTTTCATAGAGAGTTAACTCGCATGTTTAATAATTGCCTCTGCCATTCTTCAGTGTGTCTGTATGTAAACGATGGTTAAGGCAGACTTTGAAAGATTGAGGGAGAGAGTAAGAAAGTGAGGAGAGAGAGAGAGAGAGAGGAATAGTGGAATTATATTCTGAAATCTTCAACCACAAGTATGGCAATTATATGATGTTCTTACTTTTATGTGATTATTTTGTATATTTTGGGTACGTTTAAGTGAAGCTGTTTACTAAATGGAATCTTTAACAACTTTCTTCTTCTTATCTTCTTCTTCTTAGTATCATAAAATAAATTGTAATATGCAGAAATTCATTGGGATCCTACATCCTTGGTTTACTATTACTACTACTATTACTACTGCTACTGCTACTGCTACTATTACATTCAAACTTTTACTCTTTTTAACAATGTGGAACAATGTGTACGTATTTCATACGCATTTCTTGTAACATTTAAAATATTCTTAGGTCCATGTATGGGCCTACAATAGCTGTAAATCTGTATGTTGATGAAAATGTGTTTATTAAAACCAAATTTATGTTTTCCAAACTTATACAGATAGATACACAGGCAAAAGCACACCCACATATGTAATTACACACGAATAAAATTAAAGAAAAAAAGAAAAAAACAAAAAATTGAAATAAAATAACAAACCTGTGACCAGTTAAAAATTGATGTTTTTTTTGAAAAGGCGAATAACGAGAAATGAAATTAAATGAATAAGAAATAAAGTCAACGTTCTTTCCATAAGAAAACTTCACAAGCAATTATTGTTTATTAGTCAAGATTGCTTTCAAAAATTATTACTGCTTAAATTACAACAATTATTTCAGGCTCTTTAAATAAATAAATTAAAAATAAATGATGATAATATGTATTCCATTTGGCCAATATAAACCGAGCGTCTCAATTGTCAAATTAGAATAGAAGATCACAATTGACGTTATTCTTTAACTTTCAATGCTCCTGATCAACAACATTAACTCTTAACTCTCAATTATCTCAATTGGACTTGTTTTGGTTTAACTAACTTTTCTAATAATGAATCAATCAAATAAGATAAGATAAGAATATTAAAATTAAAATAATTTTCAAACGTCATATGAAAACATTGTTGTCATAAGACTACACAAAGGGTTTATTCATGTCAAAATTACTACAAAAGACAAAAATGAAATTTCTTTTTTTTTTTTTTTTTTTTTTTTCGAACGTCCCCGGCCACACACTAACCCACCCTCACCCGACCGCGGAGGGCTCGTCCCCATTACGCAGGGACACGTACACACCACAGTCCGGACTGTAGCGGGAAAGGGAAAAGCTATGGCAACTAGAACATAAAACAGCTACAGAACTTAATCACAAGCTGAACAAGGTAACAAAAACAAAAAACGGAACTATCTAAGACAAGAACAAAAATACGTTTTTATACGATAATTTATAAATTACTGCGAGAATACAAGATACGTTTTATGTTACAAACACTACAATTAAAATCTATAGAATTATAATGCGAATTAAAATCATTACATAATCTCCGAAAAGGAAAATTACATGCATAATTCGATCTATAAACATTTAAGGAAAGAGGACGATAGTGCCGTGTAAATCTTGCAGGAATGCTGAAATTCAGGTTGGAAAGCAAAAACTCAGAGTCGATATCACCTTTAACCAAATTAAAAATAAAACAAACACCTAAAACAGACCTTCTACGTTCCAGAGTTGGAAGTTTTACCAAAGCTAATCTATCCTCATACGACGGAAGCCCATTGGTGTAATCCCATCCTAAGCCACGTAAACAGAATAATAAAAACTGTCTCTGCACAGACTCGATTGAATCACTATGACAACGATAGTATGGATTCCAAATAACAGACGCGTACTCCAAAATAGGCCTAACAAGTGAAATGTACAGTAGTTTTGTTATATAAGGATCAATGAATTCCCTAGCCCATCTTTTCACAAAACCAAGAACAGCTCGAGCCTTGCCAATCATCAAACTAATATGATCAATAAAAGACAATTTAATATCCAATAATACTCCTAAATCAAGATATGAAGGCACAGCTTCCAAAGGGCAAGAATTAATCATATAAGTGGACGAGATTACACCAAGGCGAGAGAAAACCATGCATTTACATTTTCTCAAATTAAGATCCATTAAATTTATCCTGCACCAAGTAACAAACAAATCAATATTTCGCTGAAGAACAGCCTGGCCATGATCATCATCAAAAGTATAAAATAATTTAACGTCATCAGCATACATCAGAATATTACAATCAGAAAGAGCAGAAGGAAGATCATTCAGAAACAATAAAAACAGTAAAGGACCCAAATGGCTACCCTGCGGAACACCAGAAGTAACACATACAGTCTTAGACAATACATTCCTAAACAATACCCTCTGAGTCCTAAGGGAGAGGTAAGAGTCTAGCCAACGAAGAATAATATCAGGAATACCGATTAGTGAAAGTTTAAGAAGCAAAATACTATGATCAACCCTATCAAAAGCCTTACTGAAATCAGTATAAATTACATCAGTCCGAGCACCGACAAGAAAGCCCCTGAAAACATGTGTAGTAAATTCAAGAAGATTTGTGACAGTCGACCTGCCCTTCAAAAAACCATGCTGGAAAGGAGATATTAAAGATCTTGTATTAAAAAAGAGATAATCCGTCACTAGTTTCTCCATCAACTTGGGAATAGCACTTAGCTTGGCAATACCCCTGTAATTGGAAATATTAGATTTATTACCCGACTTGTGCAAAGAAATTATGAACGAACTCTTCCAAATTGATGGAAAATGACCAACCCTCAGAAGCCTATTGAATATAAAGGTCAAAGGACCACTCAAGACAACAGCACATTTTCTTAAAATACAGGCCGGGACCCCGTCAGGGCCCGGCAAGTATGTAAGTTTCAGTCCAGACAAAGCATCAAGAACAGACTCCTCATCAAATGAGTATATGTTAGGAATAGAGACACTTCCCACAGAATAAGGGTACCCGCCACTCAGATCAGGGCCCGGGTCCAACTGCTTATAAGTAGACTGAAAGAAGTCAGCAAACATATTCGAAATATCAAGGTGACTGGAGGATGATAGATCCCCGTAAAACATCTCAGTATCTCACCTTATAAATCCTTATAAATCCTTCAGTTTATCGAAAATAATTACTTCACAGATGAATCACAGGAAGGATCGTCTGCATCGTCATATATGTACATAATACACACATATAATGAAATACCAGTCCATATATCATAGCAAACATTTTGTTCTCTTTTGGCACATTCCACGGATTTTCTAATTTCGTTTTCTACTCTCAATAAAAAAATTCCTTGGAATTGAAATTTGTTTAAATATAATTTATAATGTGTACATCCATATATATCTGTATGTATGTCTGGTCATTTTTGTTTTCTTGTTCGTTCTCGTTCCACAAAAGAATACATTGATTAATATTCAAATCGAGCATAAAAATCTCTTGTTTTGTTGGAATAGGTAAAAAAAAGTAGGATAAAAAGTACAAATAAACGAAAAACACAGATAATATACAAGTCCAGTTATCAATTTATGTATTTGGAACGCAGCTAAAATTCTCTTAAATATTCTTCTTTAATTTATGCAAGCATTTCCACAAACCTTTTGAAATAAACCAGTCAGGATGTACTTTCATTAAATATTTAATTTTGTTTTAAACAGTTCGCTGAGTATTCAGTCTCCTATTCTTCTACTCATTCTTATTTTTCACTCTTCTTTATTTATAAATTTATCACAATTATTTTTTATTTGTTTATTCTGTTTTAAAATAAAAACCTATCAATGAGTAGCAGTAACAAGGACAAAAACAACAACAAATATTCCAAAAAAAAATAATCAACAACATCAACAAAGAATGTTATTGACAATGGCTGCAGCAGCGGCAGTAGTAGCAGCAGCAGCAAAACTTCTTACCACCTACCAAATATATTTGCATACTTATACGCACGTACATAAACCTGGAGACTCATACAAATGTATGGATTCCCCGGAAAAATAAAACATGAACTACGAAATTTTTTTCAATAAAAGCAATATTGACTTGTCGTCGTCATCACAAAACTCTAATCGTACACACACATACACACACACACTCAACCTTACGAAAATAAATACACATACCATCACATAAATCGTATAACATTCCTCCTGTACCGTATTATAACGTATCGTTCTTTTTTGCTTTTGTTTTTGTTAGAAATCCGTTATTAAATAGGAAATAGGAAGAAGAGAAGTTCAGAACTGCGAGTGTCAATATTACGTTTGAAAAAGTATTTGAAATTATTTTATGAATGTGCGAAATTATAGCGAAATTCAGCAAACTGAGAAAGTTTTAAAATAAATTGAATTCCTTTCCTCCCTGCTGCTGGCTGACACTTCACAATATATGATGATGAAGAAAATATTAAAGTGATGATAATCATAATCATCAATACATATGTACATACTTAATTACGATTCAAATGGCCTGCTGGAGATCATCGATTAATTCATATTCAACAATCCACATTTATTTTATAATGATAATGTCTTCTAAGTAATCCTCCTTCTGTTTCAGATCAAGTATTAATTCTGTTGAAGGTAGTATGATCATATTCTTTTATCAATGAACATTGAATTTTAATCTTTTAATATTAAACAAATAAATTATCGTATAGGACAGCTCTAAAGTCGAGTTGATCGGACTTAATTTATTTTTTTTTTTTTGGAAGGAAAGAGTCCCATATGACCCACGCAAGCCTACAATTGAACTTTACCCTGAATAATCCTAAAAAAGATCACCGACTTTTCCTCTGATATAACTTCCGAACTTGAGCCTGATTTTACTAGTTTATCGACGTAAATTATTGAAGTTATGGGGAATTAATTAGACTTGGAGATTCAATTTTGTAAAGAAACTTTTAATACGTAAGTATATTGATAAAAAAATAAAGAAAAACTATGGTATTACATTTTAAAATAAAATTCTTTGTGATATAAAAATATTTGAATAATTATGTTTGCACAATTACAGACTGATGTAATGTTATTTAAAACAGGCACGAAATATGATTTCATATTTTAATCTGTTCCTGGTATTATAAAATATTTAAAGTCCCGCTTAGGATAAGATGAAATTCAAATAGCAATAGAAAAACGCTTATAGTTCTACAACGTTTAAAGCTAATGCTTGTCAAACGTTATTATATTTTGAAATATAACGGCAGTTATGTCTTTAGCATCTTATCTTATCTGCCTGTTATTAAAAAATATCAATTTCAACGAAATCATATTACTTTATGGATATTCCCTTGAATTCTATTCTAGGTCCTTACTCTATGCCAATGTGCCACACATAATATTCTATTCTATTATTGCCCTTTTTGTTTACATAAATATACATAAATACATATAAATATACATACATATGCAAAAGTTAATGTGCCTTATTTATACACAATTACAATACACACAGTATTGTTACAGTGCAAAATCGAAAAACATTTCGGAACGGCAATCTACAATTTATTTTAATGTCATGGAAAAAAAAAGGGAATTATTTGATTATGGCCCAGGGATGGGAAATTGATCTTAACAAATTGTTCTAACTTTCACATAAAATTGTACTTTTTCCAGCTCGATTGTACTAAATTCACTTATTTTCTTTTTTATTAAAAATTAAATAATAATATAAACGACAATTCATTTTACATATATTTATGTTTTAAGAAGTCGCCGTGGTCTAATGGGTAGTGTGTTGGCTTATTAGACAAAAGGCCCGGGTTCAAATCCCAGGTCAGACATCAAAAACGAAAAAATATTTCATCGGCGACTTCCTCTCAGCAGATTTCTGGCAAAAACTCTGAGAGTATAAATTGCCATGAAAAGCTTCTCAAAAATCTGTCGTTCGGAATCGACTTTAAACTGTAGGTCCCACCACTCATGTATAAAATTAACGCACACAACATAAGTGGTGTGAGAAGCTAGGTCGTAATCCTGACTGAAGGGTTGTAATGGCCAATTATGTATGTATGTGTATATTTATGTAAATATATGCGTAAAAAAGACATAAAAATTAACAAAAAGGTACATAATAGGTAAACTGAAAAAAACTTACTTTAATAATTGAATGTAATCTAAATATTAAAATCTTATTTATGATCCATTTTTTGCTAGCAAACTATTTGTTATTTCAAAATTGTAATGACTGTGAATTAAACGACTTTGATAAATTCCTTGTTTGGATTAAATTGGAGACAGTCGAAGCCAATAGTCTATTTCTTCCTTTGATTTATATAGTGCTTTTCATACTTATAGCACCACCGTATTTTTTTAAATTTCTAAAAAAGT
Source organism: Sarcophaga peregrina (assembly GCA_014635995.1). Lineage (NCBI taxonomy): Eukaryota > Metazoa > Arthropoda > Insecta > Diptera > Sarcophagidae > Sarcophaga > Sarcophaga peregrina. The sequence goes on from CM025791.1 coordinate 975,833, forward strand.
ACATTTAAAATAACAACATCAAAACATATCATTATGTGCAGTGTTAATGTAAAAGAAGATATAACAGTAAAATTTTAAATTCTTAGCGTGTTGTTCCCCCGTGGCATCACAACGGGCCGCTATGCGTTCTCAAGTGAGCTTTTTGATATCAGAGCTATCACTCCGACCTAACCTAGCGTAGTTTTTACTTCAGTATAAAAATTAAGGTTTTTAGTCTTTGCTAATTATAGCGCTAGTTTAATTTTTGTTAAATTAGACGCTTTATTTACCAAAAATATTGATACTTAAAACTTAGTAAACCTACCCTAGATTTTTGAGAAACTTTTCATGGCAATTTTATTTTACTCTCAGAGTTTTGCCAGAAATTGCCCAAAAAATACTTTTTGTATTTTATTTTGATGTCTGGCCTGGGAGTCGAACCCTGGTTTTACGTCTAATAAGCCATCACACTACCTACTAGACCACGGCGACTTCAACACTGGTAAACTGTCTGAATAAACTGTGCGGATAAAAATGAGGAATTCGTTTGGGGAAACATTTTCAATAATATTCATATCAGGATAGGAAGCTGGCCACGATAAAACCTCAATAAATTGGTTACGAAACCATTCCATTGAATTCTGGCATTGTCCTGTTGGAAAATATATTTTATTCTCTCAAGAAGATGGGCAAACTACAGCTAAGAACAATATTGCACTCTGTACTATTCATTCGCGTAAATGGAGACCGAAGTTCGAGTCAGCCACTTAAAGAAATAATACCCCAAATCATGAGACTACCTACCTCCCCCAAAATTTCTTTCAGTAAAATACTTTGGTTCCTTTCTAAGGTTACGTCAGCAGTATCGATAGTCATCTAGCCCGTCTAAAGGCACTTTATTAAATTTTGGTACGAAAATAACCTTTCTACATTTGCAGATGAAAGTGGAATGAATAATATTCGTTTTTTAAATTATACAGTGTTGAGACAGAATATTTGAGTAATGTAATAAAGAAGACAAAATTTTTAAATAGTGCTAAATAAGTCACTGAGGTGCTATGGTGTTTTTGACTTTCAAATAGTGCTAAAAAAAGTACAATTGTACCAACTTTTCCATCCCTGTTATGGCCTCACCAGATTCTTCGTTCAATTCGTCACTTTACTTTCTCTCTACGTTCTCCGTCACTCTCTTACTCTCTCTCACTCTCTCTCACCCTCTCTCTCTCTCTGTGGTATTTTATTTGGTCTTTCTTTTTTTTTTTGTAATCGTGTTTACTCTGCCACCATCTTTAATTTTGATGAGTATTGCTAGAGTATTTCGATTTCATTTTAATTAGGTGCTATTCAATTTATGTATGTATTTGTGAGCCTGTCTGTAGGAGTTTGTAAAGAAAGCATATACACGCACACACACACAGCCACTTTTGTGCCCACAAATGAAATTATAGACTTGCATTTTAGGCTAAATTTATTGCTTTTGTTGTTGTTTTTGTTGTTGTTTTTTTTTTTGCTTTGTTTTGAGAGTTTCTGTGAACGCAATAGAAGAATATTTTACGAATGAAAAGTTTTTCAATAATTGTTTTACACACACACACACACACACACACATGCGTACGTAAGTGTTTGCCGAAGTTCAGTCTACAGAAATGGCAAGAATATTCCAAACAAGTTAATCTAAATAAAAGGCGAGTGATTTTGTAAAAGTGTGTCCGTACTGTTTACGTGACAAACCCACACCTATACACAGACACAGTCGACATAAACAAATTTATTCTTAATATAAATATTGGTCCTGTTATATTGTATCTAAAGAACTGTTTCGATTGTAGCTTGTATGGATACAGCTCTGGTTTAAATAATAGCACATGGTTAATAAAAAAAAGATAGATGCATGCAAAACAATACTGTTATGCTGGTAATTTATATTTGCTTTCTCAAATATCTATCTGTATGTATGTAGGTTATTAATGTATGCATATTTGTAATTGTTCATTAAACTCCTCAAAAAATAATAAATGATGGTTTTAAGTAAATTTCAATTCATTCTACTATTCTGACAGGCACTGTACGCTTACTGGACCGTAAGTATAAATGCGATGCAAAACAATCATACAATCAAATACGTACAGCGAGTGCTAAAAAAGTCGATTTGGAAATGGCAGTGGAAGCAGAAGCAGAAGCAGAATATCTGAAAAGTTTGTATTTGGCAGGAGGCTTTAATAACAATAATCACAAATTATTTATTCATAACTTTGAATTTCATAATTAATAAACAATTTTTACAATTACACAATGTTTGAACGGCTTGTTGTTGTTGCTGTTACCGTCATAGTTACCAGATGAACAAAGCATCAAATCGTCAAATATTTGAAATAAAATCGGCAAAAACGTTAAAGGCGTTCATGGAAATCGTAAAAAAATCGTCACAAAAACTTAAATACATAAATTAAAAGTTAAAAACAAACAAAAAAATAATGCGAGTATAATATAATAATACAACTTTTGAATCAAATCTTCTAGCAAATTAAAGTCGAAGCAGTTACGACTGCTAAGTTTTATATAATATTGCATCTTTGGAATTTAGTTTAATTGAAATTAACTTAGCTTAATATTCTCTCTATATTTGCTGAAGTAGGAGATATTATTAATACCATTTCTACCATTTCTTATTTGCATTTCTGATTTTCCAACCGGACTAGGTAGATCGGTAGGTGGAGGGAGCTGTCTACCCAAAGGATTTGAGTGTGGACACTTAGGCGTCATAGGGCGCATTTTGTTATAGTCCTGGAACAATTCTGAGTGTCTGATGAAGCTATTCGACTGCCAAAGTCAAGCATATATGATATCCATTATTATCAATATAGTAGATATAAAGGTGACCTGTTCTCCTTCGACAGAGAATATACTACCTAATTGATGAACATCGTCTTCCGGTTTCAAACCGTCGAAGACTAATGCATCGCGTATTCGTGCCAATAATGCAATAATCTAAATGTATGCCTTTAAAGTTTAAACAGAATTATCCTCTATCTATTTTTGGCCAGATTTTCTTCACGTGCTGCCAGTGTCCAAAATTTCTAATCTTATATTGAATCTATGATTAGATTGGACATTATAAGCTTGCAGATAATCAGAGTGATTTCAAAAGTCGATTATTTATCGGATAGCTTGTTGGTTGTGCTATATCTGCCTGGTCAACCGCTCTGCAGTCATTTTTAATGTCACTACGCCCTGGTACTTACATGATATGATGCCGTTCCGTTCCAGTCGTCAAAATGCATAGAGATTTCAGATAATTTAGAGATTACAAGAGAGCCAATAGCCCTTTGTAGGATAGAATTAAATATATTTGATGGGATATTTTTCGAGAACTTTAACTCTTTCACTAGTTCATTAATGCATTCAATTATTGGGAAGTGTTTGCAACACATTTCTTGAATTTTTTTTTCTATAACTTGTGCTTGCTCTGTTCTGTGTGTTGAAATCATCTACTTCTGAATTCATTCCTGACAAAAAACTTTAAAACTTATTTGTACTCAAAGTTAAATTACATAAATGTAATTCCTTGTTTAGCGGAAAGACATAAAGTAAATAATTTTAAGACTTATTCTTAAGTGATATAAAAATACATAAAAGTCTCTTCATGGTTGGCTTAAGTACATTTTGAATCATATTTGCAAAAAAACAAAAAAAAAAAAAATATTAAAAAAGAGCATTAATAGGTCAACAAAAACTTCTTTAAAAACTTATATTATCAGCCCAATCATGAATAAAAATTCCGCATGATATTTCTCTCTCCTATTATGAATAATAATTACGCGTGAAATTTTTTACTCTTTCTTTTTCTCTGTTTTAATCCCATTTTTATCAACCGTGTGAAGAGAGAAATATTAAAAAGGGAAAAAAGTAGGTATTCTCAATGTATTTTAGTTTGTATTTTCCCCTAAAAAAATTCACTTATAAAATACAAGGGAGTTTAATTAAAAATTTAAGTAAATTTTTATACAACTAAATTTAAATAAATAGACAATATTTAAATGTTCCTGTAGGTCTAAAACAACTATTAAAACTCAAGTTCAACAACCAAGTGTAAGCACTTTTCTCAAAGTCGACTTGTCTAAAGACGCACTCATTTTTATTTAGCGGCAATTCAAGAAGATTAGATTAGTCCCTTAATTGCATTAATCTGGAAATACATTTGCTGTTTTGTTGTTGCTTTTCTAAACCTTGAATTTCCTCTACCAGGACACACATGATGGCACTATTCATTATTTTCTTGTATTATATTAAACCCTTATGTATTTTTTCAAATTCTATTAATTTTATTTAACTTTAATTTTATTTTATTTTCACAAATTTTCAATAATTTAACATCAATAAGAAACACAGCTGACTTTAAAATTCGATATTGCCACTTTTTCGAACTTTTACTCCCGCGGAATTATTAATTAGAGGATTTCTTTCTCGAGAAAAACGTTTTCCGTGAGAAAGAAATTCCTTGAGAATATTCGTGATTGGGCTGTATATAAAAAATCATCATATTGATCATCATATTGATCAGAGTATACTTTATATTGAATTCGACTTACAATATATTACTCATACGCATCCATATTATCTGGACTGTACTATAGTAATTGCTCTGAAAAGTATGCAATAAAATAATTTCTAATTTTGTTGTATACGGTAATAATAGAATTTAATATCACTCATACGTTACGTTACCAAGCATTGCAGTCAGATAAATAGAGAAATGAAGCATCAAATCGTCAAATATTACAAGAAAAATGTCAAAATCGTCACTATTCAGCGAACTCTATTCATTCATTTGAAAATTGTTGCAATGTGACTTATGTTTCACTGTTCTATCGCTATTACAATGAATTTTGCTAGAGGGAAACATACAGCGGTTGCGCGGGCTCGGCCATGTCGTTCAAATAGAGGAGAATGCTCCGGCAAGACGGGTAAATGATGCGGGAGTCGACTTCCGCAGAGGATGACCTTGTATCCGTTGGAAGGACCAAATCAAGGAAGCCCAAATCGCAAGAAGCATAGGCGCCTGGAAGGATGTCTTGCGGCATGCCGTAATCCGTTAATCGGGTTGTTAATCGCCAATTAAGTAAGTAAGTAAGAAATAAGGGACTTGTTCCCGAGAACCATGTAGGAATATACGTATGTGGTCGATTAGCAAGTCGGAACTCTTCGTATGTGAAACTCCCTACGTGCAAATGTTGTAATTTTTTTGGCTTTTAAGAAATGAAAAAGGGATAAAATACGGAAAAATCATCACAGGTGTTCGCAAATAACTTAAAAATATAATACTACACTCCTACAAAGCATTTACAAACTTTAAAGTGGCTTTTAATGTACTAAAGTAAAGAATATGAAGTAAGTTTTTAATTTCGCAAAATCGTCAAAATAAGGGCATTAATCGTCAAAATAACGATAAATCGTCAAATGTGGCAGCTATGGTTTCTATTCTCTATTTTGGATAATTAAGAAAACAATCGAACAAATTGTGCAAAATAGTACGAAAATCTTAAAGAAATTTAATACTCAAGTAATACAGATAGAGAGGCAGAGAGAGAGAGAGAGAGAGAAAGAGGCCAATAAACGTACTAACGAATGAACAATTGAAATTAAATTGTATCATGGAATATTGAAACAAGAGAATGTCTTCATAAAAATACGTACTTTTGAAATTCGGCGTGTAACAAATGAGAGTTTGAACTGTACTGTGTGTCACCGTAGGGATAGGAATAAAACTTTAAATGGCAATTGAAGCACACACACTTGAAAAGTATTTCAATCAAGCTTATTTGAAATTTAATTAGAAAAATTTCAAATTGCTAATCTGTAGAGGGCATACAGGGAACTGTGCTTAAAAATTCATTAAACTTTGCCATTCGAAAAAAGATTTAAAGACATTTTTACAAATTAAAATTCTGTACTACCCTACAATTCATTCGTGACAATAATTAGATTAAATAACAGATAATAAATAAATAAATAAGAATCGTATTCAAGCGATTATATTTTGAATTTTTGTTTTTAATTTTAAATTGACAGGTTTGCAAAATTATGGTAAAATATGTAACAAAAGAAAAAAGTTGCATCAACTACATCAACAAAATAAAAGGAAAATATCATCTACATATGTGTCTGTATATACTCTGGTATAATAATCAGTCGTTTGAAAATTATTTACTTGTAAAATTTATATTCAAAGCATATGTACTACGAGTCATATTCGTATCGTATATCATATTTGTCCATAAATTAGACCACAAATAAAAAAACATAAAAGAAAGAAAGAAAAAAAAAGAAAATATTTGAACGAAAATAAAAATGCAAAAAATTGCAAAAAAAAAAAAAAATACTCACAACAGAATAAAAGAAAAAACTCATTCGGTCATTTATTTATTCGTTTGCATTGGTCCTACTACTACTACTACAGTGCTAGGCTTTCTAGGGAGAGTAGGAGAAGAGTTCATTTGAAATATTTGCAGCAACAGAAATGAACACATACTCGTATCGGCTTTATAGTCAACCGTAAATGTATTTTTAAAGCACATTTACTCGTACGCTGAGAAGGGTTTCGATTGCACATGAATAAAGTGGTTCGAAAAGAAACATATTTTTAAATGAAATTGAAATAATGATGCGAGAATAATTTTTTTTTTGTAGATTCTTTACAATAACTTGATTCAATAAATATCGATAAAAATTAAATTCGAATTAAATTTGTATAGAATCTTCTGATTTTATCTGAGAAATCTTTCGATAATGCCACCGATCAACAAAAGATGACAACAGCATTACATACTTACAAAATAATGTTGGTAACATTGCCAACAGTTCGCAGTTATAAGCTTTATGGCTTATAATTTGCTTCCAAAGTTAAATTTAGTTTCCAATTCGTTAATTTATATAAAATTGCTTTCAACTTTTTATCGATAGGTTTCCAAAGATCGTTGAGTATATCCCAAAGGATTTATTGTAAAAATCAAATCAAAACAAAAAACAAAACAAATATTGGAAACCCTTTCTTAAATATGAATGGAAAATATGCTTCTACAAAATGGAATATTTTTAAGGAAATAAACCCACGTTCACAACCAGGCGAGACAAAAACATTTCATATGAACATTTAAAACTCTTCCATTTATAGAAACATAAATTATGATTGTATTTCTTTTTTTCTTTTGTTTTGTTTTGTTTATTAAAGCTCCATTTACATGAATAGAAAAATAATAACAACAAAGATATTGAAATGAAATGGAATAAGTATGGCAAATACAAAACAATACAGACACTATAACCATAATATAAAACTTTTTCTTTCAATAGAAAAATTAGCATAGCTTGGATTATACACGCCATACTTTATTTCCTCGTCCACGATGCTACCGAATGCAAAGTCCTCAAAGGGACAACCACCAAAATCTGCCACGATCAACTGTAGAGTGAAAGAATAGTTAAAAGGATGATTTTCTCTTTTTTTTTTTGTGTATTTAATGGTCAAAGAAAAAGTGTCATTAAGCTAAAGAATGAATACGATGCTAACCGAGGTTGTGACACTATTTATCATTCGAACATGAGCTTCAAACATGAACAGGACAAGGAATATAAAGGAACTTATAACACAACAACAACAACAACAACAACAAGAAGTTAACAAATGGAAACTTTTATTTCAACTTATCACGTGCACTTACACTTAAAAATCTAAACATGCATCTCGAATCCCATTTAAACTGACAGACTAACAGACTGACTGACTTAAATGAGAAACAAAAGCTCCCAAACATGCATAAGCAAAAAGCTAGCGACCTGAAACCAACAAAATAACAACAACAACAACAAGTTTTCAATAAGCCACTGCTCAAAAACACATGCATTTTTATCCACAAACAAAACCAAAAATACATGGCCATATAGAGAGATAGAAAGAGGGAGAGAATGAATGAAACTAAAAACAGAACTCTGAAATAAGAAGAACACCGTTAAAAAGTGTTCAAAAAGATGGAAATTTCATTTAAAAGAAAAATGAAATAAAATGAATTGAAATGAAATGAAATGCAATGCAATGAAATGAAGAAGTAACAGTAACAGGCCAATATCCCTTCGGGAAATAATTCTCAGCCGCCTCTATACTTCTACAGGTTTGATGGCCTTTACAGTCTTGGCTGCCACAACACGTTCCGAATGATATGTGAATAGAAGCGTACTCTGTGAATTCAGTTTATGTCCTTCTAGTTGGACCGTATATTTGCATGTGAACGACATTGGACGTTGTAGTGGTGGCCTGAAGGGGATATAAGGGGTTATAAATGATGATGTGACTATTTTTTGACTGTGCTATCGAAGACCAAAAACCATACTAAACTTTACAGTGAAAAAATGTTGAAAACACAGTCATGCTTACACAGGAATAAAGAAAACTTTGCAAACAAACAAATAACAACAAAATCAACAAAAAGAACCAGAAATATTTGCATCCAAATGGTATCAAAATACATTTTTGCAAAAAAAAAAGTAAAACGAAGAAAACAAAAACAAAAACAAAAATGAAGAAAAAACACACATCCAGACATACAGACATACGTATATAAAGAAACTTTCTTACGAAAATAATAAAAAAAAAAATAAAAGAAAAGAAAAGTCGTTTACCATAGTCGTGGTACCATTGTATAGAATTGTGGCTGCAACAAAAGTTGTTTGAAAACGAAAGAAAATCGAAACACACACAAATCTTCATTCATGCATATACTCGTAAAGCGCGTTTGTATGCCACAGCTTGACGTCACATTCGGTGTGAAACTTAAAATCAAATTTGAAACATTTGGCCAAATCCCTATTGGAAACTTTAAATACCTATTTTTCATCCTTCATTTCTCTTCTCTTCCTTTTTTATTGCTGTTGTGTGCACCGAAAATTATTTAAAAGTTTTTGGCACACAACAATTCAGAAACTGAATTCAGCATCACCTCTTCCTTTAATGCAATCTAAACGGATCTTATTGATGAGGCTACTGTTTTTACATTGCAAATCTTAGTGACAGTCGTTATAGAAATTCTTAAATTCTTGAAATTTTATACATTTTATGTACAAAAAAAAAAAGGCGAATAGAATAGCAATGGAATATTTCTTAAAATATAATTACTTGTAAAGTAACACAGAAAACGTGTTTTAAAATGAACATTAAAAAAACAATGCATTTGTATTCTGAGCATCCTTAAATGCTCTCAGTCTATCTGCCTTATAGGATTTTATGCAAAAAGAAAATTAAATCTGGAGTAGTTTTTGTATCTCGACAGCTCAAATGAATGTACATACTCGTACTGATAATGTAAAAAGTGTGATAATCGGTAACATTCGATTTGTATAGATGGATTATGGATCATATAGTAAATTAAATTTACTACCAAGGGCTCAGTATTTTTCATGAAATGATGTCTTAATATTTAAAAGAATCAGATAGCGGAGATGACTTAATACAGTCCATCCATTCAAACTCCAACCAACTCTTACATAAACGCTTATATTATTCCATTAAAACGTAATATTGTAACTCAATTAAACTGGCACACTGTACGTACGTATATTTAGCATTTCTTCGCTTTGATGGTTCAAATGTAAAAAAGAAAAAAATAAATTAAAAAAAGCACGACTCAACTTAAGCAGCACAGGAGATGGTCAACAAAAACCCCGCAATAGAGGGCAAAAAATAATACAAAAACACAACGACAACAACAACATTCTATTATATTGTCCTTTTGTGGGCTTTTTCTTGTGCGGAGAATGCCTTTGCATTGAAATGGACCAATAAATCACGGTAAATGCCAAACTACTACAACAACTACTGCGATAACCATTTAAAACACAAACACAGACACAAACAAACACGTACGAAACATTTCAATTCCATAAAAAAATACCATATACCAATATACCAATACCAATACCATGAAATTACATCAAGCCAATGCATCGGCATGTATGTATGTATGTACGCACGTATGGAAATTATATTTAAAGAAAAATGTAGACTTTGAAGAAGCTTGCGTACGTACCTTAGTTTGGCTATATGCCATTGCAATAAGTATACACACGCGCATACACATCACATTCAAGTACTCTAGTTGACTTTAGTTGGCTTGGCTTTTTAAGAGCGTCAAGGAATAAACTTGAGAAACATTTGTGGGTGGCTTAACTTTGCTGCATAATATGCTTAACGAGAAATTTGGTTTGTAAGACACTATATGAGCGTTTAACTTTATAGAATTCTAACTTAAATAACAGCAACTATAGAGTGTTTATTCAACTTTTTTATCATTTCATTTATTTTACTTCGTTTAGGTTTTTCAGAATGAATGTACGATGTTCTCCTTCCCCAATATTCTATGTTGAACACCTGCGTTTGTATATGCGTTTGTATTAACTTATTAACACTCGAAAGCCAACGTACATCACAGATAAACAGTCTGTAAAGGAGTATTGTTCAACAGCAATCGCTATTCGCTATCGGTAACAATTGTTAAAATAATTACGGAATGAAGATCTCTATCTCTACATACATATGTATGTATACTGAAGTTTTCAGTTATAGCAGTTGTGTGTTGTTCCCAGAAATATGGAAATTATCAGAATATTATTAATGATGAAAACATAGAAGACACTTTTTTACTTGGCTTCGGAGAATCAATTAATTTTATGCAATAAGATGACTTGAAGTTATGATGTACTCTTCTGTGTTGAAAGTTTTGATTCTTTTTAATGCATGAAACAACATTTTTTTCAATTGATCCCTAACTACGTCAATACAGTTGCAGGATAAAAGATTAGGCACTCCATTTTCCTCTAGAACCATGCCAGTGGTAGAGTTTTTGTGCCAATAAATTCTTGATGTTTCCCTTGTTACAAAATGAACAACACATACGTATATATGTATGTATGTATGTATATGGGATTGTTTTCTTTGTGTCCGTTGATTCAGGTGTGATTGTATTTGTTATTGGGTGTTTATGGCCACAACACACCATGAATTTATTTTTACTTCTCTCTATACTTGTGTGTGTGTGTGTGTGTCTGATCACTAGTGATTTCAAGTTATTTCGAATTTTTATAAAACGAATGCACACACGCACACACAGTAAAATGTACCATAGACGTGCACATATGCACACACTACCATACACTACCACACACTTATGCCAACAAACGAACTGAGCATTCATTCGTATTGTATTAACAACTATTAAGATCTGTTTTCTTATTTTTTTTTTTTTGAAAATTCCATTGAGAGTATTTAGAAGAAGCTCTGCTGCACACACAGAGGGAGAGAGAGAGAGAGAGAGGAGACATTCGAATAGATTCGTTTTGAAACCATCGTATGTCGAGACGAAGGTATATTGAGTGGTGTACAATACTTTATCGCAAATCAATTATTGCCTTATGTTTTGTAAAACAATTTCTGTAAAAACTATGATAAATTAAAAGAATAAAAAAAAACTAAAACTCTCACTCAAACTGTGGGTAATTGAGTATCAAACGCAGAATAAAAAAAAAAGTGAAATTTATTATTCGTTGAAGTATTATAAGAGGCCTTAAATACCCGCAAATAATAAAGCATTTGCGGTGTTTTTTGCCGAAAGCAGTCAATATATAGTACGAGCCCTAATCACTATTAATTCATACATCACAAATTTTTGTTTTATATGCCAATATTTAAAGTTCCATAATTTGGACAATAATAATGACAGTGCCTTGGGAGTTACATTTTCTGAAAGGTAATTTTATAATCTTTAATTCTATTTAAAATAAGTTATACACATTTGAATACATTTATTGAGAATATCGACTAAAGCACAATTTCATTATTTTTAGACTAAAATTATCCGACCATTGCTAAAACACTATTTTCTTCTACCATGTAGAAATTTTTTATTTTTATTATGAAAAGCACCACAGAATTTAACTTAAGAATTAAACTATACACTGTGGTCAAACGGTCTTTTATGAAAATAATGAACCTTGGTTGCAGGATGTGTTTTCAATATATTTATCCCAATCTATATAAATATATTTTATTAATTTAAAGATTAGAGAATTATCTTTAGGAAATAGTAACTCTTAAGGCCCAGTCATTATTATTCTCTAAAATAAGTAATTTTGAATATTGATACATGAAAAGGCACTTTGTGTATAAATTAATAGTGTTTACGTATGTAATGGAATTTTTTTGTTTTCTAATATTTTTATAATTTTATTATAACGGTATATTCCCATTTATTTATGAATTAACTTTTCATACCGCTTTGGCAAGAATTTGCACACCCTGCTAAATGAATGTGGTCAGATAGTTTTGGTCTAAAAACAATGAAATTTTGCTGTAGTTCGTTTTTTCGATACAATTATAGAATACATGTTAAACTTACTTTATTATTGTCCAAAATATTGAACTTTAAAAATTGGTATATCAAAGAAAAATACCTGGTGTACGAATTAATAGTGTTTAGGGCTCGTATATGTACGAGTATGTACACACAGTAAGCCCCGTTTAACGCTGTTTCACTATTGCGCGATTGCAAATGAAACGGCCACGCACTAATCAAAAGAGGTGCACTATATAGCGGCAGTCTATGCTACGTAACTTTTTAACGCTCTTTTCTTAGTCCGTTCGGAAAAAAGATTCCAACTACATTTTCCGTAGTCGCAATCACAGTACGAACGCATCTTTCCTGCCTCGGAGTTGATTTGTTAGTTGTCATCAGCGTTACTGGGTGTATACATATGTATGTGGGTGCTAAGTTGCTTCGTTTAACGCTGTTTCGTTTAGCGCTGGTACTTATTGGAACGTACCCCCCATGCTAAGCGGGGTCCTACTGTACATATGAGTTTATTGAATTTAATTTGATTTTATTTATATTATTTTTAAATACAAAAAAGGAAATATTTTTTCATTTTTTTATCATTTTAGCAGGCGGAATAAAATAATTAAACTGTTTGATGACTGCTACTAAATTTGCGACATTCGCGACTGAAACATATTGTTTATATCTAACTATTCATACTTACCATCTCTCATCAAGGGTAGAATTACAAATACATGGCTGTACTAGTTTTGGTTTGTCTATTAAAGTGCTCAAATTTAAGACCTTGTACACAGCACCTTGAAAATGGAGATTAATTTAAATTTTTTTAAATCAAAAATCAAATGTCAAGAATCCACCATGTGTTGGCGTAAGTTTCTTAAGTGTACGATACCCATTAAAAGTAATTATGCCAGTTCAAAGCTTACTTGGCAAAATTTTATGCTTATAGGAGAAATGCGATGCAGGCGAAGGGTTGATTTGTTCTTAAAAACCCCTTTAAACATGATTACGAAACTACGCAAAGTGAAATATTTTTGTGCATGTAAAAGTGAAGGAAAACTTAATAGAAAATTTTAACTTTTCTTTCTCGAGAAAACTTTGAACGTGTATAAAGCGTTCAGCATTATAAAATGTTTTCGCAAAATTAAGATCTAGATCTAGAACTTGAAAGTATTTTTTTTCTTTTTTTTTGATTTTACTGATTAAAAAGTCGCCGTGGTCTAGTAGGTAGTGTGCTGGCTTATTAGACATAAAGCCAGGGTTTGAGTCCCAGGCCAAAAAGTATTTTTCGGCGATTTGTTCTCAGCAGATTTCTGGCAAAAACTCTGAGAGTAAATAAAATTGCCATGAAAAGTTTCTCAAAACTTATTCTTTAAAATTAACACACACAATATAAGTAGTGTGAGAAACTAGACCAATAATCCTGACTGAAGGGTTGTAATGACCAATTTTGTATGTATGATTAATTTTTCTTACACTCTGGAGCACTACAACTACAATTTGTAGCGTATTTTTTCTTTAGAATATCTAAGCGACCCATAACAGTTTTTTATATCTACAGTGAGCGTCAAAAGAAAGCGTACATTTAAAAATTAAATACATAATTAAATTATTTTATTTTAAAATTGTTTCATTACCAGTTTTTAAAATTGAACCAAAAAAAATTACAAAAAAAAATTTCGAAATATCGTCAAAATTTTTCGGGCACTCTCCTTAAATGGTAAAAGTGAAGTTTGGTGATATTTAGAATTTTATTTTTCTGTACAGTTTCTTTCGGCTCTCTCTGTATATCGAGCATATAAGTACACTCGGAACCAATTACAATATCCTTTTAAAAGACAATAATTTCGATTTCGCTTTACTCTTATCAATATGGCAAAATACAAAAAAAAAAAAATAAAAATTGTAATAAAAATAATTAATTTAAAATTCATTCAAATAATTTAAAACTTTAATGCGTTTGTTAATCTGGAAATATGTGTATGTATGTAGTAATAAGCGAACAGATTTTTATTTCATTTTATTTTTGTGAAGCTAAAACCATGTTAAACTCTTAATTATTATTATTGTGTTGCTAAATATTATATTATTATGTGACGCTTAATAATTTTATTTATTTGCCTCTTCAGTGAATTTAACAATTTAATCTCTCGCACGTAAAAACTTGTGACTTTAGAGTTTGTCCGGTTTGGTCGGTGATCTCACAATTGCCGACTTTCATTTTCTGTAAATCTTTAATTTTTAATGTCATTTTGATATTTTAATTAAAATGTTTTTTCTTTTTCTTTTCTTTTTGCTATTATCCAATAAATTTTAATACTGGCTGGCTTCTCTTATGCTGATGTTCTATTTTATACCTTTTGTTGTTGTTGTTGTTGTTGTTTATGTTCTTAACACTGATGGTGTTTGGCATTGTTGTTATACATAAAATTAATTACACATAATATAATAGAAAATTAAACTTAAACCGGATTATCTGTACGACCATAGATCCTAAAATGTAAATGAATACATATACATAAGCACTGTGTATGTACATATAACAGATATTGTACAAACATCTACATATACTCATAGTCACAAATCATACACAAGATGCAGTCCTTTTGAAGAAAAGCCCAAAAGATTTTAATTTATAATCAAAGCCAAGGTCTAAACAAGAAGGAATTGGCCGAATTAAAATGAAAATTAAGTTACAAACAACAAAAAATAAAAAAATACAATAAGCGAAGCTAATCTAATACAGATGGAGAGAATAAGACACAGAGATAGATAGATAGATAGATAGATAGATAGATAGTAGGGAGAGAGTGTGTGTTAAGAGAAAAACAAAGTATTTCATCACTTAAGCCTCTTTGCGTAGATTAATTTAAAGACAATGAGGTGAGGTGTTATGTTTTATTCTAATTTCCCAAATAAAATAATGCCATCATAGACCAGAGAAACTGAGAAACAGAGAAACAGAGATGCAGTTGTTCTACTCTCCTATTAGAATAATACAACAAATGGGCAACAGAGCGTATAATTGTTTTGACTGGTAAAACATGTTGACCGAAAATCCATGCAACATCCTAACATATCCAACACACACACACATTCACACTCACATTCACTCAGGCACATACATACTAACACTCATATCGTAGCAAAACAATAGAATTTGTTTTTATATTTGACAATGCTTGTACACACACACATACATGTGAATGTTTCTTCACTAATAAAACTGTATTTGTGTATTCACGACCAATAAATATATATATGTAAACAGACAAACACACAGACAGACACACCGACAGACAGACAGAAAGAAAGGCAAACAAACAGGTATGATAAGTATTGGCAAATGCCCAGTTACATTGAATTGCATTAAGATATGTATGTATGTTAACACTGACACCAACACCAACAACAACACCAACACCAATAGCAACGTTAATACTCATACACATAAATTTAAATGCTCCGATAAATTCTTAGTCTTGGAATAATTTGATGTTGTGTGTCAAATAAATCGGATTGCAATAATAATTATACATTCTAGATATTATAATAATGCCAACGTTAAATATTGACACTAACACTAATACTATCGTACACACACACATACATAATATATATGTATGTATACCTGTGTGTTGTAAAACGTATGTATTTATTTGTCTCTCTGCATATACAACCATATGTAGACAATTCATCTACTAGTTCAATCCAATAGTAGATAGAGGTTTAATTCAAAGTCCCATTTGTATTGTTATCATAGACTTAATATCCGTTAAAATTATGCCCAGTAGTAGTTTTGTTTCACACCATGAGTAGCGGGAACTTTAGTTTAAAAAGTGGACACCAAAGGACAGATTTTTGAGGAACTTTTTATGGCAACTTTTTATAGACTCTCAGAGTATTTGCCAGAAATCTGCTGAAAGGAAGTCGCGCAGAAATAATTTTTCTTATTAT
This sequence comes from Sarcophaga peregrina, assembly GCA_014635995.1. Lineage (NCBI taxonomy): Eukaryota > Metazoa > Arthropoda > Insecta > Diptera > Sarcophagidae > Sarcophaga > Sarcophaga peregrina. The sequence goes on from CM025791.1 coordinate 992,146, forward strand.
TTTTACTCACGCCAATGCTTTCCATACGACTAGTTCTGGCGAACTTGTTGGACCGGTTTGCATTAGTACATCAAAATTATTATTCGCATGGTACCACTCAATTGCTTACGTCCTGTAGCCACAAATGCCAAAATCTGGTTATTTACAAATGGTAATAGTAAAAAGCACTTGTTACCTTAAATCTATGTGTTGATAGAAGTGCTTTGCATACAAAATATTTGTTTTATGAGCGCCCTGGTAGTCTAGTGGGTAGTGTGCTAGACTATTAGCGTGAGGGTCGTGGGTTCGATTCCCACCAGAGGCTCTGGTCTGTGCCACTTCACCGAGCATATGGTCGAAGTTACACAGCTCGTATAGAATTAGAATATAATTTGTAATTGTATTGTAATTAATAAATAAATAAAATAAAATATTTGTTTTATTTTTTTATATTTATTGTCAATATGTATGTCTGGTAGTGTTCATTAAAGTGCATTAAAATGTTTTTTTAAACTTTTCGCGCCATTTTAGTGTCCAAATTCTGTTACTTCTGATATTTTTTGAACTTTAATTCTCTCAAGACTAGCTTCTATTTTAACTTTTCGGGCCATTTTACTTTCATTTCAGACCAGGCAACGTTCCTTCCGTTAATAGAGCATATTTGTGTGCCTCTGGGTTTGGGTTTGAACTATAAATACATTCATATTCATATACATATACGTATGTATGTATGAAAAATATGTGTATATTTTAATATATAAAAGTATATGTATATCTTTTAAAAACATTATTAAATTAGCATAATGCCATACAAGTCCATAATTCCAGTCATTCTTGTATGCATACATATGTATGGGCAGACTAACAATGTTACAAGCACGTTACGGAAATAATAAGAAAATGCATCTGAACGTTTATATGGCAAGGCCTTAGACGAACGTTATCCTGCAGTTCTATCAGCATAGCCAACACCAACATGAATGGCAACAATAATTATAAATGGCAACTGAAAGTGTATGAAGAAAAATACCACGTATTTAATTACAATACACTTCCGTACGTTGTTTAATTCATCCGTTTAGGGTTCCTGAGAACTAATTTGTTTTTGTTTAAATTTTATTATTTGAGGCCCAACAGTTGTAAGGAATTCCATATCTTGCGTCGTGTTGTGTTGTTGGTAGCTGATAGTCAGTCGTATGTATTTGTATTTGTCTGTATATTTGTCTGTGTATGTGATACAATTGTTTGTTTATTCAAAATATAGTATAACTTACTCATCTGGTGACTATACATAGCAGTGTTTTCTTCCACACTGTGTACGGTAGATGAGTGCGCTCATTACAATTGGATGTGGATCTGGATGTAAAAGTTAAATGGCTGGTATAGAATTCCACACTTCTAAGCACTCCATAAATTAAGCTTCTAATGAAAGGTCCTTGTTTCGTATTCAGATAATTAATTTGTGAGCATAATTACATACACACATACATACATATGTACACTTATACGGATATAATACACTCATACACTCCTGCACTTGTAGAAAATCAGGAAGAAAATTTATAATACCCATTACACTTACATACATATGGATGCAGGTGTTAGTGGTGTACATGTTAGTATAGATATTTACGTATTACGTATGTGTATTTGTGTATGTATAATCATTATGTAACCTTTTTACAACAACATCAACTTCAGAATAATAGCAGCATTTGAAGAAACAAAGAAGAAATAAAAAAATCCAAAACATAAAGGCAAATAAAATGAAAACATTCTTTTCATTCTTGCATGTTTAACTAAAAAAACTCACTTGATGTGCGTGTATGTGTGTTTGTGTTTGTGTGTGTGTATTTATATGTGTGTGGGTACGTCTGTCTTTCATTCATGTGGATAAAATTGTACTCGCATTTATGGTATATTTTTTGTTTTTTTGTTTTTCTTAAATACGTTTTTAACTTAACCCCTTATGTTTAACTTCTTTTTTTATACATTTTACATCGATAAAGACGAGTAGTAATAAGACGCACAAACGAAACGAAATAATCAATCACACGGCTTTTACTGTCGTCGATACCATTGCGGTAACTGACTGTTATAGTCTAATTATCGCAAAAAGGAAGATGAAATATTGTTACGAAAATGGAAATGGTGTTGTTAAAATGATAAACAAAATCTCTAAAAACAAAATAGCGCACTGTTCACGTAATCAATGAATGAGTAGAAAAATATACCAACAACAAAATAAAGGGAACCAACAAATAAACAAGAAACAACAATGTGCAGTATAAAATAGGATAGACAAATAAACCAACAACAACTAATCTACCTGCTCGAATGTAAACAAAAAACAACAAAAAAATTAGAATAGGTTGTTTACATTCTTAGATTATTCCCGAAGGACGTCATCGTCCTTTAAGGGCATTCATCACACTGATGATCCAGTAATTTAAAAGGCAGGCTAAAGCGAGCAAGAGATGATTCAGAGTTTGAGTTGAATCAGTCGTGTGTGCAGACGGCACGTTGTATTCGGAGTTTGAATTTAATCGTGTAAGACGACGTCACGTTGGTTGAGAATTAAAATCTATCGAGCTTTAATTCGGTCAGACTTGTGTGCTGACAAGTTGCGTTTGAGAAAACAGTTGTTAGTGTTGTACTTACAAAAAGGTTGTGAGCAAGAAGAATAACTAACAAGTGTTGTTGCTTACAAAAGGGTTATAAGCAAAGTAGTATAACGAACAAACAAATATTGTGAAGTATCATTGTATACGTGAAACAAGTTCGAACAGTGGCACAAAAATTGTGCAGATAATAAAGAATTTATTAAAACTAAACACGAATTTATTTTTACTTTATTTGCAATCTACGAACTCATATTTTTAACGTTTTTAAAAGGTAAAAACGTAACAATATGTTTTCATGAATTGTAGTCATTCAAATTAGACTGACAAAAAAGAACTTTAAAGGGTAGATTCATCTCTGATTAACGTATAAAATCTCAACAAATAAAAAATGAAACTAGCAGTCGTAACTAATGTATTGATAGAGAAGGTTTGGGTGAATGATTTGGGGCTTTTAGGCATACATATATTTTAAGGATCGAACCTACATAATACTTATTTATGCCTATGTCAATAATTCTGTTGATAGAATTAATTCTTTTGAAAAATTATTGTCCTCCGTTTATTTATCAATAGTAATGATAAAGAGAAAGAGTGAGATATATTGAATAGCCCTTTTTCCTACAATCCATCTAATTTATAAAAATTAATGTACTCTTGTGATCTAGTGGGTAGTGTGCTAGACTATTACCGTAATAACGGTGGTAGGTTCGATTTTATTATAAATAAAATAAAAATAAAGTAAATAAATTAATCGCCGTATTCTAGCAGGTAGTGCGTTGGCTTATTAGACGTAAGGCCCGAATTCGAATCCCAGGTCAGACATCAAAACGACAATATGAAAATATTTCTTTGGCGACTTCCGTTCAGCAGATTTGTGGCAAAAACTCTGAGAGTAAATGGAATTGCTATGAAAAGTTTCTCAAAAAAAGGCTGTCGATGGGAGTAGAATTTAAACTGTAGGTCCCGCCACTCATGTATAAAATGAACACTCACACAACATAAGTGGTGTGAGAAGATAGGTTGTAATCTCCCATGTATGTAAACAAACGAATTAGACTTCTCTTTCTAGAGAATCAAGACTCCAACTTGCATTTGATTTTAAAAATCTTATTAATATTCTTGAAATAAAATTGTAAATCCTTTTGTAGCCCTTCCCCAGCAAGGGGTTAATAGAAATGCTTGTGTTGTTATTTTGGTATGTTTTTTTTATTTCATACAAGCATAAGCATTAGCCTGTGTATGTGTGTGTGCGTCCATAAGCATTTGTTGACTTTTGTAGGCGTCTGTCTGTGTGTGTGTGTTGCACACCCCTCTACTCAACACACTAAAGAGAGAACATCGTTTAGAAGAAACACTAGAGTATTATAATACAAACGGACAGATGCATGCAGCACGTAGAAAACTACTCTTATGCTCGCTCATACTTCGTCGTTTATTTGTGTGTACGTCGTATCGTTTGCTAAAAAGAATGCATGTGTCTGACAGGTATAAAACCGAACAAAGCTTTTAAAAGGAAAACAGATTGCTATTGTTGTTGTTGTTGCTGTTGTTGCTATTACACCAGCATTGCAATTCTCTTATATTGTTGTTGTTGGTGTTCTGGTTGTTGTAACACGAGTATTAAATACAGACCTGTGAAATTGTTTGTATTAATTTGGTCAATTTTAAACATTTTATACAAGAGCACACTTTCTTCTCTTATCCACACTCATATACTCCGAAAGTAAAACAACAAAAAACAACAAAAAGAAAAGTGAATGAAAAAAAAATCATAGAATCTATGTATGTATGTATGTGTGAACGACATACAAGTGGAATAATACATTTCAAGTATAAAATGCTGTCAGGTGCTATTTCAGAGTCTATGACCAACCACACTTGCAGGTTTACAGCAGGAAGCGAACGAACGGAGGCTGTTAGGGGGAATGTCTGTAACTGATTAGAATTATGGTTTCAAAAATAAAACGAAAACAAAACCGAAGCCAAACAATAACGCTACTCTGAACAGAGCTGAACGGAGCAGTATTGAAGAGGCCAACACAAATAGGTTGAGTGCAATCGTAAAATATATGAGGCAATTAATTGTGAATGCTGAATGGTGTCATGTCAGCTATTAGTGTTGATATTTTTATTTTTATTTTTTTTTTCTTATTATTTTCCATTCTATTTCACTCTAGTGAGTGTAGTCTAGTGTATTCAGTAACAGCACTACTAATGATGAAGGTGAAGTGTCATTCGTGCATGACATCTATACATACTTTCGACAACTGAAAATGAAATTAAATGCTTCAAATGCTTAATATACATGACTCTTGAGTACTCTCTTTAAACTTGTAATATTAATAAATAAATACATTTTAATATGATTCATTATCAATATCAATCAATTTCTCTATTCAAAAAAAATTCAAATTTTGTCCAATGTTACTAAACTGCTTCATTACTGAGGTCAATATTTAAAGTTCACGTTCGAGACTTTTATAATGCTTCTGCGATGCATGATGATTGCGATTGAATGTAACTTGCATACCCACCAGAGATCAGCAATTGAATTGAGTCATTGAATTGAATAATTTCTGATACTTATACCTACGCATTCATACTCATTTTAATATCATGGAACCTCTACTCATATTCAAACTTTGGAATGATGAGTACATATTCACACTTAACAATAGGTATGATGTTGTTGATTACGACTCACCATAACTGCATTAAAAATTTCATGACTGCTGCTTATGAGTAGCAAAAAAACGATTCATTGCGGATCTCTGATACCCACCCTATTTATACCGTAAATATATTTCAATCCACGATTTTTTTTTTGTTTACTCATATGATTCCGTGTTGCCATGTAAGAATTATTCAAAAACGAACACTAAAATTAGTTAATATGGATATGGATGATGGACATTAGAATAATTCGGCATACAAAAGCAGTCATTTAATGCATAAGTGTGCATGTAATTTCCGTTTATGCACATTGGCGATATCATTAAGGCTGGAATCAATAACATTATTTCATTATAAAGGCACAATAGAGGCACAATATGTTTGTTTTAGGAGAAAATATTTACGAAAACCAGATAACTAACACATTTAAAGAGAGAGAGAGAGAGAGAGAGAGTGAGATAGGGAGAAATACAAATAAATATTAGAAGCCGAAGCTGTAGCTGATAGTGGCAATTGTAGTAACAGCAGTCATTAATACTCGTAGCACTGGTATTGACATTAAATTTTCGTCGTTTCACAAACACACTCAACAGCGGATACTTTGACGATATTTGAAATTGACATGTACCATAAACCGAAGAGCCTATTATGACGGCGATACCATGCTACAGGGTGTCATGTCATATACGTTGGAATTTTAATTTTGCGTTGAATACCACGCAAATTACTTCGTATCAACTTAATACAACAGAAACACCGTTCAGAGGATTTCTTGCTTCTAGACAAATACTTCATATACCTACATAGTCCGCTTCGTTCCTAACAATTTGAAAATAACCAAACGAAAAACTTCTATTATTTATTAAATTAAATTTCGAAAAGCACTTAACAATGTATTCTGTATTCTGTTTAGCATGATATGATCTGCCTTATGTTTCTAATTATGGTCATCGAATGACATTTCCTCTAGCCTCACTTTTAAAATATTCGTTGGATCCTCTTGTCCTGAAGGTTCAAGCATATCTGCAGGGTGTCCATAAAAATGTTGTCTTTCTCCTGTCTGTAATATTACGGGTAGTGTGTTGGCTTATTAGATGGGAGTTCGTGCTTCAAAACCCAGCTTAGATATTTCGAATAAATCAAAATGAAAATATTTCTTTCGGTGACTTCTATGGAAGCACTTCACTACCCGAAAGTGAAATTTAAAGTGCATCACCCGTATTGTTTTATCATTTCATAAACCGCAAGTAATATTTAAAGTAATCTTTCAGGCCGTATTATTAAAAGTATTACAAATCGCTAGATCTCTTCACATAATTCCGAGTATAGATCTCGTTGTTTCCAGTCACTCACTTACTGAATTCGAAAGGCTTTGGTTTTTAGAATTGCAATATAAATGGATTAATGTCAGCATAAGTAAATAGTAAGTGGAGTAGTTAATTTCTGTTTATCTGGTCATCACGAACTTGTTTTTAAAATTTCAAGCATTTCAGGGCAGTTCTGTTACAGCACCCTGTACTATATACACACATGAATAGATTTGTGTGCTGTTATAATCGTGAAAAAAGAAAAACGCAGTTACTGAAGAAAATTGTATGCAAATTCCAGAAAGACAACGAAAAAAAGATAAATAGAGTCAGAGAGAGAGAGAGAGAGTGAGAGAGAGAGAGAGAGTGAGAGAACAGAGAGTTACATAAAACCTTACATAGTATATGAGACATTAAGCGACGCCGCATAAAACAAAGCAGCAACATAATAAAACATCCATTTATTCTTAATGCCGGTAATTTCAGTTGCACTAAATCCACTCAAAGTCAGCCAACTACTAGGCTGCCAAGCCACGTATTTTTCCGTTTTTATTTTCAACTTTTTCTCTTTCTCGTATTTACCAAAAATATATTGCCGACTTTTTGGTAAATTTGTCTATCTGTATGTGTCTGTATGGATGTGTGTGTGAGTAATTTAAAAAAAAAAAAAACAACAAAAAAAAAGGAATAAAATTCTGATTTTAAATCCCTTTTCCCTTGTTCTCTTCTCCTATTAGGGTCTTCTCTAGTATATGCTGTGGAGTTTGACGATCTTCATGATGATGATGATGATGATGATGATGTTGATGATTAATATGCAAATGCGAATATGCGTGTGTGTGTGTGTGTGTGTGTGTGTGTATGTGTGTACGTGTGAATTGGGAAATTTCACATTTATTGCACATCAACTAAAGTAGGGATTGAGTGCGAAAACGTTTATGAGTACATATATTCGTGGCGTTAAATCTGTGTCTTCTTCTATTTTTGGTTTTTTTTTAAATTATTCTTAAACGTTTTTAATGCTGGAAATACTAAATTTTATGCCATTACCGCTGGCTTCAATTTTTTCTAGTTTTCTTCTTCGTTTTTTGTGTTTTTCCTGATGCTCTGACACTGACTTTCCACGAAATCCCTGATGAAGATGATATTGCAATCGGCGGATGTTTACTTTTATTTCGTTGCTTATCAAATTGACAATTGACATTATTTTGTTAAAAGTTATTTTTGTTGCGTCTTCTTCTTCTTCTTCTTCTTGTTTTTTTTTTTTTGTCATTCTCAAACGACTTCCCTTGCATAGAGGAGTCTGGGTGTCTTGCCTGATTTTACACTTCAACTGTTTATCCGTTTGATTTGAAAACTTTTTTCTTCTCTTTTTTTTTTCTTATTTGCGAATGTAAATCTAATACCAAAGACTTCGTGCCAATAACACCAATACATGCCACTACCACCACCCAGAGCGCAATAATATTGAGACTTTGAAGAAAATATAATAAAAAAAGTAAAAAAAATAAGTTTTTTTTGATGATAATGAAGTATTTCCCAAAAGGAAGCTTTCAGTATCCGTTTTCTGTTTTCTGTTTTCAAGAAAATGATTTAAATGATGGCGTCTTTATCTTTTGTGAATAAGGAACACGTACTCCAAGCAAAGTGACACAATACATTCGATTTGTATGAATTGTGGTGGTGTGTCGACGACGACTAACAACAATGGGACGATTAGAAATTGATTTGCGTGTGGAGTATGGAAACGTGTAGAAATGACGGCGTACTTTGCAATTTTCAAATATTCATTGTCAATTGTTACTAGTTTTTGATTTGAAATAAATTTCAACGACATCATTATCAACAACGTCAATGTCAGCATTAGTATTATTGCCATTATATACATACATACATACATACATTATTGTTGTTATTATTGCTGTTATTGTTGTTATTGATTTTATTTGAAATGAATTTTTCCGTGTACCATACTTTAGTCTTAATTTGTTCGTTGGGAAATTTCTATCAAAGAAATCTAAATATTTATCAAGAGATTCATCACACAATAAATCCTTTTTCTTTATTTTCTTCGATAAACTAACACAGTTCTTTACTTTCTAGTCCGAATGTTTTTTGAAGAATCTTTTTGTTTTATAATTTAAGCATCGACATCGACATCGACTTCGACAACGTTTCGATTTCATTGCGTTACACTATTTTGCTTTGGTGTGGCTGTCAGCAGGACAATATCCATAGTGTATCCATAGAGGAGTACGTTTGGGTAATAAATCAAATTTTAATAGATTCGAATCGTTTCTACAGGATCGAATTGAATTAAATCATGTCAACAGTATCTTAAATAATGATTAATCATTTTGTCAAACTGTACACTGGTGGTCATTAATAAATTCCATCATCTCACGCATTGTCTCCAACTCGCCTAAAGAGACAAGTACGAAATTGTTGTCTGGGGTTATGTGTGTGTGTGTGTGAGTGTGGAAATTTATAAAAATCAAAATGAAATAACTTTACACATCAACACCAATACAACACAGCATTCACGTTCTAACATTGTACGAGAGAAAATCCTAACAATACTTATAAAAATGTTTTATAGAAGATGAAATGAGATGAAATGTGTTGCAAAATATTGACCACCACATTGTTACATATATTGTGCTTCAAATCCTATCTCCTATCTCCTTCCACTTCAACTTCTTTGGTGTGACAGAGAGAGTGTTTTTTTTCTCTCAACACCATTTCATTAAGCTAGAGTCACTATTAGTTTTTCCTTAGGCTGGTAACATCAAATTGTAATTCATTTAAGAATATACACGATAGGATTTATCACTCAATATATAATAAAAGTAGTAGTACTATGCCGTATTCGTAAGATTCTAAAACAATCCTGAGTTTCGTTTCGTGTTATTGCGCCTTATTAGGGCTACCTTAATCGACTGTTATTGTGTATTTCAATTCGATATACGATTGGAATACATACATACATATATACATACAGACATACGTATGTGTATGATAACATTTACAATATAGAAATGTTTCCTTATAAATGATCTCACACACTTGTGTGAAGTTGTGCGAGTGAGAGTGCAAGTGCGAGTGCGTATTTATATTTTTTCTTTGCTTTTATTGATTAACCATTAATCGATTGTTCAATTAATTTCATTAAATCCATTTATATGCTGTGATTTAAGAAGATACATTTAATATTGGCTTCCATTCATGCATTCATTTTTATATTTTAATTAAAATACTTTAGCATTAGCATTAAATAACAACTGCTTTCACACGAAAAAGAAAATGAAATGAGGAAATGAAATGTTTATACAAATTATCTGCAGAGAAGTGAAAAATTAAGCTCTAATGGTAAATCGTAATTCGTATCTAGATAGCTAAAGGAATTTTACACTCGTTGCGAATGAAAGGAGTAACAAGAGAAATAAAAAATTAATAAGAAATAAGAAATACAATAAAATATCTAATAGCTTTAAGATGAGCTGAGTATGTTAAAGTCACATTCCGAAGAATGCATGAAAATAAGGCGGAAAATCAATCGATAAGCACGTCAATATAAATTTCAAAGTCTGGTTATCAAAAGTATTTAAAATTGATTGTCTGTGAATTTCTTTTTGTTTTTAATTTTATATTTTTATGCGGCATTATTTAGAAGTTAATCAACTTCAGTTTCATTTTTACAACAACACTATTTGGATATAAAATGTAATGTTTACACATTTTAATACACACTCATATCCAGGCGAATATCAAGACTTTTATGCTTTAATTTCACAGTAAACGCCATAAACATTTCATTATACGAACGATATACTTACTTTACAATCACCAAAAAAATAAAAAAAAAACAAAAAAATAAAAAGATTTTAAAAAGCAAGAGCATGAAAAATTTTAACAACGAAAATATATAAAAATGTTAACGAGTATGTGCGCTCTTTTCTTCTCTTTTAATAAAAACTATAAAATAAAAATGGAAATGGGAAAATAAGGGAAAATGTACAGAAAATAAACAGAAAACGAACAGAAAAGAAAGAAAATCCGCTTTTCACATGTATTGTAAAATGGGTAAAAAAAAAAAAAATTAAAGAATTCGTAACAAAATGTTACGATTTTATCCCAATCCACACACACACACATTTCATGGTACATACAACCACACAAAATACTTTAGAAGAAGCACACATGCCCTAATACAAACCCATACAGAATGTTTAAAATATATACGCACATCCATACATAAATATGTATGTATGTGTTTGTGTGTATAATATATAGTAAATATATAAAAATACTAAAAGCATATTTATTTCAAGAAGGATTTTCATTTTAAAATCATTTCTCACATTCAATTCAGCTCGACTTTGTTTGTAGTTTTTCTATGCATTTTTTTTTTGCCCAAAAAGAGCACAAAAACAACAACAACAACAACAAACAGAAAGGATAAGTTGTAGTAACAGCGATGGAAGTTGCAAAAACAAATGCAACCGTTGCACAGTGTATACAACAGTAGGACAGAGAGAGAAAATAAAACGCATTTAAATGCTCTGCACTTTTGCTAAAAAGCAAGATAGTAATAAGAACAACAACAACAACAGCAACAGCAACAACATCAATGAGAATGAGAACAACTCGAACATTTTCTTTAAAAAAAAAACAGAAAAACTTACCAAAAGTAAAAAAGCTTTTCAAACCAAGCAAACCAACTTATAGACCAACAACAAAGGCAACAACATCGATGGAATAATACAATAAAAACAACAACAAATACATATAAATAATAAAAAAAGAACAGCAACAACGATAATAACGATAATATCGAAAGTAGCAGAAGCAGCAGCAACAACGAAAAATCAATTCTTTGTAGAAGAGTTTTTGAATGTATGTGAAGGATTTTTTTTTTCTCAAAATAAAGTTAAGGAAAGTTAAAAAATATGAAAAGATACGTGCATAGCTTATGAATAGATGAATATGCATACTCGCACATACTCGCACATACTCGTACACACATATTAAAGGAATAAAATATCAAACTTTGAAAGCGATCAATTCATGACATGAACAAGAGACAATACTGCAACAATAAATATTTAACTTTTATTCGCATAATCTACAAGTACATAGAAAGATATTTGTATTGTTCAACTGAACAAGATCTTCGGAACTCGTGAACTTGAGGTGACCACATGTCTACCCTAAGATTTTTAAAATGATTTGTTTTGATTTATCTTAAATCACAAATAATTGGCAATGCTAGTTAGAAATACACGTTAATATGTATATATGTATGCCCCTTCAATGAATTAAATGTGCGGCCATTATACTAAAACTAGCAGATTGTACCCGGCATTGCGCGGGTTATAAAAACAGCAATAAATAAAAATCCGGTTTCGAAACTGGCTTCTTAAAAAATGCATTTTTTCAAATTATTCGGAAACCGGATTATCAAACAACTCAGTTTTTTGAATACTCAAAGTCCTAAATATAAATGCATGCAATTTGCCCGTTTTTCGCCCCTTATCCCCATTTTGGACCCCTTTTGGTCTAACTTTATAAACGGCACATCTCCAATAGCTATTTGGGAAACTTCACCAAGCTAAATCGTAAAGAAATACCTTTAAACCCATAAAATACAGCATTTATGCATTGAAGTACTAATTTTTGCCCTTTTTTTCTCCCTTTGTCTCATTTTTTTTCCCTTTGGTTCAAAATTTTTAAAAGATTTATAGCCTATAAACTGCACCGACAAAAGCTCGATCAATATCCCAAATTTCAAGAAAATCGGTTCAAGCGTTCAGGCAAGATTCGGTATGCACTTAATTTCCCCGTTTTTGGCCCCTTTCCCCCTTTTTGGACCCCTTTGGTTCAACTTTAGAAACGGAACACCTCCAATAGCTATTTGGGAAACTTCACCAAGCTAAATCGTAAAAAAATACTTTTAAAACACATAAAATATAGCATTTATGCATTGAAGTATTAATTTTTGCCCATTTTTTCCCCGTTTTGGTCATAATTTTGAAAAGATTTGTAGCCTATAACATGCACCGACAAAAGCTCGATCTATATCACAAATTTCAAGAAAATCGGTCTAGATGTCCAGGCGTGATTGGCTAACAAACAAACAAAAAAACAGACTTACAGAAAGTTTTATAATATATATTAGGATATTAGGATTAGGATAACCTGCACTCAATTTGCCCGCTTTCAGCCCCTTTCCCCCTTTTTGGATCCCTTTTGGTTCTACTTTAGAAACGAAATACCTCTAAAAGCTATTTGGGAAATTTAACCAAGATAAATCGTAAAAAAGCACCAATTACCATTTTTCCCCATTTGTCCAATTTTTTCTCCCCTTTTGGTCAAAATTTTAAAAAGATTTATAGCCTATAATCTGCACCGACAAAAGTCCGATCTACATATATCCCAAATTTCAAGAAAATTTGTTCAGGGCTTCAGGCGTGATTGGCTAACAAACAAGCAAACAAAAAAACAGACTTACAGAAAGTTTTATAATATATATTAGGATTAGGATTCTCTATAAAACAAATATCTTACTTGCATTTCGAACACGACTTAAAACTGAACTTAACGATGGCCAATCTAAAACTTTAATAGCATTCTCTTTGAATTTGAAAATAAATATTTTGAATATTGAATTTGAATTACATATCTGTGTCAATAAATGATAAAAAAGTGTTTTTCAATTTTATTACAGATTTTTATTCTATTCTTCAAGATCTATCACTCAGCTAAATTTCATGTATAAAATTTAATTATAAATAAAACTATACGCATTTATATTTTAACTTTTCTTAACTTAAACAGAGACTTTATTTTTGACAAAAACCCTAATACTCAATTTCTCTAAATACAAAATTTCGACTTAAGCTATTATTATTTAATGCCACAGATATTGTATGACATTCCACGTCTGCCATTTCCACATCTGTAGTTGTAAAAGATTTGTTAAACGACATTTTTAATGTCAAGTTGTGATCAAAATAAATTATCGTGTGAGTCAGGACACGAATAGCGGGCCTTACAGTATTATAGTCGACTTCGACCGACAGATTTTTGAAAAACTTTTCGTGGCAATTTTATTTTACTCCCATGGTTTTTGCCAAAAACCATACAAAGTTTGTTTTATATTTCGTTTTTTGAAGATGTCAGTTTTGGGTGTTTGAATCGTGGCCTCACGTCTAACAAGCCAACACACTGCTACCTACTCGACAACGGCAACTTCATCTCAAGTTATTATTATTTCATCGGTATCTGCGTAACAAAATGTGCAACTTTTTTCTTTCTTTTGTTTTGAAACCAACACTCCGGAGATAGCCCTGAATTTACGATCTCGACTCTTGAAGTTTAGCACCTACCAACTAGGCCTACTCTTAAGCGTTTAAAGTGGTTATTGATTTGCAATAGAAAATGTACTTTCGCACAATCAATTCAACAACAACAACAAACAGACGGTAGTGATAGTATAGGGTGATTTTTTAGCTATTATCTTTTTGGCAACAGTGGTTTAAACAGCTCACACACGTTTTGTGTTTTGTTTCACTGTTTAACATCTTCAGTTTGGTCTATAATTTAACCATGAACGCTTGCAAATCATTGAATTTTATTATCAAAATGCGTGCTCTGTCAAGAAAGTTCATCGCGCACTTCTTCCATTTTATGGTCAGTTTAATCGACCCACTGAAGCGGCCATTTGGTCTATTGTGACTGAAGTCCACACCAAATTTACATTGTTACAGTGTGAACTGAAGAAAATATCGCAGCTGTATCCATGCCAGTGTTAATGATGACCATCAATTATCGATTCGTCGCCGTTCGCAGCAACTTGGTCTCCGTTACTCAACAACATAGAAAATTTTGCCTTTAGACTATTTTTCGTGGGGCTATGTCAAAGCTCATGTCTATGCAGACAAACCCGCTTCAATGCGTCAAGTGAAGACAATATTGAAGAATTTATTCGTGAGATACCGGCCAAAATGTTGAAAAGAGTATGCCAAAATTGGACTAAACGGGTGGACCATTTGAGGCATGAAATAATCTTCAAACATTAAATTATATGGACCGTACGTACTATCGATTCAAATAAAGATTTCATGCATTTTTCATACATTTTATGTGTTTTTTTCTTGAAAAATTTTTCTATAGCTCTTAAAAAATCACCCTTTATATATAAATAATAAGTGCAGTAGCAATGGTTTTGATTTAATATTTTATTGCCACACAACTTGCATCCTAAGTTCACAGATCGTGTACCATTTAAATCAATTAACTGCTATTATTGTGACCTTAATTGTCTCCAAGAACAGCTGCCTGAGTCGGTCTGAGTGCAAATGTGCGAACTTATTTGTAAGGCTGTTGCTTATTTGTATGTGTGCATGTGTGTATGTATGTATGGAACTATGAATGACTGTAACATAGCTGCTCTCTATTTTCAACTGTTCCAATTTCTCAAACACAAAACCAAAAATGGAAAAAGAAATCGCTCAAACAAAACAAAACAAAAAAACCAAAAAGAGAAGAAAAATCCAAGATGAAAATGCAAAAGAAAACAGCAAGAAGAAGAATGATTGCCGGTCGATAACACCGAATCTTTAAGCAGCAACATGGCAGCCACAATGAAATAATGAAAGAAGTTAAGCGGAGTCAAGCTTAAATGAAATTCCTTTTTAGCTTAACAACTAAAAAGCACTGCACCATAATAGCGATGGTAAAATTGCAATACACTAATACACAGGCATACTACACACACACATAGATACATATATATATGCATGTGCACATACATAATCGCAGATGCCAGATCATTTCGACATTTAAAAGAGAGAGAGAGAAATAATCGTTATTGAAATGCAATAAAATCGAATAAAAACAAATGAAAACACACCAAATACATACATATGTACGTATGTACGTATTAGAGGTGTGCACAAGACATTCTGGTAGCTTACCCTTCACCGAATGCAATACTATAGTGTACTCTTTTCTGTTGCTCTTGATTTTACGAGTGCACTGAAATGTGTATTTCCCATTTATTCAAAGTGTACAATAGCACTCGTTTGCCTGTGAAGTAACGGAAATATGCTTTGTGTTATAATAGCATATTTCACTATTGAAGCTAAATTTTCAGTATTGCCATATGAATTTCAGTAGTGCATTCATTGAAAAATATGCGTAAATAAGTGTTTCTATACATTCCCTACAGGAGATTAGGCGTCAATTGTCTAAAAGCTACTAGTACTAGTACTGGTACAGCTGGCACTAGTTTATACAGGGTTTAAGTTTTTATAAGAAAGTACTAGTAGTTTTTTTTTTTTTTGGCGTGTGAGGTAGGGTTCAAAATGCCTTCGCACTTACAGTGATCGTCATCAGCTGCGTCGAGTGGTGCTTCCACTATAACAATCCCTCCTCCTTCTGGGGATACTCTCTTCCCGGGACGGCTATCTGCATTACTTCGGGAAGGGCCCAGAACGACGTCCAGTTAAGGACCGTTGTCTACTCTCCCACGTCTGGTTACGCCATATTTGAAGCCAGCTTCATGCTATTGGCTCGTCTTCTCATATATCATTCCGTTATATTGTATCAAGGTCGAACTTCTTTCTGCGGAGTACATATTCAACGTATCTTCTCACAGCGTTCCATTTCATCTCACTTTCGAGCATTGCGTTCACAATGGTGTCGGGTGTAAATTCACCAATTTGTTCCATCAACATGTTCTTCTCGTCTTGCCATTTAATGCAATAGAAGAATGTATGTTCAACGTCGTCACTCATTTCCTCGCAATAAATACAGCTTGGATCAGTCACCTTGCCCATACGGTATAGGTATTTTCGGAAATAACCATGACCAGAGAGAAACTGGGTCAGAAAATAGTTAGTTTCCCCAAAGGTTCTCCGTATCCATGCCTCTATAGATGGGATAAGTTTATAAGTCCATCTTCCGCATGTTTCCTCGGTCCATCTACTTTGCCATCGCCGTAGTGTTTGAGATCTGAGATCTGCGCTACTAATGGGAAGATTTTCCCTCTTCATTCTCCAAGATTTTCTTCGCTCAAATGCCTGCAGGTCAATAGGTATCTCACCGGCGATCACTAGGACTGCGGCGCCCGATACCGTGCGGTAGGTCGAGGCAAATCTTAATGCCGCTGTGCGCTGCACCGCTGCTAATATTTTCCGCTTAGATTTAATCTCCAGCGCATCTCCCCATATCTCGCTTCCGTACAGCAATATCGAGTTCGTCGCCGCCATAATCAATTTTCGTTTGACCTGTGTTGGCCCGCCAATATTTGCCATCATCCTGCTTAGCATGCCCGTTAGTTTCGCTGCCTTTGTAGCTGCATGCTGTATTTGGGTCCAATAATTAAGTCTGCAGTCGAGTCTTATGCCCAAATATCTAACTGCCCTTTTTGTGGCCAGTGACACATCACCTATCTGCATATCAATTTCGAGTGGGATGTGAGCCATTGTCATCAGTATGACCTCAGTCTTGTTCTTTGCGAGCTCTAGACCATGATCCTCAAGCCATATCTGAGTCCTTATCATGACTCGATTCAGTTTTCTCCTGGCATCCTCAATGTCGCGCGCTGAAATGACTGACACTATATCATCCGCGTATCCCACGTACTAGTAGTAGAAGTAGTTTAAATATACCAGATTGATAGAATTTTTATGTGTAACACAACAAAAATTCACATATTGTTTTTAGATGTAAATTAATTTATTTAGTTTTATTATTTATTCATTTATATTTATTATTATTATTTATTTATTAACTTTTCACAATTGTGAATCTTACATTCATGGCATTTTATTGTGAAGAATAAAATTTTTAAAAAAAAAAAATCCTAATTTCCTATTTGAATTGTTTTTTGAAGACTTACCATATGGCAAAACAAAAACTAATTTTTTATCCATTATTTTTTACTAAACCAACAAAGGAACCTAACAAATTTTGATAATTTTTTCCATACAAAAGAACTAGTAATAAAGTGATTCGAAATCTCGCAATTATATCCAAATATACCAGTACGAAACTAGAACCAATGGTACTAGTAATTAACCAGTACGAAACTAGAACCAATGGTACTAGTAATTTTTCAAACACACTCAATGCTAATTTGAGCATTAAGATGGTATAGAAAAGTTGACAGTTGAGTATTACTACTGGTGATTTTTGTACTAGTTTTGTACTAGTTAGGTACTAGTTCAATCTCCTGCAGGGTTCTTTGATTTCGCCATAAGCTTTACAACAACAATCTCTCTTCAAACTGCTATGCTAATATTCGTTGTTTTTCTTTGTTTGTTTTGTTTTTTAAAAACAAAATCATTTTTTCTTTCCCATTTACTGCAAACAGCAAAATGCACATTGTGACACTATGAAGAGTACAATATTTTTCTTGAACTCTTCACACAACTATCTTTTATACTGTTTGTTGTACAATGGTTTACGAGTGCAGTTGTTTTTTTTTTGGACTCGATCTTTACTTCACAATTATTTTTTTATTTGCTGCAACAGTCGGTATTCGGTCTTCAGAAAAATACAATAGAGTGCAATTTTATATGTCATGTACACACCTCTAGTACGTATGTATTTTGTATTGTGTACTATTAAATCGTAAAACTTGACAAATTGATCACAATAATGAAAATAAATACTGTAAGGAAGGACTACATTGATAACGAACGATAAAACATTTTAGAAACCTACGTATTTAATATTTCAATTTCAAATTAAAAATTGCAAAAATCGTAAATCGTGATTTTTTATGAAAAGCGTTAAAATGCCATTCGCTATATGGTGGCAACAATAAATGAACGTTTCGCTGTACTTGAATGAATTTCTTCATTTCTATGAATTACATTTTGCATTACATATTAAGGAGAGAATGCTTGCTATGTGATGTATATGTGGTGCGTGTGTGTGTGGATGTTTAAGGATTGCATGTGTCAAACGGAGGGCGAATTGACGACGGGAAAAGGTTTGCGTTTTAGCCGTTCAACAAATAGTAAGTTTTTAGTGTCTTTGCAAGGGAAACTGATGTTGAGTTATGACTCGATATCAATTTAATGCGGTACTTATCAGTCATTGTCAGTCAGTCAGTCAGTTAGTCAGTCAGTCGTTCATTTATTTTTATTCATTCAGTCAGGTTGAAAGACTGACAAACATTCAAGCATGCGGGCAGGGCAACAACCACCCTGCTCTTTAGTTTACTTTAAGTTTTAGCAAAATTGAAGCGCTTTTATAAGAGTAAAACTCATCACCATTTTCACTTCCACTCCTACATGGACTGACATTGCCATTACCACACTACCTCTGCTTACCACTTTCACAACAACCACAATCAACAACAACGAGTGCAAAGCAATTCATTCACAAATTGTATTCTCGCCCAATTCCAGTTGCTCTATTTCATCAAATGAAAATGAATTTATTATTCAGTTTTATTCACTTCAAACGTTTAAAGATAGATACAAACATACGTTCACAGATATTCTATACAAACACAAACACAAACGGAATAGCAAGCATTTATAATATATCCTTTCTAATCCATATCCATATCCTTACTGTATGTGTGTGTGTGTTTATAAACATCGTATCGTATATCGTATGTAATAGAAGGATAGAATGATGCATATGGTGTCGGTATTACCAGAAGTAATTGTGAACGTGTGCGTGTGTAAATAAAAGTGTTGGCACAAGTTTAAGTGTGAGAATGAGATTGTGTGTTTGAGAGTGTATTCTGTGAGTAATTTCCTTGAATTTATTTTCCGTTTCAGTTTTTTTTTCCTTATGTTTTCTTGTGGCTTTACGGTTCACAGACTTTGATGCTGTTTATTTATGAATCTCTGAGTACGATGAGCGAAAACACTCACCACCACCCCCCTGCAACATGAGCCCCTTAAAAAAGGCCAAAAAGCAATAGCAGCAACGGAAACGCTTTTAGATTAAGAATTAGGAAATTTTTTCTTTTTATACTGGATATTCTGGATGATTTTTGGCCACAAATACCAAATAAATCAATTAAAAATTGAAATTGGCTGGCTGTGATTATAACTGACCGGTGTGAGTGATTCAATTTATTTGATTATTAATGCGCTATGTACATGCATATGTATGTATGCTCTTGTCAGGCGATCTATTAATGGATCTGTCGACCTGATATTTTCAAGGTGTCATTGCCAATATTCCATTATTTTCTCTTTCTCTCATTCTCTCTCTCTCTCTCTCTCTCTCTCTCTCTTTTATTTCGTTATTCTTTTATATTTATTTTGTTTCTTATTTATTGTTGGTTATTACCTGTTGTTATGATGAATGAATCCTGAATTGGTTGTACTCATGAATGTGTCTGAAAATGTAATGTAAGTGAGTGTGCGTGACATGTGCGAGTGCGTCTGTATGTGTTTTTAACACATGTACTGCGTTCATGTTTACATGGCAAATAAATGCATACGCATAAATCAATACAATACAATACAATTCAACTGCATTGCCAAACTATTCTCTTTTGTTTTTATTTTTTGTCTCTTCTCTTTTCGCATTTGTCTTCCATTTTATAGCAAAAATGCATAAAAGCCTGTATAAGGGTAAGGGCGTGTGTATTTCATATACGTTAACAATCAACAGTCAATTTGTGGATTGGTACACGAGTGGCGACCATCAGACATCAATTACCCGCAGCTTTTGAAAGGCATCATCGTACAATGATATAATAAACGAGGTCGGGTGTATAAGATTTGTACAATTTTTACAACAAAAGTTTCGTAACATTCACATTCACTCTAATATTGAAAAAGTAAAAAATGTGACAATAAATTAATTTTTACATTCATTTTGAGCAATTAAAACAGTTTGAAATAATTGCTTAGGTTGACATTATTAATAAAACAGAAATCAGAATACAATTAAAATCTGTAAATTTAAGAAAGATGAAACTATTTGACAGCGCTACCTTTTATTTTTAAGAAAAAAATCTTTAAATTTTATTCCTTATTTGAGGGTAAGATTTTTTTGAGAGGAAATTTCTCTGCTTGGAAGTCTAACTGTAGAGAAGAGAATGCCCAGTCATGTTATCTTGCCTACAAGAAAGTTTTCTGCAGCAAATAGCATTATAATTTCCCATTTTCCACGTTATTACAAAGTACTCTTCTTTATTAAAAAAGTATTCAGTTTACACAAAACTCCGATAAGCCTCTGCTTTATTAACAATGCACATATCATGAACAGAATTCATAAAATTCATTACAAATCAAGTTCATAACGCAAACAAGTTTCTCTACTATCTGCCGCTTAAATTTGAATTCAAGTTCAAAAATACAAAGTTTCCAGGCATTCTAATAGCAGAAGTCGAATAGCGGAAGTATTCCCAACAATTATTTTCATTAATCATCGTCCACTTCAGTATCATGTACCCAATTTTTCATACATTCGATAGTGGATCATAATTAATAGAATACAGAGGCTCTTAAATTGGATTTGAAATGAATATAAAAAGAAAAATTACGAAATAATTTCATAATCTTTATAATTCATACTCTAGTCGCAGAATTTTAATAAATTTTCTAATAATTTATTTGCACAATTAAAAACTTTTATTTGAAGCTCAATTAACATAATATATTAAACAGCTTAAAGGAATAATTTCAAAATCAGTACGACTAAATCAGTATCACATCCTAAATCAAATTGTAATTTAATTTCTGCATAACATTTAGCCTTCCTTTGCTAAACTTCCTTCTCACTATTCTATAACTTTCGTTTATTTTATTACATTATTTTTGTTTTTCTCTTTCTTTCTCTCTTTCTCTCTCTTTCTTACTATATTCAGATTAATAAAACTGTGTTTCGAATTTTAGTGAATGCATTAAATGGCTAAAAGTCGATCAAGAGTTGCTATACATATTGAAGTAAAACCAACATTTACTTGCTCGCTTGTCGGCTGACTTAATGACTGGCATTCATTTCTGCTCTTTAATGTAATGAACGTCGTATTGAAAATTTAACCCAATTCACGAGCAAATGAAAAAACATCTCAGCAAATAAACGCACACACACACACACAAGTACACGCAATTCAGCACTAATTAAAATACTCGCTTGTGGCACTTTTCACGCCATCATCACGTTAAACCATGTTGGAAATTAGCACACACTCACACATACACGAGACCATGTAAATACAAACATACAATCATCGTTGCCAATATTTTTAGTATAATTTCTACAAAAAAAAAAAACAAAAAACAAAAAACGAAACGAAATGGAAAACTTCATGCCAATCTACAATTTACTCCCACTAACACACACACACACACACACTCACAATATTTTATTAACAATTCCCTTTTTTGTTTGGTTTGTAATGAAAAATATATTGGCGAGTGTGCGTGTATACACTCGCATTTGTACGGCTATGAGGTTAATTCATAGTTGAATTCAGACGCTTATTGCAAACCTTTGAAACGGTCATTCATTAATGGTGGCTACAAATAAAGTTACAAACAAAAATTTACATAAAATTAGATTTTTATTAGAGCTAAAAAAGGAATACCAATACCAAATAACCGATAACGGATAAGAATACAACAAACAACACCAGCAATTTACTTTACTTCCAACAAAACAAAATGTTTTAATAACATTGAAATATTAATACAAAATGCAATTAAATTTAATTGAATCAAAATACTATAACACTCCCCCTAAACTATATGAAATCAAGCATTGAGGCGAATTTCTTATCTTATACATACATACATATGAGTGACGGAACTTACAGTTTAAAGTCGACTCCGAACGACAGACTTTTTTTGAAAACCTTTTCATGGCAATTTTTTTTTACTCTCAGAGTTTTTGCAAGAAATCGGCTGAGAGGCAGTCGCCGAAGAAATATTTTTTTTTTCATATTTCGTTTTGATGTCTGACCTGGGATACGAATCCGGGCTTTTCGTCTAATAAGTCAACACACTACCTACTAGACTATGGCGACTACAAAAATATACACCCAACACTTTTTTTACACGATTTCTTTTTACACGGATTTAAAGTTACACGGTTGAAAAAAATTTTTAATCGATTTTTTGTAAAAAATTTTTAATCGATTACGGTTTCATAATCACTGTCTTGTAATTATTTTGGCACCACTGCTGAAATGAACATACATAGTAGTAACTGGGAAATCCCGAAAACCAAAAGTTCGACTTTCTATAAAAGATTTTTTAATAAACACGCCAACGGCGGAAGACCTTTCAGAAAATAGTCCGAAAGTTCAGAACTCTATTACCGAACGAAAGTCACCATTGGATAATTTGATGGATATCTCCAGTAATGATACCGACTTTAGTCCAGTTCGCCGCAAACCATTGCGCTTGTTATCAAGTAGCAAATATTTTTTCTTTATTTCTATTCTAATTTTTCTGTCCTTAATTCTGGATTAACAGAATTCGTTTATTTCTTGCTTGCTCTACCAATTTTTAACCTGCATGAATTACATATTTTAGGTTTTAATGCTCAATAAAATGCCATATGAACATAAAATTTGCATGCATTTCTGAAATTTTATAGTTTTCAACATTTTTTACACGGTTTTTCGAAGTAAATATAGTTCTTTATTTCATCTTACGCGGTTTTCAGATGACATGGAAGTTATCCCCCATTTTACTATAGGAAACGCCTCTTTTTTTACACTTGTAAAAAAAGAGCTGGGTGTACTTCCTACTTCGACTATTACTCGGTGCGACAGTGAAAATACACCCGAGTATCTACATAGTCCACGTTGTTCAGTTAGTTGAGTAGAACTCAAAAATACCTTTTTTTTATTTCTAGAACCCTCCAAACTTGTTTTATTTGAAAAAAAAACTGTTTTTCTTTTGGTTTTAAGTACAAATTTCGAGATTACTCAAATATTTCTGACCCGATTTCAAAAATTTAAAATTTGTTGGAAAGGGGAGAAATATCTATTCTCTGACTTAATATGCTATGAGATTTGATGAGGTAAACTTGGAAAGTTTGTCCACTCGTAGTAGCAAACTTTAATAAAAAATATCGGATAAGCGATAATATTCTTAAAGTTTGTTCTCTTGTGAAGGGATTGAGTCATCATTTGATCAAATCGGATAAAAATTGACGTTGTTATTATTTAAAGAGTCTAACAATCGAATGATATTTTTTATATATGTATGTATGTCATCGCATCAAATGAACTTTTAGTTCAAAAATTTACAAATTTTGTGATAAACAATCAAGACCACCCATCAAGAATACTAAAAATGTTTGAACTAATAGTTCAGGACATTCAGCACTGCCTTTGGTCATTTTCAAAGAAACCACATCAAGAAAATAAGAAATTATTTACAAAAATTGACGTGAGTATTAAAAATTCATATTCTCAATACATTTATGTACATATATACGTATGTATGTATGTTTGTTGTACTCACACATGCATTAAACTCTAATGTACACGAAACACGAAACACGAAATACAGGAGAGAGAAAATCAAAACAAAATGAGAGATAATAACACACAAAGTGTGTTATAGTGTGTGAAAAACCTGTTATCATGTAATCGACGTCAGAAGCACACACAAACCCACATACACACACTATATACAGTTTGTCAAAAAAATCTTTGCACATAGAGAAAAATTAAGAAAACTTAGAAAAATTCATTGATTTCTAATATAAATAATCAAAATTTTAAATTTTTTCAAACAGGATTTTATAACAACATATGTTTTGTTAATATAATAAATAAAAAAAAATTTTATAACAATGACAATATTCTAATGGAAAATATTAAAAAATAAAAACAATCCAATTTTACTGCTGTCAAAAAAATGTTTGCACACTTGATAAAATATTTAGACTTAAGCAATTTTTTTAAATTTATAATGCTAATATTTTGTGGGTTCACCTTGAGCATTAATTACCGCTTGCAGACGCCTTCTCATGGATTGAATAAGCTTCGGAACGTCATATTCTAATGGTATTTTTTCCTACTCTTCTTTGATGAACTTTACCAAATCGTTTTTATTTGTGGGCGATCTTTTCCCTCCCTTTCTCTTTAGATGAACCCACAAATTTTCGTTAGGGTTAATATCAGGACTTTGGGCAAGATTATCAATAACTTTGGTGCAGTTGTAAAGTAACCTGGAGTTGCATAAATAAGATTTATTTTAAGGATCATTATCTTGATAGTACTTGTGATTAAATTTATTCGGATTAACCGGGTCAATGAAACCAAATGTCTTCAAGCTGGCGGTCAGTTCATTTTATAAAATATCAAGATGTACTTTCTTAGTCATTATTTCATTCAAACACCAACTCCCTTGCTGGATATATAGCCGAATACCATTGCAGACAGTTTTCTAAACTTTACTATAGGAATAAGATTTTTATTTTCTAGTGCTTTCAGAGGCTTACGCCAAACTCTTTGCGGTCCGTCATAATAATACAGCATTATTTTCGTCTCATTTCAGAAAATAACATCGTTCCAGTACTCCGGAGAAAGTGAAATGTATTCGGTGGCAAATCTTAATTTCTTTTCGACATTTTGTGCCGACAGCAAGAGTTTTTTCCTAGTCATTCTTAAAGAATATTTGTGTTTTTGACGAACATATCATACACGGTTCTAATAATTGTTCTCTCAACTCGCTGCGTCGTCTTTTTTGGCCTGTCTGTAGATCCCTTTAAGTCTAGTCCTCCTTCTTTTTCAGCACGGGATATAAAATTATATACAGTCCTGATGTTTAGGGAGAACATAACGGCGATTTCATTGGCAGATTTGCCTTTGTAATAGTTAAAATAGCCCAATTGTATAATATTTTTTGAAACTCGTTTTCCTGGCATTGTTTGTATTCAAATATAAGGACACTTGTTACATTAAAAAACGATCTCGTCATTGCTAAAACGTTATTACGCCTTTCACATTCCATCTCCTTTGTAAAAAACTCAAAATGCGCAACATTTTTGGGAAATAACGGCATATTTTTGTAATTTTTTTTATTATCTTCATTCAATATGCAAAGATTTTTTTGACACTTTTTATATTGAGTAAACTTCTTTTGTTGTTGTTATTATTGTAATGGGTGTTACTATTAAGAAACTAGTGGTGCCATATGGTCGTAAACAAGTACAGTTATAGAATATGAAGATTTTGTTGTTGGAATTCTTGAATGAAGATCAAATTTTACATTTTTTTGGTCTGTGCAAAGATTTTTTTGACAAACTGTAAGTATTTACAGTTAAAAAAACTTATTTTGGAGAATTTGTGAATAAAACATCGTTATTGCATTCATTAGGGAACACATGACATAAGGACAACAATTAGGATCCCATAAAATATATTAATTTCTTCATTTTACAATTCTCAAGAAACTATGCCGTTTAAAATCTAATCCAGATCTTTAGAATTTGTTTAGAACCAATGTACAAAAGTATTACCATTTCCATACACAACTACATATAATTTCGAATTTCTTTTTGTTTTACAATTATTATCAATGTGTATACAAAGCGCATACAAACCTATATATACACACATACATCTATGTACATATGTATATACATAGTATAGTATAGGTATATTTAAGTTGATTTCTATCTAAAATATAAATAAACACATTCATTTTAGTAGCGAAAAGTGACAATAAAAACAACCACAACAAAATGACAAAATAATTGGTATTTACATTAAACAATCATAAATTTTTGAAAATAATGGCTCTCAAACTTATTAAAGGTAGAAAAACAAAAACAAAAACAAAAACGAAAACGAAACAACAGCCAAAAAATAAAACAAAAAAACAAATCTAAACAAAGCGAAATGGCAAAAACAAATAAATTATAGGCGGCAGAGGAAAAAGAAATAAGAAACAAGCCAAAAATTGAACCAAGAAATAAATGTCTTGTTAGCCCATAAAAAAAAAGAATAAACGAAAAACGAAAACGAAAAACGAAAAACGAAAAAAGGACATAAAATCCACCTCCGTTTAAAGGCATTTTAATAGAAACAGTGGGTCGTCGTCTACTTGAATATTCAAAAATTTGTTTGTACAACAGAAAAGAAAAGAATACAGAGAATAGACAATGAAAAGAACAAAACCATCCTGTCTATTTAATTGACGCTTATCCCAACTCTATCTTTAAGTTTAACGATCCCAAAGCAATTTCCACAATTCCCATTCGATTTACTTTCAAAATAATAATATCGTCACTCAAATATACAATTGTATGTGTAAGTGTGTGTGTGTGTGTGTGTGTCGGAGTTTGTGCTTGTTACATTCAATTTATTTATTACACCAGGTCAATCCAGCAGCCAACCTTCTCGACTACTGTATGACTCGACCAAAATAATTTACTCGCACTAAAGACCAGGCCATGCTGATGGTTTACACACAGTCTTATGGGATAGTGACGACAATAGAATGCCAATTGACTGAGTACCATACAAGTATACACACACACACACACACATACATAAACATTTACATTCACAACAGCACTTCAAAATCAGAAACAGAAAAAAAAAGGAATAAAGGAAGAAGAAGAAAAACAAAGAAAATTGTTAGGAAAACGCAAAAAACTCGTAAATATGCCATAAATAGCACTATAAACGAACATTGTTGGCGAATGCATGATTACGAAAAGGGAGGAGGAGCAGGAGGAGGAGGAAAGAAAAGCTTAACCAACATACGAATACAACATGCTCCCATCGTTATGGGGAGAGGGAGAAAAAGGAAACACTAAAACAGATTCAGGAAGAGAGCAGGACTAAAATATAAAGTTAAACGACTTAAGCGTGCAAAGTGTCGAGAAAAAATAGAAAAAATACTTCTCGTAGTAGGCACTAACAATACAATATAGAAAAAGGACAGGACAACAACAACAAAAATGCTGTACAAACATAAATACACTTGAAGCAACAATAACAGCATGAGCAGCAAGAAAAAACGTTACGAACAAGAAAATATTTCCTTAACCGTAACAAACGACAGACTGACGAACGAACAGACAGGCTAAATAAGGAACAAAAAAAAAAAAGGAATCGAATGCAAAAAAAAAACATAAAAATTTCAAAAAATTGATGCAAAAAAAAAAATCAGAAAAATGAAAAATGAACAACGAAAACATTATTGTGTAAATATTTGAAAGCTTAACGAGGACACTGCACAACTGAACAGAACAGAACAGAACAGAACAGAACTGAACGGAGCAGAAAATAATTTAAACGTTGTTCGTGTCATATACAATTTTGAATTTTTTCTTTTATTTCAATTGGATTACAAAACAAACAAAAAAAATATGAACAACAACAATTTTGTTTTTTTTTTTTTCTTGATTCGAAGAGAAGTTTTTTCATTTCTTTCGTTCATTTGCCACGACAAATTCATCTTTGTTTGATTTGTTAGAACATTTTCACCTACATTGTACGTCGAACGACGAGCTGAAGAAAACATGAAAAAGAAAAAAAGAAGAAACCAATTGTACCCAAAGACAACACACACATATACTACATATGTACGTATGCATGCATGTAGACACATACAAACATAATATAAATAAACAATAAAGAAATATTGTACTACCAAAAAAATCAAATACCCATACACCGCTTTATGAGCATTCAACTTGAACAATCAACCGCAGCAGTCTCTAATTCTAACTCTTCTTCTACACGGCCACTGCTTGTGTTAGCATCACCTACATGCACCTACATACACCTCCGAATTCCCATAAATTCGTAAATCTGAAGTCAATAATCATTCACACACACACACAGAAACACAAACACAAACGCAAATACATGTGCATTTATACAATTGTAAAACAGTTGTTGTTTAACATTTTGATGGAGTTGTTTGATAAATAAAATATAACGCCAACAACAACACAACAACAGCAATAACAATAGGAACAAAAAAAAAACAAAAATCAATGACTAGAAAAACAATACTAATACACAAAACCAAAAACAGAGAGAGAAAAAATAAAATAAAAAACAATGAAAAATAAAAAACAGACAGTAGGAGAATGTGTGTGTGTTGGTGTGTGTTTACTAAATGAACTCTACAGAATAATGGTTATTTGCAAATGAAAACAAAATACTCACATATAAATACACACATGCATGTAGATGCATACATACAGAAACATACAAATAAACAACGGAGACCGAGTAAAAAACGTTGTTTCTCGCTTGAATGCTTCGAAAATTTTTCAAACTCAATTTGATTATTGTTGTTAGTGTTATTCTGGATGGGGGGGTTTTTTTTCTTACTATTCTTCAAACAAACAAACAAAAAAAAACTCTCTTTCTTCAATTTATCTTTTCTCTTTTGTTTTTTTCCTCACTTTTTTTTATTATTTTTTGTTTTTTTTTGTTTTTTTCTTTTGTTTGTACTGTTCCCGACCCTTTGTTTTGTGCCTCGCATTTTTCGTTTCTGGTCATTTTATTGTTCGATATTTACTTGATTTTTTTTTTTTTTTTTTTCTGTTTTGTTTTGTCTTTTTTATTCTAACCAATAACCACTTGAGTAATCGGAACAAGTGTCAATATAACTTGGTTCTGATGTTGGTGTTTTTGTTGTTCTTGTTGGATGTTGATGTGGACATACAAGTTGAGGTTTATTTCTCCGGCCGAAGAAACCCAAATACAAAACGGTAAAACCAATAATAATAGAAAGAATGAAAACACAAACACAAACACCAACACCAAGAACAAGAACAAGAACAAAATAGTAACCAACCAAACTAAGCATAATAATAACAAATAAATTGACAATAGCCAAGTTAATAAAATATGGGTCATTTCACGTGATCCCCTAAAGAAAGTTGTATCGTATTACGGAAACCTTTTTCTATGACTCTAAAGCGATTACATATTCCATTTTGTATTTGTTTTTGTTTTTTTGTTTTTGTTCTTTTCTTTTCTTTTATTTTTACTCTTCTAGCCTATTCGCCTATCCTCATCTAATCTACCCCCAACCCAACCATATAATCTAGTCATTTTCACTTTCATTTTCTTAAGCACAAACGACGAATAGAAAAATACTAACGAACGCAAATGTCGTTGCCGTTAATGTTGTTGATGATAATTTTAAGATGTCAAAGTTGTTTTTGTTTTTGTTTCTGTTTCTATTTTTGTATTTGTTTAATAATATTTAACTGTTGAACAAATTGTCGTCATGTGGCTAGTTATTTAAATACATTTTATTGAACTCAATTGAATTGAATTGAATTGAAAATATTGGGAATTGGAAGATACTCATTAAACAAGTACAGACATTTTTATGATTCTTTTCTATTATTTACAGGAGATATTATATTATTTGAAACAGAAATACAATCAAGCGAAAATTTATTTTAATTTTTACTTCAGTAACATATAAAAAAAATTTAATAGAACATAGAAAATTGTCCCTTGTCATTATTACAATTTACATTAATGTTCCAAGAAGTAAAACTTTTTTAGGTCAAATTTTATGAATCCCATCAACATTAATAACAAGATTCACAATTAAAATTGAATTAATTTGAAAATGCTTCAATTTACTGGTGATTTATATTCATACGCTATGAGTTGAATAGTGTTCATATTGTATGAACTGAACATTAGGCAAGTGTAATAAAAAATTATGTCAAGCACTTATTCAACCCCTAATAAAAGAATACTAAGTAAAAATCTTAAGAACAATCGCCATAGATGTTTTCATATGTATAAGTAAACATGATAGACATTATAATCGATTAAAAATTAGGCTATTAGACTTCAATTGTAACAGAATTTGGGATCTATTTTTGGTCATAAGCTCCTTTAAGGCTATTTTCATTAAATATTACAATTTTTAAATTCTTAATCAATTTTTAATTTAACATTTTGTATCGAATGGGATTTTAAATATTAAAGATATTTTTCAATTTAATTTCTATTTTTTTTTTTTTGTTTAGCAACAACGAAATGAGCATTGGTTCCTGAAAACGAAATGAAAAAATATAAATGTGAGCATCATATTTGATGAAAATTATTAAAAAAAAAAAAAAAAATTCTTTTTTTTAATTGAATTTTGTTTGTTTTCAATAATTATATTTGAAATGAAAACAGCTATTTAATGTTTTCGCTATCTGTTCAATTTTTGTTTCTGTAGTTTTTACCATATTCGTTTTCCTTTTTTCGTTTTTCATTTTATTTTTTTTTTGTTGCAGTTTCACACTAAAAATGAATTGGAATTGAAATCAACAAATAAATGTGTCCCGATCTCCCACACATGCAATTGTGGCAATTCACATGTGAATATCATTTTGCCAGAGTTTATATACATACATCTATGTATATGTATGTATGTATGTACGTTGTGTGTATGAATGTTTGTAGGAATGTAAGCAAAAAAAAACGTTGGTACAAATTAAAAACTGTGAAAATTGCGCGAAGCACCATAAAATGCTAACGGAAGTTTCAAATTGCATGCCACATCCGGTTTGCTTTACATATACGAACATAGTACAAACGAATACAAATTTTGTTTGCTACTCTCTTTATATTCCCCGCCTGCGTTTACTAAGTCTGTTCAATCGTTGAATTTTCTGCTAAAAAAAAATAGTTTTTATATGAATGTGGGTCCGTTAGTATTGCAGAGTATACTTACATACATACATACATACATACATATATGTACGTTCGAGTCCATTATATGAACGATATGACGTAGTTGGTTGGCTGCCTAAATATATTCATACATGTTGAGTAAATTTTAAAAAAAAAAAGAATTTTTTGTTGCTTTTGTTGTTACTAGTTTAAGTCGTGGACTGGCTGGGCTAAATGTTAATTTGAATATCTTTAAATGGGTGTTTGAGTGTAGGCTCTTCAAAGCCCGTCGTCCACCATTCCATTCATTTCTGCGAGTTTTTGTTTTATTTTGCAAGTTTACAATTTATTTTTTTTTCCTTTTATTCTTCTTGGACTGCCATACTTTATTATTTCCGTTTTTTTTTATTTGTTTTAATATTAAAAACTCACACACATACATACACTCATGCATACATATACAGTTCAGTTTCAGTTATCGTCACACACAAAAACATTTACATACACATACTCGTATGTATGCACAATAGTAGAGTTAGTGAAACTACAATTGTGTAACTGTATAAGTGGACAATTTAAATTGAGTTGCATGGATGTTGTTTGTAGCATACACACACACACACACACATATTTCGAAGTAATTTACATTTAGACACAAACACAAACACACCAGACCAAACCAGACCAGACATAGATATTTACAGAAGTGAGTATATAAAGTGGGATGGCTTGTAAATGCAAATGTTATACTGTGCTGTTGGCAATTTAATGTGAGCATTATACCATCACAGCAAATTACAATCACACAGTCGAACAGCAAAACCATATCAAACTCAATAGTGACCACATAAAATAAAAGAAAGCAACAACAGCAACAGCAACAATGTATTTCGTAATAGGTGTCCAAAACATCAGCAACAATGTACGCAAGTAGTAGTCGAAGAATGATGATGATGATCATGATCATAATAAAGTCATGGGCATTGATATTTATTGACCATCGCATATTGCTCACACATACATACATACAATGCTAATGCACACAGTACTTGCACACTCTTATTGTGAGAATTGATTAACAAAAAACAATAACAACAACAACAACACCATTAACGACAGCTATAAAACAGTAATGAAAGAGCGTATGCGAAAATAAAAAACATGAAAAACAATTACACACACATTCATATAAATATTATACACTACCCTGTAGGAAATCAAACTAATTTTAAAGTAACTTGAAACTGGTTTTTTAATAAGCACAACTAGTTGATTAAGTGACTTTTTTTCATTATTATTGTAACATAGGCATGTCCTAGGCGGTAGTCAATTGGTCATCTCTGCATGACTTTTAAATTGACTACAAATTACTTATTTTTCAACCAATTTGTAGTTAAATAAAATATAATTAATTTAAATATTAGTTTACATTAAATTATTTATAAACCACCTTTTTTTTAATTCAATTTTAAACAGTTTTATTTATATTATATCATATACATTATATTTATATATAGAAATAATTATTATAATACAAAAATAGGACTTAAAATAAAAGAAAATTCATGTACATTTCAGGAACTTAAAATAAAAGTTGTAATAAAAAGAAGTTAAATAAAAAGAAAGTTTGTACTGAAGGAAAATTCAAAAGTAAAATATTATTAAGTAATACAGGTAACCCTCCTACAACGCGGTTAATTGGTTCCTGAAAAACTCTGCGTTGTAGGAAAATCGCGTTGTAGGAAACTTCTTTTTCCTCCATTTTTCCTTTTCTTATACAATATCACGCAAGTAACATGTTAAAGTTTTCTCAGCCGAATTAATTATATTAGACCTTTCATCGAAAAAAAAAATTTATTTTTTCAAAGATATTTTCTATTTGTCTATTTCAACATAATAACATAAATTAATTCATTCAATTAACCAGCAAAAAGCAATTCATTTATTTAAATAACATAAAACTAAGGAAAATAAAATCTGGGAAAAATAGACACGGATTTTCAAATCTACATATTTTAGAGGATTTTAATTCTCAACCTTCTACAAATCCGCTTCCTCGTCCTCGCTTATTATAACTTGCCTTAAACGTTTTCCATAGTGCATACAAACATAATAATAATAGATATACATACACATATACACAAGTAATTTTTGATAATTGTGAGTTTATAGAATAGTTTATAGAATACGTATTTAAAAAATGCTTAAAAATCGCGTTGTAGGATTCGCGTTATAGGAAACATTCCGCAATTCGCAAACCGCGTTGTAGCAAAATCGCGCTATAGAAGTACCGCGTTGTAGGAGGGTTACCTGTATTATTAAGTTTTTTTCCAACACAAACCTAATGAAAATGCTGTTTTTTAATAACGGCTAAGGCGTTGCGTAATTCTTTGTCTAGGTCATCACTGAGAGGCCGAAGTGCATCCATCAATTTTTTTGTAATCCTTCAAGCTCTTTTTGCCATGAGTGCCATCAATATTTATAGCAAGATTCAATTGCAGAGATAAAATTTCCATTAAAGTTTTTGGCATTTCCCTTTCAGCGATAATTTCATGGCATTGGTCTGCAAAAATGTACAAAAATTTGGAAAATGATAAAAGTAGAGAAGAATAAAAACTCACGTAAATTTGCTGATTTTCATCGATTATATTATCATTGAGCGCTTTCAGCTCCTCGAGGGCCACATTGCGTTTTTCCTGTCGAACAAGGCTTTCTTTCGGTCACTAGTTTTTGGGTAGACAATGCTGCCATTATAATCTCATTTTGAGCTCTGTTTAGCTCCTTAATTTCGCCTTGAAATGTAAATATTTATCAGAAAATCGTGATATTTTGTTAGACAAAACATATTTTAATTTTACCGTTATTTCTGATAATTTGGCATTCATTTTAGAAAATTTGACATCAAATTGGGGAACATTGGCATCATCATTTTCTGTACCTTTATCTATTAAAATAAAACATAAATAATAAGGCATATTTTTAAGATTTTAAAAGATACTTACCAGCAGTGCTCAGATAAATGCGTATACATTTTTTCATTTAGATTTTTAATGAACTATTTTATTTCACTATCACTTCAAAATCACTTTTACAAATTTTATTATAAATTTGCAATATTTACTTGAGTATTTCCCTTTTTTTTAATAAAATTGAGCACCACCTAAAAACCCGTATTTACTGTGATTGACATTTAATTTACTGACATGCTTCCTTTGTTTTATTATGGTTTTTTCTTACATTTTCTTATTTTGCTTTTTTCATTTTTACTTTTGTTTCTATTCAATATGTTTGGTTGATATCTGCATGAGATTTAAACCAATTTGTAGTCAATTGCAAAATAGTTAATTTATCAACCGACTACTTTATTTACTACAGGGACACTATGTAGGCATATTTATACATATGTATGTATTGTATATAGAAAAAAATAAATAATTTAATATTGCATTTGAATTTATATTTTCAATGCGTTTTCACAATAACAAAATCAATATTTATATAAAAATTTTATTTGCTTTTGTATAAAAAAAATAGTAAAACGATAGCAAACCAACCAACATACAAAAAAAAACCATAGAAAAAAATAATTCATACATACCCCTGAACATATTGCAAAGAGAAAAAAATTCAGTGCGAACAGCTGCAGCAAGCAGTTAGAGAAATGTGATGAGAGAGATAAAAATAAATTATAACACTTTAATAGAGTTTTCAAACCGCAATATATGAAATATAATAAATATTATATGATTTTTATTTACACTTACCCAGTCCCTCGCTTCCACTTTCGCGCTTCCTTCGCTTTACCTGCAGCAATAGAAAATTAAATGCCAGCAGAGAGCAGAGTGTGAAAGAACTTTTTTTCCAATCTGCCCGGTGTAGGACATAATGAATGGAAATAGTGGTAGAGGATCTAATAAATTCAGCATCAATAAACTTTTCCAGTAATTAAGACAGTGATTAATTGTTTCATTTTAATTTCTTTTATTTTGTGCACTTAGTTTTTGCAAAGCAAAAGCAAAAAAATCGCTAAAAATGGTCGTTAATACATTGAAGACGAAAATACTACAAAGAAGAAAAGCTGAATTAAAGAAATTGAATTTGTTAGTCAAAGAACTCAGCTCAGCGAATGATTGTTATTAATTCTAAAAGTTAAAATATTAATCATTCGCACCCCATAAATATTCAAAAAGAAGAACGCTTAAAACGCTCGTTGCTATCCTTCACATTCAATCTTTCAATAGAACAGGCAAAAAGAGTTCTATTTGACCATTGAAAATGAAATGAATTTCGTATTTCGTATTTCTGTGGTGCATTACAGAGAATACATATGTCGTATATGTACGACATATACGTATATGAACGCTATATGTAAACAAAAATATATATGGGGACCAGTTGTGGGAAACTTTGTTGACTGAGTCCTAATATTTTCTAGACAATGACGTTGCCCCATCTTTCTGCGACCTCCATTATTCATA
This sequence comes from Sarcophaga peregrina, assembly GCA_014635995.1. NCBI lineage: Eukaryota > Metazoa > Arthropoda > Insecta > Diptera > Sarcophagidae > Sarcophaga > Sarcophaga peregrina. Next base: position 1,027,817 of record CM025791.1, read on the forward strand.
TTATCCTCTTTAATAGTGACTGGACTTCTTAAATGAAGGAACTGAAGTTCGTTCCTTAGAACATTTAAAAGAATTCGTAGTTAATGTTTTTAATGCCAAAGAATCTAATTGTTCATATGAAATGAAATTTTAGAATTTATTCAAACAAAATTTTAGAATCATTTGAATCTAAATACATACATACATACATACATACATAATTGGCCATTATAACCCTTCAGTCAGGATTACTTCTTAGTTTCTCACACCTTTATGCGAGAACTTTAGTTTAAAAGTCGATTCCAAACGACAAACGATTTTTGAGAAACTTTACATGAAAATTTTATTATACTTAACAGAGTTTTTGCCAAAAATATGGTGAGAGAAAGTCGCCGAGCAAATATTTTTTCAAATTTCATTTTGGTGTCTGACCTGGGGTTTGAACCGTAACCTTACTGGACTACAGCGACTTAAATTTATTTGAATCTAATGCTAACAAATTGGAGTTTAAGCATCTCAAGTTTGTTTAATGCCTGAAATATCTTGTTGCCTCTTATGATTCCCCCAGACCTGGTGCTGAATTAAGTCATTGTTCTTACTTTTTAATAAAATGTAACAAAAATTTAAATGACATACATTGTAAAATGTCTTCGTAGATGGGATTAATGTGTCTTACTTGACTGAGAGAGAGAGAGAGGGAGAGAGAAAACCTTAAAAACGTCAATATTTATTGTATTGACGATTGATTACAACAGTAATAAATCGAATTATATTAAAAATCCATCATTCAATTCGAAAAGTTCGAATAGTAATACATAGTACGGTTCGATGTAAGCCATTTTAATTTTGTGTATAAAATATTGTAAAATAAAATCAAATCACATCAAAACGAAACGAAAAACGTAATGCAATAAAATAAAACAAATAAAAAAAAAAAAACGTCTAAACTGGCTCAATGCAAATTGATACCAAGTTAAACATGAAAATCCCATATCATAGTATTCATACAAATAAACAAACAAATAAATTTATGCTAATCGGCTTTTTTTCTTAAATTTCCATCCAACAAAACCCCTCTTCTCACTCCCTAGACTCCCTTGGCACAGCGTGCCATCAACGTGTCTGTTGTAACATTACAATTCACAATTCCAATGCCACCCGCAACAAGGCGCAAACAAATTTTACGAATTGTTGTCTAAAGCGTTTACGCCACAATTGTAATGAATTGAAGAAAAAACGATATTCGATTGTAAGAACTCAAAGGCAACTATCAGCCATACACACATACACATACACATACACACCCACTTTCATAGATATTCAAGTGTGTTGTAATAAAATTTGGATTTTGTTTTTTAATTCGTTTTTTATTTTTTTTTATTTAAATAATGATTTACGAGCATTCCACAGTTCTTAAGGCACACATTATCAAATGCAGACCCTCAGGCATACACATGCACACATTGAAAGTGAATACGTAGTATCTAGTGTGAACGAACCTACTTATTTCTGTAGAACATTGTTTTCGTATTCGCATTATGCAAATCCATACATTTCTGTCAGTTCGATTCGTGTTCTAGTCTCGGTCTTCCACCGGCCCCGCACGCCATTATTCTCACCAGGACAGGCGGCAGTGTATCTGTGATTATAGATTAACGTTTGTTTTCCCTCGTCTTCTTGTACTTTTTCATTTAAATAACGTATTAAAAATAGGAAAAAAAAACAGAAAAAACAAGCAAAATGAAAACAAATCAGGCCATAAAGCCCCAATCAACTCGGAAAACGGTACGAGAAGGGTCCAAGAAGAGAACGATGGTGGTTGAAGTGTTGGGCACTAGATTGACTTAAATCTACTTCTTCTATCTTCTGTTTATACTTCGCCTGCCGCCTGCCGCCTGTAATACTAACGATATGCCTTTTATGTTAACCAAAAAGGGCCAAAAGGCATTGTTCTGTATATGATTTGTAATTTAAACCTTTACATTTTTACAGCTCTTGGTTTGGTATTTTACTTGCCTTCAGACTGAAAATCATCATCGTCGTCACCATCACCATCACCATACCCAGCACATTGGCATCATCAACATGCCCATTTTTTTTTTATTTTTTTTATTTTCTTATATCTCCTTCATCTTTATACACACCTATAAAGCTCATCTTGACTCTTTTTTAATCGTAAATCAGTGTTATAATCATCACCAACCCAACTAAATCGAAAATCCAACTCCCAGAGGATGATATTGGTCAGCAGTTTTCCTACTTTACCGTACCGGGATCAACACTACGAATAATGAATGTGTTGGTAAAGGGGCCAAGGAGTGAAAATAAAAAAATAAAAGAACATTCACTAAAAAAGGAAAAATTTTTTATTCTTCGTTTATTCTTTTTCCTACTCACATATGAAATTACACATTATAAGACACCCAAAGCCATACATACATACATATGTATGTATGTATGTATATGTATATAGAATATAGAATATTTATAATGTGGTGTATAGAGTTTTATGTATGTATGTATGTATGTACGTTGAAGGCCACTTAAAGGCCATAAACTTAAACAAACGAAAATAAATCCTGAAAATTGTTTAACGACAACTGCGGGAAAGGCGACAAGAAAGGCAAAGGCAAAGGCATAGGCAAAGGCATAGGCATACATAAACATGCTATTAAAATGTAAAACGTGAGTATAAATCTATTTTTATATTCATCCTTAAACGCATATTCTATTCTTAACTAGACACCATTTAAATCGCAAACAAATATTTTTAGAAACGAAAGATATTTAAAATTTAAAATTTAGGTTTCAAAATGTATTTACTTAAATCCCTTGGAACTGTTAGAGCTAAGAGTTTTCTAACGTTATGAGACTTATTTGAACCATAATTTCATCACATTGATATTGACCATCTAAACAAAAAACAATCTACTCTTGAATATTAATTCACATACATATTCATAATTGGTCATTACAATCCTTCAGTCTGGATTATTGACCTAGTTTCTCACACCACTTATGTTTTAGTCGACTTCGAACAACAGATTTAAAGTTTTCCAATAAAGTTTAGAGATTTAAAGTACAGAGAATGACTGAAGAGAGCATAGATTAAAGAAACGCTTATTGACTAACTTGCAGATAGAAAAACTCTAATTTCATGTGGCTAGACCAGTACGATATTTTAATTGTTAGTTATTAGCACCACCACAACACTATAGAACGATGAGCAGTATTTGCCAACAAATCACGGCTTGTTCATATTTTAAATGGACATACATACATACATAGTACATGCATATGTATTTACAAATCGATGTCGATGAATGTTTGTCCGTTTGACATTCAAATTAGTTTTATACGCAAACACGCTTACACACACACTCACTCAGTCACTTACACATGCAGTAGTATTAAACATGGGAACCAGTTTTATCGCCATAAGTCAAAAGCTTGGCGTTTATCCTTAAAACATAAGCAATCTCACAACGATACAGGCATGAAATGAAAAAAAAAAAACAAAAACAAGGAGAGTAGAAAGAGAAGAGAAAGAGCATGAAGGTCGTATGCAAGAGAAATGGGATTTGTGTTCATGCATGTGAATGTGTGCGAATGACGGTATTTATTTAGAAGAGGCCATACTTTTCAATGCTTGCTTATTACACATACATATGTATAGCGTAGTGAGAAAAATCGAACAAAACTCGCATTGTCTTAACTAAGGCACATTTTACGTTACGTTATTGTTTCTGTTGGTATTATTATTATTACTACTATAGCTATTGTGTGTGATTTGTGGTTATGTTAGTGTTTGTCTCTCTCTCTCTCTTTATAAAATTTTGTTTGTTCAAGTTGAATATGTACTCAAGGCATTAGTGAATGTTTGCATTAAAATCGATCTTCTAAGCAGTCTTAACAAAACAGTTTTGCTAGTTACTATTGCCTGGTACATTTATTGAAATGTATACCATTCCAGGCACTTGTGTGTGTGTATTCCTTAAAATAATTCTTCGTTTAACGCGTAAAAACTTTGGCTATACGAATACATTCAGATTTGTTGGTCGATGGATCGGTTTGCTCATATACTTTAACCATACATATACGAGTATACCATGTAGATTTCCATACCTAAATGTGAACAAACACAAATACACACAGACACACAGGCATACAAGCATACATTTTTGAATAAGTGTTTTCATATGTATTTAAACAAACATTAAATGATGAATGATTTTATGGTTTGTTTGGCCTGATTTTTTCCACTTTTAAACACAAATGTATTCACATATACATACATACATTAATATACATACACATACATATGCAGACATCTATTTGCACTAAGAAATTAGTATGTCGATTTTCAAGGAGTGTTATGATGTAAGAAATGCTATGAAATGCTATGAAACAAAAATAAAAACTTGCCCATAAAAAAAGTACAAAAAACGAAAATAAAAATAAAAAGAAACGAATGAAATGTTATGTTTACATAAGAAATTGGATTTTTGCATTAGTTATGCAAAGGAGAAGTTTAATTTCTCGACCAAAAATCAAATGAAAAATATTTCACTTACAACAACAATTTCTTTTCTTCTTCTGCTTCTTCTTCGTCTTCGTCTCTTCACCGGTACCAGCACTATCACTAACACCAATACCAGTACCAGTACCAATACCATTACTAGAAAAAGAAATCGAAATATGTCAGAAAAAAAATGAGAAAAGCTTTTAAAAACAATAATTGATGTTCCGTAGAGTCCTGGAAGTAGTAGTATGTGCATACATGGCACAAATAGATCTTTTGTAACACACACTCACACACACACACACACACACACAGGCATATGAAATCATGGAAAATATATTCATTTATACATCCATATATACACACACACATTCATAATATATTGTATGCATGTATGTATGTATGTAAAAGGCCAAAAATGTAAAAACCAAAACACGAAAAGAAAAAACTCAAAGTGGATTAGTTTTGTTTCTTGTAACAGCAACAACAGCAAAAAACAAACAAGAAAAACAACTCGAAAATACCAAATGACAAGAACAAAAATAATACAAACAAAATAGTTGAATGCTCGTATAGTGAATATGATGTATGTATGTATGTATGTACGTATGTATAGGCATACGGATGTACATACATTGGTCGTTCCATCTTTGTCTATTTATATGTGGAGATATGTAGTATTGCCTACTACATCGATGATAATGTATGGGCAGACATGGAAGCTATTCACTTTTGTTATTGTTGGTGTTACTATTTTTAGGTTTTTTGTTGCTTTTTTAATGAACCCAAGAAAGACCAATAAATAAATTACAACACACACACACAGGCAACCATACCAACTAGATACACAATATGGTGGAAAATAATGGTTGTGCAAGTATGTACATACGAATATAATCCTAATATCCTAATCCTAATATATCGATCGATTTTCTAGAAATTTGGGATATAGATCGTGCTTTTGTCGGTGCAGATTATAGGCTATAAATCTTTAAAATTTTTACCAAAACGGAAGAAAAGATGGGACAAATGTGGAACAAATGGTAATGGGTAATTTTTACGACTTAGCTTGGTTAAGTTTCCCAAATAGCTTTTGGGGGTATTCCGTTTCTAAAGTAGAACCAAAAGGGGTCCAAAAACGGTCCTGAAAACAGGCAAATTGAGTACAGGTTATCCTAATCCTAATATATATTATAAAACTTTCTGTAAGTCTAGACCGATTTTCTTGAAATTAGGTTATAGGCTATAAATCTTTTTAAAATTTTGACCAAAACGGGAGAAAAAGTGGGACAAAGGGAGAAAAAATGTGCAAAAATTAATAGTTTTATGCATAAATGCTGTATTTTATGGGTTTTAAAATTATTTTTTTACGATTTAGCTTGGTTAAGTTTCCCAAATAGCTATTGGAGGTGTTTCGTTTCTAAAGTTGTATCAAAAGGGATCTAAAAAGGGGGAAAGGTTCCAAAAACGGGCAAATTAAGTGCATACCGAATCACGTCTGAATACTTGAACCGATTTTGTTGAAATTTGGGATATTGATCGAGCTTTTGTCGATGCAGGTTATAGGCTATAAATCTTATAAAAATTTTGAACCAAAGGGAAAAAAATGGGACAAAAGGAGAAAAAAAGGGAAAAATTACTACGTTATGCTGTATTTTATGGGTTTTAAAGGTATTTCTTTACGATTTAGCTTGGTGAAGTTTCCCAAATAGCTATTGGAGATGTCCCGTTCATAAAGTTGGACCAAAAGGGGTCTATAATGGGGAAAAGGGGCGAAAATCGGGCAAATTGCATGCATTCATATTTAGGACTTAAAGTATTCAAAAAACTGGGTTGTTTGTGAAACCGGTCTCCAAATAATTTGAAAAATTGCATTTTTTAAGAAGCCAGTTTCGAAACCGAATTTTTATTTATTGTAATTTTTATAACCCGCGCAACGCCGGGTACAATCTGCTAGTTTTCATATATTTTCCTAAAATTTTTTTTCGCTGCATTACAACATTACAACTCATTGACGTTATTGGCATGATGTTAATACATCATATGTATTCTATTTATCAGTTTCATATAAAAGCCAATACAAATTTCAATAAGATTGTTCTGTTGGAAGCAGACAAAATACAAAATCGATAAACGATAGCAAAGTTTTTATAAAAATTGATCTGCCTTGACTACATGTATTGTATTATATTTTAAGGTGACAAACTCTAAATTATTTTATTTCGTTACTATTTATTTGCACAGCACTGCCTGATATACATATGTACATACATATGTATGTATATGGAGAGCGGTCAGCATCCTACATTTATAAATTAAGAATGTTACTCTGAAGAGTACTAAAAATATTCAAAATTGAGCACAAAATAAAAATTGGAACTTTCATAATAAATGTTCCATTCATCTCAACTTTGGCCACCACCATCTTCACATCTTCATAGTTAGCCAAACACAATCATCGTCGATCTATTGATGTGCAAAGGCATGAGTGTGTGTATGTGTGTATATGTGAATGTATGTGTGTGTGTCATGTTTATACTGCCTTAATGTATAAAAGGAGAAAGAATGTTATAACTCGAGCAAGGATGATTTGATGAGTTGCCAAGGGCCAAAAAGTCAAACACTCGCTAAAATCGCCCACAACAAACGAAGTCTACAGCAAATACAATATTCTCTCTCTCTCAATCATATCAATTCCATAACCATTTCCATGCCCATTATAAATGCCATCAGCAATAATATTGTATAACCAACGACCACCGTAAGCACCAAAAACCTTTTTGTTTCCAACTCTTGCCACTGCTGATGTTAACAATGCAATGAAGAAATTAATGGAAATGAGTATGTCTGTACTCATGTGTACATACATACATACATATACTACATACATATGTATATAAAATAGTATGTGTAGTCATTTCAAATAAAAAAAATAAAAAATACCGAAACAAAACGAAACAAATCAGATGGTATTCATTACGAATGTCCTTTTTATTGTCGTCCTTGTTACTGTTGAAGCGAGTAGCTTCACATGAAAGTGAATTGTATTACAGACATCTCTCATCATCATCATCATCATTGGAATCATTGGAATCATCAGAATCATCAGAGTAAACTTTTCTCGACTATCTTGCTGATATTGTAAGTATGTACTCAAGTATGTATGTGTGCTAGTAGTTTTGCTTCATGCATAAAAATCAAACAAACACTACGAGGGTAGTACACATCATTGCCAATCGAATTAAACGAAATAAAATCCAAATGGAATCGCATAAGATTAAAATAAATATTACGGCGACATATGAATATGTTGCGTTACTTAAAAAAAAGCGTTCAAAGGATCAGTTTTTATTTTCAAATGTTTCATAACATTTTGAAGAGAATATGGAGCTTTCAAAGAGCGAGTGTTTTATTATCGTCGTAATTTCTTGTTTTTGTTGCTACTTGTATTAGTATTTTTTAATAATAATATTGTATTGCATTGTATTGAATCGTATTTACTTTTCTGCGATGTGCTACTACACATCACTGCTATCTCACGATCCGTTTTATATGGGATATGTTGTTGCAATATGCCAAACAAACTATATAATGGCAGAGATGCTGGCGCTGGTACACCCTTTCATTTCTATAAACAATAAACAATTTTGGTCCAACTTCACCAACACACACAAACACAAATACAAACAAAAACTGTAGTAATAATAAAAGCAACAATGACACTTTTGGCCTCAATACCAGAATGCAGAGAGCGCCCTTAGCATGAACAAACATTAAGACAAAGTTTCACTCACATTCACATTCACATTAATATTTATATCTATACGTATGTACATATATACATACGTACATGTACACAATATTAACAGTCATACTCGAATATCGACAAACAAATACAACGAGAAGGAGTCATTTTGTACATCAAGGGCCAAACACAAATTGCTGTTGGTAAGTTGGCAACATTGTAATCGTCATCCAGCACTGTGTTTTTAATATTGCAACTTTTTTAATTATTTCCTTTTCTTTAACGTTCTGTTCTGTTTTGTTTTTGTTTTTTTCAATCAGTTCGGATGAGTTCAGCACAATACGGCGCACCACAACACAGCATAGAACAGTTGAGAACAGAGAACAGCTAAACTCACTTCACTTCAGTTCAGTTCATCTCATTTCTGGTTTACTTTGCTGACTTGTATCACAATCCATTTGATTTTCAATTCTCCCTCCTCCTTCCTTCCTTCTTCTCCTCCTTCCTTGTTTCGCATATATACATACATACATACATACATACATATATACATATAATATGTATATCATCTCATATCGATTGATTTGCGTTGATTTCATTGTTTTGCGGAATTGTTATTGTTTCTGTTGTAATTGGTGTTGTTGTTGTAGTTGAAATAAAAGCAAACACAGTAATGAATAATCTTTCAATACTTTTCCACAATTCTTGCTCTATTGTTGGCATTTCTAGAAGTGTTATTGTTGTTGCTATTATTCACAGAGTAACAGAGTAAAAAACACAGACAAACACACAATCTAACACATACAAAATACATTTCAGTCAAGTTTACCCAGTTCAAATTGAATCATCATCAGCTCCTTGTCATTCTCTGCAATCGGGAATAGTTCAAACCGTGTTAATCTTGCCTGCAACCATATAAATAAGTGTGCTCTGCTGATTTTTATAATTAACTGCCAACTATGGGAGCGACAAAACTTATCAAAGTTAGTCGAAAACTTATCATCCTCGACTTATTATTGTGTATTGCGGGCATATTTTTTCAAATTCTTTGAATGTATTTTTAATATTCCTTTTATGGATTTCTCTTTATCTCAACCAAGTATGTTTTAAGGTTTTTGATTATTTTGCTGTCATTATAAGAGAAACTCTACATATTTCTAACTGTCAAAGACACTTTTGTTCACAAGAATTCTCAAATTAAACGATTCTAATAACTGATATAGTTGCATTGGCAAATGTTCTAATATCTCTTCGCCTACCTTTCATTAAACTTTCATAAATTTATTACAATAGTGTTGTTTTTTATGTAAAATCAAATTCATTTTTCAATAATGTTCAAATTTCATTCAGAATTTAAATCAACATTTGATATTGAAATTATTATAATTGAAATAAGTACATAATTGTGAAATATTTCCCATTGCTCCGCGGCCTTTTTTCTTCAGGAATGCATATATACACATCTGGATGTATGTATTGTTCATTGCATTCAAAATTCTTATATTTCCCCTCTAATATCCGATTAATAGTCGCCGTAGTCTAGTAGGTAGTATTTTGGCTTATTCAACGTAAGACCTGAGTTCAAACCTTAGGTCAAACATCAAAATGAAAATATTTCTTCGGCGTAAATAACATTGTCATGAAAAGCTTCTCAAAAAAAATTTGTTGTTCGGAGCCGACTTTAAACTGTAGGTTCCGCCACTCATGTATAAAAATTAAAGCATACAACATAAGTCGTGTTGTGAGAAGCTAGTTCGTAATACTGACTGAAGGGTTGAAATGACCAATTATGTACGTATGTATGTATGTGCAGAAAACTTTATCGAGCGCACAGGAAATGGAGAAAGTTGCTTATAAGAAGTCATTTGAGACCATCAACCGCAAATGCATGTGGAAAATAAAGAAATTGTGCTTAAACACATTAGAATTCACTAGGTATCATTAATGCAAAATACTTGAAAAGATTACACTATGAGACAAAATAAAATAATTTCATACACCCAATTAATGACATAGTGTAGGTTGTGAGTTTTATTTCAAAAATATTTTTTTACATTTCTCGAATCCTCCAAACTTGTTTTATTTTTTTGCAAAAACTGTTTTTTTTTTTTTGACTTTACACAAATTTCTGGATTACTCTGACCAGATTTCCAAAAATTTCTATCTTGTTTGAAAGGGAAGAGATTGGCCAATGTACATTTATCTATTATTCGACGTAATATGCTATGAGATTTGATGAGATACATACATACATACATAATTGGCCATTACAACCCTTCAGTCAGGATTACGACCTAGCTTCTCACACCATTTATGTTGTGTACGTTAATTTTATACATGAGTGGCGGGACCTACAGTTTAAAGTCGACTCCGAACGACAGATTTTTGAGAAGCTTTTCATGGCAATTTTTACTCTCAGAGTCTTTTGCCAGAAATCTGCTAAGAGGAAGTCGCCGAAGAAAAATTTTTCGTTTTGATGTCTGACCTGGGATACGAACCCGGGCCTTTCGTCTAATAAGCCAACACACTACCCACTAGACCACGGCGACTTCAATGATGAGATAAACTTGGAAAATTCAAATCCACTCATAGTAATAAACTTTAATAAAAAAAAATGCAGGATAAGTGATAATGTTCTTAAAGTCCGTTTTCTTGTGAAGAGATTGAGTCATCATTTGATAAAATTGGATAAAAATTATTGCAGTTATGATTCAATTAATATAAAAGTCGTGTCATCTCATCAAATGAATCAAATTAAATGAAATTTTTTTAAATCGGTTCAGAAATGTTTGAGTAATTCAGAAATTTGTGCGTAAAGTCAAAAAAAAAACTGTTTTTGTCATATAAAACAAATTTGGAGGATTCGAGAAATATAAAAAAGGTATTTTTAAGTTCTACTCAACTAACTGAACAACGTGGACTAGGCAGTTACTCGAGTGTATTTTCACTGTCCCACCATTATTATTTGAAGCAGTCAAAGTAAAATGTTTGTCCTACCATATAAGTTAACTAAATCACAATATTGTGATGCAAGAATATAAATAAAAAAAAAAACTCTAAACTCTATTTTCCCTAAATAAATCGAATTTTGAATTTATTTCAATAGTTTTGGAAAATACTTGTACATACTCGTACATTGACATTTTACTCGATACTGAATTATTAACGTTTCTAATAGCTGCTGCTTCTACTACCACTACCAATACCACTCTAGTGCAATTCTAAATAAACAATCGGAAAAGAAAATATTATTTTCAGTTTAGTTTTTTTTTATTATTTTCCTTAACCGCTCACAAAGGATTTTCTTTTGTTACCTCTTTTTTCTTTTCTTTTTCGTTGTTGTTGCTTTTTCTTATTTTTGATAACTTTTTTGTTGTTGTAGATTTCGCATAACCATTATTTGTGTTTCAAAGTGCAAACATTTTGCTCAGCTAGAGAAAAAAACGAAAAAAAAAACGATAAAGTCGAACCAGAAGCAGAAGTAGAAGTAGAAGTGAACAGCAGAAGTAGTGAAATAGTGTTCGAATGAATGGCTTATTGTGCACCTTGTACACGAAATAAACATTGACTATATTTCGATAACATCTCAACATACAAACAATACATCACATATAAACACAACAACTAACATACACACACACACACAAATATTTACAAATTCATAAACAAGGCAAAAACATAAACAAACAAAAAAACAAAAAAAAGGTTTTTTTTTTATTATTGAAGAAATAAAATATTTGAAGAAAAATGCTTCCTTTATCGGATTTTGTTATTGTTGTCGTTGTTGCTACTCTGTTCCTTCGAAATGTATTTTCAAAATAACATTTTATTTGAGTTTTTCTTTAGTCAACGATTGTATTGAGCTTTAAATAAAAAATATAAGCGCTTATGTGTATCTGCAACAGTGTTGCCAACGATTGTATATCAAAACGCGAACAAAAAAATTAAAAAACGGGTAAAAACGCGTATTTTTTGAGTTTTAAAAGGGTAAAAATGCACTACAGTTTTTTAGTAAGAAAAATCGTTTATAAAACTTTTATTTTATAATTTTCTTCTATTTGATAAGTTAATATTATGGTTAAACTAATAAAATATAATAAAAGAAAACACTTCACATAAATATGTCAGAATAGTTTATAAAATTAACATTTATAATTTAAAAATCTGTAAGTATGTGGTATACAAGCCTTATACAAAATTCCTTATTAAAAAGGTTACTTAAATCTTCGGTAAATATTTCCCTGATATCATGTGCATTTTCATCCGCTCCAACCATGTTTGGCCACAATAGTTTTGATTGAATAAATATTTCTACAGACCTCGGAAGGTATTGCGTAGTCCATATTTTATGTGTAAAATCGACTTAACAGAGTTTAATGATAGCCGATTTCGAATTTTATTCGAAGAACAAACTGTGCTAATACTAAAAATGTTTTTTCTTCTACCGAGTTTTTAAATTAACTAACCTTAAAAAAAGATCTCTTCTAGTTTTATTTTCTCGATTAAATCAAATTTCCTAAACAAGTTTCTATTGTTGATACATCATTCATAAAGTTGCTTATAAATTCTATTAACTGATCATTATTTATATTATTTAATATGTTTTCGACACTGAATAAGGAAGCTTTTTTATATAGCTAGGAAGTCTAGCTCTAATTTCATAAATAAGGTTTTTAGTGAAAAGAACACATTTTTATTTAATAATATTTTTTCGGTTTCTGTTTTTGGTATTCATTGAAGGCCTTTTCAAAACTATAACCAATGTTTTATATTTACTATCTATATCACATTCTATATAATACAAATTTTTACAATTTATTATGAATTTGTTAGTCAGATTTTTTAGCAATCTATATAAATCATTATACAACTTAACGTGGTCTGCATTTTTTGCTTCAAATGCTAAATTGAACCTCTCCCAAAATGGAACTTAAATACGTGAAAATTGTTATTATTATTGTTCATATCCTTAAGTGAAACATACCCACTGTCCTTAAGAATATTAAAATGTGTTTTAAGTTCCAGCTACATACTCAAAATACATTTAACCGCTTTTTCAATAGATATCGTGTTGTAAATTTTGCTCTTAAAAAAAATTTGAACATTTTCCTTTGTGGTTTCAATATAAAGGCTATTAAAAATCAGCAAAAAGTACTGAAAGCACTATAATGAAATTTGAAAAGCACCATAATAGTGCCTCTCCGTAAAAAGGCACTAGAAGAAAAAATTTACGCGTACGACGTTTCATAAAGCACCATAAATAGTGCGAAAAGCACTAAGTTGGCAGCACTGATCTGCAAGTACTGTCTATGTATGTATGTATGTGTGAATGCGTTTGTATGTTTGTATGTAGTGCAGCGTGATACATTTGAATATATATGTATGTACGAGTATGTATTTAAATACATACACCGAGAGAAATATAAACCAATAAATAAATTGCGATAAGCAAATAATAAATAAATAAATAAAAAAAATCTTAATAATACAGAAAATACAACTAGGTGAAGTGAATCTACATTACACATATGCATACATACGAGCATATCCAAAAATTATTAGTTCTTGATAAAATTAAAACTTAATTTATTATATGTATACGATCGTATTAAAGTTTTCAAAAAAAAAATACAATTTCTACTCGGTCATCTTTTATTATTTCGCTTAAATTACATTTCTCTGTATGTGTTTATTTATATTTTTGATTTTCCATAAACAATTTGTTCTTAAAAACATACATATGTACCCAGAATTGTATATACCATACAATATACATACAAATGGTGTATGTCAAGATGCCAGAATTCTGAAATACAACGAACAGTCGAAAGGTTTACACACGTACAGATAGGTAATAAAAGATAAAATGGATGGATAGATGGATGTTCGTATATATTCATAAATGTTTTTCGATATCATACTTGCAAGGGTTTGTGCGTGCGTGTAAGATCGCATTGGGTAAAATCTTCCTTTAAAAAAAAAAAAGAATCAAATCGTATCCAGAAGATGTCAGTTACCTTGTCAACTTTACATTTCTTATTTCAGTAACGTATGTATATCTACAGCAGCTACTTTGAAGGGCATGCATTCGTGTTGAACAAGACATTGTATTAATTATTCAAATTCTCTCTCTCTCTCTCTCTCTCTCTCTTTTAAAAAGACCACCCAAAATTATGAAAGTATTTCTCACAATATCATTCACGACATAACGCTATAATTGAAATCGTTTGCAATGAACCAAAGCCCGTAAAATAGAGTCCGTCTACCAATCTATTAGTCTGCATAGGGAATTGATTCGATTTTGTATGAAATCCATGCAGTTTATTCTAAACTTCTGGATAACTTAAGGTTCACTGTGGTGTGTATGTGGCAGTAGAGTTATAAATTGATTTTTAAAAATTAGCAAACAAGACAGAGCAGTAAGCTATGCAAACCCGCCAACTTCCAGTGAGTATCTTAGGGTTCATAAGCGAATTATACTTATTTTGTGAATCTTATACATATTGAATTAAGGAGAGTCAAATTAAGCAATTGATGATTACTTTGAAACTTTGCATATGAATAGAGGGGGTCCATGATATTAAAATAAGTATGAATGCATACGTACAAGTATCAGAAATTATGAGTATAATTCGATTCTACTCATCTTTTTGGGTAGTCATTACCAATCTCAGATACATACATACCTACATTTACGTATATGTATTCCTCTATGCAATTAAAAAATGCTGATGCTTATTAAAGATACAATTTGTCAAAATTTATTTCAAACTGATCAAATCAGAAGAAAATCTTCATGGCTGTAAGAGATATCGTAAGATATTTATTATGCCCCATATAGCAGTACCCAATATTTTCTGTTCAATAAAAACAAAATGTGTAATCTCAGTAATATTTCAATATATGCACAATCGCTTTCATGTCTTAATTTATTCACTTATTCATTGATTCATTTGATCGCCCATTCGCTCACTCAGTCAATCATTTGCTTCTACAAGTGAATATACTCGTATGTGTACGAGTGAAGAAGGTAAAGTAAAAAATGCATCCTTTTATACACATACACGTATGTATGTATGTATGTATGTATGTAAGTAACAGCAATCATCATAATACAACATAAAAGTCAAAGGGATTTGTCATCTCGATACACTTTCTTTTGTCATTCATTCATTGTTGTTGTTTTTTTTTTTTGTTGTTGTTTTATCTGTAGAATAAAATCTTTTAAAAACGAATGGTGACTACAAAGTTATACTCGTCAACATAGCGTATAGATTTTCGAAAGAAAAATTATATCCGTGATATAAAATGCAATTGGTTGCGACGCATGACTACATATGGTGATGTACTGCTGGTTAGTTTTTATTTTTCATTTATATGTACTTAGATCGCAATGGAATCATTTTAAAATAATAATTCGGAAAGCTCTTAGCAACTCTTTTTACTGGGCATATAATGTAAAATTACATACAACCTAGCTTTCTCACTCCACTTATGTTCTGTACGTTAATTTTTTTACATGAGTGGCGGGACCTACGGTTTAAAGTCGATCCCGAAAGACAGATTTTTGAGAAGCTTTTCATGGCAATTTTATTTATTTACTCTCAGAATTTTTGCTAGAAATCTGCTGAGAAGAAATCGCCAAAATAAAAATACGTTTTTGTATTTTGTTTTGATGTCTTGGCTGGGGTTTGAAACTCGGGCCTTACTTAACATATTAAAGTGTAATGCATTGTTATTTTAAAATCTTGCAGCTTATTTCATTTTATTTTAAATATAATACTAAAGAGAAATAAAATTTATAGGAATCATAGAATTAAAAAAACCAAATGGGTCAAGGCAATTATGCTTTGAACTGATTAAAGTTTTTATTCTTTCTCTATTAGATTTCAACAGCTTTGATTGAAAAAAAGTAAGCATTTAAAATATATATGTATTAACATATTAGGGATGCCAAACGGGATCGATTTTTAAAAATCCCGGGATTCGGGATTTTGTAAATCCCGATCCCGAAATCCCGGGATATTTCGGGATAATTCGCGATCCAATAATCCCGAAAAATCACGGGAAAAACCGCTATTTTCTCTTAATAATAAAAATATTTTGTTGAAAAAATCACTTTGTATTCCAATTACATTTCATTAAAAATAAAATATAAAAACAGCAAGACAAAAAGTAACAAAAATCGTAAATTAACAAAAATAAAAATTATTCACACAAATAAAGAAAATTATTTGGATTCCAAAAAAAAGATTAAAACATCTAACATGTGATCTGATAGGCTTGAACGAATTTTGTCAGTCAACATAACCTGCCGTTGAAAAACACTTTTCGCAATCATCATTTATTGGTAAAATAGTTCCAAGATAGCTGTATGCAGCTTGTAAATATTCACCTACTACCACCTCCTGATGTAAATAAATCTATTTCTTTGGACAGTTGAGTATCTAAATCAGTTTCCCTATTAATTCGTTTTATAGGGCTTTTGCATTCTTCAATGTCATCAAATAATTTTTTTCAATGGAAGTAGGGTTTTCCTCATTTGAGAATCTATTATCGAAGTCAAGTGATTATAGAACTTTTTTTCAGGACCTTTTGTAGGATCAAAATACATATGAATTCACAATCCCGAAAATCCCGAAAAGTCCCGGGACAAGTTTTTAAAAATTCCGGGATTCGGGATTATGTGAATCCCGAAAATCCCTGGGATTTCGGGTTTCGGGATTTCCCGATTGGCATCCCTAGTACATATGTATGTATGACCATGTAAAACACATACTTTAATTATCGGCTAAATTTAAGATAGTTTAGTTTTTAATATTGTAAATCTGTTATTAATTAATTAATATGTATGTACAGATAACAATAGCAAATTAAATTCACTTTTTGTGTTTACTATACTAAATCTTTGAAAATATTTAAAATTCAAATAGAACCAGGTAATACTTTCTTAAAATCAAACAGAAAAAAATTAGGAAATTAAATTAAACAGAAAATAACAAAAAGTTTTACCTTTTAAAAAAACATGTTGTAATCCCTTACAAAACGAGAAAATTTACAGAGAAATCAAAAGACAAAAACTACGATGCCTTGAAAAGGGGAAAAAGTTTTTAATTTGGCTCGAAATATTCAAAAAGAAAAAAAGCATTCATTTAATTTACCAATACGGCTACAAAAAAATATCAAATAAAATAAAAAAAAGAACTAAACAAAAACAAACAAACTAAAAAAGAATAGATATGTTGTGGCCAAATCTTAATTGTTGTTTAGGTTTTATACAATTTATATAATACAAGTACAAAACAAAAAAAAAACAAACAAATTGCAAACATACTCTCGTATGGGGGGTAAGGAAGGCTGTTGTCTTAAAATGGAACGACTCAACTGAATGTTGAAACTGCATTTTATGAAACTGATCATACATACCGGCCAGTAGTTAGTTGAGTGTATGACTTTATGTATGTGTGTGTGTGTGTGTGTGTGTGTACATACTGGTATTAATTGGTATTCAATATTCATGTTGCAGTCAATGTAAGTGAGCTAAAAAAAAAAATGTTCCAAACAACGGTAGCCCAAAGAGGACTGACTATATTGACCAAGTCAAATGGCATCAAAAGACCAGAGACAATATAAAGCCAACAGACAACAACAATAATACATACACTGCTGCATGCGTACAAATATTGTCGGTTTTAACTCACACTCTGTATGAGTGTAAAGGAAGATTTTGTATGTGAAAATATTTTTGATTTAAAAATGGTTCTCCTTACATTCACTTCCTCTTTTATTTTATTTTTTTTTCTTTGTCGTACAAATAATTTCAATAAAATCCATTCGAACACCATGTGAGAGCGACTATGAAAATGGATTGGTTCTACATTAAAAAAGTATTTTTTACCTACAATTGAAAAAGTTATAAAGAACTAGCTGTACCCTGCACGTGTTGCTGCGCTCCCAACTAAAATAAGTTTGATTGATTTTGTTTCGCGTTGTCCTGATGATTCAGATGAACGGGCCTGAGTAGTAAGCATTCGATCAGTGTCTAATCTCACTGCTCATTATTCAAGTGGTTCATGCGAATGAGTCTCAGCGGCATATACTCGAAGATTTTCACAGTCACAGTGCTCGACTGATTCTGAGGCTCGTAATGCTCTTTTCTTAAGTGCTTGGGGTGTAGGTCGACCAATTGCTTGTCATTCATTTTGAATAATTTTCAGTGACGCCATCCATCGGAAATTAATCGCACCAATCTCTGTCGGCTCATACGTTACAACTTTGTTAAAGAATGCACAGTTTAAGATTTAATTAATTTTCAGTGGCGCCACCTATCGGATATTGGTCATACCAACTTAGAAATCTTCATCGGCTCATGCGCAACAACTTTGCTAAAGATCATAACATAATCAAATGCACAGTTTAAGATTTAATTTATTTTAAATAATTTTCAAAAAAAGTAGGCGCAAAAGTGGGCGGGGCGAAATTTTCTCTTGATGAAAACTTTAAATGGATAAATACAAACCTTTGAAAGAAAAATTAGTCAAATCGATGGAGCCATTTTCTGATTTTAGATAAATAGAAAATGTGGGCGTAAAATAGTCCGAACAAAGCCTAAAAAGCCATTTGGCTTGGATAGGTGAGCCCGTTCTTGAGTTATAAAATGACAACGGAAAGTGACATTAATTTTTAGATTTTAGATATGTACATTCGTAATTTATTTTAGCGTCTAAGAGTCGTTTTAATAAAACATTTGGAGCCATTCTAGGATTTTATTTTATGCTGCATAAAATAGAAAGTCGAACACCTTTACTAAAACAAGTTAAATCTCACACTGGGAATCGTTTTTTTCATTTTATATAATAAGGTCCTTGGGTAAATATTCAAATGGTGTGTCAAAAACGTAAAGATGGGACTCGTACGTCTTATAAGGTTTATTTGATGCAAGAGTTAGAGTTAAATAATCATTAGCAAATTCCATAATTCATTGGTTTCGTTAAAGACTATCATTTTCTCAAGAGTAGTTAATTGCTACGTGCTTGAAAAAGTTCCAAACTCTTGCATTTGAAAAACGACGACATACAACGCTATATAATTGCTAGTAAGAATCCTAATATCCTAATATATATTATAAATCTTTCTCTAAGTCTGTTTTTTTGTTTGTTAGCCAATCACGCCTGAACGCTTGGACCGATTTTCTTGAAATTTGGGATGTAGATCGGGCTTTTGTCCGTGGAGGTTATAGGCTATAAATCTTTTCAAAATTTCGACCAAAAGGGGTGAAGAAATGGGACACAGGGAGAGAAAATGGTAATAGGTGTTTTTTACGCTTTAGCTTGGTTAAGTTTCCCAAATAGCTATTAGATATGTTCCGTTTCTAAAGTAGAAAAAATGGGTCCAAAAAGGGAGAAAGGGGCCAAAAACCGGAAAAATTAAGAGCATAACCAATCACGCCTGAACGCTTGAACCGATTTTCTTGAAATTTGGGATATTGATCGAGCTTTTGTCGGTACAGGCTATAAATCTTTTAAAAATTTTGAACCAGAGGGAAAAATATGTGACATAGGGAGAAAAAAGGGCAAAAATTAGTACTTTATGGATAAATCCTGTATTTTATTTGTTTTAAAGGTATTTTTTTACGATTTAGCTTGGTTAAGTTTCCCAAATAGCTATTGGAGGTATTCCGTTTCCATTCTGTTGAATCAAATAACCCGCGCAACGCCGGGTACAATCTGCTAGTAATTTAATAAAAATTATGAAACATTTTATCCGCTAAGTAGGCCAAATCTAACCGTAAAGATAAAGTTTATTCAGCAAATTGGATACAATTGACAACAATCGGAGCAAAATCACTTGAAAATCTTACTCACTTAACGAAAATATATATAAACATGAGAAATTGAACATGCAGTGGCCAGATATCATCATTTTGACAAATATGTTAACCTCTGGACTTTTACCAGAAGACTGCTGACTGAGGGGTAGTCAAGAGAAATGTTTTTGTTTAACATACATTAAAATTGCTTTTGTTTTATGAATAAAAACCAACTTTAAATAGAAATGAAATAGAAGATAATTTATGAAAATAATTTCCACATCAAACATAAATCAACGGCTATATTAAACTATTGTTCACCATTTAAAGGCATTAAAGAGCTAAAAGTAACAAATCGTTTAAATCTATTAAAAGAAAATAAAAGAGAATTTGCTGAAAACCTTCTAAACGTTTTGATTCCATTTACAACGTCCCTTAATGCTTTCAACAATAATTAACTCAATGTATCACTAATCTTATAAGAGAGGAGGACATTTGCTTCAAATCTTTTAGATCCACACACACAAACACACACACACACACATACTACACATATGTATGTATGTACATTCAATGTATAGAACAAAGTTCATACATATAGAAAGTAAATCTTTTGAATAAAAAAAACAATTAAACAAAAGTAACAAAGTAAAGAATTTTGATGGAGAAAAACGAATTTTGGGAACACTTTAAAATATTTGAATATTCATATGCGGAATTTTTTTTTATTTTTTTCTTTCATTAAAAACTCTAAAATAATGACCCAAAAACATTCATTATTTTTCCAATTGGAATTAGTAAATTGGAAAGACGTTTAATCTTTCATTACCAAATAAAAAAATGGACATACACTTAGCTATTATTATAGGGTATATTATATTGTCGAATATAGCCAATAAACTGACTGGCAACTGGTAACTGGTAACTGTTTTATTTAATTTTTGTATTATTCGATATACTCGTATTTGGTGTAATTCGTTTCGTTTTTTTTTTTCATTTTGTTTTCTTTTTTGTTGCCCAGTAAATTCCAGTTAGTTCTACAACTGCTGCTGCTTAAAACACACACAATAAAAGTCGACGATAAGTTAAGCACTAATTAAATGATTCAATGATTTTCTTCACATTCTCACTTCTCTCTCTTCTTCTCCTTCTGTCCCTATTTCATTTACTCTATCTGTTTTCCAATTTCTTTTATTATTTTTTTTTTTTTTTTGATATGAAAAGAAGCAATTTGAGTGTAACTCCTACAATTATTTGCCCAACATGAGCCTTAGCGTGTGTACAATTAGGTTTCACTGTCAGCATGAACGAGGTGGTATTTTGTTACGTCCTTTTAAGTGTGACACAACTATACCACCTCTACCTCTACCACCACCACCATCACCACCACCAGCAAGTACACTCTTTTGCTCTGCGACCGCCCTTAGACGATGTGGTGAATTGAAAAATCAAAACGGCAGGAAAAAAAAACTACTGCAAAGGCACTAAATTAAACACTGATTTGGTTTCTTCGCAATGCAGTTCACTTTATGGAGTCGTTGGTATTGCGGTTGTCGTTTAACGGACTCTTGAACCACTTGCAACTTGAAGATTTTCAAATGCTTGTGGTTTTTTGAAAATTACAATTGAAAAGGAATTCGTTTAATGCCGTTTCGTTACTCAGTTCGTTGCTCGTTTTAATCTTTTTAATGATAGAATTAATGTCCTTGCCACAATGTTTGTTGTTTGTTTCTTTCTTTAGTCGATGGTTGTCGGTTGTTGCTGTTCCTGTTGTTGTTGTTGTTGTTGTTAACGTATTTAGTCATTTGAAAATGTACGTGATCTCTTTATGTGTGTTAATTGATTTTATCATTTAAAGGAATATTCGTGTGTGTGTGTGTGTGTATGTGTGAAGTGGGTGAATGGGAAAATTTGCCTTTTCAGATTCGGATTTTCTTCTTCGCACTGTGGTGGGATTACATATTGTATGTATAATAGAAAATAAAACTGAATTTAACCATTTAACTGCATTGACAGAAGACTGACGAATGTAAGTTACTCCCTAAAAATATTGCAACCAACTTGCCAAATGCCAAAATTTCAATTGTTAATCAAAAACTAATTATTCGTTAAATAAATTTGATAGTATTTAAGAAAAAACTAACGCCTAGAAATACTGTAACTAATTCAATAACAAATCGGGGAAGTAATGCCTTCACAGTTACTTTTAGTGTTTTTAATTTTCGACGTAACAATTGCATGCCATTGTGGCTTTACCAACGTTTCAATGGCAATAAATATGTGGACAAGCAAAAAAAAAACCAAAAAAAACAACGAAAGAAAATAAACTTTAATTGGGTAATTTTTTTTTAATTTTCTTTTTTTTGAAAAGGAATTCTACTTTCTTTTAGCAATTTACTATGCTCTGGGCTGGCAAGTTTGTGGCTGTGAGCACATCTGCCGGAAAAATACAAATTGTGCTGTTATCAATTAATGGCCGTTAAGGACGACAGCCATTTGTCGCAATGTTGGGTGATATTTGTCATTCAAATACATATTTTATAAATATATGTACAGAATTAGTTTCTTTCTGTAGCATTGTTGTTGTTACATGGTATAGTACTTTTATGTGAAATTCATTTCTTTATTCTTCTTAGTCGCTGCTGTAGCTATTTTTAGGTGTTTATGAAGTACGTGGTGGTTAGGTCTTTGGTTGTTTATTTCTATTGTTGTTCTTCTTTCTATTCACTGCTGTTGCTGTTGCTGTTGCTGTCGCTTTTCTTTTTGTTTTCATGTTTGTATCTTTTTTTTTTCAATTTTGTTTTATTTAGAGGCAAAAGTACTAGTAACAGTAGCACTAGCAGCAGCAGAAGTAGTTACAATGTTCTTGCCTAGTTATTTGTATTTTCCACTTTATTTCTTTTTTCTGTTTTTTCTGTTTTTTTTTTTGATTATTTTCTTTTAATTTTTTGCCGTCTTCAGTATTTTTCCTGTTTAATGTCGCCTGCTGTTACTCAAGTGTCATAAAAACTGACACTTGTTTTTATGCGATGTTTTTATTTTCTGTTACGTTGTTTACAATTCGTGTTAAAATGTTTTTATATAAAATCAACAACAACAACAACAACAGCAACGGACAACAAAAACAGAAAAAAAAAAAATAGAATAAAAAAGAACACGTTAAAAAGGCATTTTTAAATGGCATAGACGGCAAGTGGTATTGTTGCTTGTGTTACCAGATCCCGATGATGTGGTCTAGTATGATGCAGAATGTAACATTTTGGCTGGTCTTGGTCTGGTTTACTTAGATTAGGTGAAAATCATTTCTTCTAGAGTCAAAAAAAAAAACTCGATTTGTCGAATTTAGTGTTTTCATTGTTATTAGAAAAGAGTCTGACAATCTATTGAGAAGCGGGAGAATAAGTTGAACCGTTCTGCTAACAACTATCTATGACAACAAAAAAACTGCAACAATTTTTATTTTGTATTTTCAGCTATTTTTCTATAAAATTTTTTAATAATAACACAAACAAAAAAATAAACTTGTGTAGTAGTAGTTTTGGTTTAAGGCTTATTTATAGAATATCCTGCAAATGACAGACTACTACTGCTATAGCCAACACCAATACGATAACAAGAAAACTAAATACTGGCAAGCGAAAATAAACTAACACAAATACCAATACAAAGACAAACATTCAAAAAATAATGCCGACTTGATGATACACACACTCATCCACACCTACACCCACAGATATAACTTCAATGGCTACAACGCATATATACATTGTACTACATGGTTTTATATTGGTTTCTGTGTTAAATTTTTTGAAATCTAAACAACAATAAAAAGCTTAAAAACTATTTTAGCAACTCACATAGACCAAGTTTAAGTGTATTTTGATTGCAAAAACCTTTTGCGGTTTTGCCAACACAGTTCTTTTCTTATTCCCCCTCTCATCCTCTTGTTTTTATTTTATTTTTATTTTTAAATTGAACATTTTTTTGACATTTCAGTTTTTATAACAATAAAACAACAACAACAAATAAGTTTTTAAGAAAGCATCTACAATACATACAGTTTGTCAAAAAAATCTTTGCACATAGAGAAAAATTAAGAAAACTTAGAAAAATTCATTGATTTCTAATATAAATAATCAAAATTTTAAATTTTTTCAAACAGGATTTTATAAACATATGTTTTGTTAATATAATAATTAAAAAAAAAATTTTATAACAATGACAATATTCTAATGTAAAATATTAAAAAACAAAAACAATTCAATTTTACTGCTGTCAAAAAAATGTTTGCACACTTGATAAAATATTAAGACTTATGCAATTTTTTAAATTTATAATGCGAATATTTTGTGGGTTCACCTTGAACTTCAATTAAAGCTTGCCGACGCCTTCTCATGAATTGAATAAGCTTCGGAATGTCATATTCTAATGGTATTTTTTCCTACTCTTCTTTGATGAACTTTACCAAATCGTTTTTATTTGTGGGCGATCTTTTTCCGACCTTTTTCTTTAGATGAACCCACAAATTTTCGTTAGGGTTAATATCAGGACTTTGGGCAAGAGTATCAATAACTTTGGTGCAGTTGTAAAGTAACCTGGAGTTACATAAATAAGATTTATTTTAAGGATCATTATCTTGATAGTACTTGTGATTAAATTGATTCGGATTAACCGGGTCAATAAAACCAAATTTCTTCAAGCTGGCGGTCAGTTCATTTTATAAAATATCAAGATGTACTTTCTTAGTCATTATTTCATCCAAACACCAACTCCCTTGCTGGATATACAGCCGAATACCATTGCAGACAGTTTTCCAAACTTTACTGTAGGAATAAGATTTTTATTTTCTAGTACTTTCAGAGGCTTACGCCAAACTCTTTGCGGTCCGTCATAATAATACAGCATTATTTTCGTCTCATTTCAGAAAATAACATCGTCCCAGTACTCCGGAGAAAGTGAAATGTATTCGGTGGCAAATCTTAATTTCTTTTCGACATTTTGTGCCGACAGCAAGAGTTTTTTCCTACTCATTCTTGAAGATATTTGTGTTTTTGATGAACATTTCCAATGATTTCTTGGAAAACACGTAACACAAAGTCTTTTTAAACTTAAGGAGCTAATCATCTCGCACTGGATTGCGGTCTATCATACACGGTTCTAATAATTGTTCTCTCAACTCGCTGCGTTATCTTTTTTGGCCTGTCTGTAGATCCTTTTAAGTCTAGTCCTCCTTCTTTTTCAGCACGGGATATAAAATTGTATGCAGTCCTGATGTTAAGGGAGAACATAACGGCGATTTCCTTGGCAGATTTGCCTTTGTAATAGTTAAAATAGCCCAATTTTATAATATTTTTTGAAACTCGTTTTCCTGGCATTGCTTGTATTCAAATATAAGGACACTTGTTACATTAAAAAACGATCCCTTCATTGCTAAAACGTTATTACGCCTTTCACATTCCATCTCCTTTGTAAAAAACTCAAAATGCGCAACATTTTTGGGAAATAACGGCATATTTTTGTAATTTTTTTATTATCTTCATTCAATATGCAAAGATTTTTTTGACACTTTTTATATTGAGTAAACTTCTTTTGTTGTTGTGGTATTATTGTAATGGGTATTACTATTAGAAAACTATTGGTGCCATATGGTCGTAAAGAAGCACAGTTATAGAATGTGTGCAAAAATAAAAGAATATACAAAGATTTTGTTGTTGGAATTCTTGAATGAAGATCAAATTTTACATTTTTTTGGCTTGTGCAAAGATTTTTTTGACAAACTGTATATGTATGTACATTCATATGTTGGTTTGTATACACATACATATAAATAATATGTAAGCACTTAGTGATGCTATTGCCAAAGATTCGCTAAGAGAGTCATTTGGTGGTGTACATACGGTACGCCTCTATTGGTGGCGGATAAGAAAAAGATCTTTGATTTTCATTTCAATTAAATCGCCATTTAACGAAATTAAATGAACTTCTAAATCTATTTTATGTTACATTTTTATACTCTATTTATTTTTTTTTTTTTGTTTTTTTTTTCATTTCGCTTTCGTTTCATTTCACAACATTTTATATTTTATTTGGCTTTTGTGGTGTCCTTTGTGAGTTCTATACTTCGAATGCATGTGTGAGTGTGAATATTGCAGCCAGCCTATAACCAATTTGGCAAGTCAACATCATGCCAATTTTAACCACCTCTGGCATTTTTTTGTTATCTAATCTAGCTCTGCTATTAAACTGCTGTACACACTTTCTAATACTCATACACAAGCAGACACATACACACACACACACAGACACATAAACTGGCAATGAAACACAAACAATCACTAGCATAGCACAACAAAAGCCTTCTTAATACCAGGCAAGCTTAACTGCAAACAGCCTCAAAGTGTAATTTATTGCCGTTTTCTCTAACCGCAAGGATATTTAAACATATCCCTTACCTCAAACAGAAAACAGAAAACAAAAAATAAAAAAATTTTAAGAAAAATAAAAATATAAAATAGAACACACTCACGACAAGAAACAAAACCAAAACAAAAAAAATTGTAAAGAATTAACAACAAAACGTTCGTTGTTTGCCAGCATTTTAATTGAATTTCTTCTACAGACAATTTTTTATGCGATATACTCGTGCTCGTGCTCTTGCTCTTGCTCTTCCTCTTTTTTTTTATACATTTTTTGGGTGGGTTCTTGAAAGAATTCCTAATTATTTTTTAATACACATACTCTAACCCTAAAGTATTTTTTATATTTTTTAAACTGGAAGGGGAAGAGAGAACGAATAAACGAGTTGGCATTTAACGAAACGAGTCGAAGAGTGAAAGAGTGTTGTCTGCGTAACTAGGCTTATCTTTAAATACTTAATTTAATTATCAATTGTCGATAATTAAACGTTCTTCAACATTTAATCGTTGTTGTTGGCTTTTTTTTTCTCTCTCGTTCTTTTTGAATTTATTTTCTTGAAAAACAAAAAGAAGAAGAAAAATGTTGTGCCTGCAGTTGAAGTCCTTTGAGACGAGCAGCAAGAACTCAACAGACTCAATAGTTGCAACTGAATTGATTTCTTTGTATTTTAATACGGTTTTAATTTGAATTCAATTACAAATTTATTATAAAAACAATACATAACTAACTACAGATCCTTTCATTATTTTTCCTTATTTTGCTTCCAAGTTAAAAACATTTCGAAACTTCAATCTCCAGGCATCTGTTAAGTGTGTAAATATGTATCTACATCAGGTTTGTGTGTAAATTTTTGAATTGCATTAAAATTTTAAATTGTTTAATATCAATATTCCTACAATACATATTTCTTTTGTTTGTTTTTTTTCTTTTGCAAGCGTCCTAGAAATTCAAAACAAAAAAAAAATCAATATTTCAAAAACATGACCACAAAGCATTTTCCATTACATGTTTTTGTTCATTTTTCGTATTTGCGTGCTGTTAATTGCATCGGCTTCTAGTGAATGGAGCACTTCCTCTTCTAGTTTTCATACGAGTACACATCATTTCTATTTAATTATTTTTTTTATTTTATTTTGTCTACTACATTAGAAATTTAAAGTATTAGAATACAATTTGCGGCAAATTCTATTCAATGCTTACTACTACTACAACTATTAATAAAACAGATAAAATGTGTAAAATGAAAAAAGAAGCTCAGAATAGTCAAAGGTGAAATGTTTCAATTTCTAAAAGCATTTTATGATTACAATACCCTAAACATTGACTGTGTTACAATGCTTTTTTGGAAGTATTTTCCTTCCTTCCTTCATACATACATTCCATAATGAACAATATCAGGTATGTGAGATTATGTGATTGTATAAACGTGTTTCGTGCACTTAAATTCAGTATGTGGGTCGATACAACTACAAGACGGCATAACAACAACAACAATAACAATAACAGCAACAGTTACAACAATCTGAACTTTAAATAATAATTGGTACTGCTGGTTGTTAAACACGAAACAATTTTGTATGCATACCTTAATATATACATATTATATGCATGTACATATACATATGTATGTATATGTATGTATGTATGTGTATGAATAAATAAAAGTATTTTAAGATAATTAGCATTTCAACCACAACAGCAACAACAGCGGCAATAATAACAACAACTAACTAACACGACGTCTACACTTAACATACATATATTTACATTTTTGTAAATGTGTATATACATAGGTATATATGTATGTATGAATTTTTGATATTGTATATTTACATAAACCATATATATGTAGTTACGTACGTGCAATGTTATGATAATTTAATTTATCTATGTGTGTGTGTATGTTTATCATCATTTAGTTAAAGTAAAAAATATTGTGTATAATTTTATGAAATAAAACTAAATTTTATATATTTTTAGTACACAATACCAAGCAAACATTTCACCATTCCCATATTAGCCGTTTTTAAGTTACATTTTAATTGAATGCATTTCTTTCCAATTATGTAAATGTCAAAAATAAAATCTCTTGTTCACATACAGCGTTGTCAACTCAGTGCTTTTAGCACTGTTTTTAATGCTTTTTAAAACTTTCGACGCTAAAAATTTTCGAGTTAGTGCCTAGTGCTTTTTTTAGTGCATTTCTTTTCATGTCGATGACACCAAATCAAAAATTAAAAAAAGAAACTATAGACTAGACTAAAAATTAGTTTGGAAACTATTCTAAAAGTCTACAGATTAGATTATAGACTATACTAATTTTTGGTCTAATTTTTAGTCTAGTCTATAGTTAAATGTATATACTAATTCAATACATTCAGGGTTGTCATGGAATCTGATTACAGTCAGAATCAGAATTGAAATCGACAAAAAGTTAATATTGGTGTCACAGAAACAGATGTTATCGGTTTTATGTTCGAATCAGAATTGTTGTCAGAATTTCGTGTCACAGAAACTGTTTTTATCGATTTTTTGTCAGAAATATTCTGATTAGCTGACAGGCGCCAGATTTGTATTTTATTTGTTTTGTTTTGTATGGGTAAATGAAATTGACACAGAATGTAAGTTAAATTAAATTTTATAAAAATAAAAGACAAAGATGTTCATATTTTTTCTATCATACAAATAGGGAAAAGCATAGAAATAGCGCGCAAAATAACTTATTTCTTAAATTAACGCAAGGAATATTTGAAGGAGGCAGGTGAGTTTCAATGATGTTCAACAACATTCCAAAAGCTTCTTTATTGAGACGAAATTGTCCAATAAATCTTTAAAGTTTGTAAATGTTAATACCTTTATCATTGCGGTTTTTATTGTAATGTCTACTTACGCTGTTTCCGGCAACTCTAGTGGATTGGTGTAGTCCCTTAATATTTTTCGTTTCACTTTTTCATTTTTTGTTTCCTCCATCATTAAAAATAAAACTACCGCTTCAACCATTTTAGTTTAGATACAAATTATTTATTTTTTTTGTATTATATATTTGCAAAAATCTATCAAAAAAATATTTTAGAATGTAAACAAAGCAAAACATCTGATTCGAATATAGGTTTTGTTAATTTTCGAAATAAAGGAAAAACAAGTCGATTTCATGACACCAATTCAAATCAGAATCGATTTTCAATTCTGATAAATGACAATTCTGACTTGGATTCTGCAACAACCCTGATTAAACATAATTTTTTTAGACATATAAAATGTAACTGGTTTTACCTTCGAAAATATATCAACTCTTTTCCTTATTATTGCTGGAGTGAATAATATTAATTTTGGTTTGTAAATTTTTTTACTAATTATATAAAATGGGATAAAATTAAAAAAAAAAAAAATTATAAGGTTTTCGTGCTTTTTTGCCAAAATTACGCGTTTTTTTTGACGAGTTTGGTGCTTTTTGAAAATTTAAAGTTGACAACGCTGTTCACATACCACATGACACGTGACGTATGAGTGATGTCGAAAATTATATTTCACATACTTAATAATAAAGTATCAGAATCATATTTTTATATCTATGTATGTATGTACATATGTACATATCATGTACAGATCATATATTCTTAATAAACCATTTAAATTAAAAAAATTTATTTTTCTTGTTTGCTTCTCTTTTTAATAAAAATAGAAAAATTAATAAAATTAAAGTGTGAACGAATGTAGTATGTATCAATTTTCATATCATATTTCATTATCAATTTAAATGTTTGCTGGGATCACATAGTTAGGTAAAATTTAATTTGAAGTCAATTTTAAATTTGAAAACTAATAAGCAACCAAAAAGTAATTCCAAAATTTTTTTTTTTATTTTATTCTAAAAATCTGAACAGAAATCTGATTTCCACGTAGATGAAATCGAAGCAAATTCATAGAAAAATTATTCAATCTAAACGTTTAAGATATTTTTATGTGTAAAAAATGACTTGATCTACATAGTACATGTGGTACATACATATGTTCACGTACTCATCGACACATAACCAGACAAACAATAAAATCGCACACAAAAACATATTAGCAGTGGCAGCAATACGAGTAAAAACGAAACACGAAAACTAAATGAGAAAGACAAAAATAAAACACTTCGTTATTGGTTTTACATATGTAAAGCTGCTACATATGCGGTACACGAACAGATTCGGATACGAGCAGTAAATACAATACAAGCCAAGTATAAATAAACCAAAAATCTCGTTTTCTTTTTAATATCCTCCAAACACGCAAATCATAAATAAACTAATGATACTATGACCGCAACTACATTCACAGCGACCATTTCTTTTTGTTTTTGTTTTTTAATTTTGTTTACTCTCGCTTTCTAATTTTGTTTGTTTTTGTTTTCATTTTTGCATTTTTTTTTTTTTTGTAGTTTAGAATCGTACAACAACAATGAAAGCAATGACAAAAAAGTGTTAATGTTACACAAACAAGTACAATGTATGTGTGTATGTATGTATATGAACGAATAAAAAATACCACGTCAAAATACCTAACGTTCATTCACAGGCAGACAATTCAAAAGTCAATACAAAACATGCTGTATGTGATCTTTGTCTTTGCATACACACATACGAATCATAAAACAGAAACAAAGACAGATTATAACACGTAGATGTAGATGTAAGGATGTGTGTTCGTACAAGTGAAGCCAATTATGATTGTCTATCAATGCAAATACGCTACTGTGAGATGTGCTTATTGAAGTTATAATATGTTTGATGAAATCAAAAACTATATATACACTGGCGGGCAAAACTAAAGCAACTAAGCTTACACTTTGATATTTTAGCAAATATGTTCTGCTAAAAAGGTTCAAAACTGAATGTTTTTTTGGTTTTTATGTTTACACTTTATTCAGATTAAACGTATGTAAATGCAAAAAAATTATAATCAATTTGCTTAATATATTTATTTTCTTACAAAATAATGAAATAACCATAAAATTCTAGTGGCGAGAACTAACAAAACTGAAAAATTAAATGAATAGTCAAAGCGTAACCGTTATTTTTAATGACTGCAGCAGATCTACGGGGCATTGAATCAATTAGCCTCTCAATTTGATCTTTAAAAGTGCTGTTCCATGCGATCTGTATACGATTAAAAATGGTGCGTTTATTTGTCTCTAAATCTCATTTATATTTTGCGGCCAACGATGCTCCAAAGGTTTTCAATAGGCTTAAGGCCTGGCGAGAACATTTTCTTTTGATTGACTCAACCATTCCTTAACAAATTTTGAAGCATGTTTTGGGTCATTGCCATATTGGAAAATCCAAACCAGTGGCATGTTTTCTTCTACGTATGGCAATATTACAGATTTTTTTAAACAAATTGATCCATTTTCTTAGTAATTTGATAAATTGGTCCAACTCCATCGTATGTATATTGAGAACTAAAGCACACATAGTTTACATTGTTTTAAAGCACGATTATATTTTCTTATGTTTTCTTTTTTCATAAGCTATGCTTGCTTAATGGGATGCAACTGTTTGATCTTCGTTTTTCATTGATTTGCACAAAATTGTAACCTATACTTGACCAAATTTACGTAGAGACACTTAACCTCTAGTGTTTACCAAATTCTTAGAAATTTAAAAAATACAAAATAACACTTCTGTGGTGCTAAGCATTCTGAATTATTCGAAGTAATTTAAAGTAATTCACTTGCAGAATATTTTATCGAAATAATGCCGAAATTTGTTTAATTGTTAGGTTTTTCTCTAGCAAGAATTTAGAATGATTGAGTAACTCAATAAACCAGAATTTTTTCTTTGCTTTGCAACTTGCTTTAATAGTTCTTGTTGAGTCGTTTTATCCATTTTCAAAGTGTTACTATTTATGAACTTCAATTTTCCGCACAATAGCTATAGGAAACTATATTATGCCTTACACTCAACTGCATCATATCCGAACTTAATAAATGCAAATTCAAATGTCCATTTAAATCGCAACAGAGGCCAGCCATTTCTGTTAATTAATATTCGTCAATTGAAACTAAATCATCTTTATCGTCTTTTAGTTTCTACAATTTTAGCTGGCCACTTGCACTTCTTGCAACGACTATATTATTATGTCATTGCCGCAGCAAAAGTAGTGACTTGAACAAATTGGAAAGAAAAAAAATATGTAGTTAATAAATAATCTTTCTTTGTCATTTTCATATCCTCATTGCAAATGCAAATTTGAGTCAGAAAACTGTGAAATGAAGGAAAAAATCTCAAAAACCCAAAAGAAATCAAAAAAAAAAAACGAACCGTTACGGATAGCAGCGCAATGGACACTTGAGATACTAACGTATGATCCTACTGAAATAATAGCGACAGGAAATGTTTGCAATAATAAAACTAAATGTATTCCAAGTCCTTTTTTTCTTTTTGTTAGAACACGTTCGTTCATATGTATGAATGATACAGATTGACAACCATTGTAATACAACAAATGGCGTTATTCGTTCATAATAATGGCAATCAAAGAAACAATACCGGCGATAATACGACAATGATACGACAATTGTAATCGTTATTTCATTCATAACTACTACAGGAGAAACATACTAAAATTTATGGAGTACTTAAAACAAAATACCCACAATACATACATACTTATATACATACATACATATAAGCAGCAAAAGCTTCCATCTTTAAAGTGTCCTTTTGATTATTATTATTTATCGTTGTCGTAAAGAATACTTGTCAACTTGTAAAGGGGAAAGGAACAAAACTGTTAACTTTAATTGTACTTCAAGATCAAATAGAACTTAGATTTGGTAAATACGGGACATGGCTTGGTGTGAGTTAGTTGGTTTACGTTTAGTTTATAGCCTCCACTGAAATCATAAACTCAGTTCCTCAATGCACTTCTTTTTCATTATCCTTATGCTTATAATAACGAAATACTCTTTCATTTATTTTTAGTGTTTTTTTTTTCTTTTTGTTCTTTTGTAGTTATTATCAGCGACGCTGTTCTTGTTGTTGGTTTTTATAATACTTTAAGGTTATTACTACTGCGACAATACATAACTTAAAAGCAAATAGAGGAAGTCAACTGTCATAAAAATTCTAATGAAGTTTTCATTGTTTTTTCTTTTTTTGTATTTTTACATACGCTACCAGGAGCGCCCTGCCTTTCTTATTTCCATAACTGCCTTTGATATGTTTTTCTTTTTTTCTTTCATAGTTACAGAAAAGGCTCTATACACGCATACACTTGTGTTGGATAAAGTTATGTTGTGCTACTTATAAGCCATATTGAAATGATTAAAAATTTTACCACACGTTTTTTAAAACTTCAACTATCCTATGGAGAAATTTACCCAATAAGACCGATCGGAAAACTCAACATATAATATGGAAATTCATGTAAAGGTGGTGTAGAACGTGTTGCTTGCACCAATCTACATTCATGGCATATAAGAGTCTAGCAGAAATCACCTTAAATTGCTCACAGTCCCATCAAAAGATCAATTCGAAGCGCAAAATATTGTAGCTTTACCAGCTAAATATTGGGAATCTTCAAAAGACTTCGCAAGACTTGTTCTCGGCTTGCAGAGCGCCTACGTACTAAATCAACCTAATTTGTCACACTTCCATCTAGTCCTTCCTCTTGCTCCATTAGACTATACTCGCGCCTGAGTCTTCCCTTCATAGAATTGGACCAGTCTTGTTGCTATCTGTCCATAGCATTATCAACCAATTGAATGGGCTTCGATAGCTCTGTTGCCCTCCTTATAAAATGTTTTCTACCCTCTATGTCCACTACTGGCTGTAGGGCCATCATCCCCACAATCAATTCTGCATCGGTAGACACCGCGTTGAAGGCAGAAATTACCCTGAAAGCGGATATCTTGTAGACTGCTTTTACTTCTGACCTATATGTCCTTTCATCCATATAGGGTCTACATATATAGCAAGGCTTTTGGCCTCCTAGGTTAGGCATAATTCGAGCAAGTACGCATGTTGTCTCAGCACATTTTCCACCAATGTACATCCCATGTTGCCTAAACATGGGACAGTTGTCAATCATTACTCCCAAGTACTTAATGTTATGTTATGTTATACTTCGATATAATGCGTTGGTCGCCGACCATTATTGTATTAAATTCCATCCTCTTCCTACTGCTAACAAGTAGAAAGTCCGTTTTGTGATCAGCAAATTTGAGTCCTATCCAGCTTCTAACTAGTGCAATATCGTGAGCAAATCCATGGCATACCTGACATTCCATAGTAAGGCGCCCAGCACAAAACCTCACGGAATCTCCGTCCTTACCACATACAACTCACTGCCATCATTTATGTTATATAAAAGCCCTTTATTCTTAAAGTAATTCTCAATGAGTTCCTTTTCATTGATGGCAGACTTGAATGTGAATTCCAAGGGTATAGCAGTATTCTTTATCGCCCAACAGCTAGCGTTCACTGCTGATAGTGTCCTTTGCTATTGTCTTAACCGTTTCTATTACATCCACTGTAGAACGTGGTTTCCGGAAATAAAATTGGCGATCTGGCAAACCCTCTCACCCAGGAATACTTCTAGTCTTCTACAGATTATTCTCTCCAAAAGTTTTTCTGTTGTGTCAATCATACAGAGAGGGCGAGATATGCATGCCCTGCCTTTCCCATATTTTAGAGAACGTCCTCTCTTGAATACAAGCTTCAAAAATAAACAGCTCAGTATTACTAGCCACTTTAAATGCGATATTTGGGATCCCATCGATCCACGATGCTTTATTAAGTTTCACCACACCGCAGACTCCTTCAAATTCCTGGCTGCTGACTTTAGTGATCCCCTCCGGAGACCGCATGTATCCTAAGGAAGTACATGATTTTGTCCATCAGCAGAAAAAGGTCTTTGAGGATTGGTTACAGCTTACCTGCACATTTTGTTGGAGGCGATCGCCTTAGACCACTATGTCCTCGTTCTAGCAGTGGACATGTTTCTTATGAGGCAGATGATATTTCCTTGCCATAGAGTCTCTCTTATAGAGCGCACAAGTTTCATCGCCTTGTCATTGGCGTTTCTAAATAACCGAATTTCCTCCATTGCGAGAACAAAGTTCAAAGGTGGAGTCGTTATAATTGCGTGCACTTGTGTGTGTGTTTGAGTAGTTATACAACGTTCCGAAAATAATTTGATAATAAATCCGTGCTTTTAATTGTTGCTGTTTTGTTTTTCCTATCAAACTGCCACCATTTGATTTCATTGATTTATGAAATAATCCCAAATATAATGTTCAACGATAATAATGACAAGTGCTTTAAACATACATACATATGTACATACAGTGGCTCCATCGCATAATCGGACATGCATTTGTCTGATATGTACGGGCTTAAAACTTAAAAAGAATGTATTAAATATATGTTTTTTTTTTTTTTTGCTTATATCTACACTCTATATTCCAGACTTTCAGATTAACAAAAAAAATTTACAACATTTTTCATTATAACGGGAATTTTATAACGAAAATGGAAATTAACTAAATTTTTTGCGCTCAACGCATAATCGGACAAATAAGAGCACCATTGCTAAAAATGACAAAAGACGACAATTAATACTTTGTGGCATATCCTTTCTTCTCAAGAACGGCTTGTAAATGTTTTGGAATTGATTTTGCCAAATTGTAGCGTTCCACAGGTTCTATGGAGCTTCACGCTTCCAGTAAAACCGCCTTAAGCTTATTCAAAGCTTCAAATTGTTGTCGGTATACTTTTCTAGCAAATTCTTCCCAAAGATGTTCAATTATGTTGAGATCTGGGCTCTATCTAGGGGTTGCTATAAGTTTGGGGCAATTTTGGATCAACCAAAGCTTTGCCACACAAGAAATGTGCTTGGATGATTGTTCTGGTAAAAAGCAAAATCGTTCGCTATGCCTAATTTCTAGGTATTTTGCTTCACATTTGCCTTCAAAATGTTGAGGGAGCCAAATTTGTCCATTTTACCATTAATGAAATACAAATTGCCCACTCCTGCACTGACATGTAGCCCCAAACCATAATAAACCCCCATCCATGCTTAACAGTAGCTTTTGTATTTTGAGGATTAAATTCTGCGTTTGGTTTACGCCGCATAAACATCTTGCCATCTGAACCATGCAAATTGAATTTGCTCTCGTCAGTGAACAGGACCTTGTAACGAATAAAAACTATCAGCAAAAATGTATTTTAAGATCCCTTTACACCAAATTACCTTATTCCAAAAATCTTCTATTTTAAGCAAATACTTTTTAGTAAATTTTATTCTATTGTTCTTATACTTAGGGCTAATGTATATACAACCAACCATTAATTCTGATTTGTATTTTTTTTTTTTTTGGATTTTGCTTGCTTTTTTAAATCTTTTTAACGTTATTTTTATTGTTGATGTTGTTGTCATCATCATTGTTCTCGTCAATTTCAGAATTTCTCACTAAAAATAATCATACTTGAGTTTAGTTTTGATTTTCGGAAAGGAAACAAGAATAAAAATAATAAACATTACAAAACAAACAATAACTACGAACTATGAATAAACTACTCATGCTACTACTAATACACCAAAAACAACCCAATAGGGATGAACAACAAAGATAAACAAACAGTTTAAAGCTGGGAATAGAATAGTAGAGTGTAACGAAACACTTACAGTCAAGTAAGTAAGAAACTGAAACAGAAACAGTGACAGTCACAATCACAATCACAGTACGTACGTAAGAACTACAACCAACGGTGGCAATAAAAACAAAGTTTAATACTTTTCAAAAACTTATTGTTGTTCATGAGAGAAAGAAGAAGAAGCAGAGAGAAGTACCACTTTGCGTATGAGGATTGTCAATTGCAAACGATGGCAAAAAGAAAATAAACGAAGAAAAATGAAAATATAAATAAGAAACACTCACACTCACACTCGCACCCTTACACACTTACACTTACATTTTTTACAAGCATAGAAACGAAAAAATTTTTTTTGTTTTTTTTCTTTTGTTTACAAGTGAAACACTTGGGAAAAACAACATAAAGTTTTTCCTTTTAATTTTTTTCTTTTTTATTTTTGTTTTTGTGAAAATTGTAATACAATATCTTGAAATAAGTACAAGAAGCAAGTTTTAATGTCATATTAGTTGCACTCGTTATGTCCAAACACATCTATTGTACGTTAGTCATCCATTCCAATACAATTTCCATTCACACATTTCACTACTTCTACCACCATCTTTATCGCAACTCCCAAAGTCGTTCGCTTTCATGGAATTTAGGCAACCAACCATTCAACCTACCAAACAACCAACCAACCAACCAAGTAAGAAGGAAAGCAACAACAATATAACAAAACTATTTTATACTTTTTAAACACTTGTCGCACTGCAGTTTCGAAAAAGAAGCAATAACAACGATATACAATAACAACAACAACAATAACAACAACAACAGCATCAGCCTCAACAACATTTTCAAGTATAGAAAATACAATTACCAATTATGATGACGATAGAGTGAGTGAGAAGGAAAAGGAAAACTTTTTCGATTCTTAACTTGTTGTTAAACATGGAAAACTTTATTTTTATAATTTTTTTTTTTGTTTCTTTTTCTTTAATTTTTTTTCCATTTCAACTTTTTTTCATCACTTCTTTTTTCCACCTCATCATCGTCATTGCCATCCAAAACATCGCCAATATCATCATTGTCACCGTCATCATCCGCATCTTTTTATAATTTTATTTATTTTTTCCTCTTTTTTTCTCTTTTTTTCTTCTCATCTCATCGACTACATTGTCGTTGCAATTGTTGTTGTTGTTCTTGTTGTTGTTGTTGTTCTTAATGATGATGTTGCTGTTGTATTATTTGTCGCCTTTACCTACCGACAAGAGTAATAGTTTCGAGATTTCCTAAAACATATTGTAAAACGAAATTCTCTTCTATGCCATCGCATTACTTTGTATTATAGTATACCGGCATGGGTCAAAAGTTAGAATTCCCAGAGTGACAAGTTGCCTTACAAGATGTGCACGTACATATATGTCAGGAAAGAAGAAAGAAAAACAAGACCAAGACTACAATGTATTGCGAAACATTCATAAAAATATGGTTAAAAAGACAAGATTGCCTGGGAATTTAGGTTTCACCAGAATTCTATTGGGAAATTATATGAAATAAGAGAAGAACCAGGTGAATGTAAAAGTATTCAGACAAAATCAATTCATAAATAATAAATAAATAATTCTAAAATTAAGGTAAACTGATCAGTTTATAAATGTTTTTCAACAAACCAAATAAAGGCCGTGCAACTGAAGTTATACACAATTTATGTTCTAATTAAAGTCTGCGATTTAAGCAGGAATAGAAGGAATTGAATTCAATTTGTATGTACATATATTTGTCTATTTACATACAGTTAATGAATACTTTAAGGTACATGTATGTATGTACTTATATTAACGCAAAAATCTAATCAAATTTTTATTTATTTATTATAATATACATAGCACAACAAGATATGTATCTTATAAGTAGCAGTGTTATGTTTTGGAATCATTAGGATATAAAAATAATTAAAATATAAAAATAAAAAATAATTTAAGTTTAAAAAACCAACGCACCAAAATAAATATAGTAGTTTATGCATTAATTTCCAAAAAATTATTCATTAATAAGTGCTAATTATAATTATTGTCAATGTTGTTCTTTTTAATGCAAATAAACTCGTTAACATTGAGCGTAAAAGCAACAAAATTGCTTCTTCCACTTATTTCGCTTCACATTCTCAAACTCTTACTTAAATTACGCTTTCAACTTCTATTTAAATTATGTATATTCACCGCTTAAGAATGAATCTCCATACCATTACAGTAATCCTTCGATTACGTCGTAGAATGTTCCGGAAAAGGCGACGTAAATCGAAAAGACATAAATCGAGACGACTTAAATTGAATTTCCAATAACTCATACTATCTTATGCATTTATTTACGTACACTTTTCCCTGATTTTGTTTATAAACAACAGAGGCGACGTAAATCGAATAACGACGCAATTCGAAGTTGAAGGGAACAAAATTTTTGACAACTTTAATCGAGACGACGTAAATCGAGGGAATACTGTACATATACAATTAAAACGTAAAAGAAGCGAAGAGAAATAATTATGAAAATTTCTTTCATTAATTTTCATAAAGGTAATTTTTAGTTATGAGAAACGCCCTTTAATCTTTTATTTACTCAATACAAACTACCCGCATTGAAACTTTCTCTCCAATCGTCTCCAACTTCATTTTAACCAATTTTTCTTATGCCTTTTCTACCATTTAATAATTTTTTAAGCATTTTTGTATAGAACTGAACGAGCATTCAACTGATATTGCGATTTTTGCTTTTCTTACCATTCACTCTCTAAAAAAAGAAAAACAAAAAAATTACGTTCTTTAGTAGAAAAACCAAAAGCAAATATTGCAATTTACTTAAAAAACTTTCTCTCCGTACCGCACCATAGCATACCCATCATATTCGTCGTATTCGACAGCAGCACGGCGACTGTTAGCAATTCCAAACCAACGGTAACTCGTCCATTCATGCCTTTTGCACTACACCGCCTGACGCTACCTTTTTTTTTTTAATGAAACTTTTCTTATTTATCTGCAACAGCAACAACAATATTAAGTATGTGTATTTTGTAACAGGAGAACAAGAAAAAGTTATTAAAACAATTTTCCAATACACACTAACAAAGAGAGAGAGAGAGAGAGAGAGAGAGAGAGAGCGAAAGATTCAGAATTCCATCATCTATAGAGGCAGAAACAAAAACAAAAACAAAAGCAGAAATAGAAACGATACAACGATAATAACAACAACAACAAGCGAGTGATGAATGTAGCGACAGAGGCTGATGAAGAAGATTAACATGAGCAGTATTGGAGTCGAGCAGGGAAGCGAAACTTTACAGAAGCACTTAATCATCAAGTTGTACATATGTATGTATGTATGTACATACATATCTTTAAATAGTAAGTAAAACAACATTGATATGCAGCAATATTAAAAATGCTCTGTGTGATGGAAAAAGGACGCTCTTTCGAAAGCATTTTGTTTGAAGTTATTTGCGCCGAAGTTCAACAAAATGAGAGGAGGGAGGAGGCCTCTAACCGCTAACTTTCATGCAGCGAAGCAAACAAACAAGCGGACAGACTCTTGTAACTTCAGCGCTTTCCAATTTCCATAATGACGAGTGACATAAACATTAAAGCACAAGATGACTAATTTAATTACAAGCCCAAGTTTTCATGATAATAATAATAATGATGATTGTGGCACTGTAGACAAACTAAACATATGTACATACTCTCTTACAAATATAAAATTTGTTTAAAAGGTAACACAAACACAGCAGTTTTTATGTGCCATTATATAAGAACAGTAAATATGTTACTGATGTGTGTGTGTGTGTATGTACATCACATGTATTGAAATGAATGCGGTTCTTAATCTTTTATTCCCCCTCCTTAGCTATCCATAATTTATGAAGGCCTATTAAATGGATTTTAATATAAACTTGAAAGCGAAGTACATTTTAATTATTAAAAAAAAAAAAGAGAATTCATAATTCACAAACAGTAATAATACTGACAATTTCACTTCGACGTGCATACATTTATTTTAAATAATTTGAAATAAAATAAAAAAAATCGAAATATTGCTAAATCGGGTAATCGTATGATAAGCAAAATATGTTATTTTTATTATTACCAACGTGTCAATGAACCCAATCATACGGCTGCTAAATGTGAACATGTGATTTGCCTACCCAAGTCTCCACAGACTTAATACTGTTGCACAAAATTCCGATATTACTTCAACAGACTATTTACGAGATCATTTGGAAGAACGGCTACGTAGTGGTTAAAGTTCAAATAAAAGTTAACCGTAAAACTTGCTCTCAAGTTTATAGCGGTAGATATCGCCAGAAAACACTAAACAAAACTGGTGCATTTAATGGGCTTGACCTTTAGGAATATCCTGCAAAATATAAGGGGTAACATTTTCATAAATTTGGCCTTTGAATTTTAACTTAACTTAACCGTAACTACACTAATTTAAACTAACAATTAATTAACTATATAATTGAAGCAAGGCAAATTAGAAATAACAAACTTTGAATAATTTAAACATACCGCAGACATACGAAATCGAAAAAGGAGAGAGAGTTCTATAAATTACCAGCGTAAGATTGATACAGAAGGGGAGGATTAACTATGAATATCAACTAAAAAGCGTAAATAAATCCAAATAACACAATAGTATCTAAATAACACATATAACATATTGGTATGAAAATATTATTTATTTATTTATTTATTAATTACAATACAATTACAAATTATATTCTAATTATGTACGAACTGAGTAACTTCGACCATATGTCCGATGTAGTGTCACAGACCAGAGCCTCTGGTGGGAATCGAACCCACGACCCTCACGCTAATAGTCTAGCACACTACCCACTAGACTACCAGGGCGCTCTGGTATGAAACTAATTGTCCAGTAATTGTTATTGTTTATGCAAAAGGTATAAACAG
Source organism: Sarcophaga peregrina (assembly GCA_014635995.1). Classification (NCBI taxonomy): domain Eukaryota; kingdom Metazoa; phylum Arthropoda; class Insecta; order Diptera; family Sarcophagidae; genus Sarcophaga; species Sarcophaga peregrina. Next base: position 1,069,881 of record CM025791.1, read on the forward strand.
AGGAGGAATAACAAAAAGAAAAAGCAATTGTTGTTGTTTACATCAAGTTGTGTAAAATAGCACGCAGAATTGTCCGAAGAATAAAGAATTTTAACTAAAACTAAACACAAATTAATTGTTATTTTATTAGCAATCTACGAGCTTATATTTGAAATGTTTTTAAAAGTTAAAAACATAACAAAATCGGTGCCTTTTTCTACACTCTTCTGAAGGAATCACTTGAAATTAATTTAGAGCGTTGAAATTATTTTTATTTACTATTAAAGAGCACTCGTAAGAAAATTCAGCGCGCTCTAGCAAGAGTTTACAAATTTTTATGAATTTTTATTTTAATTATTTATTGATTTTTTTCAGAAAATTCCATTTAATGTGAATCTTATCGTTTAATTGGAAAAATCTCTTATTTTTAACCACATTTTTAAGGGGTTATAATAACAAGAGAAAAGGAAACGAAGTTCCCCAGCTTCATGTTTAAACATTCTTACATTTTCTTCAGTTTTATTTTCTATTTTTTATTATTTTTCTCTTTTGTAGCCTTGCGTAAAAGGACATATTTTCTTTTCGAAAAACTTGGCAACAAGACTATGAACAACAAAAGTATCAGCTTCAGCAGCAGCAGCAGCAGGAGAATATCTTATAGAAATTGAATGAGTTTCCTTGCTGAAGGCTGCATTTTAAATATTTTGCGTTAATAATCGACATTAAAAAAATGTAATAAGCAGCACAAAATGAACAACATTTCTTAATCCTTGGAATCTAATGCATATGAAAATAATCATAAGCGAAAGGAAGAAAACTTAACAAAAAAAAAAAAAAAAACGAAACGAAGCGAGAATAGAGAAACTTGAACGCACGCAAAAAGGACTGGCGATGGCGAACACATTCACTCCCACAAGGCGGTTACTTAAGAAATCCGTTGTACAAAAATAAATCAATTATTTACGAAAAAAAAAATATTGCTGCTTAAAAATAAAGAAAAGGAACGTATAGAAGAAGTTAAGGGTAAAGGATAAGAAAAAAAAGAAGACGAAGGAGAATGTAAAGTAGAAGGAGAAGAACAACCAGTGCTGCTGCAATTTTCTGGAGGGCATTTTTTAACAAATAAATTTCTACTTTTTTCATTTTATGTTTATTATTTCCTTTTTTTTTTTTTGTCCTTCTTTATTTCTTTTTTATATTTTCTTAAGCTTTTCTGATTTATGGGTGCATAAAATAAAACATTTTTTCCACTTTTTAACTGGCAAATAATAAAAGAGTTAAAAGCATTAACTAATGTAAGTGTTTGGGAAATTGCAGCATGTTACTTAAGGTTTTTCTCCTGTTAAAGTTTTATAAAAAGACGTGACTGTTAAACAAAAAACCAAACTTAATTATTTCAAATCAAAATTTATTTTGAAAACTCATTCAAGAGATTCTCTTCATCATGTTTTCTCCCACCGAGCAGGCAGACCATGTCTACTTTAGGCCGTGACTGGCTATTAGATTTAGTCAATCGACATAAGTCTGCTAAAAATTACATACCTGCTCCAAAAAGCATGATAGCGAGCACTAAAAAGTATAAGGGTGAGACACATTTCTTGACAAGTCTGTCCGTAGAATAGTATCTCCTGTGCTGTACAAACAAGTGACTACTTATTTGCTAATCGTATAGTAAGTATTGTACTTATTTGTTTATCGTATAATAATATAATGTTACGAAAATGGAAATGGTGTTTTACTTTTACAACGTTTAGCGTTAAAATTATAAACAAAAGCAAGAAAAACAATGATCTTGTTTGCTTGATAAACAAGTAAACAAAAATATACCAACAAAACACTAGTATAAAAAACTGATAAACAAGTAAACAAAAATGCAACAACAAACACTGAAAGAATAAATATAAACAAAAAATACAACAACAAACGCTACGGTAATAAATGCAAACAACGATGTTTACATTTAACGAGATTTCGAAAAGGCGAAGTTATTCGCCTTCATGAGCATTCGTCAGACTGATTACCCTGCAATATATAAAATGCAAGACAAAACAGGTAATAAAGTTAGAATGAGTTCAGTCAGTCTTGTCTGAAGACGTGGTGTGTTTAGGAGAATAATCGTGGTTTGCAAAAATTTTCGTTGCAAAAATTTTCGAACAATTTTCTACGCAAAAGATTGCAAAGAGAAATAACAAACAAAGCAAACTTGATGTATACAGCGGCACACAGAATTGTGCGAACAATAAAGAATTTAATTAAAACTAAACACAAATTTATTTTTATTTGCAATCTACGAGCTCGTATTTAAACGCTTTTAAAAGGTAAAAACGTACAGAACATATTTGTATAGATTTCTTAAAAGGTAAAAACGTAACAATAACATAATTTTTGGTATAGATATCATTTTTTTTTAAGTGAAAATATGCCAAATAATAAGAATACATAGATGTAATGTGATATATAATTGTATGTGTTATTGAAATATTTTAGGATTTTTAAACGATTCTATTTCCAATTGATTAAAGCTAATAATGTAATATTTTTATACTTACTTTATGACATTACGCAATAAAATCTAATGAAATCAGAAAACAATTCCTTTTCAATGTTTAAATATGATCTTTTTCAAAGCTCACATTTTAGTTTAGTTTATATATGCATTTATTTTTATTTGCAATCTACGAGCTCGTATTTTAAACGCTTTTAAAAGGTAAAACCGTAACAATAACATAATTTTTGGTATAGATATCATTTTTTTAAGTGAAAATATGCCAAATAATAAGAATACATAGATGTAATGTGATATATAATTGTATGTGTTATTGAAATATTTTAGGATTTTTAAACGATTCTATTTCCAATTGATTAAAGCTAATAATGTAATATTTTTATACTTACTTTATGACATTACGCAATAAAATCTAATGAAATCAGAAAACAATTCCTTTTCAATGTTTAAATATGATCTTTTTTCAAAGCTCACATTTTAGTTTAGTTTATATATGCATTTATTTTTATTTTTATTTTTTTTTTTGCATTTTTCATTTTTCTTTTCATATATATTTTAATTATTATTATTATTTTGTTTTTTTTTCCTTTGTTTCTTTTTTTCTTTTTTTAATTTTATCTAATAACAAAAAGTCTTTAATTTTACCTTAAATAATTCGAGAACAAAGAAAAATCTACACACACTCCCTCGAATGTACTCATGCGTTAGTAGTATTGTACTTACTGTACACTCACAAATTGAAAAAGGAGTTCCTTTTTTTTACTCAGATCCGATTTCTTACAATACATATCCTTAAATGTATCTCTTTAAGATTTAATTTAATTTAATTTTGTTATTCTGTTACATCACTTAAATACAAATATAATACAATGTTGAATAATATTTGGTGTACGTATAATTGTGACAAATTTCCTTTTATTATGTACTTATTAATTATATTATATTATATTAATCTGGCTTATAATTAACTTATTTATCTATGGTAACAAAAAAAAAAACAAATAAAAGTTAAAACAAAAACAAAAAGATGATGTGTCAGTCCAATTCGTCCGGTGAACGTTATTTGTTTCATTACAGCGAATGTAAGAATACATATGTATATGTACATATGTATGTGTGGAGGGATGGGATGCATGCAAGCAAGGTAAAGTTTCTGACTGTGGCCAACATGGCGACCACCAGGACGATCCTTGTCTTGCTGTATTCAAGTTGACACGCAGCCTCCTCGCGGCCCCTCCTGGATGGCATTCTAGTACCCGCTAGATGTTAACTAATGCGTGCAGCGAAGTCCAATCCCCTGGACGTTAAATTTGGGTTGTGCGTAGGGCTTGGAACCCACCACGTAAAAACTTTTCTCCAATGAAAACTAATATATATAATTCCAAAAAGATCCCCTTTAAAGTTGACGACCACGGCAAACGTTCAAAGGACAACGATTTAAGAATAGCCACTTGGAACGTCCGCACCCTTCACAGGGTGGGCGCTTCCGCCCAGCTGGCGGATGCCCTCAAGAAATGTAGGACTGACATCACTGCCATACAGGAAATGCGATGGATAGGGCAAGGATGCAAAAGGCTAGCATCTTGCGATGTGTACTACAGCTGCCATGTTGATAAGCACGAATTTGGATGCGGATTTGTGGTTAATAAGAGACTTCGCCACCTTGTCTCTGGGTTCACACCTGTGAACGAAAGAATAGCCACAATCCGCATCAGAGCAAAATTCTACAACATCAGCCTGATTTGTGCTCACGCCCCGACGGAAGATAAGGACGATGTGGTTAAGGATGCCTTCTACGCTAAACTCGAGGACGTATATGATAAGTGCCCGGCCCATGACGCAAAAATTGTCCTCGGGGATTTTAATGCAAAGGTCGGGCGGGAAGGTATCTTTGGCCCCACTGTCGGACAGTTCAGCCTCCACGCGAACACTACCTCCAATGGTATGAGGCTGATCGATTTCGCCGCGGCGCGTAACATGGTAGTATGTAGCACCAGGTTTCAACATCTCGACATCCACAAGGCCACTTGGATGTCCCCCGATCGATCAACTTCCAACCAGATCGATCATATTGTGATTGACGGAAGGCATGTATCCAGTGTACTAGATGTGCGCACATTTAGAGGTCCGAACATTGACTCGGACCACTACCTTGTCGCAGCCAAGTTTCGATTGCGCATTAGCACCTCGAGGATGGTGCGCTCTAGTACACTGCGGAAGCTGGATGTCAGGGAGCTGCGATCACAAGGGACAGTTGAGGCGTTCTCCGCTCAACTCTCGGATAAGCTCCGTCGATCCCCACCTAATCTCAACGACATTGGAGGACTGTGGGCCAACATCTCCCACTCCTTGCGCACTACTGCGGAAACAGTCCTTGGTTTCGAGCGCCCACCCCAACGAAATCAATGGTACGATGAGGAGTGTCGCGAGGCAGCTGCAGCGAAAAACGCCGCATACAAGAAGACGTTGCAGTCTGCTGCTACGCGAGCCATTGTCGAGAACTACAGAGAGAAGAGAAGGGAAGAGAGACGCCTTTTCAGACGCAAGAAAAGGGAGCAGGAAAGGCGTGAGCGTGAGGAAGTCGAGATGCATAGACGTAGGAATGACGCTAGAAAATTTTATCAGAAGGTTAAGCGTCTAACCGAGGGTTATAGACCCGGAGCATCTTCTTGCAAGGACGAGAACGGAAACCTGGTTACAGATCCGCAGGGGGTGCTGAGGTTGTGGAGGAAACACTTCTCTACTCTGCTACAAGGCGATGACGACACCAATACCGCCTCTAGAGATGATATTCCGAACCCGATCAATGATGACGGCGTGGAGATTCCGCCGCCTAGCTATGAAGAGGTCAAAGTCGCGATTACGCGTCTTAAAAACAATAAAGCGGCAGGTCCTGATGGCCTCCCCGCTGAATTGTTTAGGACCGGATGTAATGAGTTGGTAGGGCGCATGCACCAGCTCATCTACAAAATATGGCTAGAAGAAAGTATGCCCAACGATTGGAACCTCAGTGTCCTCTGTCCTGTCCTGAAAAAGGGAGACCCCACAATCTGCGCCAACTACAGGGGTATTAGCCTTCTCCCAATCGCATATAAGGTTCTTACAGGCGTATTGTGTGAACGACTGAAGCCACTCGTCAAAACACTGATTGGACCTTATCAGTGCGGCTTCAGACCTGGCAAATCCACCATAGACCAGATCTTCACACTGCGCCAAATCCTGGAAAAGGCCCACGAAAAACAAGTCGACACACACCATCTTTTTGTCGACTATAAGGCAGCCTTCGATAGCCCCATAAGGGATCGTGTTTATGCCGCAATGTCTGAGCTCGGTATACCTGCGAAGCTGATAAGACTATGCAGAATGACGTTGAGCAATTCCTGCAGCTCCGTCAAGGTAGGAATGGACCTCTCCGAACCTTTTGATACCGTGCGAGGCTTCAGACAAGGCGACCCCTTATCATGCGACCTCTTCAACTTCGTCATGGAGAGTGTTCTGCGAAAGGCAGGAGTGCATCGCAATGGCACTATCTTTCAAAAAAGTGTCCAATTGCTTGCGTACGCTGACGACATCGACATCATAGGGCGTACCAAGCGAGATGTTACTGCTGCCTTTAGCGCTATTGAACGGGAGTCTAAGAAGATGGGTCTGGCAGTAAATGAGGGCAAAACGAAGTATATGTTATCGACAAGTAGAGACGTGCGGCGTATTGATTCTCAGATTACGGCCGATAACTATACTTTTGATACAGTCAAGGAATTTATTTATCTTGGCTCCGCCGTTACCACCAAAAATGATGTCAGTCTGGAGATCAAACGCAGGATTACTCTTGCCAACAGGTGCTACTATGGTCTCAATAGGCAATTGAGCAGCAGAGACCTCTCTCGTGCGACAAAATTAATACTCTACAAGACGCTCATCTTACCCGTGCTTCTTTATGGCGCAGAGGCATGGACCCTATTAAGAACTGATGCAGCAGCCTTGAGGGTATTCGAGAGGAAAGTCCTACGTAAGATCTTCGGTCCTGTGCGAGTTGGCGATGATTTCCGCATCCGATCTAACAGTGAGCTGTATGAGCTCCTCAACGACATAGATGTTGTGCAGCGTATTAATATCCAGCGGCTGCGCTGGCTCGGCCATGTCGTTCGAATGGAGGAGGATGCTCCGGCGAAACGGGTATTTGATGCGGGGATCTGCGGAAGTCGGCGAAGAGGACGACCTTGTATCCGTTGGAAGGACCAAGTCGAGGAAGCCCTGTCATCGATTGGTGTGACCAACTGGCGTAGGCGCGCAAGAAGCAGAGGCGCCTGGAAGGATGTATTGCGGCAGGCCGAAATCCGTTAATCGGGTTGTTATGGCCAATTAAGTAAGTAAGTAAGTATGTGTGCAATACAATGCTTCTGTTATTTACACATGTATTTGCATGTATGTATGTACATACATACATCAATATGATACATAAATATATATTTTATATTTTTGCATGTTATGTACGTTTGAAATCATGAAAATATTGTTTGAATGTGTTGTGATGTGGGAACATTAAATCATTATTTTCTTAAATTTTGAATCCTTCAACCTTTAAATCGTTTTCAATGAATGATCCTAACTTAAAAATTTTATTTAAAAAAAATTAAAAAAAAAACACTTCCTTTGGGAATTTAACTTTAGCTATACAAAGTAATTTCAATCATTACGTGGGCGATATGTGGTATTAATTTATAATTTTTATTTATTGTTTTGCCTTCTAAAGATAATGAACTATATATATTAATTTCAAATACATAATAATAATAATCAAATGATCCTGTATTTAGATTCAAATTAATTATAATTATTACGGACAGCAATGTCCAGTCAATTACAATAAACAAAACCAAAGTAAGCAACATAGAATATTTACAATTAAGATTTATTAATTTAAATAAAGCTCTAAAAATATTTATTTATAACAAATTAATATTGCATTTGTTAAAAACAAAAAAAAAAACAATGAAAACAATTATTCAAGAAAATAATTCTGTGTGCAGTAATTTCCTTCCGTATGTCTGTCTCATTGTTATTTTTACTTTCATGCCAACAATTGACTGCAAACACAACGAATGAAATGCAAAAAAAAATCTCATTTTGAAATGGCAGCAATAATTGCTTTAAAAATATTTATTAATTCACATGAATTTGTTTTAATTAAATATGTTCCAAATACAACATACATACATACACACATTCACATGTACATACATACATATGTATGTATGTAAATAAGATTCTACAATATTTCTCAGTTTAATTTAATTGCATACGATAAACAGCAAAGAAATCAAAAACAATACATATGTAATATACATACATACATACATACATATATACATACATACATACATATGTATGTACAACAAATATTACGTATTCATTTCATGTATTTAATCTCTGTATGTATAGGTAAACAAATGTTCTACGCACGTTTACAGTTATGTTACAATTTATTCAATATTAACATACCGTTATTTGTGTGTGTGCACGTGTGTGTATGTATGTATGTATGTATGTAGGTGTTTTAATAAATACAATAATTTCATTAATTAATACTAAAATATTTTATATTTTTATATATTTTCACTGTGTAACCCAAAGGACCAGAAGATGGCCGACCCTTACACTAGCCAAATGGTTTATTGCATTCATTTACACTTTTTCTGTTTTTAAATTAAAACAATAATTATTTTCATGTTCATGTTTGCCTATCGAATATAATCACTAATGAAACAAAAAACATAGATTTATCACATACATAATATCGAATTTAAGGCTGTACATGCGCATATACATACATATATGTACATATGTATGTATGTCGGGATATCTATATGTATATGGATTTAAAGCGGTGACAATTAAAAATTAATAAAACCGTTAAGCCAATTCAAAGTGATTTGATTTTTAAATGCAGACCTGGCTAGCAAATATATGAATCTGCATACATACAGTGGCATACAAAACTACATTGCATTCTCAGTATGTAATATATAATGTAAGCTTGACTTGAGAATTTAATTTATTTAAGAACAGAACTCGTTTACATGTCTCTGATTATGAGAAGACATTTTTTATTCTCTCTTCTGCAAGAGTTTACGAAATAAACATTTCATTGTAATACATATGTATGTGAAGTGGTATCTCAGTACAAGAGTAATCCTCGATTATAATGAACATAATGAAAATAAAAGGAAAAGCAAAACGAAAATTTTGTTGAAATTTTAATTCCATTCTATAAAAATTAGTTTCGGATTAATTGAGCTCTTTTCGACTGAAAATTTCTAAATTTTTTAATCACAATTAAAATGCTTAGAATATATTGTATGTCTTTAATATATTTTTGAATAAATCATATTTAGTTTCGTTTATGTTATGTAGGTGAACAGCCAAAGTATAATTTTTCTGCCAGGTCAGACATCAAAACGAAAAATATTTCTTCGGCGACTTCCTCTCAGCAGATTTCTGGCAAAGACTGTGAGAGTAAAAAATTGTCCAGTGAAAAGCCTTCTCAAAAATCTGTCGTTCGGAGTCGACTTTAAACTGTAGGTCCCGCCACTCATGTATAAAATTAACGCACACAACATATGTGGTGTGAGAAGCTAGGTCGTAATCCTGACTGAAGGGTTGTAAAGGCCAGTTATGTATGTATAAATATGTATGTAAGTATGTATATCATATAATGTTGTTGGTTGGATAACAAGTTTCTATAATTGTATTCAACAGGGACTTTCAATCTTTGACTGCTTATAACGATCATCTTGTTGAAGTCACATGTGTCAAATTAGTAGCTAGTCTGTTTTGCCATATCACCATGGATGGGTATAATACCCACAAGACGTGCAAGTAATAAAATATTTTTATCAAAGTGTTTCATCAACTTTTCTGATCGGAGAAGGTACCGCATATTTAGCCCTAGTAGTGAAAAAAATCGACTCCACTGATTCAGTAAATCTGCCATGAAAATCGCTGTAGTCCGTGACAATATGCAAGAGCCCTCTCACAAGAACAAGAACAATTTGGCGCTTGTTGCTTCGGCAATTTGGCTTCGGCAATTTGACTATCCAGTTCGTTCTCTTAGGCAATGTTTTGCAATTCAAATGAAAATTAATGCCATCATTAGTGTACAATATCCAATTTAAAATATGAACCAACATTTAAAGACATAATTACGTACAGAATAAATTGAAAATCTATAGGAAAAATAATGATGATGAATGCTTTGCTAACATAATAAAAAAAGTCACAATCTAAAGGTTCTTCTTTCGAAACAGTCTTTAAGTTATTCGTAACAGCCAAAAAATACAATAAAGGAATGGCAGTTCAAAATGATAAAAGATAAGTAGAGACTAGAGACATGGATGGCTTCTGCCTAAATAGAAAACTTTCACGTGCCACATACATATGTTGTACAATAAAAAAAAAATAACAATCCGTTTACGGTTTGATAAACTTCAAACGTATCGTTTAAAACATATTCAACTATATTGTATGAGATTTATTTTTAACTGATGCACATACCTCTTCTGAAAAAGAGAAAAAGTTCATTTTTCTTTAATACAGTTTCATGGTTGGCCAACGAATTATATGCATGAATGTAAAAACAAACATATGTACGTACATACATACGTATGTATGTAAATATTTACTTATGTATATAAGCATACATATTTACATCGGTTAGCAGACGTATTGTTACAATTATGCATATATCCCGATTTTATAAATTAAGGCAACGAATTATATGCATGAATGTAAAAACAAACATATCGCTCCTTTAATGCAACATAGTCATATCTCAAAAAATTAAAAATTTGTTGTTACTTAAGCAAAACTACTCTTTTAGGCCAAAAATCAGTTTTATATCCCAAGCTGAACCGAAGTTATAGCAAAAAGTGTTTGCGGCAATTAGATCATAGGACTTATGTTTTGAAAACTTAAATCGCACTTAGCCAAGTTCAAGTTTTTTTGAGATATGATTATGTTGCAATAAAGAAGCGATATGTACGTATATATGGACATACATATGTATGTACTTCTATAAACAAATGCATCGGTTGGCAGACGTATTATTAGCATTAAGGTTAGCATCCCGATTTTATAATACAGAAAAACTCAATTCGATATTAAATTAAGGCAAAACCATAACAATAAAACAATTGAAAAATATTCATAATTAATTAATAAAAAAAAAACAGAAACGGAAACGGAAAATTAACTGCAGTGACATTAAAATATGTACGAATAAATATACTCATTGAGATTGGGAAATACATAAAGACATAAATTTCCAAGGAAAATAAATGAAATGGCATGGCGGATGCAATCAAACCATATTGAAAATATTTATAATGAAACTTAAATAAGCATACTAAATTCAGGGGATAATGATATTATTATATTAGCAATTGGAAATTGTCAATTGTCGAAAAGCTATTGGATTCATTAGGGTTTTAAATTCATTACAAATTCAAAACATTTACACACGAGGTAAGTAAACCAGAGATCAGCAATGAATCGTTTTTCTTTATTTATGTTTTTGCTACTCATAAGCACTCATGAAATTTTGAATATACAGTAAGTGAGTCAACAATACAGGTAGTCCCCAACTTACGGCTGTTCAACTTACGACTATTCGCTATTACGACCATTTATTTTCCCAACTTTTTTCATAGAAAATTACTTAAAGAAAACAAATATGTAGTTGCGGGGAATTCCTAAAATATATGAGAAAGAAATCAAAGTAAAAGAATTCGATTTACATACATATTTCAGTACATTTCAATTAGCTAAGTCGGAATTTGTTCAAGTGAATATTTTTATATCATACCAAAAATTAAATAAAAAAATTTTTTTATATGAAATTCGACTTACGACTTAATCGACATACGACCGATGACCAGGAACCTGTACTCCAATTTATTTATACTCATTACAACAACAGTGAGTATGTGTACAACGTTGACATCAAACTCATACTAAGCAAAATCAGTTTGATTCATAAGCCTACTCAATTGGATAAATAACTTTAGAAAAATTCTTATAAATGATGAATATGAATATAATGAGAAGAGGTTCCCATGGTATTAAAATAAATAAGAATGTGTATAAGTGTCAGAAATCATGAGTATAATTCGATTCTACTCATCTTTTTGAATACTCATTGCTAATATCTGGAGTAAACTAATAATGACAATCAAACATTATAATATTTTAAATATTTTCTCCACAGTTTGGCAGTATAAAATATGATATGTAATAAATGTAGGTATGTATGTAGGTATGTATTTGTACATTCTAGTCGATATGTGTCGATATAATTTCCTAAGGAAGTCATAGAAATGTCTTTAACAACGTTCAGTATGTCTTGTCTGTGTCTTCTTTAGCACTGGAAGATAATTTACAATAAACTAATTCATTAGTTAAATACAATGTATTTTATATATTTTTTTAATATGTTGTTATTTTTAATAACTGATATTAATGATGCGCAGTATTATTAGCTAAAATAAAATGTATAAAATCGTCTAAACAAACTGAAAACTAAGAAAATTTACAAATGCATACTTATCTCAGTATAAATATTTAATTATTTACGAATGCTATATATATATGTATATACATACATACACATCACAAAGTATGTATAATTATCAGAGAGAGAGAGAGGTCTCTTTTATATACAGTGTTTATGTATTTCCAAAGTCTGAAATTCATTCCTTTTCATTTCACATACGATTTGCTAGTGAACAATATTAGAAGGGAAATGTTCACAGTATCGGCCCTTCCAATAATTTTTTTTTTGTTTATTTGGTGTTTTAATTTCCATTTTATTTTATTCTAATGTTGTTTTAGTTTCTTTAATTTTTATTTTTATTTTTTTTTCTTGAATTTTATATAAAATTATTATCTATTTACGCATACACTATCACAATCCTGTTGACACGCAACAAGCGCGTTCCTTTACATTTTTTTTTTTATTTTTTATTAATTTTTTATTAATTTTACTTTTTGCTTAATTACTATTTAATTTTTTATATGTATGTATATTGTATGGAATTTTTTCCTTTTTATCTCTTTAATCAGTCCACAATCTTATATAATGATACAACGATATAATGATGATAACGATGATTAAGATGATAATTTTAAGAGCGATGATAATGACAATGATAATAGCCACACAGACGATGTTTACGTAGATGAGGATGAAAATGATGATGATGATGATGATGATGATTATGGGATGACGCTAGTGATGTAATATAATGTAATGTAATGATGACAATGACATTGAGAATGTGAATGTGAATGTGAATGAGAGCGATACTTAAGATTAGTGATTATATTGCTTGTACAAGTACCACCAAATCGATGATGTATCTTATTAGAAATAGAAGATGCAACTAAATTCAGTCAGGCGCAAATGAGATGCCGATAACAGATATCCACTTTCATATACAAAAGCTTTAATTATATCTATCGTTCTTTTGTCCTTTGCGAAAATTAATTTTGTTTTTTTCTTTTCTTGTTTTGTTTTCTTTATTCTTTGTTGTTGGTTTTGATTAGTTGTTAAATGTTGTACAGTAGGAAAGTATTTTAGGCTGCGAATGATTGCGTAAAACTACGTATTTATGTTTACACATCTGTACCACATCCTTCTTGAAAGCCTTCGTCGGGTGAGTTACGACTCGTGCTGATTAAGGCTCGTTTGATGGCAGTAACTGGTGGCAGGACAGGCACGCCTCCCTTTTGCCACACTCGTATCGTTTTGGCATTCACTGATGACGACGATGATGGATTCATTAAGACATTATTGTGAACGGGCGAACTTCTGCTGGAAACGTTTGGATCGAAGTTGGCTGTGGGTTTTTGTCTAGGCAGCGTTCGACTTGTAAACGGTGGACTGCTGTTGCTACTCGTATTGCTGGACATTAGAGTGGCTCGACTCAAAGGATTACATCCGCTGGACTGTCTACCCAGAGTACCGCCAAACAATTGTTTCTGCAAGGAATTCATATGTAAATGATGATTAAGTTGCAATTCCGCTCCTGGTACCACAGGCAAGCCATAGTCGTTTGGATATCCACTCATAACAATGCCGGAGCCAGAGTAGGAAAGGTTTGTAGTAGTTGTTGAAGCCGTTGATTCAGTATTGATGTTAGAACTGCCGTCATTAGATTGGAGATTGTGATTAAAATTAGTGCGAGGAAAAGTTTTGCTAAAATTTTCGTTACTTGTACTGCCGTCATGGATATCATAGAGCTGGGTGCCATCCATAATCGGTGTTTTATCGGAATAACGTCGCAAGAATAAATCATCCGCCGATGACGTACAGGCTGCAGACGTTATATCTTCCCATAAACCTGAAGGGTATAATGAATCACAGCCGCCAGCCCTTTTGTACTCGCCATTTGTCGTCAGACTAGCCAGATCTGTGCCCAAAGCTTTCGTTAATGTAGATGGTATTTTCAAATCGGCGAATTCTTCGCCTTCAAAACGTTTGGTATCGTTTATCAAATCTGGATTATTACCGGCCGAAGCAGTAGGTGATATAAAACAGGAGGCTGTGGCTAAAACGCTTCCCGCCTTATCATAACTGCTGGTTGCATAGGCCATGTCGGTAAGGCGTGGGGGTTTCTGTAGTGGATTGGTATTTTCGCCACCTTCATTTTCTACATGGATCGTTTCGTCCGCAACCATTTTCGAATCGCTACCAGAACCATTGTTAGTCGAATTAGCCATTGTCCCATTGACTTGTGTCTTATTTATAATCAAGTTTTGTTGATTTATGCTCGTAATTACTTCCATATGATTAGGAGTTTTACTGGCATTGTAAGGTTCGCGCTTTAGTCGCATCAGCAGAAACATAACAAAAAGTAAAACGAAGAGAATTAGTATGACCAATGCAGCACTCAAACCTACTATTTGGCCACTGCCTAGTGAAGCCATTCCAGCAGCACGCATTTTCACATGCAAAGTAAAATTCGCTTCTGAAGAACCAGCCCGATTTTCGGCAACACAGAAGAACTCACTTGAATCAATTTCTTGAGCATTGGTGAGTATTAAGCGGGAGGTTTTTTCAAATCCTCCATGTTCAAAAATATGCAGTCTTTGATGTGAACTAAATGCTGTGTTATTTGTTAGTAGACGACCATTCCAATACCAGTTTACAGTGGGTGCCGGTATTGCTTTTGCTCTACACAATATGGATGCATTTTCTCCCATAGTAGCTTCGACATAATGATTTGAGGGCAATATTTCCGGTTTGCAGGCAAAGTCGTCTATGCTCAGTTCAGCAAAAGTTTGATCTAAAACCCTTTCGGGACCTCCGGCACACGCTGGTGCCACTGGATATGGAACATTCTGTTGCATTAACCACAACTTGGCGTCGCGTAATCTACAATCGCACATCCAAGGGTTATCGTGCAATTCTATACCATGCAAACGACTTAAGGTTTCAATAGTTTTTGGTACCAGCTCACTTAACTTGTTGCCGTTTAAACGCAACAACGTTAAACCGTCCAATCCCTCAAAAGCCTGAGGAGCTATCACCTGTATATCACAGTGTGAGAGATCCAATTTGTGCAATGCCGGCGTGTCGGCAAATGCATTGGACTCAACTTTTTGTATACGATTGGAAGCAATGGTCAGGTCTCTCAATGATGATATGTAACTGAGTGCCATAGATGGGACAGCGTTCAAGCAGGTTCTGTGACAAATCTAATTCGACCAGATTTGTTAGACCCTTAAATGTTTGCGGTTCTATATGTTCTATGCGACAATTGCGCAAGTAAAGTTTTTGCAAATTCAAAAGGTTCGATCTGACGAACTGTTCATTCAACAGAGTTTGCAATCGATTCCCTGACAAATCCAATACCTGTGTCGAGGGATCTATATTATCCGGTATTCGCAAAAGTAGTCGATCTATGCATTCCACTGTTTGCTTACCACCTTTCCACTTGCATGCGCACACCGTCTGGCACGTACTCATTTGTTGATGGTTAATACTTAAAGGGTCATTATCAGTCGATTGTGGTTGTTGATCATGAAATGGATCCAAGTATTCCTCTGAATGAACGGGACTGTCTATCATCGCATACAGATTACTATTGATGCTATCTATCTGATGTTCGCCATTGCGTTGGCGAGCACTAGTCGTGTGCAAATTAGCGTCGGTGGGATGAGAATCTGATATTATTTCCGTTTGATGATGGTACGTATGACCGCCACCACTATAATGTTTTACTTTCTGAGTACGGCCGTAATGCGATGATGAAGATGATGAGAATACAATCGATGTGAAATGCAAAATTAACAGGTAAATAAAAATCGCCATTTTTAAAGTTTGACTCATATTTCTTCTTCTGCCTGTGTACTGTTTGCATACGTTTTGATTTTTTAATCCAAAATTTTTGTGTTAATTTAAAAACAAAAAATAAAAAACAATTAATCTCCTTATAACATTTCAATTGTTGGTTGGTTGCTACTGCTTTTATTGATGTTGCCGTCAGATATCATTTAATATTTGGATATGTTGGGACTACTATTCATTTAGATTTACATTTTAATTGGAATTCTATTCTCACAATTATTCTGATTATTATTATTATGATTTTCATTATTTTTGTTGTACTATTTATTTTTATAAATTTTTTGTTTTATCATTTGAGCATAAATTTCAATTTTATCTTTTTCTTATGCTATATATGTACATATAAAGTATGCACTATAATTATTATTATAAATATTATTTTGTTGTTTTTTTGTTTATAAATATTTTATTTTACATGGTTGTTGTTCATTTGATATTTTTAGTTTTGTTACTGTTGTTGTTGTTGTTGTTGTTGTTGTTGTTTATAAATCCAAATTCACACACAGAGACACGCACATGTATGTACATACATAAATACATAAGTATATATGTATGTATGTATGTATGATGAATATGTTGTATTTGCAAAATAGATTTAGAATATCTTGCGTGTTTTGCTAATTAAATACAAAATTTTGTTGGTTTTGTTTTGTTTGATTTATTTGAATATCGTAATATCGCCTTTGATTGACCTGGTAACGGTAATTAAATACAATCACTTCTTTAGTATTCATCATAACGGTAACAAAGAGAATCCAACACTCATTTGCTCACTCATTAACACACACACACACACTCACACACGCACTCCGGTTCATTCGCTTTCACGCGCTTCTGTAGACTCTTCGAAAAATTTTAATTATATTTGACGCAATTTCAATTAATTTATGCCAAATCCGATTTGAAGTCCTTTCAACCGTATCCTGATTTTTGTTTTCTCTTTCAATTTTTTTTTTTGTATTTATATTCGTTTGTTTGTGTATATATATATATATATGTGTGTGTGTGCGCGTATGTGCGTACGTTTGAAATCAAATACCTATTTAACGTAAAGTTTTACTAATTGTATCGTTATTTGATACGGATGATTGCGTTTCTAAATTTAATTTGTTTTCTTTCACTGATTCTTCGATTTCACAAAACACAAAACACAAAATCTCATTCAATTCTCTCTTTTATTCTTTGGTTTTTCTTTTATTTTTTCTTTATATTTTCTGTTGCTATTTAAATTTCTGTTAAATTGTACTCAAAATTAAATAAAGGAAAAATTTGTTCGGTCACGCCACGTGAACAATTTAACGCATCAACCATCGGCCACGGCAAATCGAGACGAACTGAAGTCGACAAACTCAAGGCAATCTAAAGTAGAAACGTTTTGCTTCGTTTCATATCTTCTTTTTCGACCAGTCATGCTCAGTACCTCAGTACGTTCTCCATAAAAATTAACGAATAATTTAAAATGAGCACCAAAAAAACAAAAAGAAAAGTATTTAAATAGAGAAGAGTTTTGCTTTGTAACATTTCCAGTCAACATGTTAATGCTACCAAAATGTAGAGACTGTTAAGGATGTTGTTTTAATAACAACGTATGTATACAAGTATAACAGCTACTGGCATTAAATAAATACAATTTTTTTTAATTTTTTGAAATACAATTCCAAGTATAATACAATAAATTTAAATTTATTGCAATATCATACAATACACAATGAAGTAGTATTTGCTAAACATACATATGTCTGTACATATGTAAACAGAAAGCAACTGTTCAATAGATCTATATAGTTTTCAAAAATGAATAAAAGTATTCAATTAAGTGTGTTACACGATTTGTACGAAAGAGAAAATGTTCACAATATTAAATTTATACAGTTTTTTTGGTATCCTTCTTCAGCTTTCTTACGTTTGCTTAAATCAGAAAACTCAAAAGATCGTCATATTGTCATTCAGTCTGCTATTAAAACTGCTTTGTAACAAGAAAACAAAACAAAAACATATGGAAATAAAATGTGTTTCGAAGAATTAAAATAAAAAATAAACTAATTAAAACAAATCCGTTGAATTAAATTATATTTCTTAAAAAAATGTACTGTAATGCACGATCTTGTTGATTTCTTAAGTTGTGTATTGCATAATAAGTATAAGAAACAACAGAATTCTTTATATCTACGAATATATTCGAAACGGTTCTCATTCATATAAGTACCTACCCTGAAGGAAACATGTCGACAAGTGTCTCCAAGTCACCAGTTTTGTCGACTCTATTGGTGACTTTATGGTGACATTGTGATCGTGAAGCGTCAACAATTATTATTTATTATTATTTTGATGAGAAAAAAATTGTCAATCGTCAAATTGTCAAGAAATTATAAACGTTTAATAAAAAAAAAACAATCAATGTTATATAAAATTAAAAGTAGTGAAAATGAGACAGTGTGAAATGTGAAAATTTTGTGGAGCCTGAATATCCTGTGTCGTCTAAAATTGATTTTCCAAAATATAGTTTACGTGAGAAGATAAAAAATTGGTATATTGGACACAATTGTTAAACAAAATGAAATTTCTTCAAATCTTATGGAATTTTTCCCTATCGACTCTGAAGAAAAACAGAGAGAGAATTTGATGCTATTTTGAAAAGTCATTCAGACCCATACGTAAGTATTTACTTTTATTGTGGAACTACTTCAACGAATAAAATTGCATTTTTTGTTTATATTCAATAGATCCGACAAATTAAATCACACCTTGCGGTGACGAAACCTTCATGAAATATTTGGCCAAACTATTATCATAAATTTTGTAAAAATTCAAAGAGAAGTTTCGCGAATACTCAAATGTTTTTAAAGTCCTAATAGGTAATAAATGCTTTTTTGTATTCTCATAAATATTTGTAATATTTTAACTATTTGTTTCGTTTTTCATTTCATTTCAGCGCCAAAAGGAAAAATATTTCAAAGAAATGTGTCGCAGCAAAACCAAATAATAAATCGTGAAGAAGATGACTCTCCCAAAAAGGATTAAGAATTTTAATTAATTTTAATAAAACAAAAACGTTATTTCGATGTTCCTATATAAATAAGAGACACTAATTTAATAATATCTTTTTAGTTTTCATATTTAAATTAAAAAAAGGCTATAACAATGAAATTGTACCTTTTTTTTAATAAAATCTCAAATATTTTCACAAATTTAAATTTTATTATCGTCTTTTACTACAGAAAAGCATCAAAAGTGTAGACTAGAAATGCTAAATTGTACTATTGATTCACTGGTTCCAATGTCTACATATTCACTATATAGTCAGTAGTACTAACGCCAGTAGTAGATTTTCAATGGCGCGCACATGTTAAATGTCTATAGTAAATAACATTGGCTGGGGTATAAAATATCACAAGTCTGGTGACTGTGTCAATAGTAAGTCAGTAGAGTTTCACTATTGGCATTTCCTACAGGGTGGTAAATACTATCAAATCATCAATTATACGTTGGTATTTTGAAACCAATTCGAACGAATCATAACAATCAATAACACTATTTAAATTCAACGCATGTAATACTCTTCATAAATGGATAGCTTCTATCAGATCGATATATTTTAATTTAAAAATATATACAAACATACATACATACAATATAATTCATTGGGATGTAAATTCTTTCCAATCCCAGACCTGGTATGATAGTATGTCTCATTGAGAGCAAAGTAATTAATAATGACATAAAATATCAGAGCAACATTTGTTGCAGCAATGGAAGAATATCAACATCATATTGTTTACAATCCTTCCAGTTGAATGTTGATGACTAAGGACAATTACTATACCTAACTAATATATATGCTTACTTTAACACGTACACATACATACATAGATATGTATACCTTTTAGAGTTTTCCTTGAATAAATATGTAATACTGTTATTTAATGCTGTGAGTAGATTTATTGTATTCCAAGCTCTCAACTGATGTAACTGAACTTGGCTAAACAAAATCAAGACGAGCAACTTTATTCAATATGAAGATGTTGTTCGACCGAAAATGTTGCGTTCTTAACAACTAGGCTAATCGATTTTAACATTTTTCTATTTGTTGTTGGTTTTCTCGTTTTATTAAAATAGAGTAAAACAAGAAAAGAAACACCAGTAGCTCGAATAACAAACGGACCAAATACTTTGAGAATAATATTTTTTTGTTTTTCCAATGATTTTATAAATCAATATAACGAAAATGTCTACATCATGTAGAGAAAAAAATCAAAACAAAAATAAACAAATATCGAGTAGATAAAGTGACGCAGGGTGAGAATAAATTGAAGGACTTCAGCATCAATCTAGAGGTACGCACCCACACAAAATACACACATTTATACATACATACATACAAATGTAACATGTATTTGTCATAAGAAAAAAAAAACAGAGTCACACACACACACCATAAATATTATCAATACATAAATCCTTGGTATCCATCTATCAATTCATCGATTCGTTTAAATATTTTCGTAAACACTATTTTCACATACTATATACATACATACATACATACATACACGCATACAAATTCTTACTGATTTTATTATTGTTTGTTTGTTTTTTTTTTATTGTTTTTATTGACATTTATTATGCAATCGCTGTTATTATTAAATTTATTTCTACATTAAGCGCCATAACATAGGAAATGCTCCTACGAATATACAGATAACTCTTTATAAGCAGAGCGTTATTACACACCAGCGTAATACAAAATTACATCGCATATTTTTAAAGTGAACTTTTATATTGGCACTATACTAACTACACTTTATATAAACATTGGCCAGCAGTTTAATCGAGAGTTACCTGTTCATTATATACATACATGCATGCGTTTACAGATTTACAGTAAGCAATTGTGTCCTATTAGTGCGTTTAAAATTTTTTGCGGTAATATAATTATCTATGGAAATTCATACATATCTCTATACATACATACATACGTACATACATATAAACATATGAGAGTGTATCTATGTTCATAGTATATGTCAGCGTTATTTAATGTGTCTTGTACCTACAAATGCACTGAAACGAAACATCTTTAGATAGTTACGCTTTCTTATTTGCTGCGCCACCACGCCATGTCACTTTTAAATTACATGCTGTTGAAAATAATTTCAAAACATTTTATTTTTGTTTTTGTTGTCATATACATATTTATAAATATTTTGTTCTTTTTGCCTGATGCAATTTATGTAAATATCTACATACATACATATGTATATATGAATGTATGTATGTGAATCTGTTTTGGATGTACTCACATTGATATATATGTATACAAGCATACATATATAAATATATGTACTATGTATGTAATCTCTGATATAATATACAGGTGTCCCTCGTATAACGCGGTGATTACGTTCCAGGAAAATTCCGCGTTTTGTAATTCACATTATAGAAGACTTAGCTTTCATATAAATTTGAGGGTTATATTCCAATAAGCTTTTTCCAAAATTAATTAGGTACTAAATTAAAAATGTATGTACGCTTACAACTCAAAATCAAAATTCAGACTTTATTTAAAAAAATTAAGAAAACATCGGAAAACATTCTGTGCCACTATACTTCGAACACCATATTACGTCAAAATATTGTGCGCTTTGGGCATATGACTTCATAAAAAGAAATGTCCTCGGCAAAGTTTTCGTCATTTGATTAAAAAAAAAAACATTTTGTTGGACGTTCTTCCAGTTTTTACGCGATTGTGAAATCAGCCTTTGTTTGCTTTTATTTTATTCGCGTTAACAAGTCGAAATTACGCGTTGTAATTAACTGCTTTTTAAATCGCGTTATATCGAAAACGCGTTGTATAAGTACCGCGTTATACGAAGGAGAACTGTATACTGTATTTAAATTCTATACGTATGTATGTACATATGTATTCGCACGTAGTCGTTCTGTTTCTGAATTATAAAGTGATTAAAAGAAAACAATTAGGAGTTAATTGTTCTACATATACTTAAACGTACATACATATTTTAAATTGATTTGGGAGAATAACGTTGCTTTTAAATAAATATTTTCTAAAATGATTTAAAATCCTTCAAAATTAATATAAAATTTCGATTTGTTTTCTAATTATTGATCCAAAAATTTAATTGTAAAAAATGGAAAAAACTATAAAAACGAAAACTTTGTTAACTTTATTTAAAGGAGATACATATTGGGAAAAACACTCTACATTATAAAAAGTTAACGAACATTTAAACATTAAAAATTAACACACACAACAGAAGTATAAGTGGTGTGAGAAGCTAGGTTGTAATCCTGACTGAAGGGTTGTAATTACCAATTTTATATATGTATGTACGAACCCTATAATGTAAAAATTAAGCATTGGAAAAAAGATACATCCAATATCAATTGTTTTCAGTTCCTCAGTATTCAAACATAACCACTCAACTACCAATTATTACACTTTCAAAATATATATACATACATATTTATTTTATAAATTTTCATTTTTTTTTTTAATTTTCATATAACTTTTGTCAATTCAATTATTTCTCTATTTACACCTTCAGTTGATAGCCAGACCGTTTTATATGTGAAGCGTTTATCTTTGTCTATTAATTGTTCAAATTGTCGCAATCCTCCCCCTACTCCAAAATAGTATGTTTTTGCAGCAACTAAAGCTACACCGTCCATCTTGAGTTTGTCGTGTATACAATTTAATAGTTTCTGCTGGTTGTCGGAATTATATATTGTCTCTGCAGTCAAGATTATATCAAAAGGTTCTTCCTTCTGTGTTAGTTGAGACCATTTTGACCAGTCACCAGAAAAAAACCTAACAGTTCCCTCTCTGCATATATTGAAATCATACAATTCTTCATCATGCTCGCTTTCCACAGCCTTGATTGTATTCAGCAAAACGTTAGGTATTGTAATTTTTTCCAAAACATCTCTGTTCTAAATCAAAACGAAACATCAACTACGCAAATAAATATTTTTTTGACATTTTATAACTTGTTACACTTACATAATCTTGGAAAGTTACTTTAGCTCCACTCAAAAATGAATAGATACCTAGAAGACCGGAGCCACATCCTAAATCTAGAACACGCATATTCTTCAGCTTATCAGTGGTGAAATTGTGTGATAAATAGGTCAACAAATCATCTGTGCATTCCCATATTTTGGCACCACCTTCATATATCCCTGGTATTAAATCAGAATGTTGTTGCTCTGCTTTTTTAATGTCCAAATCGCTGTTACTGTCGTTTTCCTTAATGTCTTCCAACAAGAAACCGGAAATCATGTGAGTTATCTTAACGTCTGCAACATCTTTTTGCACTGAATTCAATTTACAAATATCAATATTTTCCAAACACTCGCTCGATGGACATATCTCCTCTGACTCGTACCACGTAATTTGCGAACCGTCCACTATAAAACTGAATCGCTCAAAAGACTATAAATTCATTGACACAATCGCCGAAATGATTTCTTACCTTTTTTTATCCTGCGTGACATTCGATTTGTTATCGAATGTACTTTCCGGCTCAATTTCTTCAACATTAAAGTCGAACTTAAACATTTTTAAGAACTTTTAATATTGCAAATAATAATAAAAGGAATATTCTCTAAATGAACACAACCATTCATTTGTTTTGTTTCATTTTCTGCATAATTCCACGTGCATACGACAGATACCTATACCGAAGCAAAACTCTCTGAAAAGCTCGTAAATAATATGAATTAAGATTATTTACAATAAATAATTAATCTGAATAGATCTAACGTAAGGAAAAGTACATGTTCATTCGAATTATTTTATTAGATTTTATTATTATTTATATTTTATATAAATTTCCATTTGATTATTTACCATGATATCTACAAATATTAAAAAAACTTGACTGCACTTAAAAGTAATTTACAATTGCCGCACTGAAACGTCAAACGTATTTTGGCTGTCAACAAAGAAACAAATTGGGAACGAAACACTTACAAGAAATTGACTTTTTCAGAAAATTGTGTTAAATTGTTTAAAATATTATTCAATAATAAAATATAATGGCCGATCCTTATGGAGATGTAAGAATTTTTTTCATTTATATTCTACCTATTCGAATATTATGATATAAATTTTTTTTTCGCAAAAATATAGATTCCACCAAATATGCCGCCTGGTGGCAGCGGAATCGCACCACCACCGATAATGCAAGTGCCTCCACCTGGCATGAGAGCGCCACCGCCGATAGTATTGCCTAATGCTCTTAACAATTTTCCAAGTCAACCCATACCTCCACGACAAACGTGGAATCCGCCACCTTCAGTTGTCGACATCAATAAAGGGCCAGATGTGCCACAATCGTTGGCAAACGACATAAATTCCAACGGGAATATCGAAAATACCGAAAATGGAGTTGGAGCTGAAGACAACAAAGAAAAAAAATCCGCAGAAGTAGTGTTGCCAAAGGCTCTGGAAGATGTTTTGGCATTAAAAGACCAAAGAGCTGCCGAATTTAATATAAATTCAGAAGATTTTGGCAATACAGATGCCAGTAATCAACTGGTAAACGACTACGATGCTGGCGATGATTCTGAAGAAGAAGGCGACATACAAACCAATGGCGGTGTTGCATTAAAACCTGGGAAACTTAGTAAAGTTGAGAAAAACAAAAAGAAAAAACGCCGTAAGAAGCTAAACAAGAAACTTAAAAAACAACAGGAACAATCTCGGAGTGAAGATCATAATAAAGATGGGGAACAGACAGAAGATACTGAAGAAGTGCCAGAAGAATCAAAACAGTCTAAAGAGTTAAATGATGAAACAGTTGTTGGAAAACGAAGTGAAAAGTCAAAAAATAAAAAGGACTATGAAAAGGTGTCTATAGAGCAAGACGTAAGCACGGCGTCAGAAAATGATGTAACGATTGAGTAAGTATTAGGCAGTATTTCATAAAAATTTCAATACAGTTCCTCTATCCCTTTTTGAAGATATGTTCCCGAAAAGATAACTATTGCTGATTTGGCTCCTATGTACAGGCAGTTCTATCGAGTATTTGAAATATTTAAATTAGAAAATAAGCCAAAGGTTTCAGAAAAAGATAAAAATTCAGCCGAAAATGCTGATGGTAAAGCTAATCAAAAGAATTTGGTAAACAAATCGCAAGAGGAAGGCGAGGAAGAAGATCTTGACGAAGACAACAAAGATGAAAAAGAAAAACTGTCCAAGCGTAAACTTAAAAAATTAACAAGATTAAGTGTAGCCGAATTAAAACAACTAGTTTCGCGCCCCGACGTTGTTGAAATGCATGATGTTACTGCCCGAGATCCAAAATTACTGGTGCAGTTGAAGGCTTATAGAAATACAGTGCAAGTCCCAAGACATTGGTGCTTTAAGCGCAAATATCTACAAGGCAAAAGAGGCATTGAAAAACCTCCCTTTGATTTGCCAGCGTTTATCAAAAAGACCGGTATAATGGAAATGAGGGAATCTTTACAGGAAAAAGACGACGCCAAGTCTTTGAAATCTAAAATGCGTGAAAGAGTTCGACCGAAGATGGGTAAAATTGACATCGACTACCAAAAATTACATGATGCATTTTTCAAGTGGCAGACAAAACCACGCATGACTATTCATGGTGACCTCTACTACGAAGGAAAGGAGTTTGAGACCCGCCTAAAAGAAAAAAAACCCGGAGATCTGTCGGAAGAACTTCGCATTGCCCTAGGTATGCCTGTAGGACCAAATGCTCATAAAATTCCTCCACCGTGGTTAATTGCTCAGCAACGTTATGGACCTCCGCCATCATATCCAAACTTAAAAATTCCGGGACTTAATGCTCCGATACCAGAAGGTTGCTCGTTCGGTTACCATGCTGGTGGTTGGGGTAAACCGCCAGTGGATGAAAATGGAAAACCTCTATACGGTGATGTTTTCGGCACCAATATTATTGATATAGACGTAAGCACACGTTATGGTATAATTTATATTCTCCATAATGAAAATTTAACCGTAATTTCAGAATGGGATCGATGAGGGTGACATTGAGAGAAATCAATGGGGAGAATTAGAATCTGAGTCAGAAGAATCTTCGGAAGAGGAGGAGGAAGAAGGCGAAGATATGGCCAATCCGGTTGATGAGAGTGGTTTAGTCACCCCTGCTGAAGGACTAGTAACACCTTCAGGGCTAACAAGTGTGCCAGCAGGTATGGAAACTCCCGAAAATATCGAATTGCGTAAAAAGAAAATCGAGCAAGAAATGGAAGAGTAAGTACACAAGAACTAAAGTTATCTTTTATCTTTTTATTCATTTATTATCTTTCACAGTAATGAAACACCGGTTTTGTATCATGTTCTGCCTGAAAAGCGCACTGATCGCATTGGCGCTTCAATGATGGGCTCTACTCATGTATATGACGTAGGCGGCGTTAAGCCAAATACAGTGAGAACAGTAGCTACGGCAGATCGTGAAGGCACCGTTGAATTGGCTTTAGATCCTTCGGAATTAGATATGGATAATGAAGCCATGGCCCAACGTTATGAACAACAAATGCGTGAACAACAAAATCACTTACAGAAGGAAGATCTGTCAGATATGTTGGCCGAACACGTTGCCCGCCAAAAATCGAAACGTAAACGTCAACAAGCCGATCCAGCCAAAACTACGAAAAAGTATAAAGAATTCAAGTTTTAAATTCTACTTGAGACCTTGTAAGTTTAATTTTCAATCATCTGACATAATTCGAGTTCAATTTTGTTAGAAAAATCTTCATCATTCATCTCGAAATGGTGAGCGTTAGAACAGAACACACAATAATAAAGTTTCCAATAACATTTCCAAGATCGTTTTGTTTTATATGTGTAAGTGTGTATGTATTTACCTTAAATACGTTCGTTTAATAATTTGTAGTTTTTTATTATTAATCTGAATTATATTTTCTTATTTGTTATTCTAAAGGGGGTATTTTTCCGGTTTTCCTTAGCGTTTGTAAAAATACAAAATTTATAAAAATGAGAAAAGAACTGACTATAGATTTTTTAGATAAAATTTAAACTAAATTATTTAAAACGATAATTAAGTTCCATGGGAGTTAAACAAATTATTGCAAAGTATACATACAGTTCAGTTGGTCGGTCTGTCCATATCTCAAAGAATATTAATAAAAAAAATCCTAAATAATTGTAAACCTAAAGAGTAATTTAATTTTTACAGTACAATTTATCAATCGCGTTTAATCATTCTTCCATCTGTTCATTAAGTTGTGCCAACAATGCTGCTCGCTTGGATTCGAGTTCGGATTCACTAAGAGCCTGCTCATCAGCATCGTTACGCGTACTGGAAGGAGAATTTCCACCATCGGAATGATTACTTGCTATCGGACTGAGAGGTGTCGCGGAACGTTGTTTGTCATGATGATGTCGACGATCCTTATCCTTCTTATTCTTTTTCTCTTTTTTCTTCTTCTTGGAGGGAACTGAACAAAAGTCTTCCATTAAGATAGCCGTCGGTGAACCACCATCAAGAGAGTGTGGTCGTTCTGATTCACAGGATGACTGTCAACAAAATAATCGAAATAGTAAATATGTAATTCTTAAAATATTATTTGAAACTTACGTCTCTAGAAGATTTTTTGTTCTTCCTCTTCTTTTTCTTCTTTAATATACGATCGCTTTCCTTACTGATGCTTGAACTAACCGAAATCTAAGGAATTATATTTTTTCGTGTTCCATTACTTTTATAGACACTTATTCTATTCAATTTTATTAATCTTCATACTTACAGATCTTGAACGGGACTTTTTCTTACGACTTCTTTCAATTTCCATTGGATCGTTTTCAATATCAGATCGGGAACTTGAGCGCAGCCGCTTTTTATGTTTCTTGTTTTTCTTTGATTTTTTCGATCTAGAGTGATGATGCGTACAAGCGTCTTCACTTTCACGTACAAAATCTAGCCAAATCTTATGTACACCCAACTCCTTTTCATATATTGCGTAAGCCTCTAAATGTTCGACCAACTTTTGAGCCGACTCATAGGGCTCATGGGGAGAAACATTGGCCTCTAACCATGCTGCTTTAATTTCATTTTCCAATTTTCGCAATCGTTTAGTTTCTTCTTTCAATCGTTCCTTTTCTATAGCTTCTGCTTTTTCCAGAAGAGCGTTGTATGTAAGCTTTACATTTCCAGCATCCAAAGTCGCAGATCTTTTATCTTCACATACGACAGTAGCGAAATCTTCAAAAGTTGTATTGGCTTTAACAGTAAAGTCTTTTTCTTTGAGAATTTCTCGAATGATTTTCTTTTCGTCATGATAGCGAGCCTTCAAATCTTCAACATAAAATTTAAATAAGTCAAGGGGTGTTGATCCGTTTTGTCCAAGCATAGCCGAAAATCGAATGTCTGCCGAAATAATCGGGTATAGTTCAACCCATAACGACATGGATGTAAGTTTTCCTTCTTCATGCAAGGAGTCAAGTAATGTTAGAAAATTGTCTCGGTTCTTCCTCTGTTGTCTTTTTAGTCTCTTCTTTTCTCGTTCTTTTTCTTCCTCCTCTTCCCTTTCCAAAGTTCGTATATGTTCTTCGAAAACAATTAGCGCATCCTCCTTATCCATACCCAACAGGTTTACATCGTTTTTAAAAGCCGCATTTTCAAGCAGCATTACCTGAGCTTCGGCCCAAGTAGTCGAATATGTTATTGTTGTCATGGATTCCAACAGTTCTCCTAAAACTTTCATATTTCTCTTTTTCATCATACGTGCTTCTTCTTTTTCACGTTTTGCCAAATTGAATACACAGTCCTCATATATGTCTCTGCGGTCCTGTTCAGGCACGGAAGTCCAAATTTTGTTATTGGCAAAAATTTCCTCGCATTTATAATACTTCAGAGTAGAGTTCATTTTATCGGTGGTCATAAGGAATTTCTCTAAATCTTCTTTAGCTTTTTTTGCCCTTAGTCGAGCTTCTTCTTTTTCATCCTTTAGTTTTTGAGTTTTGTATGCATTAAATGTTTGCTTCTTTTCGTTGAGATTTTTAAATGAATTATAACGGGGATCTTTAGATATTATTTTTACGCACTGATCCCAATTTGCATTGGAAGGTACGTTCTTTTCACGTAGCAAATCCTTAAAGGCTTCTATTGCTTCTTTTTTATCTTTGAACACAAGCTTCGCTTCGTCAGGTGTTTCTTTTTTATCTAAAATGTCAAGTAATTAATTTGAATACATAAATTCTAATATTCGATATAGACTTACTTTCCTTATCCTCTTTGTTAGAAGATGGTATTTCAATTGATGCCAAAGTAGCAGCCATTGCCTGGTCTAGAGCAGATGATGAATTCTCATTACTACCCGGTGTCAGTGGAGAATGTATGTCAGGTGTATGTATTTTTGGAACTGTTGGTAATGTAGCAGGTAAAATATTTGCTAGAGCAGCAGGAGGAACTATACCAGCCAAGCTAGATGAAGTCAT
Source organism: Sarcophaga peregrina (assembly GCA_014635995.1). Taxonomy (NCBI): domain Eukaryota; kingdom Metazoa; phylum Arthropoda; class Insecta; order Diptera; family Sarcophagidae; genus Sarcophaga; species Sarcophaga peregrina. The sequence goes on from CM025791.1 coordinate 1,099,239, forward strand.
AGCAGCAACCGCTTTTGCTGCAGCAGCAGCTCTGTCATTAAGAACACCGAATAAAATTAATTACACTCTCTAAATATATCTGGTGCAATCATATACTTACTCTTCGGCCTTGACTTTTGCTTGCATTTCTAGAAATTCTGGCGGCGCTTCCCACCTTGACTCCTTTGTTGTCACATTGTGGTAGTACACTTTACCGGCATCAGACCGATATTCTTTCCATGGGCATTGGTGTTGCAAACGTTCAATAGGTGACATTAAGGCTTCTGGCTTCTCCCACGAGCTTTGTTTTGTAATATTATTATAGAAATATGGTCTTCCATCAGGAGCCTTATGTTCAGTCCACTCTGTATTTGGAGGTGCCGAGCCAAAAGCTGCAGCCAATTCAGGAGGAGGGGGACCGCCGAAACCGGGTGGTGGTATATTGAACTGAGGCACTATAGCCGGTGGAAATCCTAGCCCTCCAATTGCCGGCGGTACAGCTGTTGTTCCAGCTGCTGGTGGTACATTCATCTTATTTTCTAACTCTGTATTTAAAGAACCCAGCAATTATTTGATTTGATTAAGACGCTCTCATAGACTATATTCCACTTTCGTTATCATAACCTCAATGACATTAAAAAGTATTTCTCTTCGAAAGCACACACACACACCACAAAAATTAAATTCTATTTTCCCACAAAGGACTACAAAAAGTAAAACTTATAAAATTATATTTAAGATCTTATTTTCCATGTAAAATACAGCACCAATATCCGATGCGGTACTTTTTTACTCTTGGCTTCGAAAAAAAAAAAAATCTCATGTCAATAAAAGAGACAGAGAGATTACCTGTGTTGTTAACGTTACGTTTTAAAAAATCGCGCATATTAAAAATATATTACTAACAGGAATACACTACAAAGAACAGAAATGGACTCGCTCTTATTTCTATTTCCATTTATTAAGGCAAATCCAAGCTATACGTATGCACTTCAAAAAACGTATGAGAGAAATTTTTCAGGCATTTTATTATTATAAATACATTTTAAAAAAATCGTTTCTAGCAGACAGATCGTTCAAAGTTCATATAAACAACACCACATCCACTGCACGAAATATACCCGCAGGAGTACCTCAGGGAGCTGTACTCTCTCCCACACTGTACTCGCTGTTTGTATCAGATTTTATCACTAAAAAAGGTACAATAATAGGAGTATATGTTGATGATTTGGCCATGATAGTTAAAGGTAAACTTTCAAATGTGGTTATAAAAAGATTGGAGAAAAGCCTACACAAATGCAACAAATATTATAATAAATGGAAAATTAAAATTAATATGGCCAAAACCCAGGCTATATTATTCCCTTTTAATAAGTCGTATAAACGTACTCTTTCTACTCCACTCCAAATTGAGAATGTTAATATACCTCTAAGTAACACCGTTAAGTACCTTGGAGTGATATTAGACAGAAAATTAACATTTGCACCCCACGTAGAACATATTGTGGACAAAGCAACTAAATGTTTCAGAGCACTTTATCCATTACTTAATAAAAGATCTCATCTAAACTTGGACAGTAAACTAATTATATATAAAACGGTAATCAGGCCAATTCTGCTCTATGGGTGCTCTGTCTGGGGCAAAACTGCTAAAACTCATCTCAAAAAGATACAAGTAGTCCAAAACAAAGTACTAAAGATGATTCACAAACTTCCACGTTTATACCATACCCATGGCTTACATGCTAGATACGGACATCAAACCATTAAGGACATAATAAGCACTCAGAGTACCGCATTTTTAAATAAATGAACTGATTCAGAATATATCTATTGATACCTAACAGTTTACCCAGTAAACTTATAAGGTGTCAAGGATAAAAGATGATATATTGTTTCCTGATACAACTCAATTCCAGATAATAAACAAAGGTTTTCTGTCATTTTTTCCTTTAAAATTTTATCTACCACTTATTGTACTTTTTATTTTTATTTGTGTTTTAAATGCTGAAATATCTTATTTTATATACTAGATAGTAACTCAATAATTTGATTTTATAAAAACTTTGTATACTTTATACTTTAAATAAATAAATAAATAAATAAAATACATTTTAAAATATAATATACATTTATTAATGCATATCACATTCAACAGCACAAAAGAAAGCAAAAGTAATTAAAAATTTTAGTATTAACAATCTATATAAAGCATTGAATTTAATTTAATATATTTATTATATTTGATTTTTTTAAGAGAGCGCATGATAGGTTAGTTGCCTTTTTGCGTTTTTAAATTCAATTTATAATCATCACTGGCGATAAAGCATGAATGCCAACAACACAGAGTTGTGCGTTATAACGTGATACTTGTTAACATTCGTGATGCCAGACTTTTTTTTCACTAATTGTACAATTTTTTATTCCCTATAGTAGGTGTTACCTACTTTTGATTAAAATTAAATCATAAATCCATATTATGCAAAATGCTTTATAAAAGCATTTTTTTTTTACATTTCAAATAAAATCAACATTCTAAATATTTTTTGTTTTAAAGTTTTCAAATAAAGTCATCATTTCAAAAAAAATTTTTTTTTTTTTGGATTAAATATTAGTTCTCCGGGTCATTTGCTATCTGTAATATTTAAAAAAAAAAATAATTAATTATTACGTATATTTTTTTCCGTTTCGATTATTTGAAACTGTGCATTTGTCGAATTGTCTCTTTTATAGCACTAATGGGCAATTAAAAAAACAAATTCATTGAAACATCGAAAAATTTTTTTTGGAAATTTTATTCTTAATCACATACATTGTACTTGTTGGTAACGCAGGCATGCGCCAATATTATCCTCGGCACTTCCTTTGCCAGAACCATCACCGAAATGTATGCCTACGTAAAACGGTGTAACGGTTGATTCTATTCGACATGGCCATATACCATTAGAGCAGAACTGCATACCGCAGTGTACTGGTTCACAACCCGGTAGTGGACCTAAACCAGTACCAATAAAGTCTTCTATAATACAGGGCATAGTGATACGATCTCCACAGTTGCTGTAAAATTGTCTCAGTTGTCGTTGTGATAACGGCCTCATTTGACGTGAACTGCGGAATCCAAAGTCAAAAGCACTCCTTAAGAAGCCCAACAAATCAAAGCCACCTCTTGTTGGTCGAGGACGTCGAGATACATTTGAACCTGCTGTAGTAGGTCTAAATCGATTATTAACATCGTTTTCATTATCCCATCCGGAGCCCTCAGCGTCATCGCTCAACGGTGTGGATGTGATTGATGCTGATGTGGTTCCTGAAGATGATGTTGCTTCGGTAGCGCCAGCACTTGTTGAACCATCTCCGGTATCGTCTGCTAATGAGGAGACTGTTGATACTTCCATAGCTGTTAAAAAAAAAAGTAAAAAGAAAATAATCTCATCTAAAAGTTATTAGAATAAAGAGATGTTTAGTACTTGTGCTCTCTGAAGAAGTACTTGAAATCGTAGTAGTCACTAATGTAGTAGTAATAGAACTTGTGATGGGTGTAGTTGTAACTCTTACTGGTTCAGAGGTTAAAGAGCTAACAACTTCTGGTATCGACGTTTGCGTATTTCCCGAATCATCTGCTAAAATTTGCATATGTTGGTTGTCTACCTGTGGCATTTCGTTTCCATAATCTGCCTGAGAGACGCCAGCATTAGTTGTGAATTGACCGTTGGAGTTGCTGGAACTTCCAGATAATGAACTGGGGCCTATACGAAATGATTGTTCATCGCATGGCTGATAAACAATCGAACACATATCCATCTCCTGCCTCATGCATATTCGATAATTTTGATTTGCTAAATGGCGACCATTATCGGCAAAGTTGAAAGTCTAATAATAAAAAATATTTAATAGTAATGATAGGTATACGTATATACGATAAGATATAAGATAATATATTCATTTTGTATTGACCTGAAATAGGCCTTCTGTTCCAGTAAAATATTGTAAGCAGCCTGCAGGTGCCCTTTGACTAAACGGGATCTGGGCAATGCGTATTTCCCACAGCCTTGTTGGCAGAAATCTCGGGGCGAAATTAAGCATTAGATCGATTTCCATTGTAGTGTCGTTGGTATCATTTCGAGATGGGTATAAATCTTCGTAACGCAATGGCTTTAATGAACCGTATAATGTTTGACGCGGTAACATTCGACCACCTACATCGTAATATACTGAGAGAGTATGATAATATTATTATGTTGCAAAAACTTCATATACGTACTGTGTTGTCCACTATTTTGTCCACACAAAGTAATAACACCGCCTGGTCCACCCGACACTCTGAAAACGTCGCCATCACATATCCCCGTTCGTCGATTCGGTTGTCCCAGTATAAAGTGATAGAAATCAATTCTAATTTGACTTACGTCGTCATTCATAAGTTTGATTTTTAAACTGCAATTGGTTACGTGGTTTGTCATGAAACTTGGAAAATTTGGTGAAACCAGATAAGTAATGTTTGTGTTTACGGTCTCGTTGCAATTGGCTATGACTTCAGAAAGTAAATATGGAAAGTATAAAATATTTTAAAAGTTTCTATGAAAATTGATTGGCACCCACATATGCAACAAACACCAAAGCCCAGGGCACATTCACCTTTCGGTTCGCCACCTTTGTTGCGACACTCGTAGGCATTCAAACAGGAGCCAGTTCGTCGTCCATCATCCGACAGACATTCACCATCAACAGGTACAGGAAATAAATGTATAACTGCAACAGATCCATTTTAACATAATCAAACTAAACTTCTCCAATTTAAGTACCTTTTCCTTGCCGCTTCGGTGTTAGTGTATCGTTGTCAATATCAGAATCGGTAAAATTGTCATAAATATCCTGTGTAAAATCATTCCTACTCTCAGAATATTGCTGCTGCTTCAATATATCGTTTTCGCCCTCTATATTATTAAAATCTTCAATGTCTTGTGCTGACTCCTCGAAATATCTGTTGTCGTCATTCCAAATATCGTGGTGTTGCAACGGAGGCCATATTGCGTGATTTAAAGTTGCAAATGTTGCGTTATTATTGACAGCATGTGGTGCCGCTCTAACAACTGAAGCCAATATCACTATTTTTATACAAAATATTTGTATGTAGTTTGTGAACAGACGGTTTTTAAAAGGAATCCTAATTCTATTATCGTTAGAGTGTTCGTTCGTCACATTACCGCATCGTTTAGAAAACACTTTCTTTATCATCTTTTTAATTTTAATTTTATTTTTTTTTTGTCTTTGTTTCAGTTTTTTCTTTTTTTTTCTTTTTTGGTTTTCTATACTTTTCTAGTAAAACAAATTTTTGTTGTTGTTGCTGTTGTTTCAGGTCATTAAACTTTGGTTTCATAAATATTTATTTGAACAAGAGAAATCATTTTTGTTTTATTTTTCTTGGTTTCTGTTTGAATTTTTTTCGTTTTTAATTTACGACCTTTTCGAAATGGCTATAATAAGATTTATTTGCGTGCATCGATGCATCGATGAGAATATATTATTGAAGCAACGAATATCTAGTATCGTCACTGTGTGCACTCTGTCTTATGACTCGAAAGAAAATAAGACCAACATGGATAATGCCACAATGCGATGCTGCATGCAGCAATGTTTGTTTTGCTTTATCTTCTGGGACAAGTTTGAAAATGTTGCAAAATGACTTTAATCAAAAAGAGAGAGTTGCTGCATTGAAAATAATGTGAAAATTATATTTAACTTAGAATTGTATTTATGGAAGAAAGAAAACGAAATAGACTTTGTGTGTGTGTGTCTTACATTTTTAGGAAGATCGACTAATAAAAAAAAAATACTTAAAATTTGTCTGATTTGGAGTAGATTTCGTTTGCAATTATTATCGCGAAACTATTATCGAAAATCATATTCTAAATTAAAAACAAAGAAAGGTAATAAAACAAAAGACTTAAGATACAAACTTGCAAAATATTCTTAACATTGGAGTACATCCATAATCCATACACATTTATAATTCATTTGATTTTATTTTATGAGTATAGCTGAAACTGCGTATAGGGGACAGACATACAACGTAAATCAATGTGAAGCAAGTGAAAATGCTCGTTCTCAGTCTCTCTACTGCAAAATAGCTTAACTACAAAAATAGACCCATTTTCCATTCCACTATGTATGTCATCTTGACCACATTCGCATAAAACAATGCCAACGGCTATTCGTATAAAGCAAAAACAACAACGATGTTAAGAACAGTCTTAGTATAAATCTCCTATATAAAACCTACTCGACGTCTTCAACGTTACGATGCAAAATAAACTTTCTTTTAAATGCATTGGTTTTTCTGTAGCAACAAGTTGTTTAACCTGATTTTCCCCGCCATGACATTTGGTTACACGAATGAATTGCAATGACAACAAAAACAACAACAACAAAAAACAACAAAAAAAATAAAATAAACCTAAAATAAATACAAAGAATGAGAACACTTAAGATGACACTACCACACTAGTAATGATGATTGCATTATTCTCTGTTATAGAATGAAATTTAAATATCGATCGATTCTCAATCATTTACAACAACAATAAATAACGCTGTAACACAAACAAACAAGAGGAAGAAACTTTACAAAACACCTGTAATATGTATATGAAATACGAGTACATAGATAGTATCCCATTTGGCTAATAATGCAAGAGCAAAGAAAAATAAAATCACGTTCGTGGTGTGGTGCTGTGCTGTGCTGTGAGTTGAAAGAAATTACATTGTGTTAACAACAATAGTGCAGTTATGTGGGAACATCCGTACATGCATCAAAGTTCATAAGAGAACTGAAAGTAATAGAGGCAGTAAAATAATTGTACGAGAAACCAAATCGATGAAAGTAAAATTTATGGAAATAAAAAAAACAATGCAAACAAATTGTTATAACAATGAAATAAAATTATAAAATAAACAGAAAATCAAAAAAACAAAAAGAAAAGAAAAAGAAACAGCAACAAAATAAATATTACGATCGATGTGTGCTTACTTCACGTAAATAAACTTTTCGTTTTTTCTGGGAAGATAAAGTCGATAGATGTGAGAGAAAAAAAGTGAAAAAAAATTTATAGACTAACATGAAGCTTCAAGCTGAGCTAAGTAATTAGTGTATGTTAGGCATATGAAAGGGCACATTTCATTAATGAATGCATCATTGAAAATGTATTGCATGTCACAGTAACAAGCAAAAAATTTCCGTATATTACTGAAACTGTGAACTGTGAAACTCCAAACAAGATCTAAAATGTGAAATGTCAATAAAACCTAAACTATGTACCTACCTACCTACTATGGAATAGCGACACTATTTCAATTTCCTCTGAATTCTAAATCCTATCGATGATAAATAATTAAAGTGAAACCAATTGATTGTTCATTGTTACATTTTGTTTATTTGTATTTGTTATGTGATGTTTAAAAAGAAGTGCTTTTAAATAAAAATAAATTAAATGAGAAAAATTCTATAAATATGTATTAATTAATAATGTATATATGTATTAGACATTGTAAATAATTTAATCATATTTATATATTATTCGAAATATATAATTGATTAAAGTTTCCAGCGTTATTAGAGTATATATATGTAGGAGTGAAAATGAATCTTGAATCAATCTTAAATTGAACGATAATGATTAAGTAAAATTTTCAAGTTTCAATGTTCGTTAGTTAGATTTAAAAGGAGATTGTAAATAAAATATGTATGTTACATACATAAATGGTTTGTACAAATGCTGCTAAATCTACTTTAAGCAAAGACGGATTTGGGAAAATTATGAAAAACACATGCTCATCATCATACAATACATACAAACATACACAGGCATCCACCTAAACGTACATACATACACACACAGGCACACTAAAGAAATTGCAACATTTGTTTTTCTCAAAACGAAAACACAAAGTTCAATTTGTGAATGTTGGGATAGGGTGGGTATTTTAATAGGAGGATGAGGAGGAGGTGTCTGAAATGAGGATGATAAATACATAATATATGTGTACCTAATTCTAAAGTGTCTCCAAGGCGGTAGTAGGTCCATTTGGACTACCTTCCAATTTCCGCCACACAACATTACACATTTCTCGTACCAATGCTTTTTCTCCGTCATCCATTTGATCGATAGTTTGTCCGGTTAGATTGGCTAACCTATCGCGTTCTAATTGTTCTCGAACTTCTAGAACTTGTAGAGCGCGTACAACAGCTTCCGGCCTACCTGATATGGGATCGGCCAGGCTATCGGTTAAGGCAGATGTTTGTTGTGCTAATTTTTGGCTGTGGTTTGACAACTGTGGCTGTTGTGTTTCTCGAAGTTGTCGCTGTTGATGCTGCTGTTGCTGTTGTTGTTGTTGTTGCTGAAGGTGATGCTGTTGAGAATTTATAATGGTTGGTGCATTGGTAGTGTTACATTCGTTACGCTCTTTCTCAAGCTGTTGGATTCGCCGCTCCAAAGAACGAACATATTGAAGAGTTTGGTCCTGCAGCGTTGAGCGTAAATGCAGATCCTGTTTCCAGAGAGAATTATTTGAAATTATTTTAAATGTTGCAGCTAATAACATAGAATTGTATAAAATTACCGGTAATTGGCTTTCATAGTTTCTTAGAGCATTTATATTTTCGTCAGCATTCGTACTCGAACTGGAACCATCACCGTCATCTCTGAGCGTATTCCGATTGCTGGCACCACAATTAACACACAATGAGTTGGCCGCTATGTGTGCCCTTTCCTCATCCAAATATAAACACAGTTCCTTAAGTTCTAAATTGTCGGTTATAAGTTCTTGTTGTTTATCATCCAGTTGTCGTAATTTGTTCTATTTTTGGGAATGAACGAAATTAGGAGAAATATTTACAGGGACGGGATATTTTAAATTACCTGATAGGCTGCTACTTCTTGTCTCATTACACTTGCTGTATATCTGCCAAATCTTTGCCATTCTCTTGCCAATTTTCTGCCCTTTTGGCGATCATCGTCAAGAAAACAACACAAATCCCTCAGTTCTTGGTTGTCGTCCATTAATCTTTGATTTTGTTCCTTGAGAACACGCAACTCGTTTATTAGCGATTGTAGTTGGCGATTTTGTTCAGCTGTTAAACGTCCTGCTGGGGGTTGTATGGTGCCAGCACCACTAGATGTTACTGAGGCATTCGGGGATGGATGATCTTGATCGGTTTTGCGAACAAATTTCAACATATCCTGGTGCTGTGGCTGCTGTTGCTGCTGTTGCTGACACGATTCACTCGTTTGAAGTTGTTGCGGTATCTGACCGTTCGTTGTAGTCTGAACTACGTTGCGCAAACGTTGTTGTAATTGCGTTTGATGATTATTTTGTTGCCTCTGCTGCAAGTAACGTGACGAATTCTGCGGATTTTTCAATGAGTCTGGAATGAAAATACTTGAAAGTTGAGGAATATCTGGAGGATATTTGAAATTATTTAAATGTATTCCTGAAGATTCTGAAGAGAAATATGATGGATATGTCGATTTCGAACTGCTAGGTAATCGTTGAGTATTTAAATTTTTCAAAATACCTGTTGTAGGATTTGAATTGCTTTTTGGCTGCGGTGGTGGTTGATATCGTGGCGGTATGGAGTGGGCGGGTGCTTTTAAGTTGTTTGTAGATTTTAGGGTTTGCAAATGATAAAAATTTCGTCGTGCTATTGGATTTTCCGAGACACTACTAATGGTTGCTATCGTTGATGTCACTTGTGTGGAACTTTTTGGGTCCGTGACTGTTTGTGCGGCACGTTGTTGTGCCTGTGAGGAAGGCTGATGGATTGTCGCCACCGTTTGCAATTGATTTGATTGTAAAGCAGACGAAATTGTTAACGCTACCGAATTTGGTATCGTTACGCTCTGTTGTTGTTGTTGTTGTTGAAGTGATACAGACGGTATCAATGATCTTCTTTGTTGTTGTTGTTGAGGTGTCTGAAGCTTCGATGAGACTGTTGCCAATTTTTTATTCTGCTGGTGTTGTTGAACATGTGCGCTGTTATACAACTGTTGTTGTTGTTGTTGCTGTTGATTTTGCTGATGCTGATTATTATTATTATTAAAGCTTAGGTTAAGATGGTTGGAAATAGATGCCAAGGATTTATTTTGTGTTGTATTTGGTCCTATCGTTGCTGCTGTTGTAACCGATGATACGTTATCAATATTGGTATTCGCATTTAGAATCAAATTTCCATTAATTTTGTGTGTGCTACTAACGGCGGACATTGTCTTTGTCGTCAATTCACCGATAAAAAAATATTATAAACCAATTACGTGCGACAAATCAAGAGGATGTTCAACGAAAAACCTCCTTAACATGTCATAAGGGAAATCATTATGTCAGAGTCGCATATAAAAATATTTTTTTTTTTTCACAAACTTAACAAGGTATTCTGCAAATAAAATAACAATGAAATAATTGATGAAACTAACTTAAAGTAATAATTATTGGCTAAAGAATAGTACGTGCGCTTAGCAAGTTAAATTATAGAGAAATACATTTTACTATTTATCTTGAATTCTTAATTTAATTTATTAATGTTGAAATGTTTTCAGAAATTCTTACACCGACATAACTTTACATTTATGTGTTCAGGCTTTAATAGAGGATTTTGCAGTTTTCTTATAATGAAATGCACACGTAGGCCAAATTACCCACAAATTTTACTTTTTATTAGGAAGGAAAACAAAAACAATCCCAAATAAAGTACAACAAAACATTTTAAGTGATTTGAAATGAGTGTGTATTGTAATGCCACTATCGGATTTTGTTTTAAGCAATTGCAGATAAAGTACGATCATACATACAAACAATTACGAATGCGTGTTCAGTTTATACAAACTCAGTTGGTTACATTACGTAGCGTAGCGTAATTGTCATCCGATTTTAATACGTACGTACGTACGTATGTGTACAAAGTAGAAACCATAGAAAGTGAAACAATATCCAACAGTAGATGGTACATACGTAATGCTTGCAACACTATTCATGTAAAGCCAACCATAAAAATTAGGTTGACAAACTTTAATATTCCACAATTTGAAAGTGAGTGATTTACAAAAATATGAAGTAAAATAAAGTAAAGTAAGTAAAGCAAACGTTACTTAAATGAAAAGGAAACAAAATTATTGGCAATATGATGAACAAATCTATATTGTATCTATCTTCATACGTATGTATATGGATATTCTAATTATTCTATTGGTTTTATAAATGAATATATCATCGTTATATTATAATAATAATAAATTATACACAGAAATATTGTATCATAAATATGTACACAATAATTCAAAATACAAATACCGAAATGAAGTAATACATTAAATTTCCGAACACCAAATATTGATTGTAAACCCTTTTTCATTTTATTGGAATTCAACATCAGTCGTAAGAGAAAGAAAAAGCAAAGAAAAAAAGGGAAAAATAACAACCAAAATACACAATCACTGTTTTAAACGATAACATTGTTGCAGCATGAAATGGAATGATGAAGGATGAATTACTGTGTGAATGATCAAAGAAAACAAAAAACAAAAAGAAAAGAATCCATGTGAACATCATCATTATTGAGGTGTAATGTTTGTACAACGACAACGACAACGTCATCATCATCATCGTCATCATCATCATCAAGAACAGAACTCTAAATCTGTCAAGAGATGGAAGTATGCCGCCACACATAATTTGCAAAATACCTTTGCTTCTTTTTATTTATTTTTTTTTCTTATTGTCTTTCAAAGCTGAAGTAAATTAATAAAATGCAAAGAAATAATATAAAATCATAAAATTGCGGTGAATACGAAATACATGCCACACTATACAAATCGCTGTTCGTCTAGTTAACATCAACATCCATATTTTGGGGAATGGCATTGGACAAAAGTTTTGCTATACACCTTCATATTTGTAATAATCAAATGCACGATATTTTTAGAATTTTATTCACATTAGCACATTACATATGAGGTATGACATAATACCCCATAATATAGGTATTATTAATTAATAGTCGGTAGGGTGTACAAACAGAATTAAAAAAAAAAAATAATTCGTAATAATAAAATTCAGAAAAAAAAAATAACTTCGTGTGTCTGAGTTACGGTTAATGAGCAGTAATGCTACATTGATTACTTGGCTTGGCTTGAAGGCTTTCAATTTCGTGTATAATTTGCACTCTGCGCGACTACCATACAAATATAACCAGCGAGCGAGTATGTACACAAGTGCGGAAATGTAAAACTACTCGTACTACAATAATAAGAAAATAAAGTAAAAATAAAATAAACTTAAAAGAAGTCCAAAATAAAGAAACAATGCCCAAAATCTTTGTTCACATAATGTCAAAAGAGAAGCCATTTAAAGAAAAGAATACATGTTATGGCAAAAAAAAAAACGAAAAATAATATTTATACCTACCAACGGCTAGCAAGTACATACATACATACATACATGCGGAACACTATAAGAATGTCTGATATCTTTAAGTTCGGGTTCCTATTGAGTTGGAAATGCTATTAATTGCTCTTATTTTCACATACAGAACCATAAACACATACAAAAATATATTTATGTATATACATACATACATACATAACAAATCGGTAAATCGTTTATCTTAATTTAAGAGAAATACACATTGTAACGTATTGGACATAATATTGATAAATGAAATTGCAATAGAACCTGCGAAAAATACTAACATAAGGAGCTATTTATTGTCAATACATAATAAAATATTCAAAAATAAAATTCTAATCCTTTTCATTCATTTTATCTTCACCTAATAGAATACTTTCATCTTCTTGTCAGCATCGTAGTCTTTGGCTGACATTTTTACTAATGATAACTCCCCGGTACCTTTACTTTTCTGAAACAACTATCTTATAATACCTTATTCACATCTTCTTTACATAAATCAGCTTCGAATTCATTTATCCATCGTTTTCTGAGGCATCCTTTTCTTCTTCCTACACTCACATTTACATCAATTTAGATTGTAATAATTTCAGATTTTTCATTCTAACTTTTCACTGTAAAGGATTATTGATTTAATAGTTTATTTGCTTTCTTACAGACATAGTTTCCGGGAGTTGTATTTCTTTTTAAAATTCATTTTTTCAATATAATGACAGTTGAAGTTGAAACGATATCTTACTATCGGTTTATTGCACGAGGGTAGAGCCGGCACTTTCATTTTGAAAACTAATTTTTCCCATTGTTCCCAGGGTCATAACTGAACGTCCCACGAATTTCAGAGGATTGCTTTAGAATGTCAATTTAATAATATCTACTTAGATATGAATTAAGACATACATACATAATTGGTCATTGCAACCCTTCAGTCAGGATTATTAACCTAGTTTCGCACACTACTTATGTTGTGTGTGTTAATTTTAAACACAAGTGGCTGGACCTACAGTTTAAAGTCGACTCCGAACGACAGGTTTTTGAGAAACTTTTCATGGCAATTTTATTTACTCTCAGAGTTTTTGCCAGAAATCTTCTGAAAAGAAATCGCCGAAAAAATACTTTTTGTATTTTTATTTTGATGTCTGCCCGGGGACTCGAACAGCACACTACCTACTAGACCACGGCGACCTCTATGAATTAAGACCTACGGTTTAAAGATCCATTTACGGTCAATGTTGTTTCAATAATATTCGGAAAAAGTAAAGTAAAAATTTATCTAAAAGTTTTTCTCAGATTTTAAAAACGAACAGAATTTTTTTAAAAAATCTTTTTTGTTACTGAATAGGACAGCAACGTTAACTAGTGCATTTTAAAGCCAAATTAAGGTTCGATAATCTATACTGAAATTATAAAAATAGTAGCAAATGAGCAGTTGATTCACCATAGAATCCAGCTAGATGAATGTCAGTTGGTCACATTATTGTGCATATTTTTTTTATTGCATTTTCATTTTCCTATTTTCACTTCAATTACCTTAAACAATAGTTTGCATTTAAAGTATATATGTACATATATTCTTAAAGTAACCATGACAATTTTTAACAGATTTATTGGTAAAAGATTTCTATACTGTCCGACAATGCGTTGGTAACGTCTTTGCATATCGACGCCTCCGTTTTATAACATTCTAAGTCTAAATAGTATTCTAAGTAGATCTTAACCAAATTTTGGCAGTATTTAAGTTAGAGAACGTAAAAATGCAAGAATATTAAAAACGTTTTAAGTACACTTAGAACATTATAGAATGGAGGCGTCGATATGAAATAACCATACAATGAAGGTCAACACTATATATGTATGTATGTGAGTAATTAGATGGTATTTATATCGTTAAATTTTAAATTTACAGATAGATATTCTTGTATATTTCATATACATATGTACATACTAGAGGTGTGCACAAGACATTCTGCTAGCTTACCCTTCACCGAATGCTATACTGTAGTGTACTCTTTTCTGTTGCTCTTGATTTTACGAGTGCACTGAAATGTGTATTTCTCATTTATTCAATGTATACAACAGCACTCGTTTGTCTGTGAAGTAACGGAAATATGCTTTGTGTTGTAAGAGCATATTTTACTACTGAAGCTACATTTTCAGTATTGCCATATGAATATCAGTAGTGTAAAGAAGTAGTAATGTAAAAAAGGCTTTTCCCCAGAAATAAAAAGTTTAAAAAAGTTGCTAGCAATGCTGGCGTCGACGAAGATGTTCGGTTGCCGAAAGCAAAAAAAGAAATGCCTGTTGTGATTCTATGAAGAGTACAATATTTTTCTTGCACTATTCTTACAACTATCTTTTATAATATTGTACAATGGTTTACGAGTGCAGTTGTTCTTTTGTACACTATCTTTGCTTCACACTTATTTATATTTGCAGCTAAAATCAATATTTGGCCTTGAGAAAAATGCAATAGTGTGCAATTTTTTATATGCCTTGTGCACACCTCTAGTACATATGTATTAATTAATTATATTAATTTTTAAATATTAATTTTACAATTAAACTTGATAAATTTCTTTACTGCAATATTACTTTATTTGAATATTTCTAAGTACATAAATACATACATATATATGTACAACTTTCTGTTGGTGCAACGTATGTATCCTTGTAGATATACATACATATGTAGTATACGCTATTGGAGTTATTTTCGATTCTACAACAGATTTGTATGATCAAAGTAATTTCATGAAAGCTAAATTGAAATGTGGAAATTCTGTAAGACGTTGCATCATGTCTCAATTAGTTTTGATTGTTCTAGCGTTAGATGGGAAGTGTTTGGGTGTTTTCGTAATTGTATTTTCAAGATAGAAATAAACAAAGAAAAAATTTTAAACAATTTGTAATGGCTTTTATTTATAGCATTTGCTCTTAGTTTGAATTTAAGCATTTTTTCATTTTTGTTTTTTTTTTTGTTCATTTCGTTTTTATGTAAATGATTAATAGTCTTTTATCTCCGTTTTGCCAATTCGTTGTTTTTTGTTGGTGTTTTTTTTTTGGTCTTTTTAATTTATAGTAGATGAACTTGTTCCGGTCTCATAATTAAGTGGGTTTTGCAGCCTATCATCAGACGTTTAAAAAAACACCACTTAGTGTATAAAAATTCTTCGATAACAAATTTGTTATTTTCACTCTCGTGGGTGATCTTCATTCCAGTTAGAATATTAGATTCACATAATTTGGTCTTTCTAAATCTTCTTTTTTTCACCCAAATATGTCACGTGCAACAAAACTATCATCATTATTGTTATATATTGTGATAGGAAGAACGTAACAATATTCCCATCAAATAAGAAAAGAACGCAAATGATTAATAATCGCTTTTAATTTTTTGATTCCGTTTCTGACTCAGAGTCTTAGCATCAAAGGAAGGTGAAGCTTATAAAGAGGAAAATAAAAGCAAAGAATTATTATAAATTATTTTTTTTATTTTTTTTGTAACAAAGCCTTAAAGGCTTAAAAAGAGTAACATGAGTCTCTTCGTAAATGTTTTGTTTGTTGGCAAATCATTGTGTATGTCTGCTGTATGCTGTATATGGAGTTTTATTTGTATTCGTAAATTTCAGTTTTTGTTCTGCATGCTGTTGTTGGGTTTCATTCATGAAATGCTATACTTATACGATGTCGTTTTAACTGAATCATCATGAACATCATCCTCATCACAATTGTCATACAAAGTCAACACCGTCTTGTATCATTTGTCATCTGATCGAACCATGAAGGCAACAATTGTCTGAAAAATCGTACACATGCATACATACATATGCATCAATACAGATCCATGTTTGAAAGAATGTTCGAGTATTTTGTATTAATATATATATATATATATGTATGTATATGTTTGTGTGTGAATGTAGTCTATTGTATTGTATTATTAGTTGGATATTGATTTCACTTCAACTCGTTGATGGAAATTGTGAGTGACGTATAGTATCGTATGAATGAATTTCATACTGACTGTTGTAAAGTTTTGCATTATGAATAGCATTTATTCCAACAGATTTAAGACGTTCAAAACAGCAACTAAATGGAGCATTAAGGAAACCGATCAATGTAGTCAAATATAGTGAATGTATGTACATATATACATCTGTAACGTACACAAGTACAAACCTGTGTAGCAATGGAATAAGTGTAGGTAGGGAGACACAGTGTCACATTTCCGGCGCTTGTGGGAGTTTTCATTTCTAAAATAAGATTTGTATGGCCATCATAATGCATATTGAACTTTATTAGATTTTTTGGAAGTCAAACGAAATCTTTGTAGGAGTTTAAAAGACAGTTAAAACTCTGTACAAAGGAAAAACAAATTTTTAAATATCACTTTAGTTATTTTGAAGTTTGTAAAATTTTTTACATACACACACGTATACTAGGAATGCCAAACGGGATTGATTTTTAAAAAGTTCCGGGATTCGGGATTTTGTAATCCCGATCTCGAAATCCCGCGATATTTCGGGATAATTCGGAATCGCGATTTTCTCTTAGTAATAAAATTTGGAAAAAATAGATTTTGTCAACAAAATCATAAATATACCCATTATATCAGAATTATATGTCATTAAAAATAAAATATAAAAAAAGTCAGACAAAAAATAATAAAAAAGCGTAAATTAATAAAAATAAAAATTATTCAAACATATGCAAATGCATTAGTTTTAACAAAATTATTGGGATTCCAAAAAAATTAAAGCATCTAACATGAGATCTGATAAGTTTGAACGAATTTTGTTGTCAACATACGCTGCAGTTGAAAAACACTTTCCGCAATCAACATTTGTTGGTAAAATAGTTCCAACATAGCTGTATGCAGCTTGTAAATATTCACCTCTACCACCTCCTGTCTTTGGACAGTTGAGTATCTTAATCAGTTACCCTATTAATTCGTTTTATAGGGCTTTTGCATTCTTCAACGGCATCAAATAAATTTTTAGCAGTGGATCTAGGGATTTCCTCATCTGAGATATAGAAATTTTTTTCAGGACCTTTTGCAGGATCAAAATACACATGAATTTACATTGTCGCAAATCTCGGGAGAAGTTTTTAAAAATCCCGGGATTCGAGATTTGTGAATGCCGAAAATCCCGGTATATACATATTTACAATACATATCAAATATAATTACAAGCTTTATTTTAATAATACGATCCTAGTAACCAAGACCAACACCCGCTAAACTAGCAGGGCAAAACATTTAAATTATTTTCATTTATTTTTTATTTTAAGAATTTATTCATTAGCATAATAAACACTAACATTTCCAATTATGTATAACCACACATGGCGATCTTTACGATTCAAAGATAATCCACTCTCACCTTTTACGTTACAGTTGAAAAATTTCCGGTTGTTAAAGATTTTGTTCTTTCAATTTTAATCATTTTATAATTTTTCTGTCTGTTTCTCTAGAAAAATTTGTTTTTCTTTTACGATTTTACGAAATGTACGAAGAAATATCGCTAATTGACGGAAATAATTTAACTTATTTCAGGTAATAAGTTCAAAAAAAATCAAACTGCCAATAATTCTTCCGCTCGATAAAGTAAACCTATTACACGGAATTATACGAAACACACACAACAATCAGATTACGTATCGATGCTCTATATGTTTAAATGGAAACAATAAAAGAATACCTAAGTAATGCACAACACAACGTTTGTAGGTAGAGAATATAACTTCCGGCTTTAGTTTCCACACACTCACACTGTTTCAATAATATAAGTTGTGATTTTGTTTTTCCTTCTTTATGAGACTAATATGAGACTAAATGTAACCCACAATAGATACTCGTATGTATGTACAGTAAAGATTAAAACATTTGCCATCATCTGATAACCTACCGGATATTAAATAACAATGAAAATACATATGTATTTATAAAATAAATGAAAATAAAAATTTCCTTATTGGATATAATAATGTAGAAAAATCAAATATTTCTATTAAATACATGCTCCATAAATCGGAATTTCAAAGAAATTTTAGAACCTAAGATTTTAAGACCTAATAGCTATTGGAACAGGGATTCGAACAGGAAATCGGTTTAGATTACGATCAGATAACCTTTGGAACCGGAGGTATAGTCGCTGAAGCTAACTCATTTTTACAAGGCGGTCAAACTTACAAAATGACTAGGTTAGGTTAGACGCCACAATACACTATTCCATGAAATTTTATGCAAACTGAAAACTACGAAATCTTGTGATATATGGATACTAACTTTTTGCAAATTGCAATTCGATTAGCAAAAGAAAGTTGAGTGCGTTGTACAATAACATTATTAGCTATGTATACGTCATTGTATTTAATAGAGGTGTGCACAATACATATAAAATTGCACACTATTTCATATTTTACTGAAAACCGAATATTGACTGTAGCAGCAAATATAAATAAGTATGAAACAAAGATAGTGTACAAAAAAAAAAACAACTGCACTCGTAAACCATATGTACAACAAACAGTATAAAAGATAGATGTGTGAAGAGCGCAACAAAAATATTGTACTCTTCATAGAGTCACAATGTGCATTTATGTTTTCAGTAAATGAGAAAGAAAAAATATTAGCATTAGCAGTTTGGAGAGAGATTGTTGTTGAAAAGTTTATAGCGAAATCAAAGAATGCATAGAAACACTTATTTACGCATATTTTTCAACGAATACACTACTGAAATTCATATGACAATACTGAAAATTGTCGCCGTGGTCTAGTGGGTAGTGTGTTGGTTTATTAGACAAAAGGCTCGGGTTCGTATCTTAGGCCAGACATCAAAACGAAAAATATTTCTTCGGCGACTTCCCCTCAGCAGATTTCTGGCAAAGACTCTGAGAGTAAAAAATTGCCATGTAAAGCTTCTCAAAAATCTGTCGTTCGGAGTCAACTTTAAACTGTAGGTCCCTCCACTCATGTATAAAATTAACGCACTCAACATAAGTGGTGTGTGAAGCTAGGTCGTAATCCTGACTGAAGGGTTGTAATGGCCAATTATGTATGTATGTATACTGAAAATTTAGTTTCGTAGTGATATATGCTATTACAACACAAAGCATATTTCTGTTACTTCCCAGACAAACGAGTGCTGTTGTACACTTTGAATAAAAGAGAAATACACATTTCAGTGCACTCGTAAAATCAAGAGCAACAGAAAAGAGTACACTACAGTATTGCATTCGGTGCAGGGTAAACTAGCAGAATGTCTTGTGTACACCTCTAGTATGTAAATATGATCATATCTGCCATTTTCTCACAATGCTTTATGATGTTACATTTGATAAAATTTTGATTATCTATGTACTATTACTTCTACTCGAAAACGCTGCAATATCTTAAAAATAAAGTTAAGTCTGCCACATTACTTAGTTGTCTGTGTAATATTCCTAATTTCCATATATCGTCATTTTTTATCGCAATAGTAAGTTTTTTATGCAAACGGCATGACTTTTGAAGTGTCAACCACATACTGAGCAATGCGATAAAACAAAACTATTTTAATTAAATTCTTACATACATACATACATACTTACATACATACATTATGCAATAAAGAATTAGAAACGCAATATGTATACCAAAAATTAAGTATATATTGCGTTTCTGAAAGTGATTTGGTGGTTGAAGATCCGAAGTACTGCTTTAGTTACAAAAGTTTTGACCTCTACTGTAATTTCTTTGAAGAAAAGAAAATACTACAACTTAAATTACTTTTGTTGGATAAGAATGTGTTTATACTGTTATACACACAGCTTGTTTATGTAAAAGATATTTCCTCAAACTGAAATCTGAAATCGAATATTTATTATAAATCGCATAGTTGTTTAGTTTGAAATTGTTTTTTTCCTTTATACTTATTTGAAATTGTACTAAATTAAATTTAAATTATTAAATTTGTACTACAATAACTAACAGGTTTTTCAAACATTAGTTATATTTTTGTAGAAACATAAAAAATGAACTTTTGCAAATTTTTCTATTCCTTACGACTGATAAAAAACAATCGTTCTCCTTTATAAATTAAGATTTTATATTGCATATTTGTGCTATCATGTATGTATGTATTTTATATTACAACAGTTATTGTTGTTGTTTATATACTACATACATACATACATATATACTTTATTATTATTTATTTATTTTATTGATTTAATTTGCCTTTCATAGATTAAATCTGTGTTTGTGAATTTGAATTTTTTAATTTGGCATTTCTAACAACTACATATGTATGTACATATGTACGTATGTACATCATAGTGGTAAAGCAACATCGTACGCAGAAAAAGGTGTATGATTAATAAACAACAAAAACAAAAACAAAATAATAATAAAAAAAGTAAATAAATATACTCATAACATGTATACATACATACTACAATGTGGAAAAAGAGCAAAAAAATGAAAATAAAACGATTGCTGCTGCTGTTGTTGCTGCTGTTATTGTTGTTGTTATTGTTGAGAAATTATTCTACATTTCTAAAAGAGATTTGTTGTTGTCTTATGTTTAGATTTTTAGTTCAAAATTGAGGAACTTGTTTATTTTTATGATTACGGGTAAAAGAGAGTAGAAAACACAAAACGTTTGAAATTAGAAAGTATGTTTCGATTCTCTTTTTGCTGCTGTTGTTGTCTTTTGATTTCTATTTGTTGTCATAAACGGTGGAAATAGCGGGTTTGTTCACTACGGCATTAAAATAAGCAAAGATGCTGTCAATATCCATCCAACGAATCAACAATTGGCCTCACCTACTAGAGTGTGACATATTTTGATGTAAACAAATTAATTCAAGCCCGAGCCCGAGCCCTAGCCGAAAACAGCAATATCATCACTATGTATCTGTTTGAATATCACAATTTTATTAATATCTTGTCCTACAAACAACTTGAAGTGGATTTAACTTGATTTGGCAAGCGTTGAAGAAATTTAATGACTTGAAGTAAACAAGTTAAAATATTTTGTTTTCGGTTCTTAAATAGTTTACTAATACATATTATTGTTTTATTTTATTTTTGAGATCGTATAAAATGAAATTGCCATTCCATCAGATAAACATTGCTTAACCAAAATCGAAATTTATTCAAAATACCTACACAATACGAGTATATCGGAATTATTAATAACATTTTATAATCGTTAAATTGGAAAAATAAAACTTTTTAAGAGAAATAATGAAAAAGAAAAAGAAAGTTGTCTTAGTATCTAGAAATTTCATTGATAAATCGAATGTAACTACAAATAATTATACATGGAATCAAAGCTTAAGTAATTAGTGAACTTACTTTGAACTATAAGGTTGACTTTTATGTACCCTATACCCTATTCCTATAATATATGTAATATGTATTTGGAAAATCGTTTAGCTAACATTAACTCGATATTCAATTTCCATTACTTCACTAATATTAAAGAAATTAAAATACATATAATTGCATATGTACATATGTGTATAAGCAGTATATATTTATGAAAAACATTTCATATACCATATTAAAAATGATTGCAAGAAATAATTGCTTTACGTCCAGTGGACTTTACAGTTGTTCATAATTATTGAACTGGCTAGTTGACAAGAAACGGGTACGCTTTTAATTCCAAATAAAAGCCCATAATACCGATTGAAGGGGGTAGGATTGTATTAATTTATATACAAACATACATACATACATACATATATATGTACATACATATGTATATGTAATTAATTTAAATTAACATTTAAATTAAATATACATACATACATACATAACTCGTCATTACAACCCTTCAGTTAGGATTACAACCTAGGTCTTATACAGCGTTGTCAACTATAAATTTTCAAAAAGCACCAAATTCTTTAAAAAAAAACGCGCAATTTTGACAAAAAAGCACTAAAACATTATAATACTTATTTTAATTTTATCAGCATATATAATTGGTCAACCCTTCAGTCTGGCTTATTGACCTTGTTTCTCACACCACTTATGTTTTTGTGCGTTAATTTTATACATGAGTGACGGGACCTCCTACAGTTTAAAGTCAACTCCGAACGACTGATTTTTGAGAAACTTTTCATGGCAATTTTTATTTACTTTACTCTCAGAGTTTTTAGCCCGAAATCTGCTCAGATTGAATCGCCAAAGAAATGGGGATCGAACCCTGGCTTTACGTCTAAGAAGCCAACACACTACCTATTAGACTATGGCGACTTCATCACCAATTTATATAATCAGTAAAAAAAATGTACGAATTTACAATTTAATACAAAAGTCTATCGTCTCGCCTATAGTCTACTCTAGCCTATAGTCTAATCTATAGACTTTTAGAATAGTTTATAGACTAATTTTTAGTCTATGTATATACTAATTCGATTTATTAAGACTGTAGTTTTACATGTAAATGAAAGTATTTATGTGTGAAAGTTAACACACATTAAATATAATTTTTTTAGACATATAAAATGTAAATGATTTTACCTTCGGAAATGTATCAACGTAAAAAGTATTATTGTTAAATATCTTCACCCAAAATTGTTTTTAATTTCCAAAAGGACAAATTGATTTCTTTATTTTTTTTTTAAATTTTTGATCTGGTGTCACCGACATGAAAAGAAAAGCACTAAAAAAAGCACTAGGCACTGACTTGAAAATTTTCCGCGTCGAAAGTTTTAAAAAGCACTAAAAACAGTGCTAAAACCACTGAGTTGACAACGCTGGTCTTATACCGAATATGTTGTGGGCGTTAATTTTATACGTGATTGTCGGAATCTACAGTTTAAAGCCGATTCCGAACGAAAGGTTTTAGAGAAGTTTTTCATGGATTTTCATGTAATATAATTACGTTAAACTCAGGCTGAAAAATTACTTCAAACAGTATCTTTTGTCAGTTTAACAATGTTCTTATACAACAACTACACCATTATCATAGGAATGGGACTTGATAAACAATAAAGTGTAAGGTGTTACCGACAAAATAACAAAATGACAAAATAAATCTATACTCTCTACCTCTCTGCGCTAACATGAAAAGTGATCGTAGAAATGTTTCATCGCAATATTAAACCACAGCGAACTTTGCATACCAATCTGAAGTGAAGTACAAAACCGAACAACAAACAAGATTGTGTTTGGAATTTTGTTGTCTTCAACTGTCTCGACATCGTTCGTATTGTTAATGTTTTCGGTTTTGTTATGTTGGATTTGACATTGTTGGATTTGAAGTGCGTGGACGCTACAGACGGACGGCTTTGCATAACGGAGAGAATAAATGAAAAAAGAAAGGGCTTGCTTGTTATGTACATACAAACAAACAAACATACATATGTACATATGTATGTATATGTAGCATTTGATAGTGTTATTGTGACTTAAAATATTTCATTAAGATGCAATTTAAATTCATTTAATCATATGTATGAATAACAACATATGTACATACATATACATTTACATACTTGATTTAGTAGCATATTTTTAGTGGTTTCCGATATTATATCTGAACTTCAGCTATGAGTTTGCAAAATCTTTAAATTTATACATACTTTAATTTACATTTTCAAAATACTCATGATTCAAAGTGATATTTAATAATAATTACAAAAGGTTTAATAAATAATTTTATTTTTAGTAGAATAGTATACACATGTATGTATGTGTGTATATTAAAATAAAATGACAATTACAAATAAATACGAAACCAAAAGTATATATAAAAAAGTACATACTATACTATACATACATACATACATATGTAAAAGCAAGTAAAAGATATAAAAAGCCTTAGCACGTCTTACCTGTTGAATTAAGCAGCAAGATCTTATGGAATTTCTTTCTTAGCGTTATTGTTTAAGTTATTTTGTTTTTGTTTTTTGTTTTTTTAAGTTCACTAAAACTTTGTTAAACGCTATCTGCAATGATGATAATTATGAAGATTACAACGAACGTTTTAGTTGCAGTAGTTGTAGTTGTAGCTGTAGCTGTAGAACAATTTTCGAACGCTTTTTTTATGCAATCTGCTTGTATAACAAGTAATTTGGAATTTTATCCTCTTACCCTGTTCCTCTCGTACAACGTACACTTTTCGTCATCCAATTACTCTTTTGTTTGAAACTCTCCTTTCCATACTTTTTATTTTCGTATTTTTTGCTTTTTGTTTTGTGTTTTTTTTTAACCACTTTCAATGCCAACCATATCAGAGAGACGGATAGTCAGTCAGCCACTCAGTCGATTAGTCGTCCTTCTTCAAAGCGGTTTTAAAATCATTCAATTAATGGAATTCAATTATTTTCTGATTTTCAAGGTTTTGTTCCTTTTTGAATATTTACTATAAGAAATCACAAATTTTTCTTGTTTTTTTTTTTTATTCATTCATTAATTTTCATTATTTATTTGTGTATCCTATTTTTTAATTTTTATTTGTACAGGAAATACTTTTTTGCTTCAGTTTTCAATACTATTAGCACACACCTACATATGTATGTATGTATGTACATAGATAAACTGTTTACAAACACTTCATTGAGATAAAAACATCATTTTAAATCTTTAAAAAATATTAACACCAACTACACATTCCACTATATGATGAAGATACAATATATTTTATGTAAATATGTATGTGTGTATGTATATGCATATGTATGTTTATTTACTTTACTTTAAACGGCGCACCACGCAATTGCAAAGTAATTATAAACAATCTGTACGTAAACTATCTACCTATATACACAAACATACATACAAATGTATGTATGTATTATGTATGGAGGTGTGTGTTTGTTTTTTTACTCTCGTTGATATTTCACTATATTATCGAATATCTGTTTCATTGAATTCCAACCGATGTACAATTTATGTAATTGATGATTTTGCATCATTTAACTTTTGATGTTCTAAATATTGACACATTGAATTAAAAAAATTAAAAAATTTAAACAAACTTTAATCATAAATTTCATTTAAACAACAAAAATAAAGAAAATAATTTTGTTTATTTAATTTTTTTTGTTTTTTTTTTGCAGAAAATATTTTTCGTGTTTGCTTTTCGTTGTTGTGTGTGTACCTAGAGCCAGTATCTTTTGCTTTTACGAGTACATTTTCGTTTATTTGACTTTTTTTATTGTATTCGTTGCTGTTCAAACTTCTATCGGGATAAAATTGCGCTCTTCACTCTTTTCATATATTTTTGTACACCTTTTTCGCATTTGTACGTCTGTATTCCCGTCGACGAACTATCAACTCATTCACCAATCTTGCGCGATCATTGCTGAGTAGTAACTGAGTTTATGATCCAGTAACAAACTAGTCGCAAACTCAATTTTAAACTTTTAATTTGTTAATGGAGACGGGTAAAGAGATTTAGTACGTACCAATATGAATTTGAAAATTAGTACCTTGTAAAAGAAAGAAACAAAAAGAATTATATTTTTAACATATGTTAAGCGTATGTAGGTAGGTAGCATCACATTAGACATTTAATAAGCCTAATTTAATTTTGAAAAATAGTAATTTGTATACTTTTTCTTATGTCGTGATTATTTTTTCAAAAATTATTGATTGATTACAAAATTTTGTCCAGCCTGGTAACACCGGTGGTGAGAAAGTTTAGTTTGTTCGCTCAAAAAACAAACGTTGATATTAATTCTCATATTCTTTTTTCGTGTCCGATAAGCCCTACCGTTAAAAATAGTGAATGGCGTGTGTGAATTGATGATCTGATTGAATGAATGAAGAGAAGGTATGGTTGGCAGTGTTAGTGTATTGTTGGAATTCTATCTGATTTGACGGACGGACCCTAAAATTGATTACCTTTTAGTGTTTCTAATGTGCTGAGTTTCTAGGGTGGTGAGTTTTTGAGAAGTGTGGTAAATTTCTCCGATGTGGTGAGTTTCTACAATGTGTGAATAAAATAATAATAATCATGAATAAAATTGACTGGTGTGCGTCTACAAATTGGAATATCTTTGTAGAAATAATTTATAATTTTTTGTGCTTTGTTGGAAAGGTATATTCAACATCAGCTAAAATTAATAAAAAAGGAAACTATGAATTAAATAAATTTAGTTATTATTTTCTTTCTTTCATTGATGAGATGTTTTTCAGAAGTTGGTTACAATTTTTTTTTAACTGCTGGCAACATTGATTATTGCAACTGTGCACTACGACAATACTGGTAAAGCCTTTATATCGTGAAAGAATTTAGTTTACAATTTTGTTTTGTTTACTTGCATTCTCAGCTTTATATTTGCATTTATGAAATGTGTTCTTTTAAATGCTTTTATTAATTAAAATATTTGTATTTTAAAATTAAAAATGCTGGTGTTGGTTTAGGCAACCATGTATGGGCTTGGTAACACTGGCCGTTTTTACACTGTGACTTACGGCATTTTTACTTCATTTTTGTTTCAATAAAATTCTCAGTTGAAAACGAAATTTACGAAGAGAAAGACGTGAAGTGGTGTGCGAAATAGCCTGAGAAAAATTAAACGAGTTTAAGAAAAACAAACAATAATTGCAACTAATTTTGCTTTTTGATTGTTAATTAATTGCATTTATAAAACGACAATTATTGGTTTCTTCTTGTAATGGTATATTTCTTAATTATGGCCTATTTTTGTAGAAATGAATAAAAAATATTGTCATCAAGTGATCAAATAGTAAAAGAAGCGCGCTTTAAATAAATTTTATTTCATGTCAAGTGAAGTTACAAAATTAGTATTTCTAAAATTCTGCTTATTTGCATATAAAGTAAATAAAATAAAAAAAAACAGAAAAATAATATACTCTCCTCTATCTGACTCATAAACTAATAATATTATAAAAAAAAAAAAGAAAACACAAACAGCAATTGAAGAGAACGTCATCGACCGATTGTTCATTAATGCTATTTTAAATCAAATTGACGCGTCGCCTGTCGTAGCTGGTGCTGGTGCTGGTGCTGGTGCTGTTGTTTCTGTCGCTGTCTCTGCTTAAGACGCTTTTGTTTTCTTTTTTTTTTCTTATTCTGTTTTACTTTGTGCCGTTCTTACATTCTTTTTTATTTTTATTGTGTGTGCATTTCATTAAGACCAAGAATCCCATATTATCCATACGGAGCCAAATTTAGTGAGTATGTGAATGGATTTGTTTGTTGTTTGGTAAGCAAATATTTGCAGTCCTTAACTCCTTCACGTATAAGAATGAAGTTGTCAAAAGGTTCTATTCTATTAACCTTTACTTTTTCGCAAATTACTCGGCATTGACCATTTGAAATTATTTTATGCATAATTATATTCTAGATATTAAAGAAGTGGGTGTGGTCCGCTTGTGTTCTATTATTCATTTGTAGTATATAGCGGAAGCGGACTAATTTATTAAAGGTAGATTTCAAAAAGCAATTGACTTGTATTTTATACATAGTTTACAAGCACATGTAGGTAGGCTCACATGCATAAATGTATCTCTATTCACTATGTATTTACATACATTGTTATTATTTATTATATTTCCCTTTTAGTGTGTTATTCTTCATTTTTGTTTCCTTTATTTATTTTGTCACCTGTTGCGTACTTTATAGTTTTTCTTAAACTCATTACAAGTTATAGGAAAATGTTACATTCTTTTTTTCTTTTTGTTGTTGTTGTTTTTATTGTACGTCAAGGTCGTCGTTAAATCTTTCAAAAATTTACCTCATTTCATTTAAAGTATCAACATAAATTTTAAACAATATTAAAGTACATGAATTTAGAGTTAAAATTTATAACATACATGCGTATGTATATTAAATTTATAATAAATACATACATATATTATGTAAATCATATGCATTTCTTTTTAACACACTAATAATGAAGGATATGAAACTTTATTTAATAGTAACTTCTGTAGTATCATTTGAACCCCCCCCCATCCCTATGAAATGTGTTTGTAACATCTTACTATACTGTATGCCTGTCCGCTTAGTATCTTGCAATTAAAAGTTGATTGAGATATGGGCTTTTTCAACATGACGACTAGTTACTAAATTTCATAACCGATCGTATTATAATCGAGATACCATTCTGGATATTTATAATATTACATAACAATTTACTGCTGTTCTAAATTTGGTGACGTCAATTTCAACCGTATCTAGCTGTCTTACTTTATAAATTATGTATTATAAGACAATGTATTGTTATTTATTACTATTTCTTATTGAGTCTTCTTACACATAAGTCATAAGTTTTCACTCAAAATTATCTTAAGGTCAATTAATTACTTAATAAATAACATAACAAGCATTAATGGGTATTAAAACATGATTTTCATAAAGAGTTCAGAGCCGTAAAAATGAACCCTAAGTCTGTAGATCGATTACTCTTCAATCTTGTAAAAACGTTCAACCTTTAAAATATCTCTACACAACACAACTAAAATACATATTTGTGATTATTTATTTATTTTAATTTTTTTACGTTACCTATGGCATTATAAGTTTAACAAACATACATAGTAATTGTGTAGTATTTCTGGGGAAAATTTATAAATACCAAAACGTTTGTATTACTATTGCTTTGTTGTACAGGTAGTCCCCGACTAACGACCGTTCGACTTACGACTATTCGCACTTACAACCATTTTTTTTCATAGAAAATACTTAAAGAAGGCAAATATGTACTTGCAGGGAATCCCTAAAATATATAAGAAAAATAAAAAAAAGAATTCAAAGTAAAAAAAATTCGATTTACATTCATATTTTAGTACATTCCACTAGCTAAGTCGAAATTTTTTAAGTGAATAGTTTTATATCATCCCCAAAAATTAAATAAAAACATTTTTTATATGAAATATGACTTACTCACCGATGGCCAGGAACCTATCTCGGTCCTGTATATGTTTCCACTATACATACGTAGCATGTACGTCGCAAACTAGCTTGACCTATATTGTGATATATTTGTGCAGACATAGAGCTGCGTCATTTTTGAATGTATTGACTTATATTTGTAAATTTCTCCATTTTTTTTTTTATCGTATTTTGGCTAATATAAATTATCCAATTATCCTTTCATTTAGTTCCAAAACTTTGTAATTTTCATCTACGCTCGGCTTCGTAATAGTAATTATAATGTTTCGATAAATCACATTAAACCACAAAATGATTATGCATATTATATTTATATGAATTTATGTACATACATAGTATGTACATATTTAAATGATATTGGCATATAAAAGAATGTTGCTGCAGCAAAACAGTCAAACAAACTGTAATTGTGTATATTACCACAAATCTCAAGAGCCAGAGCCAGAGCCAGTTACGGAAAAACCAGTTTCTATGAATAGATATTCAGGCAAACAATTGGGTAGAAAATAATAGTATGGATTTTGTTTTCTTTAAATGGTTCTAATTTGCGCAGTGCATAATGGTTGTTTTAATTTGCAAATCATACGCCCTCAGATATTCAATATTTCATATAGTTCTTGAGTATGAATATTTATGTACAATACAACTTGCATCTATTTCTTGGTTTACAATTTTTTTGTTTTCTTTTTACTAGTTCATACAAGTAATATAAATGATTAAAATTAAATTCTCTGCCTTTTTTTTTTTGTAGTATTAAAATACCTACTGTCATCAATTTATACAATCTCTAATTGAGCTCAAAAAATATTGAGATCAAAATATATTGTTCAGCTTAAACTGGAATAGACAACATGTTAAAATTTATACGTGGCAAGGGACAACAGCCATCAGCTGAAAGGCAACGATTGCAAAAGGAACTATTTTCATATAAAAAGGTAAATTTATATTATAAAACTAATGTCTATGTATGTATCTAATATTATATATCAAAAATAATATATTTTTCTAATAAATAAGTGCATTACTCTATATGTATTTGCTTTATTTATTTATTTATTATATTAAAATGGCGGAAATTAAAAAATTAAAATATGTAAAATAAATTACAATAACAATAATACAGATTGACACGAATTCATTATGTTTAATACCAAGTATGTACATCATATTTTTGTATAAAGTACTTCTAAATTTTTCACATTTGTTCGCATTGTTATAAAAAAAATTTCTGCACTTATTTTTAACAGAAACGTTTGCATCATAAATTTTTCTTTTCAAACAAGATAGCAGAGTTAAACGTGAACTAATATTTGATAGTGATTCAACATTTTAAACCCAAAAAAAAAAAAAAAATATTTTATTTTTGCTTCGTTGATATACACCTTGTAATGGTAACAGGTAAAAATTAAAGAATGATACCACCAAATACATAGCAATATTTAATATAACTATACACCCATTTACACCCTATAAATGACTTCATTTTATTTAATTCTTATCACTTTTTTTTATGAAATGGGCCATGAATAACATAAAGTTTCTCTAATTCTAAAAAAATAAATGATATACTGTATACCACACATACAAACATAAATAAAAATGCACGGTTTTTTACTTATCGTTATCTCCTTATCAGCAACACCATTTCGTTTTGTAATTTTGAATTTCGAAATTTCGTTGTATTTTGTATTTGTGATATACATATATGTACATACATACATATTTGCTTTATCAAAACAAATGCTTGTAATGAGATCATATTTCGTGATACATATTCCTTATATTTTTAAAAATCTAAATGTGAAACAGTTTCCCATGCAAGGGTTTATTTGATTAGACAGTATTACCTTAATGAAAATGTTGCAATACATAATAAATTTCGCATATAATCATAATTAGAGCAATTGTATTAAAACTAAATCGATGTCAATGGTTTTTATATTATTTTTACAAACTAAATAAAAAAATTCAGTTTCATATGGACATGTTTAAAATGTCTGAATGTGAGTGTTATATACCTTTTTTACATTGTAGAAACAATATGTAAAATGTATCAGTGAAAGTGAATTTCGGTCGTTTTCAAGGTGTGGTTTCATGGCCACGTCTCGTTCAAAAGTTTATCTTCGAGAACAAATTCATTAATCCCTTGCGTGTATTTTATCCATATTCATTAACACGTTTCTCTTTTTCTTCACCCAAAACAATTTTACTTACTTCCTCAGGCCGGTATTACTGAATGAAATCAATCACTTACTCAAAATTTCCTGAAAATACGTTAAAACTTGCCCATATTTTGGATTTGCTTTTTCGCTAAATAAGAATTTAGGTTTGTGAAAGATTTTTATAAAAGAAATTTTGACACGTGATTTTGACATGAGATCATCACAATCAAAACCACCTATGCTCTCAAAATGTGTTCATTTTCCTTTGATTCAATATTACCTACATATAATGCCTGCCGTTTGATTAGCCTTTGACATTTGTATTTAGGTAAAAATGTAAATTTTTAGTTACAAATGTAATTCTTTTTTGTCGTTTTCATCTGGGCAGAGTTGAAGGGTGTTGGTTTTTATTTTTCAAAACAAATCTTAAATATTCTTCATTTAAAATCTAAACTTAATGTTATTGTAATATGACTGTTTCTATAACAATAAGAATGTTTGTTAAGTATAATAATAATTGCACTATACATTCTATTTTAATGTATTGCACTATAGCTATGTTTTTTTTTTTCTTCTTTGTTTTCATCATTTATGTTTAATGCTTTGCACTATTTCTGAATTTAAATTCATTTAATATTTTGATACGATGACCTCATCAATTAAAGTAATTTTTAAATTCTTTAATTTGTATACATGCTCGAGTTGAGTTTCTTTTAAACATTGCATCTTACGTATACAAATGCGTATACGTACTTAATTTAATTGACTATTCCCTGCAGATCTTTAATACATTTAAGCTTTACGAAATACATTTAATTAATAGATATCGTTGCTCTCATGTAGAAAGGCCTTAACTCGCATTTTTATAAAATCGCCTTAAATTTTTATGAGGAGGTGTATTTATGTTAAATGCATTGGAATCACAAAAAAATCAATTTCGAAAAAAGTGTGAGTTAGGGCCTTTTTGCATGAGACCAACGATATGTAGTACAGTGTATTCTCTCCTAAGGAACATCCCCCTTAAGCGAAAACCTTCAATAACCGGACACTGTTTTCAGTACCAAACAAATTGTAAGGGAGAAATATTTCTCTCTTATGCGGACATAAGAGTACACTGTATTACTTTTTATCTTTCCTAAAGAGAATCCAAATTTATGTAAATTGAAAAATACTAAACAAAAAGCAAGTAACTACATTTATTTTAAAGATTTTTTAAATAATTGTGTATTACAATTGCAAAAAATTAAAAATATTGTAATTTTATATTCGATTGCCGTGGTGTAATGAGCAATGTGTTGCTTTCTAGATAAAGGCTCGGGATCTTAACCTCTGCTGAGCTATGTGAAGAAAAGAAATATGATCGGTTATCTCCTCTCAGCAGTTTTCTGGGAAAAACATTGAAAAAAAAACTTCTAAAATCTTTCGTTCGAATTGGAGATTAAACTGCATGGGCAATGTATGGGGTGTACGAAACTAGACCGCAATAGAGACTAATGGACTGTAAAGGCCAATAGTGTGTATATACAGTTTATACACAGTTTGACTGTTTTATTCGTCATACGTATTCAATTGACTGAACGATCTAAATAGTGAAAATAGTGCTTTATGAAAAGATTAGAACAACAAAATACAACCTGTTGTATCTTATCATTGATTACATGTTCATAACCCACTAAGAAGGAGTTGTACAAAACTTCGCCATCAAACAGCTTTGTTAGTGCCTATTCGTTATCAGAGTAATAGGTTCAGCAATTTGCGATAAGTGGTTGTATCGATAACACTCAAATCTAAAATAAACAGAAATTTCGTATGAACCACTAAGTCAATAAGTACAACATAAAATGATTAATACAGGTTGGGTTGATAAGATTTTCAAAATAAAATATAAATGAAATAAAATAAAATCATAAAAATTACTTTACTTTTTAGTAATTAGTATAGGAACTTGAGTATTTTTATTATTTTGCTTTTGTGGCATATCATTTTGTAACTTAAGCATTCAACTTTTGACTTGCGGAAAATCTTTCTTTATTAAAAAAATACCATAAATAATTCAAGACTTGACTTTATTACGTATATACATATGTACTCGGATTTTATTTACTTGACATTATTTATCACAAAAGCTAAAAAAGAAAATATCATTGATTGATAAATAGGAACACAAGTTCAATTGAATGTCAATGTACAAACAAACACATAATCGTAAATGTATTATTTATGATCAATCGCAGAGCATATTAAAAGATATCGTTATTGTTCTTTATTTGAAAGAATATTTAAGTGAGAATTTAAAAGATGCCAACCCAAATAAAGTTTGAGATTTAACATGAAGAATATTCAATATCAAACTAGCTCTTTATCAACTTTAGTTTATGTATGTTCTGTTGATAGTTATCGGTTTTTTATTTCTTCAAAATCGATTACATTACATTTACATGTGATGAAGTAATTAAAGGACTGGATGGAAATTAATCAACTACTAACTAAATGTCGAATTTTATGTAATTGATTATAACATAAAACTATTGCCTTAAATATATGAATTTGCGTACATATGAATGATTTTTAAAAATCGCTGCCAGCTTAAAAAAAAAAGATCTAGTTTTGGAAACTCGCCATAGTCGACAGCAACACTAACTGGCTGACAGTAGAGCTAATAACGCAGATGAAGAGCAAAAAATTGCCAACTGGTTTTAAAACTTAAAAACTTCAACTCCACTCTTTTTCTCCGCGAAATTAAAACAAAAAAAAAAACAAAAAAAGAAAAAAAGTAATTGAGTGAGTGCCTGTGGCTGGTTCGTTGGCTTGTTTGTTTGTGTAAATGGATATTTATGTTTCTAGCAAATGAGCAAATAGGTTTGAGCTATAGCGAAAATAAAACAAAAAATCACTCCAAGCTTAAGACTCTGAAAATAATGAAAGAAAATGAAAGAATAAAATAAATAGAAACCAACCACAATTGTTTAACTATAACATTATGATGGTTTTCGGTAAAAGCATTTTATTAGATTTTCATTTCTTCTTCTTCATCTTCTTCTTCTTCTTATGCGACTCAAATGAACTTTGTGTGGTGAGGGGCTTTTTAGTTTTGTATCATAAACCATGCGAGTTAGTTAAACAATGCTATTATATACAGAAGGTTTTTATAATATATTACGTTTTGTCGCTGGCGAAGAAGGCGAAGATGCTAACAGCGGTCACAGAGTTCAAAAGGTACAAGTTACAATTCAAATACACTTTAATGGAGAACAGCTATTGTATTCGTGTACGAGTATACTTATGTACATGATAGAGAGTATATGATAGAGAAGATGATTAAATTGATCTAGCAGCGTCCAAAAATGGAAATCAACATATAAATCGAGCAAATAATTAGATTTTTATAGAATTTTCCTATGAAAGCTAACAAATTAGATTTGAGCAGATTTCCATTTTGCTTCAGTTCCGGTTTGTGTATCATTAAATTTAAATGGAACATGTTTTTCTGTGTATGTAGTATATGTGTATGTAAAAGTTTAAATATAATGATAATGTGTATTAAAGAGTTTGCTGCTGCTTAATATACAAATTTTCCAGTTTGTAATGATAAAAGTCGTTTGAATTCTTCTCTGTTCGTACATAGATCAGATTCACAATTAGTGCAGAACGATTGAAAATTACAATACACCTTTGTGAGTTGATACAAAAAGAAATATTAGTTTACAATAAGTACATATACATACATACATACATATTTACTTTTGCTTATTTTAATGTTTTTTGCAACTTTCCATTTTAGACAACACAACATGGATTTCCATATAAACCTTCTGCCCTGGCATACGATCCAATATCACAACTAATGGCTATTGGAACTCAAACTGGAGCAGTGAAAGTATTTGGGCAACCAGGTGTAGAGTTTTATGGACAACAAACGTTTGAAAATAATTCTGGAGCAGAACTTAACATTCAATTAATCGAGTGGGTTTATGGAACTGGCCGCCTCTTATCCTTAACTGCTGCTAATCAGTTAATTTTGTGGGAACCATCGGGTGCAACGTTAATGGCTATAAAAACATTACCTTTTGATGGTAAATTAAAGAAAGTATCGTCCTTGTGTTGTTCCTTAAATAAAGATATAGTTTGGATTGGCACTGAAGGCGGTAATGTGTATCAGTTTGATTTGCAAACTTTTTCGGTCAGAGAGCCTGTCATTTATCATGATGTTGTATTAGAACAAATTCCATCGACTTACAAATTGAATCCGGGAGCCATTGAATCTATACGGCAATTACCCAACGAAAGAAATAAATTGTTGATAGCTTATAACAGAGGACTTTGTGTTCTATGGGACTTGGAAACATCATCCGTTGAAAGATCTTATATCGCACCAGGACATGGTCAAAGTGTTGGATTGTTTGTAAATTCTTCTGGATCACAATTTACTTGGTACCATGCTGATGGTTCTTTTGCAACATGGAATGTAAGCAATTCCGATCCACCAAAAACCGTTAATTATGTTCCATACGGACCCGATCCCTGTAAGAGTATTAATCGCTTATACAAGGGCAAACAGGGGTAATTCAAATTTATTATTTTTGGAAAACTCTGAAATTTAATTTTTGATTCTTATTTTTATAGATCTGTTGATTTGTCTATTTTTTCCGGTGGAATGCCAAGATCAGCTTACGGTGATCACAATTGCATATCAGTACATGCCTCAGATGGTAAAAAAGTTTGTTTGGATTTCACCTCCAAAGTAGTTGACTTTTTTGTAACGTATGAGGAAGGAACGGACGAAGCAAACGTATTGATCGTTCTACTGGAGGAAGAATTTTGTGCATATGATCTAACAGATCCGAATATACCCCCGATCAAGGCACCATATCTACATTCTGTTCATGCATCAGCGGTAACATGTAATTATCTGTCGTCGCAAGTGACACAAGAAGTTTACGATAAGATTGTGAAGGCAGGCAAAGTACAAGATCAACATTATAGTACAATTGAATGGCCCATAAGTGGGGGAATATTGCTGGAGAACGAAGACGATGAAAGTGAATCAACTACACCAGAATACGAAATTTTGCTGACAGGTCATGAAGATGGCTCTGTTAAATTCTGGGATTGCACAGGAGTTGTACTAAAACCGATTTATAACTTTAAAACTGCTGGACTTTTTGGGTAAGTCTTTTGATTAGAAAAAAAAAGTAAATAAATGGATGTACTTCTGGCTGTTCGAAAAAATTCGGTTACAAATTCTCAATGGATGGATGGATGGATGGATAAAGTTTCATTTGCTTCTTGACAGAATTGATAAACAGAAACAAGACCATTGTTATGCACCATCATTATAGCGCCTGTCCGAATTGACTTTAGTGTGTCCACCACAAAACAAGATTTTGTATTTGCAGATTATCTTTCGTTTCACCTCTGCAGAGTTCGCATTTTAGTGTTGGTTTCTACAGAAGCCTAATAAACGTAGATAACCTGCATAAAATCTAAAAGTGACAAAATCTCCTCGATCAAAATGTCACTTATTTGAAATATAAGAAAGAAGACTTTAATTTTTGTTCAAACAGTAACCGAACTTTTTCAAACGCGCAATACCATCATTCAACTACTAAACATTTTGTTTTGAAATTGTTTTCAAGTCACGAAAATCAAGATGACGCACCTGTTGAGAACTCTGAACCTTTGGACGAATCTGAACCCCCGTTCCGTAAGGCAGGTTTGTTTGATCCGTATTCGGACGATCCTCGTTTAGCTGTTAAAAAAATTGCATTGTGCCCCAAAACTGGCCGCCTTATAGTTGGTGGTACAGCAGGTCAAGTTGTTATCACTCATTTTGAAAGTGATGATGACAACAAGACGCCATTAAAAGTGAGCTCTATGAACTTGGTTAGTGATCGTGATGGTTTTGTTTGGAAAGGCCACGATCAATTGAATGTGCGTTCCAATTTGCTAGATGCTGACGCTGAACCCGTTGGCGATGAAGGCGTTCACATAACGGGAGTTTTGCAAGTATTACCGCCAGCAAGTATCACTTGCTTAGCCCTGGAGGCTTCTTGGGGCTTAGTTGCTGGTGGCACTGCTCATGGTTTAGTATTGTTTGATTTCAAGAATTTCCTTCCTGTCTTCCATCGCTGCACGTTAAACCCTAACGGTACAACTTACTAAATTTTCCTAGAAGACTTGTAATAATCTTATATTTATTTGAAGATCTTACCGGTGCTGGTGAGCAACTGTCGCGTCGCAAGTCATTTAAAAAATCACTAAGAGAATCATTCCGTAAATTGCGAAAGGGCCGCTCAACACGCAATAACCCATCGAACCAACCTCCAACTACGGTACGCTAACTGATTTGTATATATTCGATGTAAATATATAAAAATCTGTTCATTAACATATTTATATTATATTTCATAGTTGGAAGCACGTCCTGTAGAACGACAAGTTGAAGCAAGATCCTCAGCAGATGATGGAATGGGATCTATGGTCCGTTGTTTAGTTTTCGCCAAGACTTACATAACAAACGGTAAATCTAATTAATAAAGAACACGTTTCCGAATTCTAACTAAACATATTCTAATGATTTAGTAAATATCACCTCGCCTACTTTGTGGTCAGCTACAAATGCCAGTACGGTGTCAGTATTTCTTTTGCATTTACCACCCTCACTATCGGCTGCTACTGCTGTACCACCAACAGGAGTAGAAGCAGCACCTGCACCACCTCGTCGAGTATCTGCACAGTTGGCTAAGGAGATTCAACTCAAACATCGGGCACCTGTTATTGGTATTGCAGTAATCGATTCAACTGGATGTCCGGTAGAACAACTGGGAGGAGGAAATGGTACTCCGCCTCATCGTGTCCTTATTGCTTCAGAAGAACAGTTTAAGATTTTTTCACTTCCACAATTGAAACCTATCAACAAATATAAATTGACAGCAAATGAAGGAGCTCGTGTTAGACGTATTCACTTTGGCTCTTTTTCGTGTCGAGTACCCAGCGAAATTATACAAGGTGCTATGGCAAATAATTCCCCAAGTAAATCTACTCGATTACAAGAGAATAATGAACCAGCGAATACAAGTCTAACGTCAGCTGGAAACCTTGGGGAACATTATCATGAAATGGCCTTAATATGCTTGACCAATTTGGGTGATGTTATGGTTCTTTCAGTACCCGAATTAAAGAGACAACTAAATGCTGCCGCCGTTCGGAGAGAGGATATTAAGTATGTGATTTTTAGCTTGTTTAGATAATTTCTTTAACAGTTACTTTTCTTTAGTGGAATTTCCTCATTGTGTTTCACAAATGCTGGTGAAGCCTTATATATGATGTCTTCGTCAGAACTTCAGCGTATTTCTCTATCAACATCTAAAATTGTAATCCCAGAGGGTACCATTACTCTAGAACCAATACAATCAAGTGAATCTAGACAAAATGATGATACAGAAAATAAATCCACTAAAGAAGATGGAGATTTTGAAGCTTCTAACGCTGCAAAACATTTTTTTACTTCCACATCAACGACCACTACAGCTAAAAGAAATGATACAAATACTGATCATACTGGAGGATTGACAAATGGCATTGATGAGGGAAATTCGCCCAACCGAGCCAATGAAACACTTACAAGTTCAATGGGAGATATAACTGTCGATTCCGTAAGAGACCATCTGAATTCAACAACAACTACGTTATGTTCTACCACCACAGAAGAAACAGTCGGTAAGTAATAGTTAACTTTTACTTCTATTATCCTTCAAGTAATCATTCATAAATAATTTTTAGAATACATTTAGTGGTTTTTTTATATTCTTTCTAAGTAAAAAAAAAAACGAATTCAATTTATTTTTTGATTCTATTTGTTTGCTTTTTTGCATGCTAAAATCAATTTAACTAACTAACATACTCTTACCTTTTTTGTATTCAATTTATTCCGGATGCAGTCTTGTTAATTTTTTTGTTATTCATTTTATTGTCTTAACTAATTACAGAATTTGGTTTACGTTTGGTTTTTACTTAATGAAAAATTAAAAAAAAATATACTTTGGGAATTAAAAATATTATTATATATATTATTCATCTGAATGTAGTAAAATGTAGTTTATCGTTTGCGAATATGAATTGTTTTAAAAGCGAAGAATGTGTAAAACTAGAGTTCAACCTTACTAGGAAAGGAATTGCATTATGGCAATGTACGCACTGCTTCTGTTACAGAAGGTATAGCGAATTTGAATTTATCAATCCCTCGGGGTTCTCGGAAATTAAAAATCTCGCGGCTCATTATACATACATAATTGGCAATTACAACCCTTCAGTCAGGATTACGACCTAGTTTCTCACACCACTTATGTTGTGTGCGTTAATTTTATACATAAGTGGCGGGACCTACAGTTTCAAAGTCGACTCCGAACGACAGATTTTTGAGAAGGTTTTCACGACAATTTTTACTCTCAGAGTCTTTGCCAGAAATCTGCTGAGAGGAAGTCGCCGAAGAAATATTTTTCGTTTTGATGTCTGACCTGGGATTCGAACCCGGGCCTTTCGTCTAATAAGCCAACACACTACCCGGCTCATTATATTGTATTTACTTATCCTTCTTAGCATTCATGCCGCAGACGATTTGTTGCTCATCTCTCCTTAACTGAGAGGTACTAAAAGTGATTTTGGGAAAAATAATTTCATCCGGAAAAAGCTCGATTTCCGAGAGCGTTATGATCTGCAGCTTTCGTTGTACCGTATATTTTTTCGAAAAACCTAGGAGCCCTATTACTGTCAATTTAAAACGGTATAGGTCGTTATGGCCTCCATTTGAATATTATGAACTCGACGATATTTAGTTTCGCCAAGACTGGCGACACAAACCGCACAATACGATCGATTTTGGATTCATAACATGAACATGCATTTCGATTTATCATATGATCATGCCTACGTGGACGATCCTCAATCGTTGCAACATTTTAAGTTAATTGAGCGTCACCTCAAAGAGATAGCCTGTAGAGAGAAAAATGCCGATAAGATATTTATTCATATTTCGTTTTGTTCGAGATATCGTGAGCTGAGATTAGAACCATTAATTGAGTTTTTACATATACTACGTATGTATGTGTAATCGCTGCTGCTAGTACACTTAATTCGTTCGTAGGATTATTGAATAATATGTTTTATTTAAAATATAATTAAATGCTATCTATGTTTTTTCTTTATAATTACACAGTTGATTGAAAATATTTATTAAGTATGTACTAGTATATGTAACATTTAATAACTTTACATAATACGATCCATGTAGGAATTAGGTTGTATGTTATCAATAAGTATGTATTTCTTTTCATCATACTCATACGATATCGATTTAGTTGGTATTTTCTCTATTTTGCTATTGCACCTAAATATTACTTACACTTAATATATAATTTGCTTTGCAGGTAGCAGTAGAAGAATGATTTAATTGAATTGCTTTAATTTTAATGTTGTTTAAATAATTTTCTGCATGCTAAATTTTCTATTTAAGTTCACATTACAAGCTTAAGGTAATTGAAATTTTTATTTTTTATTTATGGTTTATTAAATTATTTGCTATTATTTATATGTATGTATTGCATTATGATATCTATTTATGAATTTCATTTCATGATAAAATATTCATTAAAATCTTTAACTACTTTCACAGGTCGTCTGTCCGTTCTGAGTACTCAGACAAATCAAACTCTTACAAGTGTTAACATGAAAGATATTAACGACATAAATATACCCAATCTAATGGATTTGGCACCGTTAAGGTAAGTAAATATTCAATATTTGATTGAAATGTGTATGTCTGAGTCTTTTTTTATTTTGCTCTTTTTAGTAATACGACTGAGACCAACACAAGTTCTGTAGTAATAAAATCCGTAATTACCAGTATTTCACATGAGAAGACAAACGGAGAAACTGAAGTTATAACAACAAAAACAACAACCCATGAAGAAAGCCAATTCTAAATTACATATTCATACATAACTTTATTTCGTTCAACTTTCAGACCCCTGCATGATAATGTATTTATTATTCTACAATATGTTACAGTTCTATACATATGTATGTTTTATATTTTTTTTTTAATATCAAATATTTTCCATTATTTCAACATATTTTATTCCATAGGATTTACTATATACACACAAGCATTTACATTCTTAGATTTAGACTGTTTGCCCTTTTCACTAAACTTTTAATTTTGTTTGCTTTTATATTATGTACATGCATATACTCTATATATGGACATATGTATATAGTCTTTTTATATTTATATTGAAATTATGGACAATGATCGTTCTTATTTTGTTTTGCTATTCTTATTTCTCTCTTATAATATGCACATTTCATTTGAAACACTCATTATGTATTATGAAAACTATGTATTAAATTAAAAAAGAAAAAAGAAAAAAGAAAAGAAAAAGAGCATTTATCACAAAAATACTAAAAACATAGAGTACAACTCCACAATTGCCTTATGTACTTTTTACAAAAGATTTTTTAAAATTAAAATAACCGAAAAAACAAATCAATGTAAGTGAACAGCTAGTTATCGTTGTTAAATATTGATGCATTCGATCAATCAGCAGTATATAAAATTCATGTCGATTGTCCTACGTATGTATTTGACTATTATTATTATTATTATTATTTTTATAACTTTGGTCCGAGCCTCATTTATTTACATACATACATACATATTTACTTATATAAGTAAGCATTTTAAAAATGTATTGTCTTTTAAAGTATTTTATTTTGTATACTTACGAAAATCAAATATATTTTTAAATATACAAACAACACAAAATAATTATTTAAATCGATTTATATGTGGAATAATAATTTTTTTTTCGACTTTTTATGTATTTAAATAAAACATATATATAATTTTAGTTTTTTTATATTTATATTCTATAAATAAATATATAAAAAACAAAACAAAAAAAAAAAAAACTTTAAATTCCAAACAATTCTGACTGTATTGTTTCTTATTGAGATATGTACGTACATATATTTTAAAATATCTATAAATGTACGTAAATCAAATGAAAACTTCAGTAATATCATTGACTAAATCGAAAGAAAAACATTATGCTTAATACAACACATTGTAACTCCTCTTCGCGCAACTAACAACTGCAAAAAGATACATAAACTATGAATTTAAACTGAAATTATTAATTCGCCAATTGATCTCTTTTTACTGCAATCCCGTTACCAGCTAGCAAGAAAATTTTTTTAGCATTGCCGTCTGTAAGACTATCTTAGCAGTAAGCAACACATACATACATACATAATTGGCCATTACAACCCTTCAGTCAGGATTACGACCTAGCTTCACACAGCACTTATGTTGTGTGCGTTAATTTTATACATTAGTGGCGGGACCTACAGTTTAAAGTCGTCTCCGAACGACAGATTTTTGAGAAGCTTTTCATGGCAATTTTTTACTCTCAGAGTCTTTGCCAGAAATCTGCTGAGATGAAGTCGCCGAAGAAATATTTTTCGTTTTGATATCTGACCTGGGATGCGAACCCGGGCCTTTTGTCTAATAAGCCAACACACTAACTTCTAGACCAC
Source organism: Sarcophaga peregrina (assembly GCA_014635995.1). Classification (NCBI taxonomy): domain Eukaryota; kingdom Metazoa; phylum Arthropoda; class Insecta; order Diptera; family Sarcophagidae; genus Sarcophaga; species Sarcophaga peregrina. The sequence goes on from CM025791.1 coordinate 1,142,290, forward strand.
GGCGACTTCAGCAGTAAGCAACAACTTTTCTTTAACAATAAAATGACAAAAGCAATTTTGATTGAATCAATGAGGTAATGAGTGATTTAAGTGTAATACTTATTCAACAAGAGAATGGAACATGAAGCTCGAAGGACCATGAAATAACTTCTGTTATTTTTAAAACAAATTCTCTTTAGAAGATTGGAATATAGGGATTAAGAAAGAGTTGGGCCAATCTTCTAAAGAAAAATTGTTATTATAATTACTCAAATGTAATTATAATGGGGATTGAGAAAATGAGAGAGAAAAAAGAGAATGTTAAAAAATTGTTTTAACTTCTTTTAAAGGTGGTTAAGAGTAACTTACCTTTTTGGAGTTGGGTACCTAAAGAACGAAATCCTTTTTTTCTTTCGCATGAATTTTAGTATTTTTATTTATAATTTTAAGTTTGATTGTAACCAATCAGTTGGGCGTTGTGAAAGAGAGTGATTTTCTTTACAAGTTTAATTTAAGGAAACTTCGGAATTTTCCCAAAGGATAATTTATATATGTAAAAGGGATGAAGATAAATTTGGAATTTGGAATGTTTAAGTGTTAGATAATGTCAAAATTCACAATAAATTCAAGAATAATAATACTTTAAATAAGTAACTTCAATTCAATTTTTAATTTCAATTAATTTTGGAAATTCAGATTTAAAATTAGGTACAAATTCTTATTTGTACACAGGTCATATTCGTGATTGATCATGTTCTTGATCACGTTTATTCGTTAGAATTATTCGGCTGAAATCTTACTTTCCATATTAGATAATATTAGAGCATTAAATAAAAAGTTTAAATAATAAATGTTTTCAAAAGTGATTTACACATCCGCAGAATCAAAATGTACAATAGAAAACGATGAAAACTCGCTAGCAGGTTTTTTTTTTATTTATTAGTGTTTTCTTTTTTTTTACATATAAAACACTTTTTCTTTTTTAATATATACGGACGGCATTAATATCTAAATTGCGAAATACATTCACGTCGACATTCTTCGTAGGTAAGGAAGTTATTCTGCGTAGCACCACAACCGGAATAGTAAAAACTTATGCAATTCTTGGTTTTCTCATCGTATGCATATCGTAGCAATTTGCCACGACATAAACCCGAAGATTTCGGTTCTAAACAATCTAAAAAGATTTAATTTGTTAAAATCAACAACTCTATTACACGTACGTACTTTTTCTCGTAACTATCTCATTCGTACTGTCCCAGCTTTGCATTGGCATTACAAGATGCCATAGATTAACGTTCATCAAAATAATGATTATAACAAATGATAATATTTGCATGTTTTTGTTTTTGTTTTCTTTTGAGATATGAGAATTCGAAATATTTTTAAATAAACCGTTCTTTTCACTGTTTCAACTCTAATTAACTTGTCGCTTGCTTAACAATAATGATAACACAAGTTTTAAATTCTGAAGCTTCTTCTTTCTACGTGTCTTTTGCATTTATTTAATTTTATTTTAAATATAATTGAAAATTGTTAAAAAAGAAAAAAGAAGAGGAAAAAATTACTTGTTATTGATTGTTTGTTTTTACTATATTCGAAGTCACGTAGAGGGGAGTGGAAAACAGTGACGAGTCAATGGTAACATTTTACACGACATTCAAAAATAGAATTTATCAACAATGCCACTTTTAAGATAACAAAACCTTATAAATGTTAAAAAATAGAGTTCAAATTGAAATGAAATGGTTATGATGATATTAAAAATAAAATGCAAAAGTTTGACGCTCTTCGAGCATATTTTATCTTAAACAAATGAAACCTAATGCTCTCATTATGAATCTAGTTTTGGAGCAAATTGTCTTTTTTAGTTTCTTAAAACAACAGCTAAAAATGTCCGTTTGTTTATATTAATTTTATTATTTTTTATACAAAAAAAAAAAAAAAAATATGAACAATCGTTCTTGTTATTTATACATACATATTAATAAGTTATTAAACATTTCGTTTTATAAAATCTAATTAAAAAGCCATTACACGCACAACCTTTCAATGCAATTTGTATTGCCTGCCTGTATTATAAAAAACATAAAATATAAAATTAAACAAGAAGAAGAAGAAAAAGAAGAAGTTGCATTAAAAGGTTTAATTTTATCACTAATAGTTTATTGCATCCATTCTTTAAGGATAAATTGGAAGACGTTTTTAAACAATAATCCTTATTAAAGAGAAATTAATAAACAAATAGAAAATTACAACTTAATTAAAATATGGCTTTAGAAAATAAATCCGTTTTTGTTTATACATTTTTTGTTTCTTGTTTTCTTTTTTGTTTTTTTTGTTTTTGTCCATCTAGAAATCTTTATCCCATCCTGTAATGTCATCTGGTGGCGGTCCTTCTGGATCAGGAGGATAATCATCAAAATTAGTTGTATCGGTCACACTCTTAACCGTTGGCTTAATTGGAGGCTCAAGTGTACGATTTTGTAGTCCCCACCAGTAAAATCCGTCAAACCACCTGAAATGAATGAAAATAATGAACACAATAAACTTTAACTGGAATCGTTTCACTACTTACTTATGCTTCTGAATCTCACTGATACCACCACGTTGGTACCCTAATCGTTCGGCAGGATTATCGCGACACAATTTCTTTATAAGATTGCGGGCGTTACTCGTAATATTACGGGGAAATTCAATAGCGTCGATTCCTTTCAATATTATATTGTACGTGCGCATTGGATCCGAACCAGTGAACGGTGGTGTACCTTTAATCAAGAGATAATTTATTTTTTTTTAAATTTCTTTGTTAAATTAAAATATTAAATAATGAATACACACTTTTGAATGCATGTTCATGCATACATACCTGTTAATAATTCAAACATTAAAACACCCAATGACCAGTAATCAGCACTAATGTCGTGGCCACGATTTAATATGACTTCGGGCGCTACATACTCGGGAGTTCCACAAAAGGTCCATGTTTTACGACCAGATTGAAGCTTCTTTGCAAAACCGAAATCGACCAATTTCACGTAACCCTTTTCATCAAGTAGAAGATTTTCTGGTTTTAAATCTCTGTAGATAATATTACGTGAATGAAGATAATCGAAGGCTTCTACTACACAAGCTGTGTAGAAGCGAGTTGTTGAATCATCAAAGTTGCCTTTGTCGCGTAAAATTGTCCACAGCTCACCGCCCAGGCAACTTTCCATAAGCATGTACAGATACTTTTTGTCCTTGAACGTTTTAAACAACTTTACAATAAATTGACAATTCGCTTCGCCCATTATCTCTTTTTCGGACATGATATGCTGCTGTTGGCGAGTCTCCACAATTTGGGCTTTTTTCATTTGCTTCAGAGCAAATGAACGATTACTCTCACCATTGATTTGCACTAATTCCACACGCCCGAAGCCGCCTACGCCCAAAGTTGCAATAACCCGTAGATCAGTAAGTTTGATATCACGAAACTCTTCATTGATTCTTGAATGAGACATTAAAATCATTACAAGTGATCTTCACTTTAATTGATTTGATGATTGATTGATTGATTCACTTACTTTCTTCTCTCAAGGGTTCCTTCATCATCATAACGATGTTTAATTTCATCTAAATTCGATATCAGCTGATTAAATGTCTCACGATCAATGACAAGACATGTCACGCCCTCCGGAGAATCACAAATAATATTCGCTGTACGCAAATCATCTCTGAAAGAACAAAGAGAAGAAAAAAAAATAAACCTTTCAGATTGCTCCTATATATAATACAGGGATAAATTATTATTGTGCCGGACTTACCCTTGTAGAGCCTTCTCGCCGAAGAAATCACCTTTTGTTAATGTACGTATGAATTTTTCTTCCTGTGTATTTGGCTGTTTAATCGTAACTCTAACTTGACCCTTTGAAATTATAAAGAATGTATCACCTCTAGCTCCTTGACGTACTATGTAGTCACCTTGTTGATAATGAGTCTCTTCCAATACATCGGAAATTTTAATGAGAGTGTCTTCCTGAAGATCTTTAAATATTGGTACGCTATATTTCGTTCGATGGGGAAAAGAAAAAATAAACAGGAAATTTATTACAAAAAAAAAAAAAATCATTAATCCAATCAAAACAGATAAAAACGGATAAAAAAGAAAATTATAGGAAAGAAACAAAAAAATAAGTCACAAAACAAACAAGGAACCAAAAACTGTATTCATCATTCGTTTGCTTTTGGCATAAACGATAATCGTCGCCATGAATTATCTCATACATACATTGTGATAATATCCTCAGTCATCGAACTTTTTCTATTTCAAGACTATCTATCACCTCTAGTGTGGATCCGTTGTGCAAGTTTTTTTTGTTTTTGTTTTTTGTTTTTTTTTTAATATTTTATTAATGAAATTAAAAAGAAGAAAAATAATAACAAATACGATAGAAATGAGAGAAAGTTTTATTTGTGTAAACATTTTTAACCATCATTGCTGTCCGTGGTAACCAGCTATTCGTGGATGCCTGTATATGGTTGGGCTGGCTGCCTTCGACTAGTTGGTTGTTTACATGCACACACAACAACACACGTGTTTACGATTCGTGTGGTAGGTAGGCATAAGTAAACTCTAAGACTATACGCTCTACTAATGTTTAATCATGATTTTGGTTAGAGGATAGCACTGGGTTTTGCTAACGCAGACCGAATGCTACAATTCCCGTATGTATGCATGTGTGCATGTACGTATGTATGTATGTATGAGACAATAAAATGACATCAAGTATGTACAAATACAAATAAACAGCATTTAACACCAAATATTTAACTGTTACAGTCAGACGTTATTCATGTTATTTATTGCAAAAAACATCTACGTTTGGATGGATGTATGGATGTACATAAATAATTTGCGACGATTTTGATTTTGATTTTAAAAGGGGGTGCTGGGGTTTCTTTATTAATTGCACAAGTCTTTTGTATATGGTGGATAAATTGTTTGTAATTTTTATTTTTAATTTTTTTTATTTCCTTTAACTACAAATAATATTTAATAATATTACACCACCCCCCTTCACCTAGTCGTTATTTGTTTATTTGTTTATAAATATGTTTACATATTTATGTACTTGATTTCACTTTTATAATTTTAATGAAATTTTGTTGTTGTTGTGGTTAATACAAAAATGTAATGCGAATATGTCAACACAGACAAACCAGTACCCAGTAATTTAAAGAAATGTCATCATAAAAGCACTTCAAAAACATGTTTACGCTTCAAAATATTGACAAAATGATCGTACTTCAGACTCGGGTTTTTTTTTATTTTATTTCTTATTTCTTCTTTTCCCCCCCAATTTTTATTTAATATTTTTGTAAACAGTCTTTGTACTCCTATAAATTGTATAATGAACGATTATTATATTGATCGTATGAAGTTGTAGAATTAATATTAAAATCAGCTGCTTAAAATTGTTAAGCATGAAATTCTAAAGTTTAATAGTTACAAGTGACTCACTCACCTCTTAAGAAAATCAGTATATTCCGCTTGGCGTATAAGACCGGTACGCATCATAATAGTTTGGAAGCATTGTCGCTCGATGGCCCATAATTTGCATTCGGATATTGCCGTTATAGTTGCTGTACGCTGGCAATTGTATAAAATTGCCAATTCACCCAAAACTTTAGCTCCCGATAGAGTTGACAAATATTTACCTTCTCGCGACACTTCAACACGACCCTCTTAAAAAAGTAAACAAAATAGAAATAAAAAATAAGAATGAAAAATTTTGTTGCATTATGTAGTATTTCCAGAAGATAGATAAGATGTTTAAGAAACAGTCCATCGTTTAGTGAGTGAAAGGATTAAGCCAAAAAGTCTTACCATCTGAAGGTTTACTATCCTCATTATTTATTGTTTCTATATCCTGATCCTTAAGGTTACCGGTGCGTCTTTTACGAGCGTATGTGTGTACTGGCACTATAAGTCGTGGCCTTGGTATTACAAAATGATCGTGTAATTTGTGAGAACTTTTCGAACTTGTGCTTGACGATTGGCCAGAAGATGTGGAAGAATCACTGCCTTGGCGTACATGTAATGTTGTCGCAGTCGGAGAATTTAAATGGAGTTTTTTCTCAAATGACGATCCTAATAGGTCAGTATATGAATCTTGTTTAACATCTAACGATATTTTGCGTGATCCGTTTTTGGTTATTGTGTTTATCGAAAAGCCATTATAATTATCACGGGCGACGTTCGAGGATTCATATTGCCGTTGAGAATTTAACGGGAATCGTACCGATTTGGAACGATTGACAGTTGTTGAAGTCGGAGAGCGAGGTTGTGGAAATGCTTTGCATTGTTCTTGATTTGAATGTTGGTCATCAGTAGGAAAAGTCCTTAAATTACTATCACAGGTATTGGCAGGTAACGATGTTGTTAATAAATTATTTGTCTTTTTGGGTTGCGGTTGTTCTGATATCACAGTTGGGTTTGTTTTACTAACTTCATCAGGATCAAGCGAATGATGAAAAGATAATGATGACGACGTTGACTGTGACTGTGAATAGAGAGTATTTTTGTAATTCTTTAGCCTCATATTATTTAGATTCAGATTAGAGGCTCGAGTACTGTAAATCATGGTTTGTGATCTCTTTAAAGAAGGAGGTTGAATTGAGATTTGCTGTCTGGGTCTTTGTTGTCGTTTCTCTATCCCATGACCACTAGTAGTATGTGAAGTATCTTGAGATTCCTCTTTGTCCGCCAATGTTGATTCTACTGAATCAACTGAATCATCCCAATCAAGGTTAAGTTTTATACTCTTTCTTTTTAATGTTGAGGGCTTATAGCCATTTAAATCTTTCAGAGTATTAACTACAGATTCATCTTGACTTTGCCTTTCCAATGCTCGTACCTGTTCCAGATTCATTTGATATTTACTAAGCGTTGACACTCCATCTTTAAGGTAGCTGCCTCCACTGTATATGCCATTTGTATTTGTCGAATGACTCTGTATTGAGAGCAAATCTTCGCTCTGTGACTGCTGATCGAAATTGTTTCCATTAGAAACACGCTGCTGAGTGACATTTGTTCTCGGCTGTCCGAAGTTCTGGTGGGCGTGATACCAGTTAGCTTCATATAACTCAACCATTACATTGTTGCGATCTAACGATAAACTAGCATCTACCGCTTTGCCAGGATATCGTTGAATTTTCATTTTGTTGATTTGTTTTTATTTTTTTATTTTTTATTTTACTTTTTTATTTTTCTTTTTTATTTCTTAAGTTTATTCATGATTTTCCAGACATTATAGGAAATTTGTTGAAATCAAAAATATAAAATCTAATTTCTTTCAAAAGAGATAATGACGTACATATTTGTAATATCTTAATAATAATTATTAACAATCATTTTTAATACATATTTTCACTATAGTTCATTCAATTCTTTTCATATATATATCTACATACATATGTATGTATGTATGTATGTGTTGCCTCAGTTATTAAAAGATTTTTTCTGCTTTAATCGATTCATATCGAGCTGCTATTTTCTGAATAACATTTGTAAAATATAATTTTCAATAGCATGGTATACGGAAAATTGTTTGAGTCACTGTACCACATATGTATGTGGTATGTATGGATATTGCAGTTGCTATTTTTTTTGTTTATTTTATTACAATTAACACCACCGTTGCTACCATCCGCATATGTACATCTGTGTGTGAACTTGTTTCAATAAAATGACGAGCACTACATACCAATGTTTTACTAACAAAACTGAAAACTAATTTATCGACTAAAAAAATATATTAAAAGTCCAAACGAAGTTTGCGTAATATAAAGTTCGGATGTCTGTATGTACATGGATTGCATACCAAAATTCTCTTACTGCGACTGAGTTAGTTGAGTTCATTTTAATAAGCAATTCTCTCTCTCTCTCTCTCTCTCTTTCACTCTCTCTTTCACTCTCGTTATTATCGTTGTTTTACAATTTCTTTGCTTTAGTGCATGTGGTTGCATTTGCATAAATACATATACAATTACATATACATGTGCATGGTCAAATCATTGTTTTGTTTTTGCAGAAATTCATTGTTACAACATCATGTAATTGTAAAAATAATAGTAACGCATCAATAATTTTACAGCAACAACATAGAGAGAATAATAAAAAAGACTCAAGAAATGCATGTAAAATACGCGTACATACATACATACATATGTGTATGCATACATATGTATGCATGTGTTAATGTGTGCATAAAAGTGGGTTAAAAAGGATCACACCAACCAACTCTCTTCATTATTTTAAAGTTTTTTTTTTGGTTTTTCATTTGGTAAAAGCAAAATTAAAAAATAGAAAACTGATAAGACATCATTCATGGGTTCTCAAATTGTTAAATTTCTATACATATTTATGTATTTAATAAGATGACGTCATTAAAGACAATAAAGCATAAAAATGCTTAAAGTACTCGTGCGAGATCCATTCTAAGAATAAAATATTATTTGTTGGCTGTATGAGATATTGTTTCATATAAGAAGTGTTTAAATTAAAATTTATTCATTTTACTCACTCGAAAGGAGTGTCTACATACATAGGTACATACATACAATAAATATTTGAATTAATTAGCATTAGGAAAAATAAAAAAAATAAAATGAAGAAAAAATGAAATCAGTTTTGAATTTTGAAGCAAGTTTTTTTTGAATTCTTATATTTTGGATTGTATAACTCGATTTAATATGACTAACAACCATGAATGCGACGACGAGCAAGAGAACTAATTAATGGCTGGACAGTTTTGTCGAATCAAAAATACTAAAACTGATACGACCACAATATCATCATGCAAGAGGCAGAAATACAAATTACCAGCAACAACAGCAATATTTATTTTGCAAGGTCAACAAGTCAGTTAAAATAAAAATAAATGTACAAGAGTAACAAAAAAAACAAAAAATGTTAAAAGTTGTGACGAATACATACAACTTGTATGTACAATGAAGAAAAAAAATAAACCTGTTTTCAGTTTAATTTACGTGTGGATATGACTGCTCAGCACGATCGTTGTTATTAGTAACGGTTCTTAAGTTGCTCTCTGTTACAGAGGTGGCACCAAATCCATTCTTACGTAACAATTATGAGTGGTAAGGTTTTATTACGATCGAAATGTCGCTACCAATGCAATTCTAACTAATGTCATTACATATATACATACATACATATTAGCCGAGATGACCACTTGAAAGAATTATAAAATCACACAATCTGTATACGATCAGTACGATTCAATTCAAAAGATGATTGATTTTCTTTTATCTTTATTTCGTATGAATGTTCTGTTTACTTTTATGAAGTACATACATACATACATACATATGTATGTACATAATTGATTTTAAACGAATTGAAAATGTGTATATTGCATACATATGTATGTATAAACACAAGTACATATACATATGTATGTATGTATGTATATGAAATCCATATTATTTATTCTTGAAGATTCATTCAGGTCAATAATTTGTTCGATTTTTTTTATTGGCAATTTTAAAACTTTATTGCTTTGTTTTCTAAACCGAAAATGGTGGCAATTAATCTAAAATTACGTCGTTGTTAAGATCGGAATCATACGATGTATGTACATATCAACGTTGACCGTAGACCATAGCAATATGGTACCAATTAAAAATATGATCTACCTATTAAGGATCTGTAGCTCCTCACCGGAAGTTGTTCACTTTATAAGTCAATTTTTGCACATACATACATACATACATCGGTTTATGACTAGAGATAAGTAGTTTCGTTATATTTGTAAATGTTGTAAAATGCTATGCAAAGTATCATACACACATGCATACGTATGAACACTCAAATATAATACATACATACATACATACGTAACTTGATAAATAGACGACAGACGAATAAACAGACTAAACAGACCTTCAATGCTTGAATTCATATGTAGTTAGTAAAAAAAAAGTAAAAATAAAAACAAAAACAACGATAATCGTTACTTAAATACATTTTTTTTGTTTGCGAATAACTTTTTTTTAGGTGGTAATTAAGCGATACAAAGCCAGCAAGGACAGAAACAAATTTGAAGATGATTACAAAAGTCAGAGGTTGGTTACTTAAATTCTATTCCATCCATCCATACACACATGGAGAGGGATATACATGTATGTACATACATATATATATACATCTGTGTATGTGTTTTTATGTAAAATACTATTTGATAAATCAAAAATTTAAGTTTTTTAAATTACCAAAGGTAAGATGATGCGCGGGAACACTAAGAGCATTTAAGAAGGTGCAGGAAGCATGAGAGATAGATGGAATAAATGTCCATGCTCGTGCATATTATCGTTTGAGTTTAGATTTGAAACACACCTTAAAATATTTGTATTTTGGCATTTTTAATCTCTTACTAATGTCTGCTAAAGTTGCTTTTGGCTTTCGCTTGTTTTTTTTTTCTATAGTCATGCTGTTGTTGTAGCATTTATGCATGTTGTTCAGTCGCGACATTATAAAATTTCCGAACAATGACCGAAATATTGATAGAAAACCGGAATTTAAATGCTACAATAACTCGAAATGTTACAACAAAAATCCCACAATTTTGTTTGTCTTTTATTTCTTCAAAAAAAAAAAAACTTTTGTTATTGGTTTCCTGTACACTCCACTCTCTCTCTTCTTTTCTCACATTATCTCTCTCGCTCTCTTACTCTCCTTATATTTCGTTATGATCTATCAATCGATTGGTAATTGAATAGAGGGAGGGAGATTGGGGATTCTCGAAAAAGTAAAGACAAATCAAAAGAAAAAGAAAATAAATTAAAACATAATTTGATGGGAGAAGAACAAAATGAAGGAATATGAATATGCATGGGGGCACAGATAGACAAGCGAATAGATAAGAAAATACATAGAGAAACAAACAAGCAAGCAAGCAAGCAATACAATAGGACAAATCAACTAAGCTCACATATTAGATATACATACGTATGTATGTATGTATGTATATGTATACAAATACATTTCCATTTTACACTTTCACTTTTTTGTTTTTTGTTTTTTTCGCAAAGAATCAATTACCAACCATGTTAGGCAAGAAAACATTCCGACCAGAATTCAAGCCAAAACTCAGAAACGTGTAGTGTTGTGTTAATTGTATGGATGATCACATGTATGTACACAATTGTATATCAACATACATACACACACACACACACATTTCATTTACATGACATGCACTATCATCATCGAAAATTACGTTTAAAACGGTTTTGAATAACAGCTGTTGCATGCATTGAGGTTGTACTGGCTGAAGCCATAATGATTCTTCAGTCGACAGCAACAGCAACAGCAGTAATAGCGAAAACAATAAAATGAAAAGACTTAAGGAACACCACAATGTAGGTACAAACATATGTATCTCAGAATTTTGAAATCAGGAAATTTTATACTTTAATTTTGTAAATCAACACCAGGTAAAAAAGCATCCAGTACATAGAAGAGCGCACATACATATTGTACATGTGTAGAGTACAAACATATGTATGTATGTATGTACATATTTTTATAACCATTGATGTTTAACAATTTCTGTTTACGAATACGTACAAATTACAAATTTACATACATACACACATATGTATATGTAAACGAGCGAATAATTATTTTCTTTTATATCACACATACATACAAACAAATGCATTTAAAATACTTTTAATTTCATTATTCAATTTAAATTTTTTGCTTCCGTGATATTTTTTATTTCTTTTTTTTTAATTATTTTTCAATTTATTATTTACACTTTTTGTTTTTCTTATTTTTGGAATATAATCAAGAAAACAAAATGCGTCCGGTTGGTAGCGTTAAAAACATTTTTCAAATCTTCTTTCACTTTCAAACCGAACCGTTATTTAAAACTCCGAAAGCACGTTACACGCCAGGCAGTGATCGTCGTGCGACTGACTGACTGAACGAAAATAAAACAGATTTCGGATTGCTTACAAACAACAGCAGAACTCTTTGAACAGCGTGTGAAGACCAGACCAGACCAGACTAGGCCAGACAGATCAGAGAAGACACAATACATAATAACAATAATAATTACTGCGAATAATTAATGTTTTCATGCCGTTTGCATTTGTGTGAATTTGAATGTGTTTCCAATTTGTGTTGTATGAAATTGAGAGTAATACAGAGACAGAGAGTGAGAGAGAGAGAATGAGAAAGAGAGAGAATAACAAACCACTTTAAGCATTCTCTTCATATTATGTTTACAACGATCATCAGCGTTGCCAGATATATTTTCTTGTATAATCCTAATATACATTATAAATCTTTCTGTAAGTCTGTTTTTTTGTTTGTTAGCCAATCACGCCTGAACGCCTGGACTGATTTTCTTGAAATTTGGGATATAGATCGAGCTTTAGTCGGTGCAGGTTATAGGCTATAATTCTTTTCAAAATTTTGACCAAAAAGGGGGAAAAAGTGGGACAAATGGGGAAAAATGGTAATAGGTAATTTTTTACGATTTAGCTTGACTAAGTTTCCCAAATGTTTGTTGGTTTGTTCGTTAGCCAATCACGCCTGGATCGATTTTCTTAAAATTTGGGATATTGATCGAGCTTTTGTCGGTGCAGGTTATAGGCTACAAATCTTTTCAAAATTTTGACCAAAACGGGAGAAAAAATGGGCAAAAATTAATACTTTTAATTTATGTGTTTTAAAGGAATTTTTTTACGATTTAGCTTGATTAACTTTCCCAAATAGCTGTTGGAGGTGTTCCGTTTCTAAAGAAGAACCAAAAGGGGTCCAAAAAGGGGAAAGGGGCCAAAAACGGACAAATTTAGTGCTTGAACCGATTTTCTTGAAATTTGGGATATTGATCGAACTTTTGTCCGTGCAGGTTATAAGCTATAAATCTTTTAAAAATTTTGAACCAAAGGGAAAAAAATGGGACAAAGGGAGAAAAAAGGGCAAAAATTAGTACTTTATGCATAAATGCTGTATTTTATGGGTTTTAAAGGAATTTTTTTACGATTTAGCTTGGTTAAGTTTCCCAAGTAGCTACTGGAGGTAATCTGTTTAAAAAGTTAGACCAAAAGGGGTCCAAAATGGGGCGAATAACGGGCAAATAGCATGCATTTATATTTCGGTTTCGAAACCGGTTTTTTATATATTGTTATTTTTATAACCCGTGCAACGCCGGGTACAATCTGCTAGTAATTTATAAAATTCCATAAATATAAGAAAAATCATATGAAATATCCAAACAAACATCATCCGTGTTAGGAATATGCATAGGCATATGTATTATTAATAAATTATAGATAAGGTGGCCGCAGTAAAGCAGACTAAAGTTCTAAAAGTGACATCTTTTCGTTGTATGACTATAGTTTGATATAAACTAAACTTTAGTTTAAATCTCCGTCAGTTTGTTAAAATTAGTTGTATTTTTGACAAAAATTTAAATTGAAATTTACACAAGTACGCATATATATAGCACAAGGGAATTTAAAATTGTGGTGGTATTTTATCAAGTTGTCAAAAACAATATTAAAGGTTAGGCATTAAAAACCCTTCCCCTATTATTAATGTTATACAATGTGTATACAGTAATTTTGACTTACCTGCACCACCAACTTTTGCGGGATATTTTGTTCATCGTTAATGCACTTACCTGTTCATTAATGCTGGTAAGTGCATTAAAGTCTACTGCCCCAAAAAGCAGCTAACAGCAAATAATTTTAATGAATAAAAATAGGGAGTAATGTCGACTTCGACATTTTTAAACAAAAAGGTGAATGTTCGAGAGTCGATTTACAGAATCATATACGACTTTTTTTTTAACAAAAAGTCTATTGTCCAAATTTGAACTCTATTAGGCAGCTAAATGAAATTATTTTAACCAAAAGCTTCGAAAAATATTATGCACGTATCTTAAATGTGCACTTAAGTGAAATGCAGGTCAAAACTACTGTATATTTTTTAACAGACCTATAGTTACTAGGTTTTCATACGATGATAATGACTTTTTGGCTTAGATGAAACACTTTGTATTTTTCTTTTAATCCTACCTTCCATAACGTAAACAATACTCCCAACATCTCCCTCCTTAATGATAAGACTCTTTGCAGCATATTTGACTGGGTACATACAATCCACAATCTCACGTATTTGTGTAATATCAAGATTTTTCATAAAATCATTATCCAATATGGCAGATTTGATAATTTCTCGAGATCTGTAAAGAGAATAAATTTTGAATAGAATTAGATGAAGTGGAAAATATTGAGCAAGCTTAGGGATAATATTGTAAAATTTTATTATTTTCTTTTATGCGTGTATATGAATGCCTTTGGGGTCTTACTTTGGCGATTTTGGAATTTTCATTAGTTTATCTTCAGCTTCGACTAAATCTATTAAAGGCTCCGCACTATAACCTTGACGTTTGATGCGTTTTGGCTCAGAGGTAGAAGGGAAAACTCTTGTGGATTCCATGCCAATTGTGGTACTGTTAAATTCGTCATAGTCTGCTTTGTGGTGCTGCAGAAAGACTTGCGTCAGTGGTTTCACCACTTGACGAAATTTATCAATTTCATTTTGCAACTCTACAACTAAGGCATCCTTGGCTTGACATTCTTCCTGCAAACGTGAAATGCTCTGGCAAAAGAAACGATTGCGCTCTTGACACTCAACTGAGAGCGTTTTCTTTTTCTTCTAAAGCCAAACGCAAATGTTCAATGAGGTCAGCCATTTGCTGGTACTCCTGTGTTTGACTAAAATTACATATCGCTGCATGCTGTTGTGACTGATGATGATTCTGCTTGTGATGATGGTTCTCAGGGCAATCACAATGGGACGATGATATCTTTCCTGAGCAACTACGTCTGTAAAAGTTTCTTCAGTTCTTGTATTTCGCTTTCTTTATCGTCTATCAATAGACGTGCAAATTGTAGTTCATGTCGTAATTCAGCGTATGATTCTCCCATTTTACAACATTCTTTGGACAAATTGACGTGATGTTGATGCGTTTGGCTCATGTTGGCCGATTATTACAGATAATATTTTAAAAACAAACTGATCGAAAACAAAAAACAAACTACATTGAAGCAATCATACGAATGAATCATAATTATTTTAATAGACAAAGTTTTTAATCATTTTTTGTTTATTTGACTTGTATACTGTACGTAAATCTTCTGTATTTCAATATTATTCAACACTATTTAAATTGAATTTTTTAAACGAAAGCATAAAACATTTTGTAACAATGACAATTGACTGTCTGTCTGTATATTTGTAAGTACATCCTTTGAATATATGTATGTATGTATGTATGCATGTACATGATAAGCTCTAAAGGATTGTATGCTTAATTGATTAAATTAAATAAGCCAGCATAAATTATATAAAACATTGTATCAGTAAAGATGTTGAAAGTATCAATTGAATGAATATTTTTATAATTCAAATAACGAAGATACTACAGCCACAGACAGCCGGTATTAATTAATCGAATTTACTACACTTTCTTATTGTTATATTCATTTCTGCTCTATTCAAAACATAATTGAGAGGTGTTGATAAATATTTCAGACATGTTAGATTCCGATTAACATTAACTTCACCAAGTCTAATGCATATAAAAAACTACGAATTCATTTAAAAGGGCAATGATCACGCTATTATGTCTGTATGTATATCACAACGTAATCGTGTCCGAGAATTTAGTTGAGCTTCAATATCATTGGTATTATTTATGGAGGCCAACATATTCATATTTGTTCAGGTAAAAACATAATTTTTCATCAATTACTAAAATTGTTTACAATTTGATCATTACGTTTGTCTCTTCAAATACAAAATTCATTATTTGTTGATTTCATTTTGACTTTTAATTGATTAAATGATTAAAATTACTCGTAAAACTGGCAAAAATTGTATTTAAAATTTTTAACACGTATTTGTTGGCATTTTTACGCCACATACATTCATGTGTACGTATGTATGTATGTATGTGTGTTTTACAACGATGTCATTTACGAAGTGCACTCTTTGTAATATTTTGTGTGAACAAAACAACATTAAAATTCGGAAAATTCACATCCCCTATGATTTTTTATCACCATCTACCATCTACAAATGAACAACAGCAACAATAACTAGGTAATAGAAATAGCCTTGTAATCGATCAAGACCCTTGCGACGATACGATGACACGACGACGATAACGAAAGTACACGAACAATATGAATCGTTAAGGAAAAAATGATTTACGCACGACGAAAAGTTACAATTCGAATCCGTCCATTAGTGTTATCAACGAAAGCGACTGTTCAACTGGTAGACCGACTATTTTGCGGCCATAGACTTGTTTGTTTGTATGTTTGTGCATCGGTAACAAGGTAGCAACAATGTGGCAGCAATATTAAGCGAAACAAACAAACAATAAATATTTGCGTTTGATACGTTCGTCAGTGTTTCAGGAGGAACGTGATTTGAAAATTTTAAGTCTAAAGCTATATACATATACACAGCAACTACCCAACAAACAAAAATTCTATGATTACGCTCGTATACAAGATTTAATATTTACCTTGGTCTACATATGTACTGTGTACAAAAGCCATTTCAGATCTTATAGAATAATTAATAAATTATCATTATAAAAATGAGAATTCTATCTGTTTTTATAGCCTAATTATCTTTCACTTGGGCTGTTAAGTGAGAGGAATATTTTTCATTCATACTCCATTGATCGTAGACTGTATCCTTTGAAGATGGAGGACGGATCGTTCTGCATCCGACCCAAAGTCAATTCCCGATTGGAGTTGTGTAGTCGATTTTTGTTATTCTTTTCTAATATGCCGTTTGCAATTATGACTGATGTGAATAATAATGAGTCAGAGGCTCATGATGTTCTTTGGAGGCAACATGTTTTTCAATTATCGAATAAATTACTTTGGATTTTTAAGATGATGCAATATCAGAGTATCTAAAGAAGAAGGTTTAGTCCGGTTATAGCTATAACAGACCTAAATTTTACGAAATCTCTTTTAAAGCCTCTCAATAGTGTTCAGCAGAGATCAGCAGCGAGTATTCAAAACGATGAGTAGATTCGAGTCATACTTAAAATTTCTGATACTTATACGCATTCATACTTATTTCAATATGATACTCATACTCAAAGTTGGATGTAATCGTCGTACTCATACTTAACAATACCCATGATGTCATTGACTTCGACTCGCCTCTACTTAACATTTACACGAAGCACAAAATAAGTATGATTCGCGTACGAGCACTGCAATACTTACAAGAAGATTGTGTGTATGTTTTGCTTGTTGTCTTTGTCTTTCCTTTCTTCTTTGTTTGTATATGCAACAACAACAAAGGCTGTAAATTTTGATGAATGAATGAATATAAGTATTTTTATAAATTTATGAATCAGAATGTGTAGGCGTATAAATCAAACATATTTCGAATGTTGTGAGTTTGATGCCAACGTTGTACTCATACTCGTTGTAGCCTATATTTATAAATCAATGTTGTAGAGAGTATGAATGAATCAGAGTAGTTTAATTTCAATTCTGTTGATTCACTCATACTCAAAATTGCATGAGTATTTGTGAGTAGCGGAAAACCGATTCATTGCTGATCTCTGGTGTTCAGAAGAAGGCAATGGATGTTATTAGGCAGCGTATTTAACTCAATTAAATCACTATTATAATGTAGCTAGTCTTTCAATGCAAACAGCAAATACCGGCTACTAAATAGCTTGCCAAACAAATTTACAACTAAATGATGTGATTTTCTAAAGAATTACTCAGTATCTCTCTAATCTAATCGAATTGAGAATTATGAATGATTCAAATGACACTCATTTAAATGCTTACTGGGTATGCTTGTTTACATTGTACAAGTACGTACGTATAAAAAATATTAATGCACAATTAATAAATGATGTTCATGGTTTCTTTTAAGCTTTTAGTTAAAAAATAAATATATATAATGCTTATACTATTATATACATATATCTATATATATGCTATAAACATAAATGTATGTACAAGTATATGTACTCGTATATTCAAATGGGCACGAATACGAATAGAGTCAGCTGGTGTAATCAAGTTTTGAAAGTTCGTGCGGTTTAGCTTTTACAGTTTGGTATCGTGTAATAAACTTTTGTTAATTGAAAACAAAAGCTTTTTCAAGCAGTGCATTTTAAAGTGTACATTAAGATCGAAAAGATTTAACCAAAGCGTACTGATCACAAAGTAAATTTAATGCGATCCATATTAAAGCTACAATTCCATTTTATCTGCAATTTTTTTTTGTTGTTTTTATTAATATTAAAATGAATTTAGATGTCCTTTAATGTTATTGACTGCCTAAAACTATTATAGAACGCCTTGTAATCCTATTAACTACCTAAATGTATAACGTATAACTTTTTAGGCATGTGGATTTGGAAAATAGAAAAGTTCATAAAAAATGTTAAAAAAGTTTACTGTGGTCAAATCACCTCATTTTGGTGACCAAACTCGCCTTCAAATGGGTCGAGTCGGGTGTCACATGTCAACATGACAACCAAGTCAATTTTAGGCAAATATAAAATAGAAATTGCACAGTAGTCCTTAAAGAACTAAAGTCGGAAGATGCCGCATTAAACAGGACATCTTTTAGCTTCGTCACTAAAAATCATTTTTTTTTTTATGCAAGAGTTGTTCATTTGAAATGAATCACCCCTTTTAGCATTACTATCTCTCATGAATATTTTTTTTAACTGAAAAACTAAATAGCAAAACATCTTTCACGCATACACCGATCTTTTTGATAATTCACTATTGGATTCTGAAGAAAATTCATTACTTGGATTCATTATTTTCATAATAAAATCATAAAATTGAATTTGTTGTTTTATAATGCAACAATTTTTAGGAATTAAGATACGTCTACATTTAGCAAAATAATTGACAATGAAATTCGTACGTAACTCATATGTTTCAAACAGCATGTAATAGCAAGCAGGATGCTGTTTTTTATCTCTTACGTAACTGCGGCAAGTTTTAATTAATATTTGGCCACGATTGTCTATCCACATGGCCTATGTTTCTTATCGTCAGTTATTAGTTGTTTTAATTGTGCTTTAAATTAATCCGCATTAAATTTAAGTCGTAAATTTAGAATATTGAATCGTAAACTTTTTATAATTTATGACTTTTTATTCTCCAATTTTTCATGTACATACATATGTATGTATGTATGCATGTACATATGTAGATATTTAGAGCGTTTGCCACTTATATTTAACTTTAATTCATTTACTTTAAAATAACAACAGCATCCGTAAAACAAATTTCTTTGCATGCATTAAACGTAAGCCGGTAAGGCAAACTCAATCATTTAAATTCAGATTTAGTTGACGTGATTAAATTAATGCAGCCTGCTTGCTACACTGTCTGTCCGAAGATCAATACCAACAATTTAGTCCGCTTTAATCATGTTATCCACTTAAAATAAACCACCATATCATTCAATCAAATCATATAGAGCAAGTTTATTAAATATTTTACTTGGAAGTAATTCAACTTGCTTCCGAATTTGAAACTTAACGAAGCATTTTCAATTCCCAGCGGTAGCGGTACTCAATTAAATAAAATTAACCACAGAAACTGGAGTGCAGACGTATGTACGTCATATGCACACTTTCAAACACACCCAGAATACAGTTTCTTGGGTCTTTTATGCGTATAACAGACGGTGACGGTGCCGATACAACAACTGGTAATTGAAACCGTGAAGAAAAATTATTAAGTTAAAAACAAATTTTAAAATTAAAAAAAAAAAAGAAAAATAAAACGCTATCAGCGTGTGAGAAATTTTTTACCCAATTTTTTCGAATTCCTTTACATCTGTACGTAAATTTTATTCACGTTTCTGTGGCTGCGATTAAGGCGAAATAGAGTGTAGAATTCCAAAACGGCAAGGGTTACACACATTTTAATACGTAGATACATACATACATACATACAGACATCCATACATACAGATATACTTTGATAGTCCTTTTATTATTTGTCTTCTTTTGTTTTTTTGTTGCTTTTAATTACTAACGATCTTACACTTCTTTGTTATCGACATTTTTTTTTGTCGAAATATGTTGTAGTATTTGTTGTAGCAATGGAATATTTTTTAATCTTTAACAACTAAATTGACAACCTGCACACTTGCGATTAATTACGAAGACAAAACGGACGAGGTAGACACGATACGACGACCAAGAGCAACATAAGTCGGCAATACGCATTTTTGCACGCTTTATGGTCGGTCAAGCTACAGAGAGTATGTGTCAAATTTTGAAAATTGCAGCCGCCTATACATGTATTGCCGCTATATGTACATTCATTGTCTATCTATCTATCTATTTATAGTACTATTCTGTATAAACAATTTGTATCAAAGCCTTAATTCACAATTATATTGACAGTTTATTTAATTTACAAAGAAAATAAAATAAAAAAAATAAAAAGCCATCAATAATAATCAAAATATTTAATGGGTTCCATATAGTCTTGAAATGCCGTTAAGTATTTAAATTTCAATAAGAAATATGCCTTCGATAATTGTATGTACGACCTTAAAAGTTTGCCAAATGTTTCGTGTTTCGTGTTTCAGGTACTTTTTATTCTAAATTTTTCTTGTTTAATCTAAACATTTCAATTATTGCATGGCGGCATATATGTATGTATGTGCATACATGCAAGTCTATACGTTTGTTGGTTTTATTTTAGAAAATACATTTTAAAACAACCAAAAGTCTATGCCCATACGCGATTTAAATATGTTACACAATAAATTAACGTAAATACACAGAGGCAGGCACATGGGCATTACGTCACATAAAATATTGAACATCCATCGGTTCATTGCAAAAATCTGTTAATTGTTTCAAATGATTGCATCTGTCAGGGGACACCTCCTACTTTTCCTAACAAATACTTATATTAGTAGCGAAACAATTACGCAAAATTATTCATAATACCATTTGATCCGGCGTAATATCCATGAATTTAAATTTCAATATTTTAATGAAAATTATTATAATGGACATGCAAAGACTACAAAAGTTTGTTGAAAAAGTTACGTGACTATTTGACCCTTCGCAAACTGCCTGACCCGCCAAATTATTCTGCGCAACATGGCATTAAGGAACCCAAAACATAACACTTGATATATACTAGTAAATAAAAGAGGAGTAAGAAATGTATACAAGTTTTGAAACCCTTTCAAGAAGACTAACGAATTTCTTCTATAGACACGATCGGATGGCAAACTATCCATTTTCGTGTAATAGGGAAAAATTCAATTTCGCAATATTTTGCTGGATAGTAACCAGCAAAACTGAGTTCGCTAGTGTAATAGTCGGTTCAGAATTTCGTTGCACAATATATCACGACTGTGAGTGGCACAGTCAATTAACAATATTGCGTGAATTATAGAAAGAAGGGAATTGCTTCGCAGCCAACCAAATACAGTTCCTGGCCAAAATTGTTAGTTACAATACAGCGTTCTATGAAAAATTTTACTTATCAATTAATATTATACATCATCATATTATTTTTTTACTAGGACCAATGCTTTTTTGCATTTGAAATATACGACTGGTCTTAATTTTGGAATTCAAAATAATGATTCTACACATATGTATGTACGTATGTATGTATGTACATGGGTTTTATTTTTCTAATTGTTACGAATCACATCTTTAGGCAATTTTATTTTCAACATTAACTTTCAAATATTTCTATATTTTCTATTAATTTTTAATAAGACAACAATAACTTAAAAAAATTTATTTGAGACTTTACCTATATTTTTAAAATAATTTACTTTATTTTTTATATTTCTAGGTGGCGATATGATTTTATTTTTACTTAATATGTTAGCGGTTAAAAAACGATCGCCACGAACTTGTCAACGTTTTATTTTATTTTACTTTTTTTTTTTTTTGTTCGTTTTTAATTTTCTACATATTTGTTAGGGTGTCCAAGCCTTACAAATATGCAACTGCATATTTACAAAATCACAGCACAGTACATAATAGAAAAGAAAAAGAAAAAGTATATGAATTGTCATAGGTCTGGATATACGAATGCATTATCCAGATGGGTGAATGCGAAAGAAATTTGAAACGTGATTCATGCAATTTTGCTAACGTTCGCACTGGTCTGTTCCATGTGAAGAGAGAGACGAATAATATTATTATTCGAATACAAATTTAAAGCGCATAAATGAACACCCTACATGCATAAACGCTTTTTGTGTAGTTTCCTTAATCAATTTATGAAGATATTTTTGAGCTAAGTTCGGATTATTAATTTGCTGTTGCAAAATAAAATTTGTGCAGCTAGCTAAAAAAAAAAAAATGTGTAACATACGTGTATATATGTATGTACATACGGCCATATACTATATACATGCGATATACATACATATGGTCTATAATATGCGCATGCGTATACAAATCTCCGCATATCTATAAGTGACATAGCATAGTATGTAGTGTGATTTTTTTTATTTTCTTTATTGTATTTTATAAAAAAAATTATTAAATTTATTTATATTCACTGATACGTAAATATTTTCGACAATAGTCAAGAGTACATGTTACATGTGTCGTGAACGAAATAAAATATATTTCTTAACTTAACTTGGAGGTACGTATACTAACAGTGGTCGTCAGAACATTTTCAAATGAAACCACATTTCAACAAAACGTGGATATTTAAGCAGTATTTTAAGGTCTCTTAAGTAATCTATCGGTTATATTAAATCTAGCAATGCTGATTTCATTCTATTCTGTCGCAAAATTCAGTATATTATTAACAATAAACGTGATCTAGTGGGTAGTGTGTTGGCTTATTAGACGAAAGGCCCGGGTTCGAATCCCAGGTCAGACATCAAAACGAAAAATATTTCTTCGGCGACTTCCTCTCAGCAGATTTCTGGCAAAGACTCTGAGAGTAAAAATTGCCATAAAAAGCTTCTCAAAAAGCTATCGTTCGGAGTCGACTTTAAACAGTAGGTTCCGCCACCCATGTATAAAATTAACGCACACAACATAAGTGGTGTGAAGGGTTGTAATTGGCAATTATGTATGTAAACGTGATGAATCGTTTAACGCTTGAGCAACGTTGGGGTTTATTGGAAATGTATTTCCAAAACAATGACAATTGATCAGAAATTGCAAAAAAGAATAATCATCATTTCGGGTGAAGCTCATTTTCATCTTGGTGGGTACGTTATTAAGCACTATTTGGCTTATTTGACTGTTTGATGCGGTTTGTGGAGCTGGGGCATTATTGGTGCATTAAAAATGAGGACGGCACAACCATTACGGTCAATGGAGACACCTATCACACCATGATAACCAATTTTTTTTTACCCGTTCTTCACAGTATTCATGTGAATGATGTTTGGTTTCAAATTGCCACACGTCTCAGCCATTTAATTAGCCGAAATAGAATAGTGTTATACCATTAAACCAGAGACAGTTAGAGCATATGCAGTCAACATTCCTGATGCCATTGTCAAGATACGACCCTATATATTCTAAAAAAAAATGCACAAAAATTGGCACCAGCAATTGGTGACCAGCCCCGATAGCCATATGAATGAAATAATATTCCATTTCTAACCGGAACAATTGTAGTTTACAACAAAAAAAAATTAATTTGGCAAATTTTCAATTTTGTTTTATTGCATTTTTAAATTAAAACTTTTTAATGGCCCACCCTTTAAAGAAATGTAATATTAAATCTTTAATATTTGGTGGCATATATTTTATTCTCAATTGCGTCGAGATCGGGAGATTGCGGTGGCCACGATACACCAGGGATCCGATATTCCTCCGATCAACTTTGATTTTTATTGTTGTTAAGTGGCGTGAATAGTGAATAGATTTAAGGAATAAACAAACAAAAATTTCGAAAATAAGTAATTAAAAAAAGAAAGAAATACAACAAACCACATACATTTGTGTTCTCATTCGAGGGGAGTAAATAATATAAGTTTAAGCCATATTTAGTTTTATAAGCACATTTCTTTCATCATTGTTATAAAAATCAATTTCTAATTCTATTCTATTCGTCATTTTAATTAGATATGTATACATATATGTACATCTATCCAGTTTGTTATCAATAAATACTATTAACCATGTTTTTAATGCGAGAAAAAATTCTATTAGTTTGATAGATAATATTACAATATACATCATATAAATGTATGTTGGTTAAATGGTGCATAAAGAATAATCCATAAATCACTTGTTGTTTCATTACATAGAAGTTTTTAATTCAAAACGACTTTAATATAATAATTATAAGGTATATTATTTGAGGATAAGAAAACAAAATCGTCTAAAAACACACAAAAACCGATATACATATCGATTGCAGGTACTATTATACACATACGGCTAGGCTATTAACAGTGGTTATTATAAATTAATTTTTGGATTGGAAAGATTAGCTTGACATTTGTTTCTAATTTTGAGACAGTATAACAGTATATGATAACAATTAATTAATTAATAAAAAATTCAGTTTAAGAAACCTCTAATGGGAAAATTTTAATTTTTCTTTTTTGCAATGACTAGTGCATATATGTATCAGTGATCAGGAATCAAAAAGATGAGTAGAATGTAGTAGAATGTATCGAACCATACTCATAATTTCTGATACTTATACGCACTCAACTCATATTCAAAGTTTGAAGTACTCATCATATTTATACTTAACAACACGTGGGATTTTGTTGATTTCGACTCTCTGTAACTCAACATTTACAAGAATCATAAAATAAGTATGAATCGCTCCCTAGAAGGTTGTGTGTTTGCTCTGTTTGCTGTATTGTATTTTTAATTTTTTTTTATTTGCAAATGCAATAACAACTAAGACGGTATCGAAATTTCAGTCAAGTGGGTCGAAGTATTTTTCTGAAGTTATGTATCGGAATGAGTAGGCTTATAAATCAGACAAATTTCGAATGGTATAAGTTTGATGTCAACATTGTAGTCATACTCATTATAACTTGTACTTACAAATCAACATTGTAGTGAGAATGAATGAGTTAGAGTCAATATTTTTGACTCACTTATATTCAAAATTTTAGTGAGTGCTTATGAGCAGTGAAAAATACGATTCATTACTGATCTCAGTTATGTATATATTAAAGATGGTTGAATTGATTTATGCTATCAACCATCTCTATTATAATCTTATTAATTTATATAATAATGTTTAATTAATGGTTAACTAATTAATAGAAATTTAAGTTGTCCGTTTCTTTGATGCAAATAATAATTTTTGAGATTTTTTCTTTATACAGAAAATAAAAATTTACATATAATGTATATGCATATGTATACTAATAATATGTTCACAAAATAGTGTGCTGTCCAATATTTAAGCCATGATAAAATTTCGGTCGGTGCAAGTACATATGTTTGTATGTATATTGTCATTAATAGTAATTATTTGAATTTGTCAATTTGTTTCAGTATCTAAAATAACTTGTAATGGTTTGTAATTTGTATCATTACAAAAAAAAAAAGAATGTACAAATTTGAAAAGTACAGTTATTTTCGACCACTGTAACGGAAAATACAATATTATATGCCGCCGTTGCTTAAAGGTGCAGTTGTGTGAGATAACGAAATTTCATAAAAATAACACACAAAATATACTCCATAGGCATTTATAATTAAAAACATTTCCATCTACAATGTATTTTTTGTAATATCGTTTAATAACAATAATATGTAATAATAATAATAATAGTAATAATAATAAATAAAGATACAACAACCTTCAATAAAAATTCAATTACTTCCTAATCATTGTCAACTAAATTTTCAAATAAAATAAAATAAAAATAAAAAAGAAATTTAATATACCTACATACATACATATATTGTATACATGCATGTAAATTTCTTTAAATATTTACTATTCCAAGTGGTCAATAACATTTATTCTTTCTAAATCGGTGGGTCAAATACATACATACATATATGTACGTATATACATATATAAATGTATATAACACGAGTTGCGTTTAATCTCAATAATTTATTGGAGACTATTAACACTAATTGTAGCCAAGGAAATTTATCTTGAGCTTAAATTACACAAACTCCATAATGTTACCACACATACACATTGGCTGTTATGCGTATCAACAGCTAAGTCATGAGCGAGTGCTATGGATATTATCGTTGTCGTAGCCGTAGTCGTTTATAATAAATAAAAATTCAAATAGTTAAAAATAATTCTGTAAGATGGAATTGAAAATAGTTTAATTTTTTTTTTTTAAATAAATGCATGAGTTATCTACAATCAAAGTCTCCCACAGTGTTGCAGGCACGTTAATTTAACGCTCATCAGTCGTTTTAAACAATGGCGTTCAATTAATAAAGTACGTAGTATTAACATACATAGTACATACATACATATATATGTAAGTGAACAGAAACAAACTATAGTCATCTAAACTTGGGAAACCGCGCAGGATCCAACAATAGTAGGAATCAATAGATTATTTTTTCATGCTGCTGCTGTTGAAGACAACATGGATTACATTAAACGCCACACTGCACCTGGTTAGAACATACACCTCACGGGCAAGAATAGTAGCTTCGAGGGTGCAACGTATCGAAATAAAAAGTACCAATTTTAAAAACTATAAACACATGGATAGATACCCAACTTTAGCGTTAGACCTCAGAAGTTCGTCACCTAAATTAGATATTGCTGGTACGGCTGTAATCTTTGCAACTTGTGTTTCGTCTATATCTGAGCCACTTACGGCAACATGAGCGCTACCCTATCGTTAGGATCAACTACCCGAATCGTCTCTAAAGGCCTAAGCTAAATACTATTCCAATTTATTCCTCGAAGACCTGCAATTAAGAACTCATATTCCTGTTTCAATCTCGACTAATGGAGTATACCAACGGCCGATCTACCCACCGATGGTTGGAGAGTAGGGAAAGTAAGTGAAATGCAAGGTATTGCACGCACTTCCATTGATCAGTATTCGACCTGCTATACTTAATGTTTGCAAGGCTGACATCCAGATGGCACAACAACATCATTCTGGGTTGTAGATTTCTCTCTTTTAGTATAATGACACTTTTCCCCGAGTTTCTTCTCCACTGACATTGTGACGATGCTAGTCAACGAGTACCGTATTCTTTTTGTTTTTATGACTGCGAATAATCTTTTTATTTCAAATTGCGACAAAGCAAAGGTTTTATACATCATCTCAATAGTTGAGTATCACCGTCGTTGGAGTGCTAAAGTTTAAAACACAATCAGGGAAACTTTAAAAGCCAAAGAAAAAGAAACTCAAATATGTCACTAAACGAGCGAAAAGGCTTCATGCAGTAATTGAATCCTCTTTCACTTATAACCGTCTCAGGAAAATATTAAATTTCTCGAACTGATGAACACAATACAGACACTGAAATGTTTGATTTACAGGTGTCGTAGCCTAGTAAAAGTGCGTTGACTTATTAGTCAAGAGATGGTGGTTCAAATTCCAACTCAGACATTTTGAACAGAGGAAATATGAAAAAATATTCCTTTCGACGACATCCTCTCAGCAGTTTTCTGATAAAAAACAAACCTGCTATGAATAGTTTCTTAAATCTTGCCGTTCGGAACCGATGCTACCCATGAATAACATGAATACACACAACATGATTTAAATACGATATGCATACAATGTTATAAGTTTTCTTTATTTACTGAGACCTAATGTATGGAATATTTGCATGAAATGGATGCGGCTAACGTTGATGTTGATGTTTAAATTAAAATTCCAAATGACGCTGTTAACACTCCGCCGTCAGTCAGTTCTTTTTTTCACCGCGGCTTGCTTGGTTAAGACAGTTTAATGATTTATTAAAAAGAGTATGTGGCAATTATATCCTGAGGACAAAGCCAGAAACGACTGGATATTCTGGTATAAAATGAAAACTGGATTGTTAACTCCGAAGGTGCACAATGTTCCACGAATTAGCATTTACTGTGTAGGTTTGTGGGTATGCGTGTATGTATTAAAGGCCTCAAGTGTTTTTTTTTTCTTTTTTACTACTGCAACAATTCTATTGACACTATTTATTAATCGCCGTTTATTTAATCAATATTTATCCACGTGTCATATAAAAATATCCGCTTTCGCAGTTTATTTACTTTGGCAACGTTGACTGCATTTAGTAGCAGTTTTTTGTGATATCGTTCGTTGATTCACGCCTTTGGCCCCGGCAGCCCGTTACACGTCATCGCAATTCAATTGTTTATTATTGACACTTAAAATATTGATCTTTTAAGAGTCAAAATCAAAACAAATAAATAAATCGACGAGCAAAAAAATCTCAAAATTGTCTTTTTTAAAAACCCCACAAAGTATTTTATGAGTATCATTTGATTTAATATGTTGATAATAATAATAACAAAAAAAAAATCAATTTGCAAGTGTCAAATTTATTACAAATCCAAATAAATTGATTAATAATTTATAGACACAGTCATGGAATGACGTTAACAGACAAACGGGCAGACAGACGGATGCATTGGCATACGTTTGTATGTATGTATGTATGTATGTACCAATCCGAAGACATGAGTAGTGTCGAGCGTTAACACATACAATTTGACAGGCAAATAAACCAAAAAAAAAAAAAAGAAAAACGTCACGTCAAAGTATCTGACAATTAGTTTGATTGCTTACTGATTGTATTTTTTTTTCTATTGAGTTTCATTTGAAGTGATTTGATTTTTTTTTTTATTAGACATAGATTTGAAAGGGAGGAGGTACCTTTTACGCACCTTAAAGAGAACAGTCCGCCTGCTGCGCATACTACAATTGGCACACAAACCAAACAACAACAGAATCCATTTACATAGTCGGACAGATTAATTGTGAAAAGCAAAACGGTATGCTTTTATTCACAATTCAAAGCACTTGCTGACAGCCAGGGAGTGTAAACGCCTACATTAGCACGATGCGTTATGATGTGTAGCGAATTTATGCGAAATTGTACGTTTTT
This sequence comes from Sarcophaga peregrina, assembly GCA_014635995.1. Classification (NCBI taxonomy): domain Eukaryota; kingdom Metazoa; phylum Arthropoda; class Insecta; order Diptera; family Sarcophagidae; genus Sarcophaga; species Sarcophaga peregrina. The sequence continues at coordinate 1,171,416 of CM025791.1, forward strand.
CTGCATTTTCTAATGCAGAATTGCTTGCAAATGTTTTACAGTTAAAACAACGCTTTTTGGAATGAATGAATGAATTGAGAAAAGGCTGAATAAATAAATGAATGGATCGATAGCTGATGGGTGGGTAATTATATGGTTCAACGAAAGTATGCGATTAATGACGATAATTTATAAACGCTTGTTGTTGCAAATTGTTTTACAAAAAATAAAACATACTTTTCCTCTTAATTGCGTGTTTATCGTGGGGATAATTGCACTGTTGATAATGTAATTAGATTAACGCTAACGCTTACTTTAATTAAACGTTAGACCATAAACGTTAGACAAAAAACAAAAAAAATTATGTTTGTGACAACATTGAATTCAATACGTTTTTTTGTTTCCTTAAATTCAAATGAAATCTTAGTCATCGTTATATGGCAGATATTTAATATTAAATTTGTAACAATTTATATTACAATGATGAGCTAGATTTGTCACAAGCAAAATAATGTAATTAGAAAAGTACAGTACAAGCTTAAGATGCGTTGTAATTACTAGTTAATAAAGGGAAAGGTTTTAAATTTTACTTAAAAAATCTTTTTTGTTTAATTAAATAATTAGAGACCAGCAATGAATGCAATCGTTTTTCGCTACCTAATAAGAACTTATGAAATTTTAATTATAAGTGAGTCAACAATATTGAAATTTAATTATGCACCCTGATGCATTCGTTCTCACTCCAACGTTGATTTATAAGTACAGGTTACAATGAGTATGCGTACAATGTTGACATTAAAGTCTTACTCCAAATTTTGAATATGAATAGAGAGAGAGGGTTCCATGATATTTTAAATAGGTGAATGCGTACGTACAAGTATCAGAAATTTTTAATACTCATTGCTGATCTCTGATGTCTGTATGTGTATTAGTACGTACTATATGCATACATTTGTGTAAAGTTATTTATAAAACAAAATTACATTTCTATTGCACTGTTGAACACTTTAAATGGGCAAGAAAATGTTTCTTATTTTATTGTGATATGATAATGCAATACTGAAAGAAGGCCATTAAAGATGGGAAGTTTTAAATTTGATTGTTTGTTTATTTGTCTTAAAAATTCAAATAATCATTTGTTTTTTGTTAAGAAACCATTTGAAAAACATAAAACAATTAAGTGTGCGTATACATACAGTCATACGTACATACATACGTTTGTATTCGATCGATTTGTTTTGCGTTTTCGAAAAAAAAAAGCGAAAATAAACTCTTGTGTTATGGATTTGTTCGTTTTCAAATATTATTTTTCCTATTTTTAATTATACAGAGTAGCACATTATTTATTTCATTCTTTCGAATATCTTTATTATTTCCGATTTTTATTTTTTCTATTTACCCACATACATACATATGTACATATGTATGTATATACATGCCTATATAGTATATATTCGAAATGAACTATGAAATTATGAAAAGAGCAAAACTTGGAAAATTTTATGAAATTTCTGACACAGCTAAGCTATTTAGGTGTGACCCTAATGATGTGACCTATTTCAGGTTTTATTTTCCCTAGACATGATCAACAAGCTTATGTTGAGTCAAAGTTACTCTCACAATAGCGGGAAATAATTTTATAAATGAATAAAAATTTCTACTTACTTTTCGTCTTTTTCATATTTCGGGAAGGTAACATTATCCAATAGAACTGATGACTCATTTTGCGGCTCAGCTGATATACCCTGAGCACGTTGACGTTGAAACGATTGACCAGATTTTCGGACACCGCCTACTATTAAGCCGCCTGTGGCGCCACTGGCCATACCGCCGCACGGTGTTGTGGCTCCACTGCGGGAGAATGGAAAGACACTCTGAAATTTATCCAGATGAGATTTAAGTTCAGCTATTTCCGTATCTTTGTATTGTAAGGCACGTTGCATTTCCTGGATTTTGAGATCCTTGGCATGAATTATCTGTATGAGACGTTCCTCTTGCGGCGTGGCCGGCACATACGAACTACTAAGTAAATTAACGCCGCCTGTGGTTGGATCCATAATGGAAGGAGCGGGTGCGGCATTCGACTGGTTTGAAATGCACAATCCCTGCATTTGCGCTGCCAAATTGTATTTCTGTTGGGCGCAAAAATCTGCCGGGGTGGGGTAGACAGCCGCTGGCTGTCCAGATGCGGTGGGCTGGATGACTATAGGATTACCGGTAGGCGACGAGGCAAAGAGACCTTGAGTTTGAGCTTGTAACTGCTGAAGTTGCTGATAACGTTGTTGCAGCTGTAACTCTTGCTGGTGCAAAATATTTCTAGTTTGTAAGTTGGGATCTGCGCTAAGTTGTTGGGCTCCCGATGGTAAAGTACCGTAAATAAGCGTATGCGTTAACACGTCTGTAGTATGTAAGGGCAATGATAGGCGAATAGCTCCCGGCGTATTACTGTCTATTATTGTCCCACCTAGCGCTTGCAAATTATTGTTGTTCACTAGACCCAGATCGGGTTGAAACTGTATGTTAGCGTTCGGTTCTTGCTGCATTTTAGCTGTTTTCTCTTCTTCCTTTGTACTGATGGTTGGGCTCTGCCGCTGTCGCTGCTGCTGTTGTTGCTGCTGTGGACAATATTCGTTGCGCCGTAATTCAGCGTTGTCGTGGCAGTGATCTTCTTGATTTTTGTTATTAAAAGTCTCTTCTTGATCTCTTTGCTTTTGGCTCAGTTCTTGTGGCTGTCGATTTCCACTGCCAACATCAGCAGATATTGTTGGATTTTGTATTCTCTTCGGCAGAAATATTTCCGCGTTTTCTTTCGTTTGTTTTTCCAAAATATTTTCAATTGACGTGGGTGTTATTGAGTTTTTCTCAATGCTAAGGGAATTTACTGAATCGCCTTGATTTTGCCTCTGACAACGTCTACTATATTCAGTGGCTACTGCCACTATTGAATTTTGTTTGTTATCGCTGTATTGATGTTGCTGCTGGTTTTCTACGTCGTCCCGGGGCGTATTTAATTGTTTATTTATATTGTTTGTATTATTGTTTGAATGAGAATCGAGTGGATTTATTAAAGCACCATCAGTTGGAATAAATGCCGCAACAGATCTGTGGTTATTAATCAATGACTCGTCGGCTAAGATAGAAGTACTATTAGCGGTAGATGTTTCTATATCGGGTTCTCTTGTATTTCTATTTGCTGTTGTGCTAAAAGGAGTTGTTGTGATAACATTTGTTGGTGCTGCTGATTTATTTGTTCCAGTTGCTGTTGTAATCTTACTAACATTATTTGTATTACTGACGTTGTGATTTGTAAATGTAGCATCATTGGCTGTATTGTCTAATGAGGCTGGCCTCTGTCTAGCGAAGCACAGCCGATCAAAACAAATACGCATCCAAGCGATTTTGATGGTTAAACGCTGGCAATGAGTTTATCAACACAAAAGCCCTACAAATAAAAAAAAAGGAGAGAAATTAATTACAATTCTATCAGTCACATTTACTGATCTATGTATGTATACATAAACAGTCTAGAAATAAATACAATTTCCATCACCAACAAAAACAATATGAATCAGATTTATTTATATTTTCTTTTAATATCTGTCTATATTTTTTAAATTATATGAGTTTAATTTTATAAAGGCTCTTGCTGAAATAAGCTGCAAGTCACTGTATACATATAATGTCCTTAGTTTTGAACTAAAAATTTTCTTTTCAAAAACATTGAATTACATTTTTGTGATACTTTAAAACCAACATTATCATTTGAATAGAAAAATTCACTCTACTTTCAATAGGAACATGCTTATGTATATTATCGGGTTAACCTGAATTTGAAGCAACGTAAAATGTTAACATTTAAAAAAAAAAAACCAAAAAAAACAATAAATTACATGCAAAGAAATTACTTGATTAAAATGTGTTTGTAAATATATTTGATTAACTAAATTGTACAAATTATTGCATACTTTAAACTTTGAATTCTAAAGAGCAATTAATTTGACATATAACTGTCATTGTGACATTGTTAGTGTCAATTTAAGAAGTTATCATGCTCAATTAATCATTAAATCATTATAATTACACACACCTATTTATAATTCGAAAAAAATTATTGTTTTTCAGTAAATAAAAATGTTCTTTATCTCTCTCTCTCTCTTCTTCAGGAAGCTCACAGAATAAAATAAAAAGACAACAACTCTGAAAGAAATATTTACGTTGTTCATGGTAGCCTATGCCATACAACATAAAATAAAAACAAGAAACACGAGAAAATATATTCGGAAATACAATTCTTCAATAGACGTCCATTGGAACATAATTTTTTTTTTTCGAATAAAATAATTTACAGGTAGTCCCCGACTTACAACCGTTCGACTTACGACTAGACTATTCGCATTTACGATCATTTTTCCCTCAATTTTTTCTTTGAAAATACTCAAAGAAAACAAATATGTAGTTGCGGGGAATCCCTAATAACATATGAGAAAAATTCAAAATTAAAAAAATACAAATAAAAATATTCGATTTACATACATATTTCAGTTCAAATAATACATTACATTAGCTAAGTCGAAATTTTTTTAAATAAATATCATCACAAAAATTAAATAAAAAAATTTTTTTATATGAAATTCGACTTACGCCCGATGACCAGAAACCTATCTCGGACGTAAGTCGGGGAATACCTGTGTATATCTTAGCGGGAGTTGCTGTAATTGAAAAAGGAGTACAAGGTACCGGAATAGGAATGTGTGTGAAGATAAATTCGAAAATCCAAGACGCAATCCATTAATTTTAGTAGCTCCACTTGTAATTTGATTGTAGATTTTCAGCCGTTTAGAATATTGAATGTTTTCAACACATTTTTTATTAGAATATTTTTATTTTTTAATTTGAGTTTTAACTTTGTAGACTCAATATGTTAAATGTTATCGCCCTCGGAGAAAACAATGGATCTATAGATATGGGAATTTGAATTTTAATTGAAAAATATAACCAATCAAATGCTATTAATAAACATACTAAATTCTGATTGGGTGCAACAAAGCAACAATTATTTTTTATTGCAGCCACAACAGCAACATAAAAAATTATCATGACAATCGAAACACTAGAAACGCAGTGACAAAGTTTGTAAAACTCTAAGCCAGAGTTTCTTAAATGTGCTAAAATAATTTAAAATGAAACAAATTATAAAAAAAAACGGATGCCAATTTGAGAATAGCTAAAGAAAATATTACATATGTACATATGCATTCCATTCAATTATTGATGATTCATAAATGTAATCGATTAATTATTAATTTGGGAGATTTTATGGTGACACATTTTAATGCGACTATGCCAATATATGTACGTATATATGAATAATACCGGAATAGCACATAGCCGAGTCAAACATTTATTCTGTTAGAGTTCTTTCACTCATAGAAAATGTAATACTTAATAATAATTCTCAATGTAATTGTTAATATTTAGAAAAGATGGAAACATTATTTATTAAAAAGAGTTGCATACGTGTTAAGTTATAAAACCCGTAAAAGCAATGAACATTGAATCGCTGCACTGTGTGGCATAGATTTTGTCTTGCCATTGAGTTTATTTTTTAAGATAAACCTGTAAGACGAATAAATTTTATAATTCGGTTAGATCGTTATTGGCAAAATATGTTTATGGCAACAGCATGTAACACAAACTGTATACTCTGTGTATGAACAATAAAAGAAAAACAAAAACCAACTTAAGCCAGTAGGAGGGAAGTGTAAGTACCAAACTCTAACATAAATTTTTAATAATTTTTCTTTTTTAATTTCGCTTATTCAGCAAACTGCAGGGGACGAGAAATTGAAATTATAAGAAAATGTAAAAATAAACGAGAATACTTTTATTCATTTTTTCTTTTTCAACATAATGTCGTGTGTAGAAAGATTTGTAATCGTATGTATATCAGAGATCAGCATGTATATCAGCAATGAGAAAAATCGAATCATACACATAACTTCTGATACTTATACGTACGCATTCATAATTATGTTAATATCATGGAAGAACCTCTACCTGCTCATATTCAAAGTTTGAAATACATACTCATCATATTCATACTTAACAACACGTATGATGTTGTTGATTTCGACTCTCCATAACTCGAATATATCACGAATATGAATACTAAAATACTCACTAGAAGGGTATGTATTTGTTCTGTTTGCTACTCTGTCTTTTTGGCTTATGTGTCTTTTTTCTTTATTTTTCAGTCACTCGAATCATTTATGAGTATTATAAGTATTTTTCTAAAATTATGAATCTGAATGAGTAGGCTTATAAACCATTCATTGCTGATCTTTGATATGCATATAACAATTTCAAATAAATTAACATTTTAAAATATCATTACAATCTTTCAGTCAGGATTACGACAGCTTCTCATGACACTTATGTTATGTGTGTTAATTTTATTCATAAGTGGCGGAGATGCGATTTATAGAAATTTTTAAATACTTTCAGAGTTTTTGTCAGAAATCTGCTGAGAGGAAGACGTCGTAGAAATATTTTATTCATATTTCCTTTTGTTGGAAATGCCTGTCCTGGGGTTTGGGCTTCTTCACAGATATTTAATGAAATTATGTTTCAGTTTAGTCTTTTAATAATGGACAATATTCACAGTTATTTTTGTTCTGCATATTTTTTTGATTATTTTCATATTAAATGTATCGAGAATTGGGAAACCATAAATGATTTAAACGGTATTTTTAACACCTTCTTGTTATATGCTTAATATGTTCTTCTTTTATTTTTTTTATTTTTTTGAATAATTTATAAAAGACAATAAAAGTGTAAAACTTTTTTATTGCCGTTGCTTTGTAATTTGACAACGAATGCCATTTTCCATACTGAAAACTTCTTCCGCTATTTAATGTCAATACCTCCGTATCCATTTCGCTTTATTTTATTTCAATTTAAACAGATACGACTAAAACAAACTTAAATTACGCCTTGAAAGTTGGCTATTTTTACAATTGTAAACCCTCCCCACACCCACCGCATACATGGAAATTCCCACTCACGATACAAATGAAAACACAAAAACCTTTTTACATGGATTTTATACTTGAATTTAGACGATGTGTGTGCGTGCACATAAAATGTCTAGTGGCGTATGAACAATTTGAAATACAAAAATGTTTAGCACGACAAAAGAGCACATTTGCCTTTGTAGAATCATAAATTTTTTTTATTTTTAATTTGTTTATGGCAACTAATTGTTACGAGTATAAATGTTTTTGTTTTCCTTCAATTTACTTTATTCGGATGAATTAAAAAAAAAATGCAGCCAACAACATAAAACTAAAAAGAAAATTTGAAATTAATAAACAAACGAACACAACAATTGATATCGTATTCGTATTTTTAAAGTATGTACGTACCAAGAAATAAAAGAAACAGAAATCTATACTTTAGAATACATATTCAGAACAATTCAAAAACAATTATCGTATCTTATAAGTGGAGCAAAAAAAAAACAAAAAACCAAAGGTGAAATTGTCGCATTGATTCAAACATTTTTAGTTGAAAGCAATCTGATTGATAAACCAATTCAATGGTTTTCAGTAAAGCTTCAGTAAAAGTGAATAAAGTCAACTAAATGTCCGACTCATTAGTAATTTTCGTTGGAAGTATATCATGTTATATCATGTACATACATACATACATAATTGGCCATTACAACCCTTCAGTCAGGATTACGACCTAGCTTCTCACACCACTTATGTTGTGTGCGATAATTTTATACATGAGTGGCGGGAAATACAGTCTAAAGTCGACTCCGAACGACAGATGTTATATCATGTACTTCTATTTATTCAAATGCAGTCCTATGTATATATACATACATGTACCTAGGTTAAACGACGAGTACGACAAGTACAGTAACCGGAATTGCTATAATCATCAACATATTGAAATCAATTAAATGCCAGTCATTGTTAAGTCAAGAATAACAACCACATCACTTCAGACCTTTTTGTGTGAGTGTGAGAAGCAGTTTTATTTTTAACTTTAAATTTAATTCATAAATTTCATTGAATTTTAACTAAATTAAGTTCAACGTACTCATACAATTAATATTTTAAGTAATTGCGGTAAATAAATTTGGAAATTTTTAGTAATAATTTCATTGTTTTTGAAAACACATAACAGGATATTGACTTATTTATTGGAAGGAAAACATTTTTATTAAAGTAAATTGACAGGAAGAATATACATATTTTTGTTATATTTTCGATTGCCCTGTTAAAAAGTAATTATGTGTTTGAACATATCATCATATGGTTAATTTCGATTATGACTATATTTTATAAAATTTATTGTAATTCCATAAAAGATAAACAATGTCATCGTTCACCGTTTTTTCACAAAGTTTAAACTGAATTTCTATTAAAAAAAATTTCTTATTATATAAATAATGAAATAACTTACATTTTTACTAACACACAAAATGCCTATTGAAATCGTATCCAATTTGTTGCAAATAACACTTTAAATAACCAATCGACCAACTAACAACGATGCATTTATGTATTAGGAAAAATTGCGAATGTTGACATCGTTAATGAGTAAAACAGACAAAAATGTTTGGTAGGCTGCTTGTTAATTTAAAATAAATATTTTACAAACAATACGGAATGCGGATTAATTTCCAATTGAATTTCATGATCATATTTTTTACATTTTATTTTATATTTATTTTACTTTGAATTCAGTGAGTATTTGGTTTGACAATTACTTGCAATTTGCAAAATGTTTCGTTTAAAATCAAAAAGAGGGGAAGCAAAATTATTAATTAGTTTTCATTGCAATCGCACAATCAAATACAAAAAATAAATCGATTCAATTGCATTCATTTTCTTTACATATTTTATTCTTTTTAGAATGTACAAATGATTTTTCAAAGAATTATTTGAAAAAAATTTAAATTTGAATATCTCGAAGTATATTGTGGATCATTTTGAACTTCTAGAAATAATGTTAGATACATATTATGGAAATGGTCCCTACTGCAAACATCTCAATATGTATTCTGTCTTATCATAATGTACGCATTTAACAACGATCATTTCAAATTTATCGATTTTGTTAAACTCTAAAATTAATTGGAATATTTTTTAAATTTTATTTGTGAAGGAACTAATGGACTTTACATATACAGTATAATATTCCCTACAAGTACGAATTTATCACAATAATTCCAATAATAAATCCTGAAGTCATGCCCGCTGAAAAGGTACTACACTTCTTACAACTATAGTGTGTTGATTACATCTTGACTCTCTCTCTGGACATTTAAAAAATAAAATGTAGATTTTAAATCTATTTTCCTCAATTATTAAAATCATATTAATTAATAGCATCCTTTTATTCCGTTTTATTTAGGAATTTCCGAGTACCATGACCATAAACACTTAAGAGTTCTCTGTTAACTTTAAAATTGATGGTTAATTGGTTTTAACTACGATAAGTTCGAATTTATCTTCACACATGACACTTAAAATTTTTATTAAAATCGCGTAAACCCTTCTTAAGGTTTAATTTTTATTTTTTTTTTTCAATTATTATAATACGAGTACGGATTTTTAAAGTTTTTATGGAAACCTTGATAAATTTCATTGTAATGACTTGTATGTGAGTGAGCTGGTGTAAAGTATAACTGATTTGTATATAATGCATGATCGTAAGCTGCATCAAATCAGATTAAATGAATGTTTAACGCAGATCTTGCAAAGTAATTAAATCTGTATTTCATTAAATATCTCATCATCATGAATATTTTGTTACTACCTACTCAACGGAATTCTAAAAATGAACATTTAATTAAATGTGTTATTTATTAATGAATAATATATAAGAAACGGAACGTAATACTTGCATTAAATTTTTTAAAATTAAAAAAAAATATAAAACTTGTTGAAATTAAAATTATACACAACGGAACGAACTTAACTTAACTGCGAACGACGTACGCTGATGGTGGTTTATTGCTTTTCACTAAATTTATAACAAAAAAGAAAAAAAAATACTAAACTTTAATGAAAATTTTTAACACATATAGCAGCGTAGAAGACGAAAAACAAAAAACGGAAAATATAATTTAAAAAAAAGTGTTAAACGTTTATCAAAATGTGTAACGTACATACGTTTGCAAGCATTTGCCAGCCACGACGACAACAAACGAAACAAAAATCGCTACTAAAATACACAGTGGTGCTGGTGCTGGTGTTGGTGGGGATGGTGTTGTTCTGCATTCTTCTTAGTGATATTGATTATACTATACAAAGTATATAAAGAAATTTAATCAACAATGAATTAATAGACTTTACATGAATGACCAAAAAAAATAAATGAATTGCTGGCTGCAACGCCAGACATGGTCCACCAATCGAACAGCGTTTATATTTTAGATCCATTTGAACACTGGCTGTGTACAAAATTAATTTTATTTTTTTGTACACCTGTAGTCATGTTTTTTGTACATTCAGAGTGTGGACGACGCATTGATACGCACATTTGCTCTCTTACAAACGGACATATGTACATTAAATATGAACTGAGTAAACATCTATTGAATATATGTACATATGTACCGTTGGCTGGTCGATTGGTCGTACATATATGTACGGCACACACAACAATAAGCGCCAGGGGCTTAAACATGAATATTTTTGCTTTGGCATGCCGTTAATATTTTTCTGGTTGTTTTTATCTTGTGCTTGTGCCCATCCCCCTCCCAGTACCCATAACTTGAAAATAGACAAAATCTCTATTTGTAGCAATTACTAGGTTTGACACAAAAATAAGAAAACAAAAAGCAAATGATCGATCGAAAAAGAAAACAATCGATAACTCTACGACACCTTAGTGTTAAAATAGAGATAGACAGAAAAAGCGAATATGAAAAATTATTCGTAAACAGATATTGACAACTGAAAAAAAAAATAAAATAATAAAATAAAATAAAATAAAAAAATTGATGAAACACTCCCTCAACATCTTAGCTTGTGTATAACAGAGCCCTATTAAATCTCCCAAATTATATCGACCAACAATCGTTTTTGGAAAAAGAATTATTTCCTAGCATAGAAGAAGCATGATTAAAGATAGGATAGAGCGCTGATTTCTGATAATAATTTTTAAAAATGTGTTTTCTACACACAGCTTTAATGTTGTTAACAATTCTATTCTAATTTATTTTTATTACATATTTTATTTCTTCCCTAGTTACCAAGCTACTTGAACTCGAAAACATTCTAAGAGAATTCACTCAATTAAATGAGATTAATGAAGATCATTCCTAACACTCAACAAATTCCTTGGATCTTCCAATCAAAATTTCAAACAGTGTGCAAATAATTAAAATCGAAAACGAACGAAACGAACGAAAAAAAACAAAAACAAAAGAAAATTTAGTTTTTATTGTTTAAATAAAACTTTATTACTTAGTTTTGTTTATTTGTTTATTTATTAAATTTTGCACATGATCCTCAATATAATTGAATGAAATTAAAATCAAACCCCATTTATTTTATGGCATTAAGTACAGAGATATATGTATGTATGTATGCTCGATTGATAGCCATACGTAATGTTAACAAGTATATCGTGGGGATATCCATTAGTGCTCATTTAAAATAAATTCTAAAGTAAAGAAGAAACAAAAATAAATACATTTTTAAATACGAAACACTTGTCATAAAACAATGATTGCCGATAAGTAATCAAATCAAATAAATAAAAAAAAGAAAAACATAAACTAAAGCCCTGAGCAACAACAATACAAATGACAAGAAATTAATGAATGAACCGACAAACATACGGACAAGCAGACAGGCATTGATACGATATTCGTGTCTAATTGTATGATTACAGTTTGTTCAATTCAAGTTGTTGTCATCTTTTTGAGCAATTTATAGAATATTTATCGCCAATACATACGATAATTAATTTAACGGTTGTCGTGTATTTAAATCGAGGGCAATACAACCAACACCACAACAACTAAGGAAGAACGAAATGATTGAATCACATGATCTTCAATACAATAATATTGTTATTGTTATTGTTGTTGTTGTAATTGTAATTGTAATTGTAGCAATCACTATCGTTTATAATGGTATTTAAGGGAAGCTTAACTATTGTTTTCAATTTCTCTTCTCATTGTTATCGGAATTTCTATGTATTTGTATGCATTAGTGTATTTGTATTTAAATTGCCAAACAGATATTTCAAGAGCTCCTGAAGCAACAGTATTGCTTTTGTTATTGTAGTTTTACAAACAAACAGTTGCCGTGGATAATAAATGAATTCCATTTGATCACTGCTGTATATTCTTTATGCATTTAGGAGTTCTTTACATATTTACATTTTTAAGCAGGAGTTGTAATATACCTTTTAGAAGAGCTTCTCTTATTCTCTCCGTTTTTTGTTTTTTAAATACTGTGATGACGATTAGGAATATTTGTTTTTGTTTATAGACTGATGATATAGTTGCTGCACATTGAATTGATTGATTGATAGATTTAAATAGGTGTATGACAATTGGTTTGTAAACACGCGATCACACAACTTTATTTCAGTTATCGGTTGTAGTTGTTTTCCGTCGTTACAAAAAAGCTTTTTGTTTTTCAAATTTTTTTTTTTTTTTTTTGATTACAAAATTGGAAAATATTCAACAAAAACTTCCGTAAATATTTGAATTATCACGTACTGAATGATTTCGTATTTTTTTTTTTTTTTGTTTCGTATATATACTTTTCACACTTTATTATTTTTAAATATGTAATTTGTTTAAAGGCGGCATTTAATTATTATAAAATATTTATTAATTCTAATTGCTTGCATTTAAATTATTTTTAAATTTCTTATTATTTATTCATTTTTATTTATAAAAAAAAAAAAACTTCTGATCTTTCTTGTTATATTTACGTTGTGTTCATGAGGAGGGCTAAAATGATACTGCTTTTCCATACAATATTGACAGAGAGAGCCAATCAGCAGTAAAACAACACAAACGAAGTTAATGTGTATCGGTAACAGGCATTCTTACTTACACACACACACAACACACACTTGCAAGATCATTAACACAACGCAGCAAAACAAAACATTGCATATGAAGTATTTATAAGTTTGATCACTCTTTCAATAATGCTTGAATTAAAATTAAGAAAAAATTAAAAAAAAAAATGGCATTTAATTTCTTCTTTACAAACACGTTCGTTCGTTTATACACACATTACAATTGACGGATACTACTAATGAATACGTTTTATTTTGACAAAAGTCCACATTAAGTGGATATCTGTTAAGTACATACATATCGACTAAGTTACAAATCCAACGGAATGTAATCTTAGTATTGAATTAATTACTCTAATCTTAGAGTTTCTTATTGCACAATTAAGAAGTCTTTTGAAAGTTTTTTAGTTTTTTGAAGAGAAGAGCTAACCAAACGGGTGAAATTAGTTTGATGTACTCTCAAATTTGCTTTGACCTTCGTTCATCGCTTATAAATGGTTATATACATAGTAACAAAATATCAAGAGTTTACCAAAGTACATAATATTTCAGTGTACAAAAGGATTATAAAACAGAGCGTCTGTATATTTTTTTTTTATAAATTTTATATTTTTTATAACTCCTTTGAAATAGGAAATACCCAAATAAAGCGTAAAGCTTTGAAATTTTTAATAAAAATCAGGAGTGCAATAACATTGGCTATCTAGTTAAATTTAGTTACTTTTTCAACACTGTATCGGAAAAATACATTCATTTCCATGCACATTGTCTTATATGTACTCTTAACTGAACTGCACTAAGAGCAACAACATTTCGAAAAGAGAATTTAAACTCAACTCTGGTGTCGAAGTAATTACGCACATACGTACATGTTATGTATGTACATGCAATGGTTAAATTTTTTTGTAATTTCAAACTCTTAATGGAATGTTGATCAGCTGATGTCGTTGTTGTTACCGTTGTAGATGACATTCCAATATTATAATAAAATAGGAAATACATTTTAAAATTGTTTTAACGACAATCATCCGCCCGTTTGGCAGAGCGTTGTTGTTGTACTAAATGAATATAATACTGGGGTGTGCGTTTCTACAAATTCCGTTAATTCCGTTAACGCAATCAATAAATACGAGAAGCATTCGGCCAGTTTTTCTATTTCCCTCTAGTAAACAAGCAATATTTATTATTTTATAATGAAACCAACTCATGTCGCAAATGATCAATTGTTACAATTCTGTTGTATGCTTGTTTAAATACTCAGTTACATACATATGTATGTACATATGTAATTATAATTGTAATATTTTAATAAATAAATCCTAAAGGATACTTTCTGCAGAAGCAGTATCTGCCATAAGTTGAACATCACCACTTATCACCATTAAGTCTCTAATAGCGCTAGTTATATACTGTCTTGGAGGTGCCATTCATCCTAATATCCTAATATATATTATAAATCTTTTTGTAAGTCTGTTTTTTTTGTTTGTTTGTTTGTTTGTTAGCCAATCACGCCTGAACGACTGGACCGATTTTCTTGAAATTTAGGATATAGATCGGACTTTTGTCGGTGCAGGTTATAGGCTATAAATCATTTCAATATTTTAACCAGAAGGGGAGAAAAAATGGGACAAATGGGGAAAAAATGGTAATAGGTAATTTTTTACGATTTAGATTGGTTAATTTTCCTACATACATAGCTATTGGAGGTATTCCGTTTCTAAAGTTGAACCAAAAGGGGTCCAAAAAGGATGAAAGGGGCTAAAAACGGGTAAATTGAATGCATAGCCAATCACGCCTGTACCGATTTTCTTGAAATTTTGGATATAGAATGAGCTTTTGTCGATACAGATTATAGGCTATAAATCTTTTCAAAATTTTGGCTAAATGGGGAAAAAAATGGGACAAAGGGAGAAAAAATGGTAACAGGAAATTTTTTACGACTTAGCTTGGTTAAGTTTCTCAAATAGATCTTGGAGGTATTCCGTTTCTAAAGTTGGACCAAAATGGGTCCAAAAAGGAGGAAAGGGGTGAAAAAATAACCCGCGCAACGCCGGGTACAATCTGTTAGTATACTATAAATCTATTACTTTAATAAACACGAAAGTAATCAGGATAAACAAAATTAAAAATTTTTTCCTGTGATATTACGACTACACAATTGCAAAAAAAAAAAAAACAAAAAAATGTATATAATCTCAAAATAGTAATGAACTAAAAGGTCTGGCAATGCAATCGAATTGATAAGGAGAAAAAGAGAAATACATAAATAATCGATCGATCAATTTGACGAGAGATATAAAAAATGCTTGGTGCTGTAGTCGTGAAGCAACAGTTTTTAAATTTCAATTCAATCGTTATTTCACAATGATCAATAATAATAATAATTTCTTTCTTTTTCTTTCAATAATAAAGTTAATGGAAATTAGTACTCTGGGAACCAAAAACAAGGTACTATTTAAAAAATTCGTTTTACCACAGTGTTGAAAAATTCAGTACTTTTGTACTTTTTTCGGTACTTTTTCATTTCAAAAATATTGTAGTACCCCCGCGACGGTTTCAGTACTTTTTTATTATTACATATTTTTTGTCTTGTGGTTTTCAATTATTAATGCATTAAAATCACGTTTAACGCATTGATAAAGTAGAATTAGGCTTTTCTGGTGGTCCCTCAAATGTGAAATTAACGCAATTCGCGATAAGCAATCTATATCCATCAAAAATTCCGAAAACACTACATTCTATAAAGTGTTATGAATTCTATTTATTAAAACAACAAAATAATTCGCAAAATTACTGAGAGTCTTTCTCTCTATTGTAAATCCAAAGACAAAAACAACACATATTCTGTCTCATATGCTAAAATGAGATCAAGAAAATTTATATGTTCCCTACAAACGTAATTGGTCATTACAACCCTTCAGTCTGGATTATTGACCTAGTTTCTCGCACCACTTATATTATGTGTGTGTTTTTATACACAAGTGTCGGGACCTACAGTTTAAAGTCGACTCCGAACGACAAATTTTTTTTTGAGAAACTTTTCATGGCAGGTTTTTTTTTACTCTCAGAGTTTTTGTCAGAAATCTGCTGAGAGGAAGTTGCCGAAGAAATACTTTTTGTATTTTGCTTGGCATACCACTCGACTTAAGCTAGTAAAGGAAAGCTTTACACCACACACGAAACTCTCTCTTCCACTGTGCTTACTGTAAGGCAAGCCATTCTACTTGATCGAAAATTTATATAAAAAAATAAAAACACTCAATTGCTCGTGTATTCTTGCTTGAGTCATTTTCATACAAATTTCCAATTGACCAAAATTATTTGCCGTACAAAAACAATTTCATATGCACACAACACTTTTATGTGATGTTTTTGTAACACAGGCTATTTCACTTTCCTGCCAGATTTTATGGGAAACACAAACAAAATTGAGTGATTTTGTTTTTGTGTTCCATGCAAACAGGCAGGCAAGTGAAGTAGCCTGTGTTACAAAAACATCACTTTAACAAACACACACGCACTCACACTTTTTTGAGACATCATTTTTATCTTTTCTTTCACTCGGAAGCATCCCTTTATGAACTTAATGAACTTTTTTTCTTATGATTTTTTATGCTTTATTAACTTAAATTGGGTTTTAACACTAAACTTTGATAAAATTTACCGAATTGAATAATAAATTTTCAATTTTCTTTTTAACATACGGAAGTACCACTCGACCTGGTGCGCTTTTATCAAAAAAAAACTAAAAATGTCGCCTTTTTATTTACGAATATCCCACTTTCGCAAGAGACAGGGATGGGAAATAGGTATTAACTAATTGTACTAGCGTTTACAAAGAATTGTACTTTTTTCAGATCGATTGTACTAAATTCCCTCTTTTCTTTTTTAAACTTTTTTTTATAAATTAATAAAAATATAAATGAGAATTCATTTCATTGTGTGTAGTATTAATGTAAAAGAACAAAAATAGCAGTAAATTTTTCAAATTGTTAGCGCAATTTTGACTTCAGTATAAAAATTAAGGTTTTTAGCCTTTGCAAAATTATAGCAGCAGTCTCATTTTTGTTCAATAAGAAGCTTTATTTACCAAAAATATTTATACTTAAAACTTAGTCAACCTCCTTCATTAAAGTAAATATTCGGTCTTTGATATTCTTATAAAGATTATTTAATATTTCTCCGTCTATTTTCACCCACTCTTCGATCATTTTTAATCTCAAATTTTGAGCACTGGTAAATTGCCTGTTATTTTGAATATAATCTTCGGACAAGAATGGGGAATTCGTTTGGGAAAACGTTTTCAATAATATTCAGGAGAGTAAGCTGGCCACGATAAAACCTCAATAGATTGTTTACGGAACGATTCCATCCTCTGTCTGCTGGCATGAATTCTGGCATTGTCCTGTGGTAAAATATATTTTTTCATTATTTTCTCTCAAGAAATACATTCGCGTAGATGGAAACTGAAATTCGAACACTAGTTAACAATATAAATTAAAAATTATACAACTTTTTTCATCAGAGAATATGACCTGAAGACAATTCATTGTTTGTTATTATTGAAATGCTGGTGGTGCTATAATTATGAAAAGCACTTTATAATAGGTAAACTTAACAACATATTATAATACTTAACTATAAAGGAATAAAAAAGTTTATGAGATCTAAATTTTAAATCACTAACTATTTATCATAAATTTTGTACCAGCAAACTATTCGTTGTTTCAAAATTGTAGCAACACTAATTAAATTACTTCAATAAATCCCTTGTTTGGATTAGATTAGAGATAGTCAAAGGCAACAGTCCATTTGTCCCTTTGATTTTTATTAAATTTTGGTATAAAAATATCCTTTCTACATTTGCAGATGAATGTGGAACGGATAATATTCCTTTTATAACTCTTGATATGTCAAGTTAGCAACGAGTTGCAATATGCAAATGAAACGAAAAAAAAATTTATACACTGATGAGACAGAATATAATTGAGTGATGTAATAAAGTAGAGAACATTTTTCAATAGTGCTAAATAAGTCATTGAGGTGCTATGGTGTTTTTGACTTCCAAATAGTGCTAAAAAAAAGTACAATTGTACCAACTTTTCCATCCCTGGCAAGAGATCATACCTAAAAGGGAAGAGAGTAAACAAGGGTCACCTACAATAGAAAACATTGCAATAAAACCAACAACATTCAACGTACGTATGTATGCGTGTAGTAACGAAATTAAAGGAATTTTTATGTACTAAAGTGGGATATTCGTAAATAAAAAGGCGACATTTTTAGTTTCTTTAATAAAAGAGCAACAGTTCGAATGTTATTCCCGTTAACAAGAAAATTATAAATTTATTATTTAATTCAGTTGTTCTTATCAAAGTTTAGTGTTAGAAAGTAATTTAAGTGAATATAGCATAAAAAATCATAAGTTTTATATGAAAAAATAAAAGAAAGCCATGAAAATCAAAAAAGAAAAAAGTTCATTGAGCTTATGAGGGGTGCTTCCGAGAAAAAGAAGAGAAAAAAAAAATGATGTCTCAAAAAAGAGTGAGTGCGTGTGTGTGTGTTAAAAGTGTTGTGTGCATATAAAATTGTTTTTGTACCGCAAGTGATTTTGGTCAATTGGAAATTTGTATGAAAATGTCTCAAGCAAAAGAATACATGAGCAATTATTGAGTGTTTTTATTTTTTCATATAAATTTTCGATCAAGTAGAATGGTTTGCCATACTAAAAACACAGATAAAAGGAGTTTCGTGTGTAATGCAAATTGGGTGAGTAAAAAATAATGTTTCTTTATTTATTTTTATTTATTTATTATTACATATTATTATTATTATATTATTTAATTTTATTTATTTATGAGGTGGTAGTGTCAAAACAAATATTGAATACAGGGAACACATAAATTGGACTAATTTTTTTTTGACAGAGGTTAGTAGGGCAAATGATTTAGGTTGTTTGTAATTGAAAGTTGAGAGAAAGGCACATAGCCGTGTTTCGATTTGATTTGTTGTTGTTATTGCTTTAATAAATAAAATTCGTAACAGTTGTGAAAAATTCAGTACTTTTGCACTTTTTCAGTACTTTATTTTTTCAAAAATACCGTAGTATCCTCACTAAACTTTCAGTACTTTCTTATGATTACATATTATTTGTCTTGTGGTTTTCAATTATTAATGCATTCAACGTAACGCTAAAGGAAGAATTAAGTTTTAGCCCCGGTTACCCATGGAACGTATACATTCGTTTTTAGAACACGAAAAGCAATGTTAACGCTTACCGAACCGTAATGTAATTTCAGTAAGCATTTGCACGCTTTTCATATGCTATGTTAGATTACGTTCCATCGACGATTGACTAAACAGAACTTTTACGTTTTGTTACGTTACGAATCAGCTGTTTTTGTCTTTTATGTGAGGAACACGATTCAGTTGTTAATTTTTCTGTTCAGTGCCGTATGTGTATTAAATATAAATATATAAATAGCCTAGTAGGTAGTGTGCGGGTTTACTGACCGTAAGTCCACGGTTCAAACCCCATTTCAGACATCTCCATCAAAACGAAACATGAAAAAATATTTTTCCTGTGACTTCCTTCTGGCAGAAACAGTGGGAGTAAATAAAATTGTCGTAATAAGGTTTCTCAAAAATCTGTCGTTCGGAGTGGATTTTAAATAGTAGTTTCCGGCACACAAAATAAATGGTGTGAGAAGTCATAGTGTACAATATGTATGTATGTGATGTTTTACTAAAGTACCATTTAATAAAGAAAAAGTACCATTTCAAAATTTCAGTTTAGCCACACTGTTTTACCATACCCGTGTAAATCTTATTTTTCGATTTTTCGTCTCTTCTTTTTCTATATTTCTCTTTCCGCGGATTAGTTGAGATATTCTCTTAAAAACAAGTGCTATCTTCAAGTTTACGACTGTGATTGAGAATGGATGAATAAAACAAACAAGAGAAAGATTGTTGTTGTGTTATTAGTTAGAAGAGCTGATTGAATGAGGAAAAGGGCATAAAACATAACAAAACAAAACTAATAAAAGATCTAAAAATAGAAACAAGTGGTTGTGTGTGAATAAAAATGCAAAAACAAAAAATAGGTATAAAAATGACAACACTATAATAATAAATAAACTAATGGAATGAAAGAATAAGAAAATCTAGAGTTGCCATGTTTTTTAGCAAATAATTAATTGCCTTAATGCGATCCCTATACGTTGCGACGTGGTAGCGATGCTACCAATATGATGCTAAAATAACAATTAATAAGTAAATTTGGTAGTAAATTTGGTTGAAAAATGGAAACACGTTTACAACCAATTGCAACGCGTAGGAGCCGCGTAAAAATATAGCGATCTTTCAATAATATAAAACCTAATGGGATATTTGTTTTGAATTGAAAAACAATCAGAAAATTTCATATTTAAGATTAGTTTCTGATTTTTTTTAGAGTAAAGTTATTTATTGATTGCAGATAAATACATACATACATAATTGGCCATTACAACCCTTCAGTCAGGATTACGACCTAGCTTCTCACACCACTTATGTTGTGTGCATTAATTTTATACATGAGTGGCGGGACCTACAGTTTAAAGTCGACTCCGAACGACAGATTTTTGAGAAGCTTTTCATGGCAATTTTTACTCTCAGAGTCTTTGCCAGAAATCTGCTGAGAGGAAGTCGCCGAAGAAAATATTTTTCGTTTTGATGTCTGACCTGGGATACGAACCCGGGCCTTTCGTCTAATAAGCCAACACACTACCCACTAGACCACGGCGACTTCAATTGCAGATAAATAATGGCGTTAATTATAGAAAGAAAGTACTTTTTCATTTCGGTGGAGAAGAAAAAAGTTATAAAAAAAACTTTATTTGAAATAATAATATATTTTAAGGATTTCCCGCAACTACATATTTGCCTTCTTTAAATGTTTTTTATGAAAAAGATTGGACAAAAAATGGTCGTAAGTGCGAATAGTCGAAATTCGGGGACTACCTGTATTTCCTTATAAAAAATTTACACGTGAGATGCTTCAGTTACGACCGAAACTATACATACATAAGTATTGTACTTTTCATTTACATTCGTCCAAATTTAGTTCACTTAATTTCAAGTGCAATTTATTCCCACTAAATCGTGGCAACCTTATTCGAAAGCAAACAAGATCTCAAAGAAAAATACTATTATTGAGAGATTTATTTAACGACATGCAATGAACAACAACAAAAATGAAAATTGTAAAACAAATCATGCAGGAATAAACGAATTGATGTTATTTTCTTTCTGTTATTGTTTCGTTTAGAAGGAAAATTTTAACATTTTTATGGGGTCTTTAAATATTTTTAATAGATTTTTGGCAACAAGTTAAGGAAATTGTTGTTGGTTTTGTTTGAAAGAAAAAAAAAAAATATATGTGCCTACATATATAGAAAAAAACAAAGCAATTCATATAATAATAATATAAAAACTTACATGATTGTAGTGCTTTCCAAAATAAATAATAATTATTGAAAATTATAACTTGTAAAATTATAGATGTTATTGGCAAGAGCAGTAGCAGCAGCAGATTTGGATTGTTGGAGGTTTACTATGATCGAATTTTAATAGTCTCAAAAGGTCCAGGAAAATGACGTATTTCAGGTAAAAAGTACTTTAAAATAGTATGTAGTCTTTTTTAATATTTTTAGTTGAGTTTTTAATTGATCATTTATTTTAATTAGGTATGCACTGTGTGTATTGAATAATTTAGAAATGATTGCGTTAATTAGTTACACTATATTTTTTTTTTTATCTTTTTTCACTTTTTTTTATTTTTTTATGTTATAAAAGTCAAATAAATTTGCTTCTATTTTTTTTATTATAATCTCTTTAGTATTTTTATAATTGTTAATTTCTATAAAGCAGGAAATGTAGCCTTCGTAATTTTTTTTTTTTTTTCTCTTTTAAGAATCAGAACAGAATGCAGGCGGAAAAAAATTATATTCAATAAAAAAGAACTTAATTCATTCATTGAAACTATTTTTTAATAAACACAACAAACAAACAAGACCCATTATAATGAAGTTTATTGAGGTCGTTTTTTTTTTTGTTATTGTGCTTCAAAAAATAGGAGTTCTTTTCTTTGCTTTCAATCAATTCTGCTTCCAGTCTCAAGTGTTGTCGCCAGCCAAGACCCAACCGTCTTGCCTTCTTTTTTCACAATATTGAACTAGAGAGGATCAAGTACGTGAAGCAATAATAATGAAATGAAATATTCCGGGCTGGTCTGCACGACGACAAATGTAGGAGATTATTTATTAGGCATCAAAAATAGCGGCAATGTAATAAATGTTTTAATAAGAATTATTTGTTATTATTTCTGTTTCTCTAATTGCGTATTAAAATCAAAACTTTTTAAAATTCTCGTCGCTGTTGTTAAGAATTGAGCATTATTTGTACGTGTGTTTGTTGTCTGCGTTTGTTAATTCTTTATTATTGTTTTTAAAACTATAAATTTGTTGTAATTTTTACAATTTAATTGCGGTGCTAGGGTTACCATTGTGAATTTCCAAAACATTTTAAAGCCTTTCATTTTCTATATTTATTTATTAATTGTTATCTACATAGATATACATATATATATACAAATATAATACGCTTTTGTATTATTCTCAATATTCAAAATACAAATATTTAATTTCAAACAAGTACGATATTTCTCAACCAAAACTGCATTTTTGCATTTCTGATTAAAAGAAAAATAAGAAAATAGGCACGAAGAGGCTTCAAAATTTATTAACTCATTTGACAAAATTTGAATATTTGGATTTTGACAGCAGTTACAATAGCTGATGTAAATGACGGTTTAGGACTTAATCGGAAATCGGATTGGTAACGGTAACCCTGTT
Source organism: Sarcophaga peregrina (assembly GCA_014635995.1). NCBI lineage: Eukaryota > Metazoa > Arthropoda > Insecta > Diptera > Sarcophagidae > Sarcophaga > Sarcophaga peregrina. The sequence goes on from CM025791.1 coordinate 1,194,356, forward strand.
TAATGAAGAGAGACAAGGAAAAAAGCCAAATGTGGCAAAATGACTGTTATTTTATTCTTTTGGTTTTGTGTTGTGTTTGACATAAACAAAGCAATAATTGTGGGGACAAATAAGAGTAAGAAAGAATAAAAACAAAAATCAAACAACAATAAAAAACATACACTATTTTTATTCATTTATTATGAAAAATATATTCAAATTAAAAGCAAAACAACAAACAACTGAATTGACTGTGAGACAACTTACTATAGTACAAGAGGAGCGGAGCTGAGACGATAGATCACTGGTAGCTTTGTTTTTTGGTTTTTATTTTTTTGCTGAAACACACACAGACATAGTTGAAAGAACGAAAAAAAAAGAAAAGATAAGATACGCGTTGTAGTTGTTATTAATCCACGAAGATTTTCGAGGGGGGCTGGCTGGCTGACTAGCTGTTTACTCTCTCCTTTATCTTTTGTTTTCGTTTTAATATTTTTCGTTCTACAATTTCTCTAAAAAGAATATTCATTCATTTCTCATCTATTTATTATTTTATGTACTTAATATTTATTTATTTATTTTTTTTTGATCTGCATTTGTTTTTGGACATTTTTTATCTAACCATTTTCCTTTTCACCGGGTGGAAAATTTAAGGGCCGTTTTCAACAAGTCTTAATTGAAATTTCCTTATTTATTTTTATTATTGTTATTTTTGTTCTCTTTTCTCTTATTTATGTATTTAATTATTTATTTCCTTACACAAAAAAATTACAATATTCCATTGAAAAAAAAAAATGTGCTCTTTTTAGAAGAAATGTAAAATAAAAACACTTGTTTTCTTCATTTTCTTTCCCACTCACTCACACTTTTTTCAGTTTTGATGAACTTTGAGTTTAAATTCAAAGATTCTTTAAAAAAAATATCACTTATGTTGAGTTTTGCGTAAAATTGCAAGAATTCTATATTTTTAACGCTTTTTGGTGATCTACCACCACCGATCGGTCTTTTTTTTATTCCATTAGGGTTTCGGATGCACAAAAAAAATTCCACACCTTCAAAATACACAGAAGACCCGTTTGTTCTAAAACGATGTTGTGTTAAAGAGGCTTTTCGTACTGAAACTAAAAAAATTCCTCTGATGATGGGGGCCAGTAAAAAAAAAAATAAAGAAGAAATAAAAAGAAAGAAGCAAAAAGAAACCAACAACACAACACAACAACAATACTGAGTTTTTTTTTAATTAATCATTGTGTGTGTTAAATTATATTCTTTGTTTTCTTTCTACACATAGCACGAATGCACACTCCGCTCTCATCCATTCATTCATTCTCTTTTGTAGTTTTCGTGTTAATTTTCTCTTGCTAGAAAATTTCTCTCGTCGCTCTTTATAATTTTAAGAGACAGGAAACAAAACAACAACCAAACAAACAATTTTTACTCCCATTCACATTTGTTATTACTTTTTAGATCAGTGTTGAAAAATTCAGAACTTTTGTACTTTTTTTTAGTACTTCTCTTGATTTCATTAGCAACAAACACGTCTTCTATCTAGAGTAAACTATGTGCTGCTGGCTGAGAGCACACGTGAGCCCACAACAAAACGACTTCTCGCGACTTTCAAAAAACTCTGAGAGGAAATAAATAAACACGGAGTGGACTTTAAACAACAGTAAATGTAAAATTAACACACACAAAATAATTGGTATAAGGAGTTAGGTCGTAATCCTAATGACCAATTTGAATATGTATTATGTGTATCTTTAAAAAAAGAAATATTTGATGCAAAAAAGTATTTTTCAACTATAAAATCAGTTTTCAGGTTTGCCCAACACTGGTGGTTATAGAATATTTTTTCCTTCCTGGCAACAACCAACGCTAGTTCGTTGGAAAAATTCGTTATTTCTTCGTTCAAAAAATTCTTTAATTAAAATTCGCACATGCTTTTTCCGTTTCCGGTTTATATAAGTAAAAAATTAAGCCCTGTTAATTTTAATAGAAATTTATGGAACGCGCGTTTTACGCGGTGTGTGTGTGTGGAGATAATATGGTGTTGGTGTGTGTTGGGAGGGAGAGAGGAGAAGAAAAGAAATAAAATCAAGTCCCCCTTTCCTTGTGTGTGGGTGTATGCGGAGAGGGGGGGAGCGAGGGAGGAGAGCAAAAGGGAAAAAAGGAGTAAGGGAAGAGGAGGAGGGGGAGGTTGGGTAGAAAAAGAGGTAGGGTTAGGGTAAGAGAGAGCAACAAAAAAAAACAGTGTTTTTACTGCCCCTTCGATGTTTGAATTTGGGGGGAGGGAGGGAGGAAAAAAAATAAAATAAAAAAAATGTGGTGAATTTCTGTGTGGTGAGTTTTTACAAAATGTGGTGAATTTATCCGGTGTGGTGAATAAAAACGAAACTCACCAAACTGCCGTTATTCGAAATGAGTACTGTATTATCATATATCAATGTACTGTATATTGCTGATTGGACGGTGAGTGTCTAGAATAAGTAAGGTTCGACTCTGTTAATGCAGACATTAACCGACATTTGTGGCTACTATTATGAACTGCAATACCAACGATGTGCTTTGTGTTTGGATTAAGTATAATTATTATCGATTAGTGAACAAACACTAAATAAAAAAACGAACGAGTCAGGTAGTGAGTGTATCATTCATTCTATTTAAAATTAGAAATAATTAAATTTTAATTATTTTGTAAATGAATTTTTGAATGAATAAATAAATTTCTTTCTTTTATATTTTATCCAAAATGATTGCAAAAAAAGCAAACTAAAAAACTGACTAAAATTCAGGGTTTATGTCTGAAATAGATTTATTTTAACTGAATTTTTCCCTCAAAAAAATATCCCCAGAAGAAGAGAAGAAACATTTTTAAAATCTTACCACTATTATTAAAAAAAAATTCCTTTTTACGCTGGTATATTTTGTTAAGCTCCGCCCATTTTCTCTTACCCATTACTACATACAATAAGTCATGAAAATATTCTCTTCATTTTTGTTTTTTTTTCCCTCTCGTTTATTTTCAAGAAGTGTTTTTGTTGTTTTTGTATTATGTGTGTATGTACATATTGTATGAGAGACAAGTTCTATTTATACATCTCGCTCTCTCTGCCCATGGCTGTTTTTTAAGGCCACCCAACTGAGACACACCAACACCCTCTACTACTTGAATTAACATTTGAAATTCTACTCTAGCACGCGGTGTACATATGTACATACAACAGGGCAAATGGCTGCTGCTTCCGGTAACCCAAAAGATGGGTGGTAAAATGGAACGATGCTATTATATTAAGCGGCAGGTATGTATGTATGTTTTCAAGTTAAGGAAACGATATTTATTATTGTTGCTGCTTGTGGTTACAGAATGAAGCAAAAGCAAAAAAAAGAAAACAGAAAAGTAACAAAAAACGTCGGTCGTTCGCTAGGAGCTGGAGAAGAAAAGTTGATTAGATGGATTTCGTTTGGTTTTTGTGTTTTTAATCACACACCAATTTCATTTATTAAATCTTAAAACATCATCAGCAAAAAAGCAAAAAAAAAAGAGACTCTCTCCTCTCTCTTTCTCTTTTCTACTTGTTTAGTTTTCCTTTTGTTTTCATGTTTTGTTTTTGGTTGTCGGTTGTCGGTTGTTGCGTTGAGTGTTTGTTTAGTGACAAACTGCTGTTGCCAGAGCGCTGCCATTGTTTACAGCGGCAATAACAAAACGGTAGTGTTGTGACTAGTGTCAGCATTTCATTTTCTTTATTCGTTTGTTGTTGTTGTTGTGTTTTTCCTTGTGTTGTGCTATTATTTTTTACATTTTTTCCAATTTCATATATTTTGGCTTTTATTTGTTTGTTGTTGTTGTTGTGGTTTTTAATGGTTTTAAATGTGACAAATTATTTTTTGCATTACTTAACCGTTAAATTTTTCTCGTCTTTTAATCGGGTGCTTATGTTATGTAGGCATTTCTTTTTTCTCTCGTTTATTGTTGAGAAATGGATTGTTTTCTTTTTGTTTTTTTGTCTGGTTTTCTCGATCAGTAAAACTCATTAAATCGTTAAAAATAAAAAAGGAGAGGAAGAAAGTTGAGATTTTTTTTATTACGTTTTTATTCAATTTCGAATATTAAAAGGAGACAAATAAATTGTTAGTTTTAATTATTATTTATTGTTTACGAAAGACAGACAGACATACAGACAGACAGACGTTTGCGGGATTCAATTATAAAATTTAACATTTTATTGGATGATTTAATTTCAATTTTATCCCACCCCACTTTTATTTGTTATGAAAAATATTTATTTTTATTTTTTTGCTACAGTTCCTGGGTGTACACACATACATACGTACGTACATAAAATAGATATTGTGTGTGCTTTTTAACTTTCGTATAATTTAATGGAAATTTTAATTGAAATTGTCAATTTTCATTAATACAGTTTACAGAATTATTTTATCCTTAACGCTCTCTCTCTCTCTCTCTCTCTCTCACATGCAACAAAAATGCTTATTCTGCAACACCAACTAGTTGATCATTAAAATAACTTGATTCGTTTTGATTAAATGCTATTCTTTTCCAAACTACGAAATTTTATTATAATTTTATTCGAATATTAATTGTACTTATTATTAATAACAGCATACGATATTCACATAGGTATTTAAGGTAATTTTTCGATTTACCGAAATACATCGATTTACGTCACCTCGATTGACGTTGTGTCGATTTACGTCGTCAAATTTTTTGTTCCCTCTAACTTGAATTTGCGTCGTCATTCGATTTACGTCGGCCTTTTTTTGAAACCAACTGCAACTTAAATCGAGGGATTACTGTCACTTTTTTAAGTTCCTTGTTAAAAACTAACTACTTTGTAGTATGAGCATTATGAAATTCGATTAAGTTGCAATTGGTTCTAAGGCGACGTAAATCGAATTTCATATTGCTCATACTACAAAGTAGTAAATTTTTACTGTAATAAGTACTACTGTATTTTCGTATTAACAATCTCTCTTAGGTTCTCAATAAAACTGAGATCAGGCATTAGGCGTTAATCGTTATCCTTCTGAATCCCCTATTGTAGTGGCAATTACGTTTCGATACGTAACTTGATCATTCATTATTCCATCGATCTAAATAAAGCGGTTCAATTACTTAGCCAGAGGGGCAACATCAGACTGTCGTTCGCCATTCAGCTTTTGGCCGTCTCATTCGTCTTATTCCATCTAAATTTTGTAAATTAAACTTGAAGTCATCAGAAAACTTAACCGTTTTCCAGTTGATGTTGGATTTAGTGAAATCAAGTGTAGCTCGAGTCTTTTAATCAAAAACTTATCATATCGTGATATTTTACTTGGGCGTCAACGTGAATGTAGGGGTGATATGAGTCCCGAAAACAAATTCCTGAGATAAGCTCAAAAATTCAATAATCGTTTTGATGGAATATTTTACTGCTGTGAATGGCCAGTCGTCATCAATAGTTATAGTTTTAAACTGATATCGCACAGTTAATTTAAATTTTAAATAATTAATATTAACTTTCTTCTCCCAGTCTTTAAAATTTTCGTCGTAACTATGGAGTGTGGTATCGAGAGATGGCATTCCTTACTGATTACATCGTTCATTTTATAACGTTGCGTTGTTGAAATTTGAATTTTGTGTTTAACTCATTGCATAGAAGTGGATTTGATGTGAACATTCTATTTGACTTTAATGTTTATTACCATCCATCATATATGTATGTAGGTGTTCTTTTTATTTATTCATTTTTATTTCACTTATTTATGGCGAATATTTTAAGTCATAAAATGTATTTATTGTATTCTACTTTCCTTACATTTCATTTCAATTGTTCCATCCTTCCCTTCATGGCCTCTGTCTTCCTCATATGATGAACATCTTAATCCTTTTTTTTACCGATTGCGATAATATCATAAATATTTCAAAATCCAATTGAAAATAAGAAAAAGAACGAAAAAGAAGAAGTAGTCCATAAAAAAGAAAGGATACAAACAAAATACCATTCAGTCACTCATTCATTCATTCATCCATTTAAACACTCATCATCTATTCTTCTGTTTCTAAATATTTTGCACAAAACTACCATCATCCGATCAAACATTCCAACGGCGAAAAAACGACTTTTTTATTTTACATTTACACTTTACGGTTACAAAATGGCAATAACAACAACAACAAAATACAGGTATGCCCCTACTTATGACCGAGATAGATTCCTAGCCATCAAAATTTATATTTATCTATACTTATAAAATTTATATTTTACGGATTACCCGCAATTACATATTTGTCTTCTTTAAATATTTTCTATGAAAAAGATTGAAAAAAATATGGTCGTAATTGCGAATAGTCGTAAGTCGAACAGTCGTAAGTCGGGGACTACCTGTAATAATAATAATAATAAGAAGTAGAAGAAAAAGAAAAACATGCATTATATTTAAAGTATAAATAGTACTTAAAATATATGTTTGTTTGTACATAACACGGCGCTACCCATTTATTTATTATATAGAGACAGTCGAGCAGGCTTGCAGGCTGGCAGACAATCGGACAGGTTGGCATACGTTTAATAGCGTTAAAGCGTTAAGGAAATAGGATGGATGGGGACGTATAAAATTGTCAGTCATAAATAACCGAGAATTGCAAAATGAATGCACACAACCATTTAACTTAAAATAATTGAGAAAAATATATACGAGAGGAGTATTTTAAAACCGACAACAACAAAAAAATATATTTTCTCAACTATCCTCGTTACCTCTCTCTCCCCTCCTCATTGTACTAAGTAGGCTCTACCGAATTCTGGCCACTTTAAAATGCTTTGAAAGAGCATGTTTGTGCGAATGAATAATTTACGTCCACCATGTCTTTGCACACACAGCATCACAAATATTATGAAGCATAAAAGCCGGAGATGATGGCGACCGCAATAAAATTTAAACAGTCGTAAACGATTTACCAGCAAGCGAATGGAATCAGCAGAAACAGCAAACACACCACATGTTGCAATAAGACAAAGTGTAGATCAGGCATTACCATTTCATAGCACAATTGTGCAGAGAGAATTCACACACACTGCTTGTGCTCTTTTATTTAGTCGTCGATCAGACTGCGACGAGCACACTCGTCAGCAGATGCAATGTTTTTTTTTTTTTTTTTATGGTTACACTCAAAAAATATTTTATGTCAAAAAATCCTTTTCAAAGTCTTATATGCTCTTAAAACATTTTATGATAGTTTTGGTGTAGTCAAGCAAATTAATTCAGATGATATGGAAAGAGAAGCAACTTTTTTATAGACATAAAGCAATATTTTGGAAAAAATAAAAGTTTGGTTATTAGCAGCAGAGGAAATTTATGAACCAAAATTAGATCCCAGTAAATATCTAAAATACACTCATTACCTAATTATTAAGTCAAAGCTGTGTATAAAGTTACACAGTTAATAGAAATCTAAATAGGGTATTTTACTAACATATTTCTACGACATTAAACTCTCAACGTATTTTCTCTCTCTCACTCACTAATCCACAACCAAAAAATTTTTGGTAACCCCTGGTGTAGATGTAGATGAAGAAGGAACGTTAAAAAGCTCAATTTAGCAGTCATTTAAATAAAAAGTATCCTGGTCCGAAAATGCCACAAAAGTAATGCATATTTGAGTAGGGAGATTGAGTGAGAGAGAGAGAGAGAAAAAGGAAAGCGTGAGAAGACTGAGGGAAGAAGAGATATTTAAGGACTCCAATTCGGGGTGACCATATTTCAAAATAATATTAAACCAAAAACAAATGGAAAAGAAACATAGCTAAACTATTTTTTAATCTTTATCTTAACCAATGGCTGTTAGGTAATCTCATGTCTAGACTCAAAAAGAAAAAAAAGCCGGTTTTCGTGTCCATAAATGTCATATCGACCATGTTAACAGTCAAATAATCTCTAGAGTTTAAATCGTCGCTCCTTGTCAATACAGTAAAAGACTTTAAAAGACCTTTTGTCACCTTAAGCCATACTGGCTTGTGAGTTGAAGTGGATCTGTATTCAAACGCTACTTGATGAATCCGTCACGATCAACAATTAAGGTGCTCCTCTGTTTTTTTAAATGTTTACTCCTACATAGTAATGATGGATGCAATCCCTCAGCGAAGATAAATTTCCAGGGGTCTTCAAGGACTATACTTGCGGTATCTGCCTACTCAGGCATAACTTCTCAGATATGCAAGTTAAATCGAAAATAAAGTCTGTCTGCCAAGTTTAAACTGTTGGACCCGTCACGACAGATTTTTGATAAACTTTTCATGGCAATTTTATTTACTCTCAGAGTTTTTGCCACAAATCTGCTGAGAAAAAATCGCCGAAAAAATACATTTTTTATTTTATTTTGATATCTGGCCTGGGACTCGAACCCTGGCTTTACGCCTAATAAGCTGGCACACTACCTACTAGACCACGGCGACTTCAAAATATGCAATAGAAATATGAAAACCCCTTCATTGTGTACCTGGGAGAGTTTAAACAATATCTCAATCTCATACATGAATTACACGTAAAGTAGGAAAACGTAAGTTGAGAAATGTTAGTCGTATATTACCGAAAATAGTGCAAAGTAAACCAGTTTGGATTCCACGAGATTCTCTTCTTGCACACTTATTGTGTTTGACTGACAACTTCATTTTGTCTTCACTGTACAATTACAGCGTTTGCTTTTTACTCGATAATCATCTATCTGTCTGTCTGTCTTCAAAATTTAATTTTAAGTTTACCTTTTCAAAAAAAGAAAAACAATCTAGAAATACTAAATGCAATTAAAAGAGCTTAAAAAGCCAACAATTTAAAATATTTTATGCAAATTTAACAAAAATTTTGCAAAATGTAGCACTAAAAGAGATAATCTGGTCACACTACTTCTATTACTCACTATGCATCACACACACCAACAACAACACAACAACAACGAGTTCCAATACTAAATGAAGTCAAACTGAAAGTACCAGCAGCCAGCAAAATGAAATTCTTCATTCAAAATTTCAATATTTTTTTACTTAATGTTGTTGTATGTGTTGTTGTTGTTGTTATTGTTGTTATTGTTGTATTTGTTTAAAACAAATATAAGAATTTAGAAAAGCGAGAAGTCATTTTCAGTTCAAAAAAAAAAAAAACAAAAAACGACAAACGAACGAACGAAAGAAAAAATCTCCATAAAAATAAAAAATAAGAATAAAATTTTCATAATGGTTGGTTGGTTGGTTGGTTGGTTGGTATCCCATATTAAGCGCCAAAATGTGTAATACAAACCATGCCATTGCATGCCATTTATTTTTATTTTTCTTACGGAGCCTAAGCTCCATTACAGACAAACGTATTTATGAATGTATGTATGTATGTATGTGTGCATATGAATATGTACCAATATGTATGCCCTATGCGTTCTTCCACACAGATTTCAATACATTTGATTTGAATAAGAGCAAATGACCAAAAAAAAAAAATAACGAAAAATTCGGAGCCCTAGTTGATGAACAAATTTTCGATATCCTAAATTTGTTTAGAACTGCCTAAGTAGCTGATTAGTTTGGCAAATGGAGACTCAAACATTAAGTCAGTGTTAGATAATGACGAAATCACTTGCTAACAAACTCTGATCTTTCTCCAATTTCTACATTTTGTTTCTGTTATTACGCTCCTCGCTCGCTGGTAAGATTTCAGAGATCCATGTTGCTAATTTTATTAGACCAAAATATCTTGCATATGATTCTGCTGTACTTGCTGCTCAATCCCTGTAGTTTTTGCGTAACAGTGTTCAATTCTAACCAGATTTCACTTCCGTACAACAGAAATGATTTTACCTGTGCGTTGGATATATTGAATTTGGTTCGTCTGAACATTTGAGAGCTTCTCCATATTGACTGCAGTCGCCCGAATGGCTCTCTTGCTTTATTAAGTCTGTGACTAGTGCCTAGATAGCTGAAGCTTAGATTAAGAAATTATCGTTGGCTTCGAAATCTTTTTTCGTTTTTTTTATTCCACATGATAACATCACAAATCTTCTAATCTACATACACAATCGGGCATTACAACCCTTCAGTCAGGATTATTGATCTAGTTTCTCGCATTACTTATGTTGTATGTGATAATTTTATACATAAGTGGTGGGACCTACAGTTTAAAGTCGACTCCGAACGACAGATTTTTTTTTGAGAAACTTTTCATGGCAATTTTATTTACTTCTCTGAGTTTTTGCCAGAAATCTGGCCTGGGACTCGAACCCTGGCTTTACGTCTAATAAGCTAGCACACTTCCTACTAGACCACGGTGACCTCCTATGTGATATTTCATGCAATTTTTATCCTTTTATCTGAACCGATTATTTATTAATGATTTCATAAAAAATTATTGCGCATTAGTTGGGATATTTTTTGGATTATGTTTGACCTTAAGTGCAAAGTTGAAATACGACACCTTGAGCAAATGCAAATTATTTTCTTTATACGTCTCTCCAAACATCGGTCCCATGCTAATGATATTTGAGTTATTCAGTTTATTCATGATCTTAGCCGAAAACATGATTACCTGGTGCACGCGATAGCTGTTCTAGGAAGATTTTCCCGATTAACATCTACTATCGGTTATTCCAATACGAATAAACTCTTTATACGCACCCATATTGTCAACTATTTTTCGTTCTGAACGTAACATGCATTTAATTTAAGAAGATTTCCGTTCATAGTACTAAAAAAAATTGTGGATGTTTAGATGACTGAGATTACTGAGGGCTCTGTTTAACGACTTTTTAAAATTCCAGAATTTATCAATCCCCTGAACTCACGTTCAAATGTTCTCAGTTTTGGATGGATCTTTAAAGGCAAATTTTAAAGACGGGAACTTACCTGTCCCCCCGCCTCTGTAAATTCGTAAATGTTCATAGACTCGGTAAAAAAAAAACGAAAAAAAAGGATGACAACCAACAAAATTTAGTGGTTGGTGACGACAGCGGTAAAATCGTCAAAATGCATTAATATTTGCTGAGGTAAAAGTGTGTGCGGCTACAAGAACTGAATCAACCTTGTAAACACAAAAAAAATAAAAGAAATTGTTTATATTATATGTATGTATATTTTTGGATCAGCTTTGCAAAAGAATGAATTCACTAAATGGAAACATTTGAAAAACTTCTGTAGGAATACACTGCAAATTAAATGAAAAAATAAAATTTTTTGTCATTAATTACGTTTTTTCATAAAAATTTTATTTTATTTTTATTTATTTATTAATTAATTATAAAACAATTACAAATTATAGTATAATAATTACGAGCTAAGTAACTTAAACCTACACCTTGACGTAGTGTAAGAGAACAGTCTCTGGTGGTAATCGAAGACACGAACCTAACTAGCACTAGGCTATCAGGGCCATACTTCATTTAATTAAATTTTGACTTATTTTTTTCGGGAAGGGCGATTTCATCACAAAATAACAAGAAATTAATTGACTCTCTCAACACGAAAATGATACTGAATTAGTGAGTTATTCGTCATTTAATAATTGATTGTAAAGAGATAATCGTTAATTGTGTTGACAACGAATTCATTCCTTTGAAGAAGAGTTTTTGAGCAGGCATTAGGGAGGGTAAAGTTGAAGCGCAATTTTAAAACAATTTACTAAATTGAAAGCAAAGCATGCCTCTCCAAATGAAAATTGAGGAAGAAGATGGTGGTGACACACAAAATAGAAGGACTCTAAACGCCTGTCCTCTCTGTTCCCTCCCTAACTAACTAATTCGCACGTAGATTTGTAGCAATTTGTCGTACAAATGTTTGTAAATTAATGCGTTTGAATGGATGCTCGTTCGTTCTTTCGTTCTCATATCTATTATTTGGAATAAGTAGCAGTCGGTCGGTCATGTTGGAAGACAATTTAACTACAGTTTCTCTAATTTAATGTAAAACAACATTAAAAACAACAGCAGCAGCAGCAACAACAAAGTTGCAGACTTTTACTATGTGGTTGTTTGGCTGCCTGCCCTGTTTGAAGCTATGGTCCGAGTTGACACTTCCCATAATTCATTGGCCACAGTAGTGTTCCTTCTGTTCCTACTGTATTTGAACAAACAAACAAACAAACAATAACTGGCAAACATATGTATGTCCGTCAGCACACAAATATTGAAAGTATAGGTACTGCGTATCATCTGCATTCACGTTGTGGATATTTCTCTTCTATATTCATATTGTAAACGAAATAGCAACACACCACGTACCCTCACTCATTTAAAAGCAACAACGGCGCTATGAAATTAATTATTTTCCATTAAAGCCAAGTTGTTCAGGAGAACGCTGAAAAAAGAAGAGAAAAGCAACTCGAAAAGGCAATTTACCGCGTCAAGTGCTCAAATAAATAACATCAATTTCATTTTCTCCATTTATTTAAACCAGCCTCCTTCCTCTTCTCTTCTGTTTCTTTTTACCTTCTGCTGCCACTGCTCTTCACTCCCTCTCCCCCAGCATACTTGCAATCTGATACAATATTTTTCATTTCATATTCACAGCAAAAGAATAAAAACGAAAAACAAAAAAAAAAAAAAGAAAAACGGGAACAAGAACAAGAGCAGCTGGAGAGCATACAGTATTAGTTAAGACCAGAAAAAGTAGCATAAGAAGAAGAGGAGGACAAAAGGGAAGAATATAACAACTTAAACGATATTAAATGGCTACCGGATATGGCGAAAAATAAAAAAAGAAAATGTAATAAATGGAATAAAATAAAATGAATCCATCTATTCGCCTACCCACCAATACACCAGTCCCACAAATATGTTCCCATAAGATGGACTAACAAAGATAGACTCATCCTTTTTTGTGGCATAAAACAAGCAAAAGGAGGAAGAAGGAAAAAATGAATTAAAACTTAATGAAAAATGTTGCAATAAAAACAAATTACACACCCGTATTATTATTATTATTTTGAATAAATAAAGTGAGATCACATAAAATAAAACAACAATAAAAATAATTTGTCTGACCGACAAACTAGCTGACTGAGACTAACCTATGTATGTACCAGAGATCAGGAATGAGTATTCAAAAAGATGAGTAAAATCGAATCAAAAATAATGATGATACTTTTATGCATTCATACTTAGTTTGAATATCATGGAACTCCTCTATTCATATTCAAAGTTTAAAGTACTCCTCAGATTGATGCTTAACAACACGTGTGATGTTGTTGATTTCAACTCTCTTCATAGTCCAACATATACACCAAGTACAAAACAAGTATGAATCGCGTACGAATACTAAAATACTCATCAGGAGGTTGTGTCGTTGCTCTACTTGCTGCTCTGTCTGTGTTGCTTATTTGTCTTTTCAATGGTTCTGTAAATGCCAAACAACTACTGTTACGAATCTATATGAGTAGGCTTATGAATTAAACATATTTCCAATGGTATGAGTTTGATGTCAACGTTGTACGCATACTCATTGCAACATATACTTATAAATCAACGTTGTAGTGAGTATTAATGAATCAGAGTACATAGTTAAATTTCGATATTGATGACTCACTTATATTCAAAATTTCATGAGTGCTTTTGAGTAGCGAAAAAAAATTGTTAAACTCTATGTTAAGTTAAGCATTATGTGGATAAGCACATCTCGTTTACATAGGACCAGGAGTAAAGAATATAATCAATGTTGTCGTGTGGCCTGTTCAATGTTCTTGTCACAGTTCTATTGAGGAAATATATCGAAAAAAATTGCAAAAATAGTCTAGTCAGAAATATTATTTGACTTTATTTATAATTTGATATCCCCCATGCCTAGAAGATGTCCTATGTCATTGAGAAAAAGGCGTTTTCAATACAATATCCTTTACATCTCCAAGAAGGGGTGCCTTTGAAGCGTTGCTTTAGAATTTTATATTCTTTAATACGTTTTTGGATCAAAAAAACATTTGTTAAAACTCAAATTCAGTTAAAAACAAAAACCATTTTCTGTAATAAAGCGATGATATGGAAAAATCTCATTGGAGGGGGTGTGATTTAGTTATGAGCTATACTTACAGCACCTGCATATGCAACGTATGCACGTTCATACATACATATGTACATACAAAGTATGTACATGCATACATAAATAACGAAATACAATTGAAATAATAAAAATTAGAAAATTTTAATTTACTGAATTGGTTTCCTTATTTACAACAGTGATGATGAGGATCATGATGAACAAAAGGAGAAAAAGAAGCAGAGATGATGCGATATTCTTGGCAAAACGAGCTTAAACGTGTTGATGAACTTATAAATCCCTACACAGATTTATAAAAAAAAATATTATCAAGCAACAATAGCAATGCAATGCAATAACAATCATGCAATCAAGGAACGCCAGCAAGAAAAAAAAAAGAGTGAGAGAGAGATATTCAAATGTATATTTTTCAAAATCCGTATTCCTTCACATACTATTTAACAACAAAAATTAATTTTCTAATTGCTCTTCTACCAAAATATAATGAAAAAAACCGTTTTCGAAGTAAAAGTGTAATAAGGAGCACAACAAAAAGAGAAATTATATTCTCTCCTTTTTTAATTTAAGCCGTAAAAGGAAACAAACACAGGGAGAGAGAGATAGAGAGAGAGTTGAGACGAACAGAAGGCGGCTCAATCTAAAAGGAGCATTTAAAGTGTAGGAGGTTAAGAAAACCTATAAAACTGATAATAAAAGTCAAATAAATTATTGTGTTTCTTTCTTTGGGTAAACGTATATAACATACATATACATAAGTATGTAAATATATGTACATTTGTATGTTATGTTTGTTTGTGTATGTGTATGTGTCTGTATATAGATAACCGAATACAAAAATTTTGAAAACAATAACAATAAAGGCACAATAATTTCCGATAATAAATTAACTGAATTCACTTGCGTCGACGAGAAGCTCTGAAAACAAAAAAAAATCTAACAATACCAACAACAATAATCATAATAAATTCAATAAAACCCCACCTACTTTAACATACATAAACGTACATACATATGTACATGCACACTCAAATACACAGCTAAGGACGTTCAATTACAGTATTTGCACATAACATTTGCCCAGTCACAATTGAATCGACTTTTCATTATCACGTGACCGATTTAATTGGTCCATGGGCCAAGCTACAGCTTCTGAAAGTTTTTAAATTAAATAAAAAACGGGAGTGCCATAATGTAATGTCGAAGCCGACCGAGATAGGTTCCTAGTCATCGGTCGTAAGTCGATTAAGTCGTAAGTCGAATTTCATATAAAAAAAATTTTTTATTTAATTTTTGGGATGATATAAAATTATTCACTTAAAATAATTCCGATTTAGCTAATGTAATGTATTATTTGTACTGAAATATGTAAGTAAATCGAATTTTTTTTACTTTGAATTTTTTTTTTTAATTTTTCTCTTATGTTATTAGGGATTCCCCTCAAGATCGTAAGTGCGAATAATCGTAAGTCGAAAGGTCGTAAGTCGGGGACTACCAGTACACTCAATATGTGTATGTATTTATGTACATATTTCGTACTTATATTAGTAAAATGGTCTTCAGTCCAAACAGACTTTATACTTACAAATATATACATGCATACATACATATGAATGTACATAGATATGTATGTATATATTTGCATATATTTATTGAACTAAAAAAAAAAAATTATAATTCCTCACTAGAAATCAATAATTTCAGCAATACAATTTATATTTGTATTGTAATTATATTTGTAACCAATACTGTATACGATTCCTGTGTTGTATATGAAAATTAATGGTATAATACAATGGCTTGTGTATTGCAACAATACGTATGTATGTATGTATATGTATGTGTATGAGTGTTGGTTGTTTGTTGGTTAGGCGAGGAGAGGAAAATTAATAAAAATAAATTGAGTTGTCAAAAATGATATTCGAAATAAATTCCTCGGTGAGTAATCGTTGTGAGCGCCAAGCTTTACTCTAAAAACAAGAAAAAAACAAAAAAAAAAAAAACTGAAAAAAGAAATGAAACGAAATAATAAATACAATGACCACCCAAACCGGCAGCCCGTACATTTACCAGAGAACAGAAGAGCTCAACAAACCTCAGCTTCATCCACACAAACAAACACACGTGCCGTAATAGAATGGAGAGATGATACGCAAACACAACGATAAACGTTTTTATTCTCCTTAATGCTGCTAAAAATATAAATGCCTGACGATGAAAATCCAATTTTTTCTTCCCTTTGGTCTGTGTGCCATCTCTCTTTCACTCCCCTTATTGTGGAAGAAGGGGGAACCCCTAAAATAACTGTAATAAAATAAAGAAGTGTTTTTGCCAAACAATCTGCAAATGTTTCGCCGTCAAGGGGCTGAGAGAAAGCAAGAGAGACAGAAGTGAAAGAGAGAGGACATTCAGAATATATTCTGCCATCACAAGGAGGCCATTGTCGTAAGTAACTCACACTACATTTGACAGATACATACACACACACACACTCATGCATGCATGCTTATACTGTGTACAAGAAGAACAACCATCTTCCATGTTCACCTTCATCAACATCATCATCATCAGTATTATTATGTAGAAAAACAACAACAACAACAATAACAACATTTAAGGAAAAGGAAGTGTGTGTATAAGAAGAAGACGAAGCTGTAGGAAAAAAATTGAATTTTCCAACGAAACGTGAAGAAAATTCACACAAAATAAGAAAATTGTCTTTTAATGAAGACCCATAACAATGTTAAAACACAATTGGGGAAGCAAAGAGAGAACAGAGATTGTTGTTGTTGCTGTTGTTGTTGCTGTTATGAAAAGGAGTTGGTTGGTGGGAGATAAAGCAGAAAAACAACTACAACAACAACAGCAACGGCAACTACAACAAATTCCATTAAATTAAATCTATCACTTAATGGAATCAAAAACAGAATATGAGTGCGAAAGAGATAGGCAAATACAGCTAAAGAGAGTATCAAAAGACACACACACACACACACAACCAATATTCAATGAACGTTGTGCTATAAAAATAAAAACAACAATAAAATGAAACGAAACGAAATAAAATAAAAGTGTACGATTCTGCGCTTCTTTCATAAAATAGAGGGAAATTTTTGCTCAATTCTCTCAAAATATATTCATAAACTGGGCGGTCTTTTACTCGTAAACCCTTTTCAGTATGCCAAAATCCTTATTGACGCCATTTGTGTGAAACATGTGCGGTGGTGGTTGTTGTTGGTGTTGTTGCTGGGGTTGTTTTTATTATTTTTTTTTTATCACCAGTTGAGGCAATAAATGTTTCGTTTGTGATATTTTTGTTGATGAAAATTAAATCGTTAGATCATTCGCCATTCAGCATTACAACGAAACGGTCGTGTGTAAAACTGCTCGCTGCTCAATACAAAATAAATTCACTGAAATTTGAAATGTGTTGCAAATAAGAATGTATAACGGTTAATAAATCATGTTTGTATCTTATTATCTAAAACGGTTAAAACATTAAATCAATGTCAGAATAAAATATCTCCACAAATAAAAACAAAATCGAAATCAAATCGAATTTTTTAACGAAACGTAATGAATAATGAAAAGTCACAATAATAATAATAACAACAACAACAACAACAACAACTGAGTGATTTTGTAAGGTGTTGCATACCTTATAGGTATTAATTAAATTTTGATGCAACAACAAAAACAAGTGCTTAAAAGAAAATAGAGAAAAACAAAAATGAACTTGCAGAATTTTTGAAAAGTCTCAAACGTATCTCCTTTAAAAAAAAGTAATAAACACACACGTGGATGTATGAATGGATGGATATACTGTATGTACTATATGTCCTTAGACACCAACCAGCATCATCGTTAAAACAAACTTTTCGTCAAAAAATTTTTAAGGATAATTAAACGGCAAATCGAGTTTGAAAGTCAAAAGGGGAGAAAAATTACGAAAACTTTGTTTTAAAAATCTTTTTTCAACGCATGTTTTGTTTTATTTTACTTTTAACGGTAACCTGAACTCTTTCTCAAAGTTTAAATTGTTTCGAAAGAATCGAACCAAAAAAAAAAAAAAAAAAAAATCAAAAGAACGTGCAAAACATTTAAAAAGAGTCTATTTCAACTCCAATACACCAAAAATAAAGTGCAAGACGAAGAAAAGTTTCCATTCTTATCGAACGACAGGTTGAGTTTCTTTTTAAGAAACTCACCGAACTACTACTGCCAACATTTTCACAGACGGGAATAAGGTAAACACACCATCTATCACATGCAACATTACAATTTATGTGTAGAATTTCAATTGAAAATAATTTTTAGAATCACAATAAAATTCTATGCGATAATTCTATCCTTATACAAAAATTCAAGCGATTGAAAAAATGACAAGCAAGTAACACTAGCATAACATCTTAAAATAATCAACAAACAAGAAAAAATTCATAAAAAAATTTAATTCTTTTTATTAAATGCAATGATTTAATATATTTTTAATGATTTTTAAGAATGGGCCGGTGTGTGGTCTAACTCTTTCCCATCATAATTCCATCGAGTGGATAGTTACCTAATAATTACACTCCCACAAGATTACAAGGTAGACCTTAGGAGCTCTTTATTTGCCCATTTGTTATTTAGTATTCGAGATTTATTTAAAATTGTTTTATTTTAGTCATGTTGTAAACATTTTCTACAAACTCTATCAAATTGTAGTTTTTTTTCCCGAAATAAAAGGACAGTCAAACCAAATTTTAAACCTGATTGAACGTAGTCCTATACTGGACAGTTCTAGAAATAGGTTACCTGTGTTATATGCATACATATATACGTACATACATATTTATATTGTTTTATTAACAAAAACCGATTAATTATGTGTTGCTTAATAAGTTAAAACTCATTTGTTTTGAAGAGGTAATCAGATTCTGGATAACCCGCTCTCTCTCTCCTCTCTTTCCACCAGCATTGGCAATCTCTTTGTCGAATATGTTGAAATTTTTAAATAAAATATTTAAAATCGTTTCAAGATCATGCAGCCATATTATGCAGGATTTGAATGTATAAATTTGAGAAGAAATACACCTATCCCCCGATTTACACGATACATTTCTTATAAGATTTCGCTTTTACACGGGGCGAGAGATTAATAAATGCTTAGCTCAATATGAGGAGGCCTATAAAGATTTAAACAAAAACCAAAAGCAAATGTTAATTACGAAGTCTCGCCAATATAAAATTGTTCTTAATCCGTCTAACACCGAAACAGAATCGCATAAGGTATTATCAAGTGATGAAAATGACATCATAACATGCAGGAAGTTTAGATTATACATATCCTATGACAGTAACAATAGTACATATTTATATTCTTTGTAAAATTTTTTAAATATTTATATTTCTAGTTTCTGTATGTCAAAATGAATAACATATTCATATACAGGAGTACACTTTTATAATGAATAGATAGATACTTGTATGTTTTTCAAAATAAACATATGTACATTAGAATGACTCAAGTTGCATGGAAGCGAAATTCGTGCAAAGTGTACCCCCCTTAAAATGAACATTGAATGGACTTTTTAAGACAACATTTAAAATATTTCGGCTCCAGCTTCGACCTCTCGTGAGGTGGACCATTTTGAAAAAGGGTCTATTTTTGAATATTTTGTTAATTTGAGGATCTGTTTCCTTACCAACATATACAATATCTATATCATAAGAAAGGATTTTTTAAGGCGCGTCCAACAATGTATACAATTTGTTCAAGGACTATCATCCATGTCCTTTTTTTAAAGATATTCTGTAAAAAAAATCGTTTTTGCATTTTTTGTTCAGGGTTGTTTGTAATAAAAATTCCAAATTAACATATTTTAATCTTTAGTCGATTTAATTAAGCACGGGTCTCAGCTTTTTTTGAAATTCACACAAGTTCGCGTTCGAAGCTGGAGCCGAAATATTTTAAATGTTGTCTTAAAAAGTCCAAGGTTCATTTTTAGGAGGGTACATTCGAGCACTTTTTTTTTGGTGAGTCGCTCTAATGTACATATGTATATGCTATTTACTTTTATTTTACGATGAAATAAGTGACTGAGTTATGCCTATTTTAGTTTGTTTTCGATTTACACGGTTTTACATAGCGAAATCTATGATTTCGGTTCACAATGTTTTCTAATGAACCTATCCTCATGTGTAAATCTATAAAAAGTTCTACATTAAGATTTCAGATTTGTGAACGATTGAAAAATCTATTAAACACATCCCTCACATGTCACGCTTATTATGTAAATCCTGCTATAACTCAAATGTGAATTGATCTATTTTAAACAGTTTTCGATTGGAACATAAGAGTACCTTGGTAAAAGTGTTAGTACTGTTAAGGCACAACTTTTAATCAATTAGTAATCGTAGTAAATATTTTAAGCCATATTCGTAATCATATTTCCTTAGTTAATAATACAACCATGATGGCCAAGCAATTACCAAAACATTTTCTCCCAATATTTCGTCATCATATCTGAACTAAAAATGTAAATTTAATGCTAAAATTCGATCTGATCTGAAAAACGGTAAGATAGGTGTGTTTTAGAAATCTAAACCTACCTGAAACATGCGCATTCACTTGCACATTATAGTAATTGGCACACTTTTAATTCAGTTTCATCAAATAAACAGACAACGACTGTACATTGTGTATGGACTCATTTCAATGTCATCATGCATAAAACACTGAAATTCACCAAACTCGAACTACTGATTCTAATAATGCCGATTTATATTATGAATCTGATGCCTTAGCCTTGCATCATATCATCTAAACTTTACACGAGCATTTGATTACTAATTTGATTTTTTCCCCGATTAATATTTGTTAATCCTTCTTGAAGTCGCCGAAGTCGCTGAGTTTCAACCCCTGGCTCAGGCATTTTGAATAAAACGAAATATGAAAAAATCTTTCTTTGTCGACAAAAACATACTTACATACTACATAATTGGCCATTACAGTCAGGATTATTGATCTAATTTCTCATACCACCTATATTATGTGTGTGGGACCTACTGTTTAAAGTCGACTCCGAACGACAGATTCTTTTGAGAAACTTTTCATGCAAGATTTACAATTCTTCTTTTTTACGGAAGAAAACAAATTTTTAGTAGTCGATGGCAGGCAACGATTTATGAAACTTAACTCTGAACACAGTACTTACACCTGTAGTGTCCCATGACGCCTAAGATTAAATCAAATTGCTATAAAAAGCTGAATAGAAACTTGTAAAGCTGAATTATAAGTTTCGTTATAAATTAAAACGTATATAAAGTCTACAACACCCAAAAAAAAAAAAAACTTCAAAATTTTATAAAGCAACTTAGTGCTCCTCAAACCTTTTGTTTGTTGTGTTTTATTAGAATCAAATCAATAATCATTGCCTTCAACTGTGTTAAACTTCTTTTGGTATGGAAATGTTGTTGTAAACCATTTCTCAATAGTATTGTATTGATTTCTGTCATTTTTTAATATCCGATAATTAAGAGACGACTGCCTATACGCCTTCTGTGTGTCGTTTTTGTTGGGTTTTAATTGTAAAAAAAAATCTAGCCACACATGTTGCATCAGTGACAGCAGACAGCAGCACAACAAAGTGATGCGAAAAACATACCAAAAGAAGCAAACAACAAGAAAAACAACGAAGAATAATAAATAATTTGACTCAATATAGAGTCAAATTGAATACACTCCATTAGAGATCCTTTTTTTTTATCAATTAATTTGTGGTTATCAATTTAATTTAACGTTTATTTGACTCTCTTGTTGTCCACTCCACTTCGTTTTTCTGTACACGTTATGGGTACATTGCAAACGTATGACGACGGTGGACGGTCGAGAACCATTTCGATAGATGCAGTGCATATGTACACTGGCGTGCAAAACTGTTTCAATGTGGTTGGTGTTTTTATTTTATTATTTGTTATTTGTTTGTTCTTTTCAAAACTTTTAATCTGATTTAGAATAAATATCGTATATCAAATTATAAATAATTTCATCTAAGATATTTATTCATTCCTCTTGGACTTGGGACAGAAATCAGCAATGAATCGTTTTTTTTCGTTACTCATAAGCACTCATAAAATTTTGAATATAAGTGAGCCAACAATATTGCAATTTAACTAAGCACTCTGATTTATTCATACTCAATACAACGTTGCGTTGATTTATAACTGCAGGTTGCAATGACATCAAACTCATACTATTCGAAATATGAATACTCATTGCTGATCTCTGACTTGTAACCGAAGTCTAATGATATTTTTATTCTTAGCTATTTTAAATACTCCCAGTCTTCTCTCGTAAAGAATCCACAAATATCCAATTGAATTAAGATCCCAACATAGCACTGTAGGTCCTGCTGCTCATGGATTAACGTACATAATATGTGTGGTATGAGAAGCTTGTAATGGCCTATTATGTAAGTCAGTCAGTTACATAACGGCTGCAGTCAAACCGATGCTACACAGAGCTCAACGGATAGTTTGTTGGTAGCCCTAGCAGA
Source organism: Sarcophaga peregrina (assembly GCA_014635995.1). NCBI lineage: Eukaryota > Metazoa > Arthropoda > Insecta > Diptera > Sarcophagidae > Sarcophaga > Sarcophaga peregrina. The sequence goes on from CM025791.1 coordinate 1,216,893, forward strand.
CTAGTTAAGGGTTTTGTGTTGATTACTCTTCATTAATCGTTCAATGTGCCGAGTGCCGAGTGTGGCTTTTGTGAGTAACCGTTGTTTGCTTTTTGAAGCTAAATTTGTTATTTTTTTGAACATTTTGTATGATTTCATCTGCCCTGGTACATTTTTGCTCGCCAGTGTGTTTGCAACAAATTGAGGCATGTTGTCGGCTGTGTGTGCGTGTGTGTGTGTGTGTGGTACTCGTAGAATGCTGGAGTATGTAACTGGAAAAAGTAAATACAGCCGAGATATCAAAAGAGAGAAAAAAATATTTATAAAATGGGTAACAACGTTTGATTGGAATAATTCAATATTGATTTCAGCCAATGGATAGAAAAGATGATTCCAATAATTAATGGCGGCTGTTGCCAATTATATTTTCAAAATAAAATGTTGATAATAATACACACACTAACATACATTTTCATATGCATACATACATATGTATGTGTAAGTGAGTTTAGATTTCAAAAGCAAAGCGAATAAATAATATCATGCGTGTGTGTGTATATATTGGTTCATACCAATTAAAAATAAAATTAAAAACAAAAAAAAAAAACTGCCTTCAATTGTATGAAACTCCTGAAATTGTGTCATGGCAGGGGTTAATCATTTTTGATGGGGGAGGGGGGTATTGTTGTTGTTGTTTTGTTTTTGTTGTCATTATTAATAAAAACAATAGGCAAAATTAATTAAATGTTTTGTTTCTTGTAAATTTATTTTTTTGCAATTATGGTCGGGCACTTGAAACCCGTTATTAAATGAGAGTGTAGAGTGGATATTTTAAATTCCATATTTTCGTCCCTTCGTCCTTTCGTTTCGTTTTTTTAAGATCCTTTTTGAAATCTAAAGAGGATGTTGTTGAAGACTATTGAGTAGTTTTCAATTGTCCTCAAGTAATTTGTTTATTTAATTTGGAAAGACGCGTTTAATTTCACAGGGTAGGTATGAATTTGAACACTTCATACAATTTTTCAATTTCAATGCTTTTGTTTTGTGTTTTGTATTGTTGGCATTAATGGTAGGAAACACCATCTAAATTGGAATAATCTTGGTAGGAAGATGAAAAAGGATTTTGCAAATAAATTTCTTAATTTATAATAAAAATAATATAAAATAATCCTTATAGTTTTATCTTAAAATTTAAATCAATTATTAGCTGTGAAGTCATGTAACCATAATTAAATTTTTACCTCATTCAAATTCTTTACCAATTTTTCAATTTATAAAATATCATTCGTATGTAGGTGTGGTTTTATGTAGGGCATATACGAAAATTATAAACTTTTTGAAAAATATGCATGTAGGTTGTATATCTAAATAAGGAACATGTATTTACAATCTCTCTCTCTTCAACCTGGAATCATTAAATATACATATGTATGAACATGTAGAATACATATACATGCATACCATGTCATATGATTTAATTGAGGATCAGTGATCTTAACACTAATTAATGCAACCCTGAATTATTCTTGTTTTTTCCACAAAAATTTATTCATTAATTGCAATAATTTAATGTTTTCCTAAGATTGTATTTCAGATTACTATCCAACAATTATCTCACGAGAGACTAAGTCAGAAACACAGAGAGAAAGAGAGAGAGAGAGAGTGAAAGAGAGGAAGAGTATGCAATAAAGTGCATTTAACACGTGCTAAATTTATTTATTTAGCCAGCCATTGCGGATGTTGGCACTTTTTATTTGAATTTAGATGGACGTAATGAAATCAACGCTATACTTAATTTAAAAATAACGATATGATTGCAAATGTCTGTCTGTCTGTCTGTCTGTCCATCTGTCTAGTGTTTTTAGCATACATATAAACCATAACTGTCTACGTTGTTTCGTTTGTTTCGGATCGAATGTTACCGCGTAAATGCAATTTTAAATCCAATTATCACATGTAGTCTCAAATGTAGCAGTATCTATGCAAGTTTTTCTAACTGATGATAGTGATGATATCACTTGAAAAAACTAAAGCGGCAGAGCTAGTGAGAGGGTAATGATAGTGTTATAAATTGAGCGGATGCAACACCCACCCACCTCTACGCCTAATGACATGACATACATTTGTTTAAACTTGAGAGAGTGTAAATAAATTAAATAAAACGATTTTTTTTCCTGTAAGTGTTTTTTATTTTTTTTTTTTGCAACAGATGCTGGTCACACACACACATACTCAAATTTATTATGTATTGTATTTTTTTTTTTTTTGCCAAATTCATAGTTTTCTATCATGGAGAGATGTTTGCTAAACTACAAAATTTGAATTATCCATCCACAGTTGTGAAATAGTAATAGCAGTCATTTTTCTCATACATTTTATGCCCTCAATGATGTGAATCTCTGCTTTCATACATCACAACTACAGTCTCCAAGTCTATCACCGGCTGTGGTTTGTGAGTGTAAATCTGATGATTTAAAAAATATTACAGAGCTGATCACGCTTTGTTTTTGTTGTCGTTTACTAAATTCAATTATCACTGGCATCACTTTAAAATTGCACACAATCACACTCTCACTCACTGAGAACACTCAGAATAACAGACTGATTCTCGTTTTCTTTGCTCGCAAACAATCCATCGACGATAACGACTCATACAACATTCAAAGCACACGTTGTTGTTGACAATGACACTTTCAAAAAAAGGAGAGAGAGCAACAATAAACAACCAAACAAAACAAATAGACAGACAGACAGACAGACAGACAGACAGACAGACAGACCGACAGACACCGATTGGCAAACATACAAATAAAGACAATCATTAGGCACATATAAACAGTTGTCGGTATTACTGTTTGTTAATACCACACATTGAAAGTGATATTGAATGGGGATGATTGCTTAATAAGTCCTTTTGTCCTTTACATATCCTTTCTCCGATTTTTAATAGTTGGTCTTGAATTTATTATATTTTATTTTTATTTTATTTACACAAAAACAATCGATATTCCAATTTATTGTATGGCAGGCGGAATTTAAGAAATTCTTTTTTGATAATAATTGCAAAATAATTTCATAAAATTCCATAGTTGGTGTAAAAATGTATCACATACATACATACATACATATTAGTATTTCTAAAGTATACATACATAATTGGCCATTACAACCCTTCAGTCAGGATTACGACCTAGCTTCTCACACCACTTATGTTGTGTGCGTTAATTTTATACATTAGTGGCGCGACCTACAGTTTAAAGTCGACTCCGAACGACAGATTTTTGAGAAGCTTTTCTTGGCAATTTTTACTCTCAGAGTCTTTGCCAGAAATCTGCTGAGAGGAAGTCGCCGAAGAAATATTTTTCGTTTTGATGTCTGACCTGGGATTTGAACACAGGCCTTTCGTCTAATAAGCCAACACACTACCCACTAGACCACGGCGACTTCATTTCTAAAGTATATTAACACTTAATTTTAATAATCGAAACAGAATCTCTTTACAAATTTGGTGGATGATGGGGGTGTGGCTTAGAGTTCAATAATTTACAAAGCCAAAACTGCTTAATGGTATACAGTCTGATGGTCTGATGAAAGTAAATCGTTTTTAACTTATGCATTTAAAGCAACACAATTACACAATCAGTCTAATGCTTTCAAATTGTCAAGAGTCTCGATCTCATCCTCAACCAGGGATTAGCAATGAGTATTCAAAAAGATAAGTAGAATCGAATCAAACTCATAATTTCTGATAATTATACGTACACATTCATACTTATTTTATTATCATGGAACCCCTATATACATATTCAAAGTTTGAAGTACTCATCATATTTATACTTAACAATACATACGATGTTGTTGATTTCGACTCTCCATAGCTCAACATATACACGAATCACAAAATAAGTCTGATTCGCGTATGAATAGTAAAATACTCATCAGAAGGTTGTGTATTTATTCGGCTTCCTGCTCTGTCTTGTATTTCTATGTGGATTTTTTGTCCAATAACTATGATTCGAGTCACTCACTTATAAGTATTATAAGTATTTTCTAAAGTTATGAATCTAAATGAGTAGGGTTATCTATTTTATTATTAATTCAATATATTCCAATTGGAATATGGTTATGTACACGTATTCATGTTTGTATGTGCACGTGTGTAATAGTAACATTTAGTAGTTTTAGGCCTAAAATGCGACCGCATTTAATTCATTCTTCGCACCATTCCTAATGGTGGGGGCGAACGAAGCAGGTGTGGAGTAAAACTGGTTTATTGGCTAAAAATTAAAATGCAATTTCAATTTGAATATGATGACACTCTCACACTATAGCACAGCCATAGATAGCACCACATACACTGCCACTCTTGGATATTTTTAAATTTATTTGTACCAACTGTGTCTGTGATAGTGATAATATTTTCCATCAATATTCGAGTAGATGTAAAGCGATGATGTGTGATGATTGGCTGGTGCTGGTGTTGGTGTCGGTATTGGCGTTGACGTTGACGTTGGTGATGGTCTCTCTATTATGAATGAAACAAGTGATACATGGTTGAGCCGAACATGATGTTTTGATTGAATTTGCATTTGAATTAGTTGCTGTAAATGATATGCTATTACAGATACTAATACATACACACACCCACATAACAATGTGTTTAGTGATAATGAAGCAAAATGTGAATGCTCGACTATAACAAGCGAATATTGGTGTTAATGACGAAAACTATTCATGTTGATGTTGATGATGAGGCTGTTAATGTAAAATGAACAAAGTGTGCCACAAAATTTAATCTTCCGCCTCTAAAAACAAGTTACATCATTTAGGGAATCAGGGACACACGGTAATTCAAACAAAACAAAACAAAATTCAGATAAAACAGTCTGGAAATGTTTGAAAACCAGCAGCTAATTGAAGCCAACAACAATAGCAACAATAACTACAATTGTGTTAAACGTTAAAAAGTTTTGCAACTATAACAACAAAAACAACAATAACAACAGTAGAAACATTTCAACTGAAACCTCTTTGTAACAGGAATAGATAGATAAACAAGGAAACATTGAAAATAAAATTTTGTGAAATTGTTAGGGAAACTGCGATTTAAGCCGATAGGCTTGACTTGTTATGGCAGTAATTTGCTGAAATCATCACTGCTGTTCAACACTTAAGTCGTGTTGATATCGCTGATTTTCATCCTGATTCGCGGTGCATTTTTATTTCTTTTTAGTTTTGTTGTTGATGTTTGCATTGTTTCAGGATTGTTTGTTTTGTTTTATAATGAGACTGATGACGTTGGCAATTGTTGTTCGCGGTGTGTTCTGAAAAGTTAATTGAATTTCGCGTGTGCGCAGCATTCATTCACTCGTTAGTTCGTTCAAACGTTGTCTTGTTGCAAGTCTCGGAAATGCATTACAATTGAATAATTGCATTTATTTCGTTAATTGAAGCCATACGATGGACAGCCATCATAAAAAACGCCTGCTTTGGCGTTGACAATGATATTATTTAACATAGGAGTTTTATATCGTGTGTATATGTATGTAATATTTTTAAATCGAAAAAAAAAACTTTAAACTTTTAAAGAAATCGTTTTTAAATCCAAATACATACATACAATGACTCTATGTGTTTAGGTGTTGATTTTTGTGGAAGGTTTTTTCGATTTTTTCCTTTTATTTCTATGCAAATACCATTTGTCCATAATAAATGCATAAATAATTTATTTAAAATTAATTCAAACACTGTAAAGAAATGTCATGTCATTATGACATCAACCGACATCATCATTTGTATCCATTCACCCGCACGCACGCTTCCATTCCATTACAAAGTCCTCCTAATTGCAGTCAACATATTAAATGTGTTCGTGTGTGTAAGTGTGAGTTTAAAAAGGACTCTTTTCTAGTCTAAATAAATACATACAATATAATAGAAATTCCATTTGTAACAAATTAAACATTTTCCACTTCATTCCATCATTCATTCATTTATTTAATGAATTTTTCATTTTTATTGCAACAATTTATACGCGTCTGTTCGTATTTCTGTCTGTATTAACTTTTGTTTTGATGGAAAAACTTGTTTCACCTCAACGTAAAATACAATAAAATAAAATATAAAATTATTATATATATGTGTGTGTGTGTGTGTACATATCGCTCCTTTATTGCAACATAGTCATATCTCAAAAAATTAAAAATTTGTAGCTACTTAAGCAATACTGCTCTACCTTCTGTACATGTTGAAAAAAAATCACTTTTTTGTCCCAAGCTGAACCGAAGTTATAGCAAAAAGTGTTTGCGGCAATTAGATCATAGGACTTATGTCTTGTGAACTTAAATCGCATTTTGCCAAGTTCAAGTTTTTTTGAGATATGATTATGTTGCAATAAAGGAGCGATATGTTATGTTTTGTTGTTGTTCAATACGAAATTATGCGAAATTTTTACATACTCGTCACTTTAGCTTTTATGAAATTTTACATCATTTTACACAAACACAAACACACATACATATACACATTCTCAGTTAAACATACAATGCCCACATGTCCATACAGATGATTATGAGAGAAGTTAAATAATAATAGTGAAACATCAAATGAATCCAGGACCCCAGATGCCTCGCACGTAATATAAAACCAAAAAGAAAAAAAAAAAAACAAATAAAAAATATTCTCCAATATTTAACTAAAGTGAATCCAAATATGTATACATACACACACACACACATATACATTCACTCACACACGAACACGCATACACGTTACTCTTATGGTGATAGCGGTGGTGGGCAGTGCTGGTAGAGTTAGTGTCGTATTATTGTTGTTTTTCACTACACATAACCGCAATACTTGGCGTTATTGGTTTTCATACAACATGGGAATGCTAAAATGACCGGCCGAAGCATTCATATGGACTCAGGTGTTTTATTAATATGGTCGATGGTCGATGGTCGTGTGCATGTGCATGTGTGTGTGTACATGACTGTGTGCTAGTAGTAGTATCTGTTGATTTTATTTTAAAATTCTAAATTAAGAAACAAAAAAAATAAAAAAAAAGATGGAGAAATATGTGTTAAAAAATAATGTGTTCGCTTTCAGTGGTGTTTTCAACATACATATTTAGACGCAAGAGCAGAGCAGAGGTGTTAAACAATTAGTTTTAGTTGATTTTAAATGAATATTTCAAATATACTCACATATTTGTCTTTTTTCTTTTTTTTTGGTTTTTTGGTTTTTTGAACTCTAGGAATCGAAAACACACATCCAAAGGTAGACACAATTACTTTGTGATTTAACAAATGTGTGTTGGTGTGTGTATGTAGACGGATAGGACATCCTTTTAAAATTAATGAAAAATTGAGCTCATAAACACAGTCAATTTACTGGAATTGGCTTGTAATGATACCGGCATAATCGACTTGGTACAGAAGATGTACTCAAATGTACTCAAATTGTGTAAATAATATACTAATGGAGGCATCCATAAATTGTATTTCCATTTAATTATACGATATTTTAAGTACATAATTGGTTATAGAATGTATACGAATGCAATATGCACTGTGTGTGGTTAAAAATTATACGTTTTTTTTTTTATTTCGAACCATAAAAATCGTTGGATCATATACAAATTAAAATTAAAATTGAAAAAAAAACTAATCTTTTGCCGTTAAGGGCATTGAATATGATGAACATGAATTCTAATGGATTATGTCCTTGTCCTTTTCTCCCTCCCCTTCCCTACTTTCTAATATCCTCCTTTTCCTTCCTCCCCTAAGGACCGTGTACAATGGGTCAATTGCGACCTCCGGGTACTGTGCTTGTCTTGACCGACAGGTTCACGTCCTCTAACCTAACCTAACCTATGTCCTTGTAGTTGATCGAAACTGTGAACAAGCCTTAACATTTTGACATACTTGTTAGACTTTTTAAGGCCTTTGATTTCCAGCTCTTTTCCATTACGTCAATAAACGTCGAATTCCGTTAAAATTTATTTGGAATAAATCAGGCTGTAATTTCACTAGATTTGTATTTGTATTTGACATTTCAAGTACATATCGAAACCATACATACAGTAGCGAACACAAAAAATGCAACACTGTGCCATATGGTCTTTAATAAGATCTGTTTCAAAATAACGGTAACTAATTTATCTATTTTCTTTTGCTGTTAATTCTTTCAATTATAAGTTTTCAAAGTAACCACAGTTTATTCCAAATTCTGCTTTAAAAAGTTAAATATTTTTGAATTAGTGAAAAAAGTGCAAATTTTTAGCGAGCAAAAAAAAAATGCAACATAATAAAAAAATAGTTAAAGTAAGTTATTTATTTAATTATAATTGAAAATTTCTTAAATAAGTTATACAACATGTGTTTTGTGATAGAAGCAGCTCTCAGCTGACAGCAAAATTCCAATCATTAAAGCCTTAGAAGAAGGAAAATCCATGCGTGAAGTTGGACACCTCTTTGGTGTAAATCAATCAACCGTATGTGGGATTAAATCTCGATTTTCCTTGAGAAATAGTGTGGAAAGGAAACCAGGTAGTGGTAATCCTCGAAAAACTACCTCTCGCCAAGACCGCCAGATGATTGCACTGGTTAAAAAAGATCCACGAAAGACCGCAGTGGACGTTACTAATTTCGCAAATGAGCAAATGGGAGTCTCTATAGGCGTTCACACTGTTCGCCGTAGGTTGAAAGAGGCTAATTTGCATGCGGGACGACCCGCAAAGAAACCTCTCATCAGTGCAATCAATAAAAAGAAGCGCCTGGAATTTGCAAAATGTTACAAGGATTGGTCAAATGAACAATGGGCTAAAGTCTTGTGGAGCGATGAAAGCAAATTTAATTTGTTTGGCTCCGATGGGATAAATTTTGTTCGAAGACCGCCTGGACAGATATATTCTCCAAGATATCAACTTCCAACCGTAGAACATGGCGGTGGATCAATAATGGTGTGGGGTAAGGAACGATATGTTTAAAAGAAATTATTGATTTTACGTCACGTATTTACAGGTGCGTTTTCCCGTGATGGGGTAGGTCCCTTAACTCAAATCGAAGGAAAAACGGACGCCAAGAAGTACTGTGAAATCCTTGGAGAACACATGCTTCCTCATCTGCGGGAAAAAATGCCTCCTGGTAGCATATTCCAACAGGATAACGATCCAAAGCACTCAAGTCGCTTAGCTCGAAACTTTTTAAGCGACAATGATGTCAATGTTTTGGATTGGCCATCACAGTCTCCCGATCTAAACCCCATAGAAAATCTATGGGAGCTATTAGATCGGGAAGTTAAGAGGAAACATCCGTCAAATAAGAGGCAATTAGAAGAAATTTTGAAAAGTGAATGGGAGAAAATATCCATTAACACATTAATAGCTTTAGTCGACTCTATGCCTTCTAGGTTGCAAGGAGTCATAAAAAATAAGGGCTACGCCTACTAAATATTAATTTTAAGATTTTTTTTTGTAAGAATTACTATTTAATTTAAATAAACACATTAAAATTTATGCTGTTGCATTTTTATTGCTCCCATGAAATTCACACTCTTTTTAATAAATGACAAAATAATATATCATTAATTAAAAATATTTACATAATGTTATTGATAATAGGTATCTATAACTGTAGGGATTAATAACCCAAAGAAATATTTTGAACTGTTCAAAAATTATCGCACTTAAAGATAATTTTACCCAACGTTGCATTTTTTGTGCTCGCTATTGTACATACATAATTGCTCATTATAACCCTTCAGTCAGGCTTACGATCTAGCTTCTCATACTATTTACGTTGTTTGTGTTAATTTCATACATGACTGGCGAAACGGTTTAAGGTCGGCTCCGAGAAACTTTTCATGGCAATTTTATTTGCTCTTAGAGTTCTTTCCAGAAATCTTCTGAGAGGAAGTCGTCGAAGAAATATTTTTCCTATTCTGTTTTGTTTAAGATGGCTGACCAGCCCCTACTAGACTACGGTGACTTCTGAAGACGAAATTCAGATCTTGAAAGGAATATTAAACAATTTTTAGTTTACAAATATGAAAATAATAATTTCCAATATTATATAATATATACATATACGTATAATATGTATATCAAAATTTAAATGCATTTAATTCACATGGAGCACTTACAAAGAAGAGAAAGAGTGGGAGAGAGGGAGAGGGAGAGAGAGAGAGACAGTGGAATGTAATTTGCAGGCAGTCACTTCACTTACAATTAGTGAATTGAATGCATGTGCGGTGAAAGAAATTTTATTAAATGAAATTAATTTAAAGCAATTGCTTTGTTTGAGGACAATTTAATCAATTTATATAAACTGATGAGTTAAGATATTTACATGATGATGATGAACATACACAGCATACATCCATATACATATAGATACATATATGTATGTACATGCATAGATAGAGTATTGCATAAAAGAAACAAACTCGGAATATTGTGCAATAACGAGTAGGACGTCTTTAAAATAAAAATGAAAATAAGAAACAACAAAACACAAAAACACTACAAAAAGGAAGAAAACATGTACAATATCAATTTAAAACTGCATTTAATCATTATGATTACCCAGTGCAAAACGCACAGCCCCCCAAATGAATGAATGAAATGATCTTAATAATATTTACATGGAGAAGAACAGTCGGATGGCAAATGAATTTATTGTCGTGTGCACATTCGCAACCCAGCCTAAGCTTGATGTATACAAAGCAAATTTATTTATAAAATAAAAAACCAACAACAATGATAACAATAGTAACAATAAAAATAATAGATTATGAAAACAACAACAAATAATTGATACTAATTGAATCGAATTAAAGGTGCAATTGACAACATTAACTCACTACTGACAAACAAAAAACGAATGACAACTAAACACAATCCATTTCATTTCATCGCCTTTCATTTCTTCTACTTTCATTTCATTTGATTATTTATTAAAAATTTATTTTAAACAATTTGTAGAGAAACAAAAAAACAAAAAAAATGTCTCGTCGTCATCCGTTGAAAATATTATCGATAAAAATCTCATAAAATGATCGATGATTTGTTTTTATTCTATTCTATTCTATTGTTATAATAGTAATGAAACTGTATCGCCCTATGGTAGCCCCTATTCAATGCAGATTCGCCCTCTCTTTCAATGCAGCCATTCGTTTGAATCAATTGCCATCGGGCTTTCATTGATGTAATTTCTTCAATTACTTTAATATTATGCCGCCGCACACTAATTGAATATCAATTGAATTTCTAAAACAAATTATTATTGATTCAACTTACAAGCGTGATTGAAAAATTATGAAAATTATAGAAAAAAAAATTAAAAACAATAACAATAACAACAACAATAAATAAATGAAGTAAATAGTTGAAGTTTAAAAACAAAATGCAACAACATATTATGAAATTATTAACATTATTACCAACAAAACATCATAATCATATTAATAATAAAGCAAATGAAAAGAATTTATTATTAATTACACAATGCAATGTAAATTGCAACATTTTTAGTTCAATGGAAGAAATCTAAAATGTTTTCTTTTATATATGATAGTGTTTTTTTTAATGCGGAAATTCGGAGGTGGTGTATTAATTGCTATCTCTTCAGTATATCCATCAGAACAGCATGTAACCCAAACTTCTAATATTGAATTTGTTGCTGTTGCTGTAAAATTAAAAACGTCTAACATCTCTACATCTCTTGTTCATATGTTCCTCCTGATTCTGACTATGCTGTTTACTCTGATCATGTTGACGCAATTACATCTGTTGTCCAATATGCTAAAAAAGATGATTCTGTTTTTCTTATGGGTGATTTTAATCTACCCTCAATTGAATGGAAACGTACCTGATGTACCTGATGTGCCTTATTTAATACCGATTAAAAATAAGACTAGCGATCACGTATTCCTAAATGATATTTTTGGACTATCACTGTATCAAATAAACTCACTTTGCAATGACTTTGGAAAAATACTGGATCTTGTATTTGTTAATGACGTAGTGTTTTAAGTTCTGAATCTGTAACTTTGCCCGAGGATCGATATCATCCGACCTTAAAAACTAATTTTTTCCTTCCAACCAATTTCAAAGCCAAGCCTTCAAAAGTTAGTAAAGTCTACTGTTCTAATCAAAACAATTACAGTTTATTTAATGACATGATCAGAAATACTTGTTGTAATGAAACCTTATCTATTCCTGTTAAAAATGATTCTGATATTGACTGGATGATTTCTAACTTTTATAAGAAAGTGCATTCAATAATTGAAATTTATGTTCCCTTCCACCATGGAATTCTAAACAACTGTCGCGACTGAAAAATCGAAAGAACACGTTTTACAAGAAATACCAAAGTTCTGGCGCCTTTATAGTAAATTCCAAAAGAAAATCAACTGGTTTTCCATCCTTTATGATATTTGATGATAAAGAATCCAGCAGTGTTGATGTCATATGTGATATGTTTGCTGATTTCTTCGCCGGTGCTTATTCTAACTCTGCTTACAAGAGTACAAGGTTACTTACCCTTACCCGTTGATATCGGCTCAAGTAATATCTGTTCCAACATTTAGTGACTATAATATTTCGGTGGACCTGATGTCTTTTCGTCCTGGTCCTGATGGGGTTCCAAGTTGTATTTCAAATCGATGTGCAGAGTCATTTATCACACCATTAGTCATATTGTTTAATACCTCCATTAATTATGGATATTTTCCTGTGTTTTGAAAGGACTCGTATATTATACCGCTTTTTAAATCTGGCGATAGGTCTGATGTTACAAATTATAGGGGCATTGGATAACTGAGTGCTATTCCAAAAATGTTTGAGAAACTGATTGCCGATTTCTTGGTTCATCATACTTCATCGTTATTATCACCTCTTCAACATACTTCACGAAAGGGCTGCTCAACAACGACTAATGTGCTTCAGTTAGCAAAGCGTTTGATAAAGTGAATCACAAACTTCTGTTAACTAAACTGGATTTAATGGGTGTAAATCATAGGAGTTTAAGATTGCTAGAGTCGTGGCTGGTAGCAAGCAGACCGTATGTGTGAACAATAGCTTATCTAAGTATATTTATGTGATATCTGGTGTTCCTCAGGGCAGCCATCTTAGGTTAGGTTAGGTTAGGTTAGATGACGTGCATCTGTCGGTCAAGACAAGCACAGTACCCGGAGGTCGAAATTGACGCATTGTACAGTGTCCTTAGGGGAGAAAGGAAATAGAGGATATAGGAATGTAGGGAAGGGGAGGGAGAATGGGAAACGGAGGAATCACATGTAAAGAAACAGACACAAAACAAAAGAGGTTGAGAGTGCGACTACACTTATGAAGCCCTAGTATCTCTCAACCAGCCCAAGCTGCTAATGAATCTGTGGAGAGCCTTGATGTCGACTCTCGACACAGAACTCAAGTTCTCAAAGAAGGCCCTGCCAAGGGTCCTCAACCTACCAAGGGCTGGGCAGTTGCAGAGGAGATGTTCGACAGTCTCCAACTCCTCCTCATCGCAACATACCCTGCAATAGTCCGGCTAGGATCTGTTCCAGATCCCCGTCAGCGACTTAATCTCGCAGTGCCCCGCAGGGCAGCCATCTTGGTCCACTCTTATTTTCTTTGTTTATCTTTCCAACATAATTAATTTTGCCAATATCTTGATGTATGCTGACGATATAAAAGTTTTTCTCTCCTTCAAAAATATAATCAAGCATATATATCTTCAAAATCATCTCAACAACTTCTTTTTGTGGAGCGAGTACAACATGATGGAGCTGAATAATAAAAAATTCAAATGTATGAGATTCTCAAGAAATAATTTTATTGCGATTAATTACTTGCTTGGAGGTCATCAATTAGAGAATGTTGACTCTTTTATGGATCTTGGGATCCTATTAGAACCAAAATTAAACTTTAATGATTATATCACTTTGACTGTAAATAAGGCAAGGAGCACCGTTGGCTTCATAAAACGTTTGGCAAAAGAATTTTCTGATCCATATATTACGAAACAGCTATTTGTATCACTTGTCAGACCCATTTTGGAGTATGTATCCATTGTATGGGATCCTCACTATAATGTTTACAGCGAACACATTGAATCTGTGCTGGAACAATTTCTACTTTTCTGTTTGCGTGGCCTGGGAAGGAATTATTTGGATTTGCCTTCATATACTAGCAGACCGGCATTAATAAAACTGCCTACTCTTTAGAGTCGTCGAACAATGTTAAATGTATCCTTTGTGTAACCTGATCAATGGTATTCCTTGTCATAACTTGTGCTGTTATAATCTTATTTATATTCAATTCTGCAGAACTAATTATGCTATTGCAGATCCGTTCACTTGAATTTGCCGGCAATTTAATTACTTGTCAGACTTTGTTGATTTTTCTGTAAATTCTTGTATAATAAAACGGAATATTATTGTTTTTTTTTAATTCGTAACTTTTTATATTTTTATTGTAACAATTAATTGTATTTTTGAAAAAACTGTTTGTAATTGAATTTAATTTTTTTTTTCTCGTACCTATTTTTGTTATTAGTCAGAAAGGAATTTGTCCATTGAGTTAAATTAAATAAATAAATGTCGGGTCCGACATCTAACGTTTTTTTTTTCAACTAGTGCTTATTTCGTGAATGGTAACACTTAGCTTAGTCTGATTTGACAGATAATTAGTTTTATCCTTCCGCTGAACGAATATGGTTGTGTATACGCTAAGCCAATTGACCATCCAATGCGTTTTCGCTTCGCCAAGTGGACCTGCGATCAACTTACAGAAGATGTCGATTTTGGCAAAAAAAATCATCTTTTCAAATGAAGCTCATTTTGATCCTGGCGGATTTGCAAATAAGTAAAATTATCGCATTTGGGGCACAGAAAACCCGCACGCATACATTGAAAAGCCGACGCACCCAAAACGGATTTTGGTGCGGATTTTGGTCCAGAGGCATAGGAGTGGCCGTTACAGTCAATGACGATCGTTATCGGGCCATTTTGAATGAATTTTTGTTCACAAAATTTGAAGAGGAGGATATTGGCAACATTAGGTTACAGCAGGACGGCGCTACGTGCCACACAGCCGAAGCTACACTCGATGTTTTGCGCCCTGTTTTTAAAGATCTTATTATCAGCCGCAGAGTTGATGTCGGTTGGCCTCCTCGGAGCTGCGATTTGACTCCGTAGGACTATTATTTGTGGGGTGTCGTCAAAGATAAGTGTTACGCCGATAAGCCAGAGACAATTGACGCTTTAAAGGAAGCCATTGGTGGAATACAGCTGCACACAATCGATAATGTGTTTAAAATTGAACCGATCGTGTAGGCTACTGCATTGCTAGACGAGGCAATCATTTGAATGAAATTATTTTCTACTATTAACTGTAAGGATCAGCGTTGTCAACTCAGTGCTTTTAGCACTGTTTTTAGTGATTTTTAAAACTTTTGACGCTGAAAATTTTCGAGTTAGTGCCTAGTGCTTTTTTAGTGCTTTTCTTTTCATGTCAGTGACACCAAATCAAAAATAAAAAATATAGACTAGACTAAAAATTAGTCTATAAACTATTCTAAAAGTCTATATATTAGACTATAGACTACACTAATTTTTAGTCTAGTCTATAGTTAAATGTATATACTAATTCGATATATTAAGACTGTAGTTTTACATGTAAACGAAAGTATTCATCTGTGAAAGTTAACGTACATTCAAAATAATTTTTTTAGACGTATAAAATGTTAAATTCATTTACATTTTGATTTGTAAATTTGTATACTGATTATATAAAATGGTGATAAAATAAATATTGTAATGATTTAGTGCTTTTTTGTCAAAATTACGCGTTTTTTTTAACGAGTTCGGTGCTTTTTGAAAATTTATAGTTGACAACGCTGGTAAGGATTGTATTTTAAAATAAAAAAAGAAATTTGAGAAAATATTCAGTAGTTTTTTTCTAATGCTGCGCCTCCTCAAAGCCAATGGGGGGTAACATTGGTAAATCGGATTTCTGTTGACGTTCATTTCATATGTATTAATATTCATGTTAACAATTATTTTTAACTTCTGGACTTTCTTTCATTTTAAATTAAATTTAAATTAAATTTTTAATTCTTTCTTATTTTTCAATATTTCTTTCAGTTGGGTCCTGCAGCTGCGGGAAGAGGCATGTTTTGTTATCAATGTCCGCCCGCCTTACATCCATGTGGTCCCCATCCACCACGTTTGCCTACTCTGGATTATCCGTTTGCCGCAACACATCCATGTAAGTACAATACGAATTACAAGTATTATCTGCACTAACCATCATCATCATTATTTATCATCGTAATAATTATTCAATCTTTGCTTGCAAAATAATTTTCAACAACATATGTCAACGAATTAAGGAAACTATGAAATTGAAAGTAAAACGAAATAAAACAAAAAGAGAAGAAGGACATTCCTTAATAATAAAATTATTATAAATCTTCATTTCGTTTCTCTTCTATTCAACCAACACTACTCACTTACTCACTCGCTCGTACAGAGAGTGACGAGGAAAAAACAAAAAACAAAAACAAAAGAAACAAAGATAAAAAGCTAAAGATAATTTTTACGCCGATGTGTTCTAAATGACAAATAAAAACAACAACAACAACAACAACAATAATAATATTAAAGAAAAGGAAAAAAAGAACAAAAAGAAGGATAACATTTATTGATGATGTCTCTTCCTTTTTGATTTGATTTGACTCAGAGTTCAGCATTAAACTGAGTCGTCAGACAGCCAGCAGTCAGTCAGTGCTCGTAACAGATGCATTAATGTTTTATTCTATTAGCGTTACGTATGTATGTATGTATGTATAGATAGAATGGGAACCAAATAGATAGATTTACTCCACATAATGCTTCTGCCAAAAAAATATCCGATTACCATTTTAAGATAATAATTTATGGTGCTACAAATTTAGACCTTATCACCAGTCTTTTACTTGTTGTTCTTAATGTTCCTCTTGTCCTTTTTTTTTGTTTTTTTGGTGATGATTATTGCTCTTTTGTTTGTTGTTTTTTTTTTTTACTTTGAGGGGTTAATTGTTTAAGGGTTGTTGTTTACTTATTCAGCTTATTTTATTTTTGTTGTTTTTATTTTTTGCTTTTTTTTTTAACTAATAAAATATTCTACTTTTTAAATGTTTTCCTCTCATTCTTTTTTTTTTTTCTTTGTTTTTAAGATTATGATCGAAAGAATATTTTATTATGATTTGATTGAATTCAATATTAAATTAAAAATTATTTTTTGTTTTTTTTTTTGTTATGCAAAGATTATTAAAACGAGAAACGTTTGACAATATGCTAATAAACCAGTAGAAACAACGCAACAAAAAAAACAAAATATTACTGAATTTAGTTTGAATTGGGACTAAAAGGTTTTCCAAAATCAAAAAGATTAAAATTCAAAGATAAGCAGAAAAACAAACCACTTCTTATATTTGAATTGAATTCAACTGATACACAAGAAAATAATCAATTTTTATACGATATTATTATTTATTATTCAATTACTGCACTCTAGAAATGGAATAGAAAATAGTATATAAAAATACTAAAATAGCAAAATTTTTAAAATATTCACAACAAAATAATTAGTTAAATACGTACATACATACATACATACATAAGTACATTGGCTTGCTATAGTGTTTTTAATGTTGCAGTTTTTAGCGCTTGAAATTTTATCCTTAAAAGAAGATCTCCTTCCATTTTGCCCACAATCCCTTGTTCTCATATTAGCGTATTTCGTATCAATATATTTGCATCCGCAAACGTACTTTATTCAGGACATTTTATATATTGTCAGTCTTCGCTTCAGTTTTCTTTTCGGAAGATAGTTGAATGAAGATTTGGACTTTATGTTGGTCACTCAATAACTTGAAATATCGGCTTTGACAACGGATTTTTAATCATTATAGTTGTGTGCTTCGAATAGCCAAGTGGAAATATCTCAAAAAGTTCTTTTAAATATGACACGAGAGTATTAAGATAGTTTTTCTTTTCCATATTACATTACATTTTAATCAATAGACCATAGCACCTTCAAACTGGTATACATCACTTGATGCCGCTGAAGGTTTTTATCATTATTAAAATTCATCCTTATTTGATAGAAATCGATTGACTTGTTTTTCGTCCAACCAAATAACGAGTTTACTTTCAATTATCCAATTGTTGAGTTCGCAGAGGCCTCGAATTTATTTGCTTTACGACTGCAACCAGACTAATTTCATTTGATTTTTATTTTTCCGAAAAGCGCTAACAACCTATTTTATCAATCTATCACACTTCATTAACCGTTCAATATATCAAGTATCCGCTTAACAATGGTCTACTGCTTAGTACATGGACCGAATATTTAATTTGGAATGATTTGTTTTTTTTTTTTTAGAAACAATGTTCACATGTACTATGTCTGTCCATTCTTTTGAAGAATCTTTACGCTTGTGATTCACAAAATTACAACAAATGCATAAATTCTATCATTTTAAGTTAAATACGATTTATCTGGCTCTATAAGGTTTGTTAGTGGAAAACTTTTTAATTTTGTTTTCTCAAATATTCATAAAAGATTACTGCTTCTTATATTTACATGATATTTATTTATTTTTTCTTTTTTTCATATTGAAATTTCAAATTTGAAACAAAAAAAATAATAATAAATAAATATAATGACATAAAATTGAATGTGTTTGCACAATAAAATGAAATAAAATTTAAACTGAATTGCAGTTAAGTTTGTAACTTTAATTAAAGCAACGAAATGCCGCTACTATTATTATTACTGCTGCTAAATGACACTCAAATCCATGCATAATGGAAAATCGTATGTATTTCCAAAAGAAAACATCAAACGC
Source organism: Sarcophaga peregrina (assembly GCA_014635995.1). Classification (NCBI taxonomy): domain Eukaryota; kingdom Metazoa; phylum Arthropoda; class Insecta; order Diptera; family Sarcophagidae; genus Sarcophaga; species Sarcophaga peregrina. The sequence goes on from CM025791.1 coordinate 1,235,768, forward strand.
GGTGTTATTAAAACAATTTTCTGTTGCATATTGCAAATTGTTTTTTGAAGTTTTGGAAAATTTTCTTTGAACGCAAATAATTCGGAAAATGAAAAAAAAAACATATAAAAATACAAACAAAATGAATTGATTAAAAAAAAAAATTGATTTGTATTCGCACTTACTGCATACAATATGCATATTTACCTGTCTTTATACTTTTCTGGCTTAAAAATAGTAAATTGTGACAAACAGACGCTATGCCATCATGTAGTGTTCCTTCCTACTTGAAGTACTGTACAGCATAGTAGTCGCCGTACTCTAGTAGGCAGAAGATTGGCTTATTAGACGTAAGACTTCGTTTTAAATCCCAGATCAAACATCAAAACGAAAAGAAAAGAAATATTTCTTCAGCGACTTCCTCTCAGCAGATTTCTTGCAAGAACTCGGAGAGTAAATAAAAAGTTGCCATGAAAAGTTTCTCAAACATTTATCGTTCAGAGTCCACTTTAAACTGTAGGTCACACAATATAACACAACTAGTGTGATAAACTACTTCGTAATCGTGGCTGATCAATTATGTATGTACATTAGAGCGACTCACCAAAAAGTGCTGATGTACCCTCCTAAAAGTGAACCTTGGACTTTTTTAAGACAACATTTCAAATATTTCGGCTCCAGGTTCGAACTCTCGTGAGCTGGACCATTTTGAAAAATGGTCTATTTTTGAATATTTTATTAATTTGTGGATCTGCTTCTTTATCAACATATACAATATCTATATCATAAGAAAGGATTTTTTAAGGCGCGTACAACAGTGTATACAATTTGGCCAAGGACGATCATTTATGTCCGTTTTTTAAGGATATTCTGTAAAAAAAAAATGGTTTTTGAATTTTTTGTTCGGGGTTGTTCGTAATATAAATGCCAAATTAACATAATTTAATCTTTAGACGATTTAATTAAATACGGGTCTCAGCTTTTTTTGAAATTCGCGCAAGTTCGTGTTTTGAAAAAAATGCAATGGAGTGACAACCCTTCGTTGTAAATGGGTCAATTGGGTATCAAATTTTTTCTTTTGTCAGGTACATCATCTTTATATGTAAATAATTTAGATTTTTGCAAATTAGATGCATTTTACAGGGTGCTCTAGAATGTATAAAAAAGCAATTTTATGGTAACTCTAATTTGATAGCGAAATTAGTTTCTAGATGATGTATGGATTTAGACAGGACTAAATAAAGAAAAAAAGAAATGATCCATAACTTTTTCACGGCATATTTGTTTCCCAATTTAAAAAATATTATAATTTTTTTTGTTTTTACTTACAAAACTACAAACTACAATTACTAAAAAACGCGAACTACCTCGAATTTCAAAAAAAGCTGAGACCCGTATTTAATTAAATCGTCTAAAGATTAAATTTTGTTAATTTGGCATTTATATTACGAACAACCCCGAACAAAAAATTCAAAAACCATTTTTTTTTTACAGAATATCCTTAAAAAACGGACATAAATGATCGTCCTTGGGCAAATTGTATACACTGTTGTACGCGCCTTAAAAAATCCTTTCTTATGATATAGATATTGTATATGTTGATAAAGAAACAGATCCACAAATTAACAAAATATTCAAAAATAGACCATTTTTCAAAATGGTCCAGCTCACGAGAGGTCGAACCTGGAGCCGAAATATTTGAAATGTTGTTTTAAAAAAGTCCAAGGTTCATTTTTAGAGGGGTACATCGAGTACGAATTTCGCTTCCATACAACTTGAGTCGCTCTAATCTACATATGTGTGGTACAGCATATTTGTAATTTTTCTTAACAGATTCTTGAAACTTGGAGGATACTACCTAGATTTTCTATTAAAAGTTAAAGTTCAAGAGAACATTTTAAATTAAAATATGATAGTTTTGAATAATGCAATATAGGTTGTATGTATGTAACAGAAAATTTTATTTTTCCATAATTTAATTGATGTTATTTTGCCCTTTAGCCAATATTATATGCATATGGTTTGCTATTAAATTTGCATTTGTACGAGTACAACATACTGGATTAACTGATTAATGGAAATTTAATAATCACTCTCATAAAGTCAGAGGGACAGAGAGACATAAAGACACCTGAATATTATTGATGATGTTTAACGTTGTCGTTGCCGTTGTCATCACCAGCAACATCATCATTATACATATGTAGTCGTTATTATTACAGCAACAACATCACCTTCAATCAGTCTTAAATGTATGACAGTAAATTTTTACAATCATCAGTTCGATAATTTACATTCCAATGCAAACATAACAATTTTATTAATTTTCTTTTTTTTTTTTGTTTTTTCTTAATGTATTTCTGTACTTTTTTATTCCATTTTAAATTTTTTTTTTTTATGCTCAGAATAATTGTATCAGAAAGGGAGAAAATAAAAGGCATGGAAATTGAAACGAACAAAAAAACAATTTCATGACACTGGCACTCCTCCTGTGGCTCTGTTTTTCTGTTGTTGTATTCATTATCATCATCATCACCATCGTTGTCACACATTATTGCTGCTGTTTTTGTTGTTGTTATTTTCCCAAATCATAGACGTTAAGTCAATGTTATTCCTGTTGACGGATGGTTAGTGTGTCTTTTACGTTGATATACAAAAAACAAAAAAAAAAACGAAAAGATTTTAAAAATCGAATCAAATCGAATCCCATTCAATCAAATTGTTGGCAAATTGCATTCATTCTGTCTCTGCTAGCGCATAGGGACGAAAAGGTACAAAAGTACGCTGTCTTTTTTATACTAGACTTTATTTTTTTTTTTGTTTTTCTTTCAATTCAATTTCACATGCGCTTTACTTTCGGTGTTTGGGATTCACCAAATTGAAATGACAATTTCATTACAGCCACAATCATTTTCTTTTGCCATCTCTCCTCTGCCTGTTTTAGTTTTAAATTGAATTTTGAGAAAAAGTATTCGATTTGGATATAGTTGTTGCAGTTGTTGTTGCTGTTACTGTTGCTGTTGGAATAAATAATTGACTGCAGGAGATTTTACTTGTTTTTCTTTGTACGTAAATAAATATTTAATCTCGATCTAATTTGAATAGGACGAAGCAGGGGCATTAAAATGAGTGCTTAAAATAGGTATTTCTCCGTACAACAGCCAAAAGAATTTCTAGAAAAAAGTAATATGTAAACGTGTACTCAAACTTGACGTGTTGTGTGGTTCAACGCCTAGCTTGGATATTTCATACAAAATGAAATATGAAAAAATATTTCATCCGCGACTTCCTCTCAACAAGTCTCCAGTAAATAAAATTGCCATGAAAGCTTTCTTAAAAAATTCACCACTCATGTGGAAAATTAATGCACACAACATAAGTGGTGTGAGAAGCTAGGTTGTTATCTTGACTGAAGGGTTGTAATGTGGGCCGACCTGAGTGATGTCAAACAATGAGAACTGGAATCTCGAAGCAGGATAAACTATTTCGTGTTACTCAAAAATGGATATAACTTGAAGTTTTCATTTATTTGTTCATTTGTTCTTCGACAATTAACTCAATTTTTTTGTTATATTCAACTTAAATTATTTTCCAATGTTACTTATCAGTAACATTTTTAGGACATTGAAACGAGAGAAAAGCGATAAATATATTTCAAAGAATTAAAGCGTATGTGTTGCAATGGTTTAATCTAGAAAATCTTAATTAGTAACACGTTATCCTTAACATTAGCTCCTGCTAAAAATGAAAATAACTTCCTTAAGTACAGATACACAGTTTCTTATAGACGGACAGCCTTACAATGTCTTACTTAAACCGGAGAATACAAACACGTACTTATTTATACACACACGTACATACACACACATACATGCACATTCATAGATATGTAATACGTATTATTAATTTATAACTAAATGTGTGTTGTTTGCACACCTAACTAACTAACTAACTAACTAAATCCCTTCTAACTAATACTCTAACAATTCCGAGTTGATTTTCTTTCATCATGGGGCTGGGGCTGGGGCTGAAGCTGTGCTCTTGTGTACATACATATGTATGTTTGTGTTCATATGTGCTTATATATTTTAATACCTTAATAGACATTTAAGAATGTATATACATACATACGTATATGTACAAGTATGTATGGATTTATAGGTATTTTAGCATATTGTAGAACTTGAGTTACTTTAAAGGGACTCTAACCAACCATTTACTACTTCGTACTGTTGTCTTCTACCCCACCCCCCCTAACCAACCTAATCTTAAGTATTCGGTAGAGTCTGAGTCTATCCTCTCTTTCTTAGTTTGTGAGTTTGTTGTATTTGTAGGTAAGTAAATTTGTTTGAATTGATTTTGTTGTAAAACTATTCGTTAAGATTATATTTCACTCGAGGTGTTTTAGATGAGTAAATCATCTAGAATTTTTGTAGTCATCACATATTCATACAAAACTAAAATAATACATCAGAGATATGTACATACTATGAATACATGAATAGATGAGAATAAATTTAAAGATAAGTATGTAATACAATATTATGCACATTATTGCTCCTGCTTAAGAGATACATATATCTATGCACAATTCACAATGAATTATGAAAGAAATTCTAATACAAAATATTTTTCCTTGGTCCGAAAAATTTGTGTCATTTTGTTTTCGCAGTCTTTTTAATCAAATCCTAAATCGCTACTCATAAGCAGTCATGAGCTTTTGAATAAAAGTGAGTCAACAATATTAAAATTTAACTTTGATGTACTCTGATTCATTTGTACTCACTACAACGTTGCGTCGATTTATAAGTATATGTTGCAATGAGTATGCGTACAACGTGGACATCAAACTCATACCATTTGAAATATGTTTGATTCATAAGCCTACTCATTTAGCTTCGTAACTATAGAAAAATACTTAGAAATGATTCAAGTTACTCGAATCATTCATCAAAAAAAAAAAAAAACACAAAATACTTTTTTTATGCTACGTGTATATGGAGAGTTGAAATCAAAAACGTGTTATTAAGTATGAATATGATGAGTTCCATAATATTAATGCAAGTATGAATGCATATACAATAGAGCGACTCACCAAAAAAAGTGTTCGATGTACCCTCCTAAAAATTAACCATGGACTCGAACTTGCGCGAATTTCAAAAAAAGCTGAGACCCGTATTTAATTAAATCGACGAAAGATTTAAATATGTTAATTTGGCGTTATTATTACAAACAACCCCGAATAAAAAATGTAAAAACGATTTTTTTTACAGAATATCTTTAAAAAAAAGGACATGGATGATTGTACACCGTTGGACGCGCCTTAAAAAACCTTTCTTATGATATAGATATTGTATATGTTGGTAAGGAAACAGATCCTCAAATTAACAAAACATTCAAAAATAGACCCTTTTTCAAAATGGTCCAGCTCACGAGAGGTCGAAGCTGGAGCCGAAATATTTTAAATGTCGTCATAAAAAATACCAATGTTCATTTTAAGGGGGCTAGACTTTGCATGAATTTCGCTTCCATACAACTTGAGTCGCTTTAATATACATATGTAAGTAAGAGAAGCTATGAGTATGATTCGATTCTACTCACCTAATCTAACCTAATGATAACCTTAATTTAATTGTAATAGACTTTCACATAAGAGTTGTATAATTAAGTTAAATGAGTTAATGAAAATTGCATAAAAATAATTGATATTTTGAAGAATGCAATGTAATTATTGTATTACAACAGAATCATCTGTTATCCATTCCTTTACGATGGTAAAGTTTCATTCAGTTACGCACAAATTTCCATGCAGATTATCATATCTTCAGACAAATAGAATGTGAAGGTGTAATTATTCAATAATTATTCTTGCTAATTTACTTATATGTACTCAATTTCATTTTATTTCTATTCATGATACTTTCATTACCAAAAAACACTTACACTTGTAGCACAGACTTACGTGTACGTATACTTGTGTACATGAATGTATGTATGTATGTATACGTTTATAGATTTATGTATATCCTTATGAAACAATGAAATGGATTGAGGCATTTGTCATCAGTAAAATGAGTCAAGTGTTATTACAGCCTCTGCTGTCAACTGGGTAATTAACGCAAATTAAGTTTTCCAACATGCAAATCCTCTCCGTATACAATGTAAATTTTGGACAACTAAAGTGAGAGAGAGGGATAGAGAGAAAGAGAGAGCAATAATAGAAACAATAATAAGAATACGATAATACCAACAACAACAATAACAGCAACAGCAACACACCCTTGCACAATTCCTCACAAAGAATTCATTTTCATCCATGAATTTAAGAGCACATAAACATAGCATCGCCAACATTTATTTGTTCTATAATTTAACACAGGATTAAATACCACGAACAAATAATACAATACAATACAATAAAGAAATCCTAATGCCACTTAAAAGCAATGAACTGACAGAAATCAAACAACATAACTAGAATGTTGATTATGGTTGCATATGGGATGGTATTTGTCGGGTTTAGTTTAGTTCGCTTCAGTTTGGTTTGGTTCTGTTTGGTTTCGGCATCAAACAAACCGCACTTGTCAAGAAGACATATGTATAAGGAAGAAAGGATTTATCAAAAAAAAAAGAAAAAAACCCCCTATATTTGCAAAATTGAATCAAAATAGACTAGAAATTTTTTTTCGCTTGCAACAAATACACACGCAGACAGAAAGAAATTTAAAGACATTGCCTACCCCCAAAAATGGTTTTCATTCTTATTGCGAATTACTAGTGAAATTGTATCACAATTAGGATAATGATGTCGAGTGATGGTGACTGTGACGATGTCAATGCCATCGATGATGAACAACCCTTAAAAAGTCAATAGTCAAGCAAAGTCAAAGAACATGATCAAGAACATAAACAAAGTTATGGAGAAGAAGAGTCGTTTGTGTCTTATACACTTTGACTTCCGTTTCTGTAGTTCGTTTTGTACGAAATTTGCAGACTTGAATTCTTTGGAGCTTATTAGAGTCGTTGGGAAGGGAGATGGATACGCATAATGACAGATAATTCAATTTTCTGTCAGTTGGTTTAACGGCAAGACCATCATTAAAGGATTTTTGTTTTCAGAAAAGCAAACGAAAATGATGATGATGATGATGAAAATATTTCCTTCTTTTACTTACCTCTGCAAGTAAATTTCATTCCATTATCATACATATCTTACAATGAATCCATTTAGTAAGGCGTCTGACAATCTCCACGTTGATGATGATGATGATAACTGGTAATCATGGAAATTATTATCACCGTTTTAATTATGTGAGTGAAAGAAGAATTTGTGTTTGTGTTCGAACTAGAAGTGCGATTATTAAAATATTTAAATGTTATCATTTTCATAATGGAATCCTAATAGTGACTGTTAAATCAGTCGTCATTGTTTAGAATGCTTATTGGCGTGTTGATTAGTCGGATTATTTAAAAAGTAAAACAAACACAAAAGGATCCAAGTTTGAATTTACTTGATATTTAGAATTCCAAAAAAATCTTACACGTATTTGATTTTAAAAAAGTAACGAAAATATATAAATAAATTAAATTTATGTACATATATATGCCTTTCCAACTACTCGTACATATTAATTGCTTCATTAACAATTTATGACTTTATATAATGAAGTTTAATAATTTAGAACGATTAAAAATATTTAAAAAACTAAATCTTCTAAGGTATCCTTTCGAATTAATAAAAAAAAAAAATGTGGAAAAAAAACTAAAAAAGTTAAAAAGAATTTCTATGAGAAATTTATTTTATAAACTGAGAATGCCAACACTTATCTATACTAGTAGCCTAAAAACAGGCAACAACTTGAATTCCAAAATGGTTTATACAGACACAAATACATCTAAACAAAAAATACTCGTACTAATGCAAGCTGTTGGCAACTAACAGTATTACTGCGCATTAAAGTATCCCCAGAGATATCCAGACTACTCTCACTTCTACACACACACTTACCCATTCATACATACTTACATACATACATATATACTCTTATTAACAGCAATGATTTCTATTAAGTTTAATGTTTTTTTCCTATTCTTTGCAAAAGCAAAATAGAAAGAAGCACAAAAGTGTGAGAGAGAAAGAGACAGAGATAGAGAGAAAAAAAAATGAAAGCGAAAGGCATAAAAAGGGAGCTAAAAAAGGAGTTGAATTCAAACGTTAATGGAAGCCCATATTATAAATAAACAAACAACCGAACAAACAAAACAAAACAAAAAAATATAAGAAATGGCCGTTTGCCGTTTGCTATTTAAGTAGGTTACAACAAATACAACAAAAAACATTTGAGTTTATACTTAAATATGTATGTATATATGTATGTATGTATATAAGTACGTGTGAGCGTATCCGTGCAGAGATATATAAAAGCTTTAATCCGATTATATTTAACAGAAAATTACAAAAGTACACAAACAACATTAGCTGTTCGCTCCATAATCAGCAAACAGCAGCTATAGCTATAGCTTTAGCAAGAGCAATAGTAGCACATTGGCAAACAATGTAACAGTATTTACAACAACAACAGCAACAACATTTTTCCATTTTAATTTTGATAGAAAGTGCCTGCTTGCCATATAGCCTGCCTTCAGAGCCAAGACTGTCGTAAAAAAGTTTACGGTTGACTTACTTTTTTAGTCCTGCTACGTTGCTGTTTTCGCCTTCGTTTCTTGGTTCTCCTTTTCTGAAAATTTTCCAACAACAGCATTGAGTTGATTGTATATTCATTCATTCTCCAGCAACAAGATGAGATGAGAAAATTAAAATTAAATTTTGTAATTTGTAAGTCATTATTTATTTAAAACAAATTGAAAATTAATTTCGCATAGAGGCAAAAAATTTTTTTATTGCTGTTGCTGTTGTTATTTTTGGATTGTTGTTGGATCGTTGTTGGATTGTTTATGATGGTTGGGTTGGTGCGAAAAGAATCGAAGAGAAAAAATTTATGTTTTCATACAAAGAGTGGTGATAGAGAAATATTAACACTCAATTTTTTTTAAAGCTCTTTTCGTATAAACTTATTATAATTTCCTCTGATTGTTATTGTTGCTGTTGCAATAGAGATCATTGTAAATATTTAATCATATTTAAGATTGTAATGAAAGGCCCAAAGGTCAATTTGATATCATGGCCAGAATATACTGAAAAAAAAACCAAACGAACGAAAAAGTTTCTCGCCTTGTCTATTTGTTTATTCATGTTTTTTACATCAGCATCAGCATCATCATCAGCATCATAATTATTATTATTATAATTATTGTTGTACATCACATACATATGAACGTGTTTACATATGTAAATATTGTATGAATAAAGGGATATGTAATTATACAGTTATTTTTACATAGAACATATACAACAACGATATGTATGTAAATATGTATGTATGTATACCAAATAAAAAGTGATGAAAATATGATGATTTAATTATTTGTAAATAAAAAACGAAACGACGACAAATAAAATTTAAAAGAATAAAAAAGTAAATAAATAAATAAACAATGTTAAGTTATAAACATAAATTACATTGAAAAAATGAATAAAAATAAATAAATTTCTATTTAAAACAAACCCTCAACATGATCATAGGAAACGTACAAACTCATAACTTTTTCTAATCTGTCTGTGAATACCTCAATGATATCTCTGCCATCATAAGCACTAGAACAGAGAAACAATTAAAGATCCTCACTGAGAAATCATTTTGGAAAGAGGTAAGCAAGGTAGTCAGTAGTCTATTTTGCTGGGGTATGAAATATGGTCTAATTCCATTAGACCATATTCCTGAATCGTTAAGCTTAACAGTAGAGCTCTTGGCTGACAATTAGATCATTAGACTATCTCAGTTGGATAGAAGGAGGTGTTCCTCTCTCAAGGAACATCACGCTTCAGACATAAATTTGGACCAATTTCCACTATAAAAAACCATAACGAGCACGTAAGGTTTGGACTACAGATAGTTCTTATAACGCTTCTAAAGTCATTAATAGCAGTGCATGCCTTGAACATTCTCACATAAATGTCTTTGGATAGTTTTGAATTCAAACTCAGACCTTACTAGTAGGGATGCCAATCGGGAAATCCCGAAACTCGAAATCCCGGGATTTTGGGGATTTACACAATCCCGAATCCCGGGATTTTTAAAAACTTGCCCCGTGATTTTTCGGGATTTTCGGGATTGTGAATTCATATGTATTTTGACCCCACAAAAGCTCCTGAAAAAAAGATTCTATATCACTTGACTACGATAATAGACGCTCAGATGAGGAAAACTCCACTTCCATTAAAAAAAAAGCTATTTGATGCCATTGGAGAATGCAAAAGCTCTATAAAACGAATAAATAGATTTATTTAGATCAGGAGGTAGTAGAGGTGAATATTTACAAGCTGCATACAGTTGCCTTGGAACTATTTTACCAACAAATGTTGATTGCGAAAAATGTTTTCCGACGGCAGCGAATGTTTACAACTTAATCAAAAATCTGTCGGAGTCGCCTTTAAACTGTAGGTCCCACCACTTATGTATAAAAATTAACACACACAACATAAGTAGTGTGAGAAACTAGGTCAATAATCCTGACTGAAGGGATGTATGTCTATAATTCTGATATGTATACACAATTGGAATACAAATGATTTTGTTAACGAAATATTTTTATTATTAAGAGAAAATCGTGATTTTTCCTATGATTTTTCGGGATTTTTGGATCCCGAATTATCCCGGGGTTTCGGGATCGGAATTCACAAAATCCCGAATCCCGGGATTTTTAAAAATCAATCCCGTTTGGCATCCCTACTTACTACCTATCTACTTAACAGTATATTCATCTATAGCATATTAAATGCTTGCCACCTGCAGCGACAGCGGTCAAAGACAAACCATCTAATTCCGTAAGTAGATAATCAGAATCAAGATCTACAAACAAAAGTGATCCCAACATCTTAATATCAATAGAAGCATCCAGTATGAACTAATTTTACTCAAATAATCTTTTGAGGTTACAACAAGTCTGGGCTCCGTATTTTGTATTGCCTGTCTGGCAGAAACTATAGCTTCTATAGGGCGTAGTATACTGTTCACTAAATTTATAATGTTTTTGGGTGTATACCATTCCACACAAAGATCTGCAATTCTACAAGGTTTCCTAGACTACAGGTAACACCTCATTTAAAAGCTTCCTAGATGTGTTCGATGGGATTAAGTTCGGCTAACTTGGACAGCCGATTAAGACCTCTCTAGTGGTTGCTTAGGGTCATTGTCGTGTTGGTATTCGATACGATATCCGCCGTTTATACTCCGGCTTATTATTATTAGCACACAATAACAAATTAAAAGTACAAAAAATACAAATCTCGGTTAACTACTAGGGCATCCTGAAAGTATAATTAATCGATTTACTTGGTATTGTTTTTGAAAAGTTTCAAAAGTCCAGAACAAGCAAGTTTAGTATAAGAGGGAGCATTTAAAATATGGTGTGAATATAATTTATTGTTTTCTTATGATATCATTTTTTTTTCTGTTTTTCAGATACAAGTTATTCATACCACCCTGCCATACATGATGAAACTTTTGTGAGGCGTAAACAACGTCGAAATCGTACAACATTCACGTTACAACAGGTAAATATAAGATAATTTCACTGTCATTATCCTTTGAAAACTTTCATAAGGTTTTTTAATTCTATCTTACATTTCTTCCTTTCTTTTTTTCTTTGTTTTTTTTTTCACCAAATAGTTGGAAGAGTTAGAGACTGCATTCGCCCAAACCCACTATCCGGATGTTTTCACACGTGAAGATTTAGCAATGAAAATAAATCTTACGGAAGCAAGAGTTCAGGTAAGAATGATGGAATTAACATAAAATGAATTTCTTTTCTATGTTTCCCGTATGAATGATATTCTGTCATTAATTTTTTTCTTTCAAAGGCAAATTCAAAAGTTATTCTTTCGAAAGTTATTTCAACCAAAACGACCCCTTTTGATTTGATTTTTGTGTCCATATTTATTGCTGATTTCATTTGATTTCATTTCAAATTTCTTATACTCGTACATCGGAAATATGTCATGCATTATGATCAAAAGGATTTCTACTTCTTATTGAATCTTTTTATTTTTATTTTTCTTTTTCTTCACGTTTCGTTCTTTTCTTATGCTTTTTATTTTATTTAAAGAATATTCAATTTTATTAATGTTTTCTGCATTAAGACCCCTGCCCTTGTTGGAGAACCCAATGAATATAAATGTTTCCCCTTTTTTTTTTAAGTTATGGTAAAAATATGTATTGTTTATTGCTTCAAATGTAGATTGAAAATATTGCTGGGTTAAGTTGTTAAATTCTTGTGCACAAATGTAAAGAAGAAGTTGAGACAAGGTTGAGGCGTTGAATGCGAATGAACATTTATTCTTCTTATAAAATTCCATTTTTCATTTTAATTTTATGCAATTGATTAATTATTTAAGACAATAAAATTGAAAGATTCGTATGCCGGCAAACAAACGTAATGAAATATACGAATAGAAAATGAAATGGCATGAGCCTTTATATCAAACAAAAGGATTAGAAATCTTAAAAGAAAAAATCTTTTAAAATTATGGAAATACTCTCTTTCTATTGACTATGTATTTGTTTATTATTTAATCAGAAGAACATTTGTTTTAGTTAGAAATGAAGTGAAAGAGAAATTAATTAAATTATCACAAGACATAACTAGAAAATAGCATGAAATTGTATTTACGATACATAATTGGTCATTAAAACTCTTCAGTCTGGATTATTGACCTAGGATCTTACACCACTTATGTTGTGTGTGTTAATTTTATACATATAAGTGGCGGAACCTACAGTTTAAAGTCGACACCGAACGACAGATTTTTTTTGAGAAACTTTTCATGGCAGGTTTTTTTATTCTCAGAGTTTTTGCCAGAAATCTGCTAAGAGGAAAATCGCCGAAGAAATACTTTTTGTATTTTGTTTTGATGTCTGGGCTGGAGCTCGAACCCTGGCTTTACTTCTAATAAGCCAACACACTACCTACTAGATTACGGGGATTACAGGATTATGATTGTTACAGACAAAAACAAACTTTTTGTTTCATATTCGTAATTGACGGCGACACAATTTAAACGTCACAGCATTTAATTTATTTATAAATCCAAGATAATAATTGGAAAATATTAACAAGTGTTCTAGATAAGAAAATTACAACACATTACATTCGCTTTAATCATGAATGTCAAATAATGTAAAATATTTACCAATGGTCTCATGTGTTAATTTTTGAATAACTAAACGAATGCATTTTTAAAAGCAGTTTTCAAAAACTGCTTGAAATTTAATCAAAGCGAAAGATTGATGTTCTGCAGGTAAGAGAAATTATTATCCTCAATTACAGTGCACTCCATCCTAAATCAGACCTGTCTCATATAAGGACACTTTTTTCATTACCAAAAACAAAAAATTGTAAGGCATTATTAAAACATTTTCTTATTAAACGGGTAGAGATATCCGTGTCCTTTTAATAAAATTTAAAATTTTAAGAAGAAAATATTCTGATAGTTCCTTATATTTTTTTAATAAAAGGCGCTATCACTTTTTCTCTCGTCGTATAACATTTTACAAACATTTTACAGTCAGGACTATGGACCTAGTTTCGTATACCACTTATGTTGTGTGTGTTAATTTTATATATGGGTGGCGAGACGTACAGTTAAAAAAAAGTCGACTCCGAACGACAGATTTTTGAAAAAGTTTTCATGGCAATTTTATTTGCCACATAACCGGACAACTTATAGCCCTTTAATACCATTTCTTGGATTCACTTTTGATATTTTCTCAATCATAATACATTTTTAACTAAATTTTATAGTCTTTTTTTTATTAAATTTTGATTATACGTATAATAATTAAATCTATGACATCACTGTTCGTAATGTTTATGATTCAGTAATACGCGCTTGGTAAAAAGGGGTATCCCGTAAAGATCAAAAGTCTGTTGTCTTGAATAAAGTAGTAAATATTGAGAGTGTCCGTTTAAGAGAGAGTAGTACAGTGTACACACATATGTTTACAGCATTCCTTTAAGTTATATTTTGATTACAAGGATTACATTGATAAGTACTTTTGAACTGTTTTTATATATCTATCATGCTTTCTTCAAGCCATTAGACATATTTCTTTGTACATAAACATATGTATGTATGTAAATATAATGTGAATCAAGTTTTACATGGTTTAAGTTAAAAGTGTTTGTTTGATTAAATACTTGCAAACATACATATTTACATATATAAATACATAAAAGTACATTTGTAATTGCCTATTGCATTCATTGCAGAATTGAAAACAACGTATGTATGCATACATATTTATGTATATAAAAATAACTTTATGCAATAATTAGAGTAAATGTAACACAACTTAGCGTTCTTCGTCACTTATGCCTGATAATTGGTCCGGAAATAGACTTAAAATCTACCACTAGAGAACCCTAATAGCTTTATATTCACTCATTCGCACACCTACACACACATACATATATTCTGTACACAATCACACACAGTTGTGTATGTATGAGTTTATGAGCACTCATTTAAAATTGTATCTCGTTTAACACGGATGTTTTAAGTGCTCAAGAGTTGGCTACAATCAACTACACAAAGGATCTTGGAGAGACAGAATAAAAGAAACGAAAACAAAATGAATGTATGGAGACTAGTGTGTGTGTGTATGTGTGTGAATGGTTGGAATAAAAATGTGTCTGCTCGTTAAAACGACAAATGTTGGCAATTAAATGTAGCCATTTAAACCAAATAAAAGCGAAGGAGAGCAAAAAAATATAAATATTTCCTACTACTTTTTTTTCCTTTTCCTCTGTACTCTTGCGTATCTACTTTAGTTGTTATAGTTGTAGTTGCCTTAGCTGTAATTGTTCTTCTTTTCGTTTGCTGTTGTTGTTGTTGTTTGTGTAAAATAAAAGGATAATTTGTTTTCACAACACATCTGACGAAAAAAAAACAACAACAACCGCTAATGAACGTTTAGAACGTTTGAGGAAATAACGTGCACGAGTGTTTCTTTTCTATCCGCTTAAATCCACACGGAAAAAGGATATAAGCGCTATGGCTGATGAATCTTAACAAGAGATCACACACAGCAACATAATTACTGTGTTGTTTGCATTTTCCAAACAACATTTTCCGTTAATTGCATTTTCTCTTCTAGCTGCTATCTAACAACATCGCAATACAACATTCGTGATTCGTGACGTTATTTCCAGCCTTGAGTCTTTGCCTCATTTCCATCCAGTACATACATACAAAGCTACTGCTTAGGGCAGCAAATGAACAGATGAACAGATGACTATCAGAATTCGAAATTATGAATTTGTCGTATTACGGCCAATAAATTTTAATAATCCAACGACTCATCCATCAACAGTTTTGAAAAAGTTTTTCCTTGTCCGTAAAATAAACAAATTAGCAAATACTAAATGAAAAGTTACGAAAAAAGAAAATAGAAAAATACCTAAGATCTGTCTCAAAATACATTTGATACCTTCAATACACAAAAAATTAGAAAAATTTACAAAATTTACATCTTATTTTGCATAAAAGAAACACGTATGTATATATGTATGCATATGTACGTATGTATATATGTATATAGATTTACTTAAGTAGAGAGGTATTAATTGAGGATGTGTGTGGATGGCTGGATAGATGGATAAAAGAATGAATGAACGTACTTGTGGTTGTGGTGTGATGTAAAATTAAAAACAATTGACGTCAAATTTGAATAAAGTTTAATTGAAGACAATTGAATATTAAAATCAGGTAAGAAAGATCGGCGTAGAGGCAGTATGTAAAAGTAATGGACACATAAAATGCTCTATTAAATAATTTGAATTTTTTGAAATTCTATTTATGTGATATTCATTCGAAAATAAAACTATTAGAGATGTAATGAATCTAAAAATATGCATTTTTCCTTTCGCCATAAATCAAAACCATTAAAAATTTACACAATAGAAAATAATAAAATAAACAATAAAATATTCGTAGAATGAAACAAGAAACTTAATTACAATTACATTATAATGCTTACAACGTTATAAAGTAGTTTTAGTTAAAACTTTTGCTATAGAAACTGCAGAGTTTGAACGCATTAATTGATTGCACAGTGAAAGCGGCATCTTCAATATAGAAATAGTTGGAAATGGTTGCGTATGCTATTTAATAAGTCGTCCAGATGTAGTAGGTAGTGTGTTGGATTATGAGACGCAATGTCTCGATTCAAACTCCCGATAAGACATCTCCAACTCAATGAAATATGAAAGATTTTCCTTCAGCGACTTCCTATCGGCATATTTCGGCCAAAATCTGAGAGAGCAAATAAAATTGCCATGAAATGTTTTTCAAAAATCTGTCGTACGGAGCCAACTTTACTTCTGTAAGTCCTGCCACTAGGAAGCTGGTTATTAAAGAATTGATTTTAATTGGGAAATTGTTTAATTGTTTATGAAAATACACAAATTTTTTAGACAACATAGTAAAATCGGTTTACTTCTCGATTGTTTAAATACAATTTTTCTCAAAAAGGCCATATAATTGGAATGTATGAAATGTTTGATCTAAGTATTCGAATTTAATCAATTTATTCTTTGACTTTTTTTTTTAATTTTTCATAATTCAATTTGTTTCAACTATGTTTAGCCAAATGAAATGTATTTGCAATCATTTGTGGCAAACTGCCACCTTGATCACATACATAAATATCCTTAGAGATTTACAGACTGCGGTACAATAAAATGTATTCTTAATATATAATTTTCGTTAAATTTGCAAAAAAAAACCGAAAACATCTGAAAATAAAAATGATTCACATGAACCTGTCGTAACATCAAACTGAGAGAAATGAGGGAGCAGAGGAAGCATAAAGCATTTTTTAATATAATTGTTAACAATAATTTTGACACTTGATACTTTGAATTTAATTTAGATTTAACAAATACCAAAAGAAAAAAACACCAAAAAACATCCATGTCATGTTACAAACACGTGCTTCTGTCACGTAAAGTATACAAGATTCAACCACCACCACCACCAGCACCAGCACCACCTTAAAACTATTTGCCAAAGAAATAATTTGCTGGAAAATTTCAAGTATAAACAATGATTTGTAATGGAATTTTTTATTTATTCTTTATTCCATACAATAGGATTGGCACACAAACCACAAATTCCTAAAATAAAGGTAAATTTGGCAATTTGGGAACACCATCCATGCTTTAGTCAAGCAAAGGAGGATGTGTAAAGTGAAATAAAGACTCAAAAATCATAATGACATAAATGCCAAACAGTTTTTTCCTTTCTTTCCTTTTTTGTTTGCCTTCGTATAAATTGACAAGGGTGTTGGTTAAATTCAACATAAGCGAAGTCAAGTTGAATGCCAAACTGAGTGACTGACGACTGGTTGCCAGAAGAGAGGAAGAATGAATGTCTGTGTCTCAGTGGCTTTAGCAAAAGAACTTAAGCTCTTCAGGGGAATCTTGATATAATTTAATGTACAAGTGGCTTCGGCATCAAAAATGATTTCTTTCCTCGCTCCTAACAACTTCAATGTAATAAAAATAAAAATAAAAAAAAAACACTGGCTTAAATGTACTATTTAACAAATCTATTCCCATTATATGGGTAAGTAGGCAGTAGAGAAAAATAAAGGATATGGGGATGGTGGCAATAGTCGAGTGGTGGCACAGAAGGAAAACAAGTCTGTAACAGAATTTATGGCAAAGCGTCTGCATGAAATTTGATACCACCGGGTATCATTTGCCAGTTTAAATTTTCTCTCTTATTTTTTAATCAATTTTAGTTTTGATCTCTTGTACTTTATATTCATAAAATTAATGAAATAATGTACGTAATAAAATCCAATTAAATTTGAGAATAATTTTGAAAAACAGATGATGTTAAACTATTTAGAGTGAATTTGTAAAATGATGATAAATATGAAATCTCTATAAAAGAAATATAGTATTCTGTATCCAGTGAGATATTATAATCACCAGATTTCCAATTACATAAGCGACAAAGGCTAGAACAAACCTTCAACCATTTTAGTCTCAAGACATATAGAATAAGTAAAAGGATTTCATTAACGTATACCCTAATTATAGAATAGAAATTAAAATTACTTTTATGCATGCTCTGGTAGTCTAGTGGATAGCATGAAGGTTGTAGAAGTCTGGTCTGTTATACTACAGGGGGCTGAAAGTGGAAACTGCTCGTAAATAATTAAATATAATTTGTAATTGTATTGAAATAGTTAAATATTTGAGTAATAAAAATTTCTTGTATTCAATTGTTAGAAATGATCTTTTTGAAAAATAATGAAAAATAATTAAAATTTCGGAAGCCGCCGTGGTCTAGTGGGTAGTGTGTTGGCTTATTATGTTGTTGGCCCGGGTTCGAATCCCAGGTCAGACATCAAAACGAAAAATATTTCTTCGACGACTTCCTCTCAGCAGATTTCTGGCAAAGACTCTGAGAGTAAAAATTGCCAAGAAAAGCTTCTCAAAAATCTGTCGTTCGGAGTCGACTTTAAACTGTAGGTCCCGCCACTCATGTATAAAATTAACGCACACAACATAAGTGATGTGAGAAGCTAGGTCGTAATCCTGACTGAAGGGTTGTAATGGCCAATTATGTATGTAATTAAAATTTCGATTATAATTTGTTTATGACACTTTGTAATTTGTGTGTGATACTTTGAAAATATCTTTGAAATTATCTCCTTACAGGAGGAAAAGATCCCGGGCATTTCTTTCGAAATTTCCTAAGTTATAACAAAAAAAAAACACACACACACACACACAATTTTATTATTTACAGAACGTAGTAACATATTTATTAAATACTCTTTAGAATACAAAATTGAAAGAGGAAATATGGAAAATTTGTAATCTATGCATATTTTTAATTTTTTCAATTACAATTTTGGAAATTGGTAGTGGACATGAATGAGTATGGAGCTGCGGATGAATGTGGCATATTTTTGTGACATCTGTGTAAAACTAAAACATTTAATTTTATAATTCTTATTTTGTAACAAAGGGTATAATTATTTAAAAAAAAAAAACTAATCCTTTAACCATTCTTCTGTATCTGCCAGTTTTCAGCGAGCAATACAACAACAAAAAATCCACCTTAACATTATTATTTATTACCAAATAAAATAGAAGAAGGCTACTGTAATTTCGTAATTCATGATAATTTTTCCATTAAGCAAATGCATGATTAAACAATTTGTCATTTCTAAATTGGCCTAATAAACCATAACTTACGGTCCTCCCCCAACACAGTCGCACACTTGAATTGTGGATTCTGTTCGAAATCGTAAATGACTTAAACTATTACCCGAATAATACTTACTGCTTGAGGCACTCCATAAGAAGAAGCATCAATATTACAGCCCTCTTTAATCGAGACAACAGTGGAAATATCATAAGCATCGTGATTACGATAAAATAGTTCCGCAGTATTCGACACAACAATTCGGAATTTAATATTCATGAAACCAATGTATTAACCCGAGGCCATTAAAGGGAAAAAGCAACAAGAAAGGGGAAGATGGAGTTACACTTGTAACAGCAAGGGATTGGATATGTACGAATAATAATTGCATTTGGTGAAATAATCCTTTAATGCCACTCTTCCCAATACCAGTCTCTCTTCCTTTAGTGCTACCAGCTATGATATTTTATTTTGTTTTTTTTTTTGTTATTACCAAAATATTCATGTAATGAAGAAATAAAAATACAAGTCGTTTGGAAGAAAAAAAACTGAAAACAATATGAAAAAAGGGTGTTACTTACTCCTTGTCGAAAAGCATTTGTGGTTAACCCTTGTACGCACTCTGTGCATGAAAGAGAGGGGGCATTAAAGAGTTTGTTGAGTGGTAAATACGCTTAAAATTAACACATCTGTTCATTCAGTCGTCCGTTATTCATTTGTTCCTTCATTACACTTGAACTGAAATTTTGATTTGAAATAATAGGGCGCAAAAGACACGAAAGGACGAACGACGAGAATATACGAGTACATTGTTTTGTATACGATAAATAGTTTCGTTATTGTTTCCCTTTTTTTTTTTGTTAATGAAATTCACTCTTTTGTTTTGTTGTGTTGTGTTTTCTTTTGTTTGTTAACAATTGCAAAATATTTGTGTAAAACCTCAAATATGTTTGTTTAAGCACAGGCTAAACGATGTGTAATGTTGATATTTGTTGGTTGGTTGGTGGTATGATGATGTTTGATTCTCCTCTAATAGCGATAGTAATGATGATGATGTTTACTTTGTTGGCACATATTTGTTATAACAATTCTTTTTTTCCTTTCCACTTGTAATCATTTTGAAACAAGTAAACAATTTGAAATTGTATCAGATTGAACAACATATTGTTTAGTTTTTCACTTTGTGTGTGTTTTTGTTTTTTGTTTTTTATTTTTTTGCCATAATAAGGAATATTTGAGTTTTGAACATATTTTTTCTTGAGGCATTTTTCCGCATGTCAAAAGTAACCAAATTCATAAGATCTAGCTCACATGATGGAAATTGAAAAAAAAAAAAATTCTAAATCAAAAATAGTGTATGTAATGCCAATAATGGAGGTTTTGTAAACTTTATAATATTTTTAAATCAAAATGGCTGAGATTGCTTTAGAATACAGCTAAATTATTGTGACAGCAATATTTCAATCTCATGGATATATGTATAGACCTAAAAAATATTTTAAACACATCTACAAAAGTAGTTGGTATGTACCAGAGATCAGCAACGAGTAGTATCGGATCATACTCATAATTTCTGATATTTTTACGCATATGGAACCTCTACTCATATTCGAAATTTGAAGTACTCATCTTATTCATGCTTAACAATACTCAACATTTACAAAAATCACAAAATTAGTATGAATCGCATACGAATACTAAAATACTTACTAGAAGGTTGCGCGTTTGCTCTGCTAGCTGCTCTGTTTTTTTTTTTTTTCTTTTTTTGTAAATGCAATTATAAGCATTATAAGTATTTTTATAAAATTATGAACCTGAATGAGTAGGTTTATGAATCAAACTTATCTCGAATGGTATGAGTTTGATGTCAACGTTGTATGTATACTCATTGCAACCCGTACTTATCAACATTGTAATAGAGTACTTAGTTAAATTTCAATATTACTGACTCACTTATATTCAAAATTTCATGAGCGCTTATGAGAAGCGAAAAAACGATTTATTGCTGACCTCTGGTATCTATCTAAGCAAAGCCGTCTTATTGAACGTATTTGGATGATGATTATAAAACTATAGAGAAGATGGTATTTTAATTACACACAGATTAACAAATTATCCGCCAAGTGTGCGTTTCAGTATGTTACAATAATCAACAATACAATGTAAAAATTACTAATAATTATTAGTAAATAATAATGTTTGCGAAAACTCAAATATTAGCTGACAAGATCCATAAAAAAATTGTAAAAATTTTCAAACTGAACGTTCATTTAATAACTACAGATATATAAAAAAGATAATGACTCGACCGTTATAGACTTTATGTAGTAACTACGGTAATTTTTGTAGATTTTTTCAAATGTAAATGTCAATCTTTTCATCTTAAGAGAGAGTACTTTAAGAAATTTTATCAATCTTAAATAAATAAGTAAAAAAACAGAATGTTTTCCAACTTCCAACTCGATTAAAACTCATAACATGTAAATTTGAACAATATCTTATATATTATTTTAAAAGCTTATCTCTTCCTCTTCCAGAACATTTTAAATTGAAAAAAAAAATGGTTCAAAATTTTTATATGAAAAGTTCAAAAATATTGTGTTTTTTAACTGAAATAATTTTGGAGATTTTGCAATTTGAATAAAATCTAGCCTAACCCAATTATCGGAAAGTTGCAATAATTTATCATTGTTTTTTATATTTTTATTACACATAAAAATAACAATGACTATGCAGTTCCTAATGTGTATTTTCACTGTCGGACCGTGCAATCATTTATTCGATATTGAACTTTTACGATTTTATAAGCTTTTTTTGTCATCTAATTATTCGCAGTCATGTGTTCATATTTTAATTTAAACCCCTATTTCCTCCAGCGTCTTAAAACTGAATTTAAATAATTTCAACATTTCATAAATTAACAACGGAAAGAATGAAAAAATTTTAAAATAAAGAAAAAACATTAAAAATATATTAAGAAAGGCAAAATAAATGACGGAGACGGCAATTGAAAAACAAAAATTAAAAGAAAGTGAAACAAAAAATATAATTTATAAGATTATTTCATTTCATATTTATAAGTAACCAACTAACCAAATTGAAATCGATGATTCCCAAAGGCTAACCCACAACAGGAAAAGAACGAAATGAAAGCAGAATGCACGATAAAAAAAAAAAAAGCATGGAGCCTTGAAGCAAAAAACCCCAAACCAAACAATCATAAAAATGGGGAAACATGCGCGGCAAAGGGCAAACAACCCCAAAAAATTGCACACAATCGCACTCGAAAAGTAAAAAAAAAATAGGTGGGCGTTACAGAAATGTAGAGAATTTCGAAAAAAATAAAAATAATAAGAAATAACGGTAAAAAAGCCAATAATGGTTAAATTGGTGGGTGGTTAAGGACTCAGTTACTGTTACTGTTACATTATACACCCAACTACCCGAAAACGTATACATACACACACACACACACTTAAATATGTATTATAAACGAATAAGTGAAAAAAATATAAATAAAATAACGAACAGAATAACAACAAAAGGAACAAAAGTTAAGTCTAACAAAGAGATAGATGGCAACAGAGAGAGAGAGAGAGAGAGAAACCAGGAGGCATGCATCCTATATTAATATTTTGTGTATGTGTGTGTGTACATGGTCTCAAGTTGATTGCATTATTTTATAAAACAAAAGCATTATGAATCCTTTCGAGATACATTTTTTATTGTTACATTCTTCTTCTAACCACCCAGAGTACCATCATCATTCCGCCATACTTTTATCCTTAAGGCGTACAATTCAATTTCGTCTCATATACTCCCATCAAAATCATGATTACATTTTAGAATATTTACATATTATCCTCGTATCTTGTATTTTCTATTTTATATATATAAAGGAGTAAGTTTTTGTTGCTTTTGCTGTTGTATATTGTATATTGTATTTTCCCAAGTAGAAAAAGATTTTGTAGACAAACGAGACTCCACTAAACACTGAAAGTAAATGAAGTTGGAAAGAAAGAAAAAAAAATTTGAATTTTGATTAGAAAATGAATGTTGCCCAACCCCCTCCCCTCTTTGCTTTTGCATTCCGTAGAAAGGAAGACTAGAAAAGTAAGTATGTATGCATTAGTATTTGTGTGTGTATTCTCTTCTCTTATTATATTTTATTTTTTTTTTGATATAAAATGTCTACAGGAAACGGAAACAGAAGTAGAATGAATAACCAAACACAAGAAGAACAAGTTGAAAATATCGACAAGAAAAACAGGATATTCAAACACTCATACACATACACACACACACACACACACAATCCCATTTACAAGTCCTATAAAAAGATAAATAAAGAAAACAAAAGAAAAAACCAAAAATGATAATTTATGTGATTGTCATGAATAAAACAAACACACACTGGGTAGAGTGCTGCACACACACACACACACACACACACATCTCACATGTTGTATTCACTTTGGCAAATAAATCGTAAAAGCTAATTTTGTCTCATTAGACAAGTAAAAACTAACACATAACCAGAATTAAGAAGAATGAATGAATGAACGAATGAATGAATGAACGAATGAAGATTACAAATTGCCCATAATCTGGCAAATAAAGTTTAGAAGACAATGACAATTTCATTTCATTCGTTCATAATAAACACCAGAGGACAAGTATGCATATCAACTGGAAATTTGCAATAAGTTCGTTTAGAAAACTGAGAGAGACTGAAAATTAATTTGACTTTATATTGTAATAACTGAGTTTTCTTTTTAAGAGTATTATTATTTCAATTAGTTTAACTTTAAAATCACATCTTCAGTTTTGGTAACACACCATACCATACCATGCCATCTATTGCCTGAAAATTTAATGTATTAAAGAAATGTTTGCAAAAATCAAACAAATTTCAACATGATTTAAAACGTCCAAAAATACGAGATCAAAGACCGTCCTAGAGTGTAATAAGGTGATTATCAATCACTTTAGGTGTGGATTGGTACGCATTGTATGTGGTCCTAGCCATTATGAAGTGATTGGACATTAGCAATCGAATAAGTCGAATATTCGAACTAATAGAGCCGAAGCCTTACTCAGCATAAACTTGACTTTCAGTGGAAAAATTACATCGGCTGTTGCGGAATAATGATACAGTACCTTACATGCACGCCTGAACCGTATTGGCGTGGTGGAAAATAATGAGTGTAGTGTACGCGGCGAAGACGTCGAAATGATGGAGAACTTTTCATTGACACATCGACATCTCAATCGATGCCATTATACCAGACTTATCTCATCTCAGAGGAATGGACAGAAAGAAATGACAGAAGTTCGTATAAGATACCGAGTCCTTATAGAAAGTGAGATGGTATTCCAAATGGTGAACGCACAACAAGCCAACATGATGGCTTAGGCCTAATTACCTACCTGCCTAATGAAAAAATAGTTGGAAATTTTCACAAAATTTAACAAAAGTTCTCTTTTTTTGTGTTAAATACTTTTTGCTACTCATATATTTTTGGAAGTATAAGCTTAATAATAATAAATTTTTGGATCCCTAACACTCGTCCACTCGTCGTCGTCCACCTGTCTACTCGAAAGCTCTCCATGTCTTTTTCATCATCTCTTTTACTCGTCGCTTTGAAATTTCAATTTAATGTTTTTTTAAGTGGAAAACTTATTTAAGCGTAAAAGTATACGTACAATGTACATATATTTTTTTGTTTTAAAACTTTTTCAATTTATTTGAAAATACTACCGCCCAAGGCATTTGAAGAAAAACAAGCCATCCAAACAATATCTATTGTTTGCTGTTCCCTTTTTATTTATTGCGATGCATAGAGTATAAATTATTATTTTTTATATATTTTTGTTTTTTGTTCAAAAATAAAATAAATAAAAATTAAAACTTTCAAATACACGTATCATACCATAATACCATGCCATACCATACCATATCATATGTACGTACAGTTAATTCTTTAATTATTATTTTATTGAAAACAATAAATTCCGTGTATGAATAATTTTCACACTGTTTTACTTTGCTTGTCTCATTGCAGGTCTGGTTTCAAAACCGTCGCGCCAAATGGCGTAAAGCGGAACGCCTTAAGGACGAACAACGCAAGCGTGAAAATGGCGATTGTAGTAGCGTTTCACTGGACAAGGTACAATAAATGTTAAATGAAAAGAATTTTAAAAATTACCAAAAGATATTTTCAATCAGCCAATTCTATGCACAATTAATTTTAAAAAATAACAAGAATTGTGTATGTACGTAGTCTCTTAGAAATTCCTAACCAAAAGATACTTACATACTTATGTAATTGGTAATAACAAACCTTCAGTCGGGATTACAACCTAGCTTCTCACATCACGTATCTTGTGGGTGTTAATTTTATTCATAAGTACCGGGCCCTACAGTGAGAAGGCGACTCCGAACGAGAGGTGTTTGATAAATTTTTCACAGCAATTTTATTTACTCTCAGAGTTTTTGTCAGAAATCTGCTGAGAGTAAATCGTCACAAAAATATTTTTATTCTTCTGGTTTGTTCAAGGTATCTGATCTGAGGATTGAATCGAGTTGTCACGCCTAATAAGCCAATTATTATGTTTAATTTATTTTGGAAAGGGACAAAAAGATCGAAAATATTTCAATTAAGTAGTGCGCACTAAGAATTTGGACATAACTCCAGACTTATTTGTATTATCTATTCGAAGAGTTCTTTTCTAAAAGTCTTTAATATCTCTGCTTCTAATTTTATTAGGCAACAGCATATGTACATAACTACATATTAGCAACACATTATTATCTGATGATGAGTGTGAACATTTTAAACTGCTACCATTCATATTTTGCACGTTTGTTATTGAAAATTTACGATTTCATTGAGTATATGTATGTAGTATGTATATTTGGTTCAATTACTTTAAGCGGAAAAATTGAATTGAGTTGAAAAATATAATTATTGTTAATGAAATGATTGCAATCAAGTGGAATTGTGCAAATAATCTTATTAAGTCTCCAGATGAATTGAGCATTGAGTACAAAAAATATTTGATTGGTTAAAAAATCTCCGAATTTAAAATGCGAATAAGAACACAAAAATTAGTTTCTTTAATTGCAATAAAGATTAGAATGATTTACGTTTAGCTTTATTAGAGGAAAACGTATGCCCAAATTTTTTCGTGGGTTCTCCTTACTTTAGCAAAATAAAATGAAAATTAAGAAAATTAGATTGAAAATGTTACTGACTTTCATAAGGACGTCGGAAGTTGAGGCACATTCTACATTTTGTCTCTTAAAAACTGTATTCAATTTGTCTTTATTGCTTTTCTTTTAATTTCAAACAATTTTAATAATTGTAATTTTTATTATTAATTTTCAGCTCCATGATAGTCGCGAGTCATCACCAGATATTACCGGCGAAATGGATGATGATGAAACACATCATCAACGTTCTCATAGTCCGGGTCCGGGCTCATCGCATCGTAGTCCACATGGCGGAATGGGTATAGACTCTGACACTGAACGACCTCTATCGTCGAATCAAATGAATAGTGCTCATTCGGGTTCACAATCAGTTGGCTCTATAAGTGCCGGTTCGCCCTCGCCTGGAGCTCGAACACCACGCAATCCTACGAATAGCCCTTCTAACTCTCGCAACACTGATTCCCCAATTGAAGTGGGAGGACCCATATCATTATCAACGCGTTCGAGTAGCGCCTCTACGACTCCCACAGCAACTCTGAATACAGCAACAGCCCAACCATTTGGAACGCATATTTTTGGTACATTTGGCAGCAGCTCAAACTCTGCGGGTATCAACAACAACAGCAACAATCATGAAACGTAAGTACATTAACAAAGATTTGTTTATCATTACAACAACAACAAAAAAAGGTGATTACACAATCGATCTTAATGGATAACACGTGACGGTCTATTTGAGCATCATTACACTCAAATAAAAACTATGCATGTATTATGGACGTATTCTTAATGTTTCCGCTAAGCATAATGCTTCCTCTTCTATCCCATATACATATATCCGTTTAGGATTAACACTGACTTTGTTTGCAATTGCAGCTAAAAACAGTGACCCATTCATTCGAAGGCAAACAAGAATAAAACAACAAAAGAAAACATTAAGGCGAATATTTACTTTTAAATGCAATGAAAGTGTAATTGTACAAACAGTTTAAGTTCAAACTAACATACAACTGACAGACAGACAGACAGACAGACAGACATTATTTCACAGAGGCTAATCAAAACACACCCACCCAATCAATTATAAACGAAACAAAACGTTACGTTTTAAAGTGTCCTTCTTCGTATTTTTTTTTACATCTTTTGAAGAGCAATTTAATTGCTGTTGCTGGTCGCTTCTACCACAAATATTCTCTCTCCATAGCAATCCAATTTAAGTTTTACACCCTCTTTTTCAATTCACTTCTTTCTATACGAGAGACAAGGGCTCAAGCTAAGGGATTGTGATGGAAATGGTGATGGTGATGGTGATGGTGGTTTATGGTGACATTGATTCTTAAATTGTTAAACAGAAATATAAACAAATTTACCAACAAGAACTTGAACAAAATCTAAAATAAATATTTCGAAAACTCTCATTTTCACTATACATTCATTCATACATACATCCATACATACGTATGTATGTACATATAATGCAATTGTTGTTGTTGTCATTGCTAATGTTTCTTTTTCACCCTCTTTGCATTGTTTGTTGGGTGGTAATAATCTGAAAGTAGCTTAATGATACGCATAGCAATTAGCAGATCATAAATGAAGAAAAAGTTACAATTCCTTGCAATTGTTATTCTACAAATAAAAATTTGTTTTCATGTTTCATTTATTTATTAGTCCTTAAAGAGGCTATACATTGTAATTATTATAAATTTTTTTGGGTATCGTTTGCGATTTGCTGAAATGATCGAGAGAGGAGGGTGCTTCTGTTAACTTAAGTAGCTGTTAAAAACTCATTATCCGTAAATTTCAAAAGAAAACGAAAACATTTCAATTGAGATTCGTTTATGAACTTAAAAAATAACATTAAAATGTTAATAATGAGATAGTATGAATAAATTTTAATTAGAAATAAACTGAATAATACCACATTTTAAAACAAAAAGAGAAAAAATATTATCCAGTAATCGAAAATTAATTACTTTTTATTTCCTTTAGGCTTCAATGCTAGTAAGAATGATTAAAGTTTTCAAACGCAAACAAATTATAGAATAATAAAAATAATTTGCGGGTTTTATGGTGTTTCAACCAGGATACTTTCAGATTTCATACGGCTTAATTTTTTCAATTTGAATGAAATAGATAAGTCGCCATTGTCTAGTAGGTAGTGTGTTGGCTTATTGGACGTAAGGCGACGATTCAAACCCTAGGTCAGACATCAAAACGAAAATGTAAAATAATATTTCATCGGTGACTTCCTCTCTCAGCTGATTTCAGGCAAAAACTTTGACAGTAAATAAAATTGTCATGAAAAGTTTCTCAAAAATCTGTCGTTCGAAGTCAACTTTACGCTGAAGGTTCCGTCACCCATGTATAAAATTAACACACACAAAATAAGTGGTGTGAGAAACTAGGTCCATAATCATGACCAATTATTTATATATTGACATACGAGTGATAAATGTTTCAAAGGCGAAAGAAAAAGAAAATATCTTCCCAACAGAACATTCTAAACTAGCTAAAAATTGCGTTAAAAAGTATTGAAGTGTAATTCAACGAAAAAAAGAATTCGTCTTAGAATTTAATATACTTTTGGATAGGAAAGTAAGTGTTTATCTACGGACAATATACTAGAATATTCTCTACTTAATGTCAATCTCTAATTTTATATTTATCGTAATATTTATTCTATTTGTTTGAAAAAAAATTCTAAATATCGATTTTCATAACCACATAAAAAATCTAATTTAAAGTTTATTTAAAAATTTTGTAAATAAAGTCCAATAATTCCAAATTGATTTGAAAAAGTAATTTTAATTTAAAGCACAACTATGTATTTGCGAATAAATATCATCAGTAGATGTAGTAAATGAAAACATTCTAATTTAGAGCAATAATACTTCAGAATTAAATTGAGTGAATGTAAACACGTATTACAGTCCATTAATGATGTCAACACAGAATGTGCGACGGGCGTATGGTATGCGTTGCAAGTAAATTGAGGCAAACAAAACACAATTATTGCCAACTTAACGCCTTTTGGCGCACAGTGGGTATGCAAAAAGCACTTCCTTGCATTTGTTTCCATACAACGAACCCCCACTACAAAACGGTACTTGGCAAACGAACACAGCAGGATATCTAAACCAATGACAAAACACATACGCTGCGAAAATAAAAGAAAAGGACGTGGAATTGCCAAAAGGTATAAGCATACGAATGTTGTCTGCTTAGAAAAAATTTATAAAAAAACGAACGAACATGACTATTGTGTGACATAAACAAACAATTGTTTAACAAAAAAAAAAAAAGTGAATTGAACATTGAAAGCAATGTTAAGCGTGAACAACATGACATTGTAAATTGGGCTGAATGGGTCGGCCAGCCGACCGACCTTCAGACACGATAGATGACTGTTGTATTTGCCTATATGTATGTAGAGAAAAGCGTATAAACAAACCGCAAAGCACTCAATGTTAAACGGCTATAAATGATCCCCTTATTTATGCTTTGATTTTTGGCTCGTCTCTATTATTGCCAGCCAGGATTATTATTATGTTTCTCTTCTTTTTATTATGAAATTCATTTGCAAATATGTCAACATAATTGTGAGGGTTGGAACAATAAAAACAACAACACTGGTCTCGAACAATAAATAAATTGATATTTTTTGTAAATGAGACAAATAATGAATTTTGCATTTGAATCGAATAATAATTGAATGGTAGATTAAATAATCATTAACTAAAGGATACATGCATATGTATGCACAATATCAAATGATCTATCGTACTTATGTACTCGTATACCAAAAAATCCCATTTCAAATCAAATATATTTTACAAATTTTTTTTTTGATTTTCTATTAACAAAAATTCTATTAAGCAAAAAGATAAAGTAGACAATGGTAGCTGGCCGCTCTAGTTTTATTCATGTGTTAATACTATTCCTACCAAGATTGTGTGTGTTTACATGTTTCGACCATAAAGCATACATCTTTAAGATCTTCGTAATGTGATAATGCACTTCATCTATTCTATTCAAAAATGTCAAATATAATCAATTAGCTCAGTTTGTTTCTTTATAATAAAACAAGTTTGAAGAAATCAAGATAAATAAAAACGAAATTTTGTATTGAATTTATTTCTTCTTTTTGTTGCATAGTGTAATTTGAGAAATATGTAATATAAATATACTAGTATTAGCAACTGTGTGTTGATATTCAATATACATTTTAAAAACACGTTAAAGAGCACGTTTGTGATAATAAATTAAGAGCAACAACAAGCTCAAATGAATTTTTTCAAATAACCAAATTAAGCCAATATTTAATTATTCATTAAGTAATTAATAAAACGCGACAATAACAATGGTGAAGTAAGACTACATGTATGTGTACATACACATACAAATAAAATAAAAACGATAAAGATAAAATAACTCAACATAAACGAGTTTTTCTTTTTTTGTTTGTTGTTGTTTTCATTTTTGTTTCTCTTTTAATTTATCATAGAAATATTCATACGACATGTGAGTATGTGAGTATGCGAGAACATAAATAAAATAATACACAGAGGTACTCATACACTCACTGGCAGTAGTCATGAATTTTCCATTGGTTTGATTAAAACGGAAATTAAATTTAACATCCTCTCTCAAATTTTCACAAAGAGACTATACATCTACATGCACACATACACATACACATACATATGTATGTATGTATGTATGTAGGGGGGATTTGATTGGATGTGTGTGTAAAAAAGATTTTTTTAATACAAACGCTCGCTTTTGTCAGCGCATGCATGTGTAGGTGTTTGTTGATTAACCATGTGTTTGGCCCAAAGGCGTTGATTTTATAATTAAAAACAAAAAAAAAAAACCAAAAAAAATATTTCTCTTATGTAGGCATGTAAGTAAGCATGCATGCATGTGCTATGCTCTGCGATTGGTTTTTAAATAAATTTTTGTGTTGTTTTAAAAAAATTTAGAAAATGAAAAACTTTTTGACGAGATAAACTCGTCAATCTTTTAAAAAAGTTTTGTGTTTGAAATTTCTGTTTTTTTTTTTTTTGTTTTATAAAAAAAGTTTGCGTGTGAAAATTGTTAATTTTATTAATTAATTACAAAAGAAAAGCTGAAAGTTTGTCTTGAATTCATGAACATGAAACCAGAAAAAAGAAACGACTTTAGCAATATTTCGTCTTTTATTTTCTATCCTCCAGACCAATTAGTTCTGGCACAACGACTGTCGCAAACACTTGAAAAATCACAAGATTTTTTTCTCCTTTTTTTCTTTTCTTGTCTTGTCTAGTTTATTTTATTTCATTTCATTTCTTTATTTGTATAAATTCTCTGGCTTCTATTTATTCACTTTTTTACATATTCAGGCATTTACAGTGTGCAGGAAAAAAAAAATTTAATATGAATTCGAAATAGATACGTATGTAATATGAAATATAATCGTGTACATATGTCAACATTGGATTACAAACATTTTAAAATCTTAAATACGAACTCTTTATGAATATTTTCAATTATTATTATTTTTTTGCTATTCGAATAATTATAACAATAATACTGGGCCCTAATATGCTATGTACGCGTTGCACAAAACTTTTTAGACATTTTAATGTGCAAGTATAAAGCAATGTTGTACACTGTAACTGGGCCTAAAGGTAATTGTTGTTGAAAATTAAATTTCTGAAGCTTTTTCTACTTGTTCCAACATTTGAGTATTAAGCTGAGTTGTTGACGATATTGTTGACATTGCCTGCAACTGCAAAGCTGTATGTATACTTGCTGATACGTCTGAATGTGCACATGGAAAATTTAATTACGAGCAAAGGATGAGTGCTTAATTACACGCAAAAAGTCTTGTTTTTACTATGAGTATCTCTATGTACCAAGTGTGTTCGAAATTCTCCTCCATTGCAGTCTGTTTGCAATACCTTTGAATGCAAATCATAAACCAGTAGACAGTCAGATGTTAAAAACATTATACTCCACGTATACCATAAAAAATAAGGCCTTTTTTGGTTGTTGTTTTGTGTGTAATTTTATTTGAATTGTGATTGTAATAATAACATCGCTATACCTTTTATAAACGTCGCTATTCATATTACACAGAAAATATGCAATAATTGAAGGATATTTTCTAAAAAAAAAAAACAGGTTTCCTGTCTACATTGGGTGCCTTGTTGAATCAATTTTAAAACAAAATTTCCGTCTGCACTAATTCTTTGGCTAAAATTCTGGATGAGTTACAAATATAATTGAATATCCTACGGCCCCCACCAAACAACGCTAGCAATGATGAAAATGCTAGCAAAATACAATTATTAAATGCGAAAACCATCAGTTATTACCCAAAACATCCATCCACCTTATCATGACCATCATCATCATCATCATCGTTCTCGTTATGATTCTCATTTAAAATTCTGTTTCTTTCTAAATTCTAAATAAAGTGAAAAAGCAGAAAAAAAATGTATAATTTCATTGAAAAAGATGAGAGTAGAAAGCAATAAATAAATGAAAAAAAAAAAAATGAAATTTTTGTTTAAACTTCCTAACCACTGTGAGTACGACATGAAAAATAAAACTTTTACAAAAACCTCGAATACGATTAAAGAAAAATGGAATAAATCGCGCAAATATGTGTACATTTTTGACATGAATAAAACCGAGGATTTACGTAATGAAATTTTCATTTGTGGCTTTTCTTTTTATACTTTTCGAGTTGCCGAAAAATCAAATCAAAAAAAAAAAAAAGGAAAATAATGTGGAAAATCCAACTAAAAAAAATAAATTAAATACCATGTATTACCACTATCACCATATTCATCAAGAATAAAGTGAATAATACCAAGTAAGCACATCAATTTCGTTATTAAATTTTTAAAAAATTAAAAACACTTTTTCGTACATTCCCAAAACGATCATTAACTAAAAGGAGAAGAATATTATTTCTCTGATATAAAGAATAAATTTATAAATTTAATACAAGTACTTACGTATGTATGAATACCCACAAACATAATTGGCCATTACAACCCTTCAGTCAGGATTACGACCTAGCTTCTCACACCACTTATGTTGTGTGCGTTAATTTTATACATGAGTGACGGGACCTACAGTTTAAAGTCGAATCCGAACGACAGATTTTTGAGAAGCTTTTCATGGCAATTTTTACTCTCAGTCTCTTTGCCAGAAATCTGCTGAGAGGAAGTCGCCGAAGAAATATTTTTCGTTTTGATGTCTGAGCTGGGATTCGAACGCGGGCCTTTCGTCTAATAAGCCAACACACTACCTACTAGACCACGGCGACTGAATACCCACACTATGTGGAATACATATGTACATATCGCTCCTTTATTGCAACATAGTCATATCTCAAAAAAACTTGAACTTGGCAAAATGCGATTAAAGTTTTCAAAACATAAGTGCTATGTTCTAATTGCCGCAAACACTTTTTGCTATAACTTCGGTTCAGCTTGGGATATAAAATTGACTTTTTTTCAACATGTAGAGAAGGTCTAAAAGAGCAATTTTGCTTAAGTAACTACAAATTTTTAATTTTTTGTGATGTGACTATGTTGCAATAAAGGAGCGAATATGTATAATACGGATTTCGTTTTATTGTTTTTATTGTTAAGTTTGGCAAAAACTAAATAAAAACTAAACTAAATGAGATGCAATAGTGCATACAGAAAGTTTTAAGAGTTTGAAAGAAGTAATGCACGGTATAAACTTGAAATTTTCAAATGCGCTGCAACGTTTCTTTCTCGGATCATTCTCATTAAGAATACATACTAGGAAGCGTGTAGATTGTGTAAGTTTAAATCGGTTTTTAAGACATCCGTAATTTTAAATTACAACTTCTAATTGAGTACTTTATAATTATTTAAAAGTATATTTTAAAACTTAAGTAAAGGCTAAAGTCGTAGTTGTCCAGTAGGTAGTGTGCTGATTTATTAGACGTAAGGCCCGGATTTAGACCCCAGGTCAGACACCAAAACGAAAATATGAAAAAAAAAATATTTCTACGGCGACTTTCTCTCAGCAGCTTCCTGGCAAAATCTCTGTGAGTAAATAAAATTGCCAATGAAAGTTTCTTAAAAAATCTGTCGTTAGAAGTCGACTTTATATGGCTGCGAAATTTATGCAAACTGTGATGCAATTGAAGGTTGCTTATAATAATGTTGCAAGATATATATTCAATCGAGGAATACGTGATTCCATATCCGTGTTCTCATACCAGATTTTCAATATGTGTTTTGAAAATCTTTTAAAATTTAAAAGTTTAATATTTTTACATAAAATAATTTATACTACACAACCGACTTACTTGTTTGGAACAATAAATTTCGGCAGATCGGCTAGGGGATTGGTATTGATTCAACGAAAATATAAAACTGCCCTATCTGAACGTTAGTTCTTTATTTATTGCACTCGACTTTTGAATCAATTACCGAAGAGAATTCAAATAATTAGCAACGCAAACAGATTTAAAATTGAACTTTCGAAATATTTTCGTTAATGACTAGTTGAAGTACAGTGTAAAACCAAATTAATGCATTAAATTATTTGTAATCTTTTTTTTAACTTTCTAATTTTCTTTACTTAATTTAATTTGTATTTATATTTATATTTAATTATTACATTATGCTGAAATTTATTTTCTTTGTATGTAATCATTAGCACTTTAATTTATAAGATGTCTATCTTGTTGTGCTAAATTTTAAATAAAATAATTAAAAATAAAATAAATAAACTGTAAGGCCCCACCTCTCATGTATAAAATTAATGCACACACCATAAGTGCTGTTGTGAGAAGCTAAGTCGTAATCCTGACTAAAGGGTTGTAATGGCCAATTATTTAATTATCTACATAGTATGTATGTATTATGTATTGGCTGAAGACGAAACGGTAGATATATTTAATATTTTCAGTTAACATATCAGTATTTACGATAATTAGTTTTTTTTTAAATTTAAGAAAGAAAAAAATATTAAATTAAAACATTGCGCATATGTATGCTTACGTACACATATTATTAAAAATTCTTTTTAATAACGTTTTGTTAATTGCTATGTAAACAGAAATTAATTCAATTTCAACAATTAATTAATAAAATAAAAATTATACAACAAAAAAAAAGAAAAAAAAGCATAAAAACTCAAACAATTATGAAAAAAAGAATTTGTTTAAATAGGCAACAGTCTGATAAAAGGCACATTTCAATTAATCAGAAACCGTCACCATCGTCATCATCATCAGCATCGTCGTCGTCGTCGTCGTCGTCGTCGTCGTCGTCGCTAACATCAACATTAACGGCACGAAGAAATGTATGAAAATGATGAAATTATTGCAATTGAAATTTATTGTATAAAATATGGAAAAAACAAAAAAAAAACGAGACTATCGCAGGCATTCCGCTATCCACTATCACCATCAAAGTAGTCCCTTATAACGGCATGATACACTATAATTTCTAAAATACACACACACTCATATGCACATACAGTATATGATGACATTTATTATTATAATTTGTATTTTTTTTCATTTTGTTTCTGTTTTTGTTTTTATTTCTAAAATATAAATTAAACTGGCAGTCATTGTTTAAAGAGTAAAAGCATTACGATATAAAAACGTATCTGAAACGAAAACATGTAAATTGTTTAGACCCTAATGAAAAATATCAATATTATTATAAATTCATCCATCCATCCATCCATCCATCCATCCTTCCATCCATGGATATACATACATATGAATGTGGTGTATACATACATACATATGTGTATACATGCAATATAATTGAATGTTTATGAATAATACGATTAGACAGTAAAAATATTTTAATTTATTTCAATTAAGAATTAATTAAGAGCCGTATAAATATGGGAGGCCTTTTAATAATGCAACCGTTTCCACTGGCAAAACATACTCATACACATACATACATATGTACATAGATACATACATACATGGCAGTGTGGCAATAGTGGAAGAGATCATTGCCACTGTTTATTATGAAAACTTATAGAATGGATTCGTTGCATATGAGAACCCCTTTCAGTTTATACACTTGTTCTCCACACAATGTTTAACAATAATTATAATCATTTAAGTGTTTTTAATTATTTAATTGGAAAACATAATAATTGACACGATTTCGGATTTTTTTTTTATTTTTATTTTTTTCTTTATATATGTATAGCATGTAGTATATGAATTTTATTTGATTATTTCGAATGCGGGCGCAATATATTTTTCTTCCCTCTCAATGGGAATTACATCGATTCTGAGAATATGGCAGTGATGATTAATAGATTCTTATAAATCGAAATGAAATCAGTTGCTTCTGAATTCTAATTGAAGTCATTGTTTTTATTTTTTTTTTTTTGTTTTTGTTTTTCTTTCAGAAATTGTGGTTTTCGTCCTGTTCTAAATGATACACCAACATCGATGGCAAGTGGAGGTTCAACGGGTCGTCCAAATCATACCACATCATTGTTTTTACCACCTCATTTAGCTTCCCTTAGTTCACAATTTTCACAGCAGCCACTGTTTCCAGGTTTAAAAGGTAAGAGTGTGTTTAATGTATGTAATCTCTTTTCTGAATGTGAATGAAATTTGATATTCTCTGAAAACAAGCAACCCCCAAAGAAACTAAAATAAAAGCAAAGCTTAAAGATTGATGTGATTTAAAAAAAAAAAAAATTTCATCATCTTTAGTTATTAAATTAATATTTTGGGTATTATTTGTATGTTTCATTTTTTTTGTTTTTTTTTTTGTTTCACTTTTTAATGGGGACTCAAGTTGTCAGTATCGATAAAGTGTTATGAACGACAGGTATAACGAAATAGACTGGCTTACAAACACTCAATCACTGTACATATTTGAAAAGATAGATTATTTTCCACCACATCAAATCCAACTAATGTCGTACAAAAATCTTTGTTTGTCGATTGATTATTTTCAATTTTGACAATTTTCATAATAATGTTGCCACACGAACTCAGTTTGGCAGTGAGACATAAGTGGTTGGTATCAAGCTTTTAGTTAAATTAGGCAAGCAATTATTTAGACGAAAATATCTATATTTTAACGAAATTAATACAATAGCAACATTAGATTTGGAACAATGAAAATAATTTTCAAACAATAACTTCATAATAAATTTCATTTACAATTTTATTTATTTTATATGATGACTAATTACAGGCGTACCATCATTCTCTGGCCTCTGCTCTTGTTGTACTTTAAAACCATCTCATTCTACAGCCAACTCTGTAACTGTTTCATGTTCTTCGGCGACCAGTTCTCCAGAGTCTCCACCTCATACAGCGCATGGAAATTGTGATCCACGTTCTTCATCTGTTGCGGAGCTAAGACGTAAAGCTCAGGAACATTCCGCTGCCTTATTACAATCTCTACATGCCGCCGCCGCAGCTGGTTTAGCGTTTCCAGGTCTGCACTTACCGCCGCTTTCTTTTCACCATCACCCAACGTTAAGCAATGCTCATCATCAGGCAGCTGCTGCTGCCAGTGTTCGTTTGAAAAACGAAGCCCAAGATATGACCGCCAGTACAATGAACGGCTTAGTGGCCAATATGATGCCTTCAGTTACCACTTTAATGGAACAGTCATCACCGAATTCGAATCAAACACCACCTTCGTATCAGCATCACCACCAGCAACAGCAGCAACAACAACAGCAACAACAACAACATCAACAACAACAAATACATTCTGTATCACAATTATCACCACCAACAACACCAACTCAGATATCGAATTCGTCAAAGGACACACCATTAAACTGCACAAACGGCGCAGTTATAACGAAAACCGAATAAACGTCATTAAATAAAAAAAATTTTATTTTTATTCATGTTCGAAATTTGTTTCTCCCTTTTTTCAGCATTGATTTCGAATTATAAATATGTAATAGAATTTAGAATACATTAATAAATAATATAAATAAATATTAACTTTTATTGTATTTAGCATATACAATAAATAATTAAAAATTAAATTAAAGTAAAAAAAAAATATTCACAATAATTATTATTATTATTTGCTTACAAATTTTTAATAAGTTCATCATTATATCATAAAAAAATCATTTCTTTTTAGATTCCCCCCTCTAATAAACAGCAGCATTTATTGTTGTCTATCATTTATAAATAAATAATTAAGAAATAATTAATTGAAATAATCGTGATTCTTTGGTCCTTACAAGAAAATCTTTTAAAAAAATCTATAAAGAATGTAATATTTAAGTGTTGCAATTGCATTTCTTTCAAATTGCAAACAAACATTAATTTGGTAGTCGTCGCCGTGGTCTAGTAGGTAGTGTGCTGGCTTATTAGACGTAAAACGAGGGTTCGAGTCCCAGCCCAGACATCCAAATAAAATGCAAAAAGTATTTTTCGGCGATTTTTTCTCAGCAAATTACTGGCAAAAACTCTGCTCTCTACTCTAAATAAATAAAATTGTCATGAAAAGTTTCTCAAAAATCTGTCGTTCGGAGTCGACTTTAAACTGTAGGTCCCGCCACTTATGTATAAAATTAATACATACAACATAAGTAGTGTGAGAGACCAGGTCAATCATCCTGACTCTGAATGGTTGTAATGACCAACTATGTATGTAATTTGGTGGCATTTAAAGATTTCTACATAAAATAAAAGCTAAAGAGTTTCGAAAAATATAAATATAAATACTGTTATAAATATAAAATACAAATACAAATAAATACAATAGATATTTATGAAACACTTTTATTTCATTTCATATTTTTAATATTATATAATAGGCCTTCACGCACAACTTATATTTGAAACTTAGCTACAGCACGATTTAAAGCAGCCTGAAGGATGCCTTCAACATTACCACAATTTGTATTCGCGTGGATTTCAAGACCGCCAAAGTACGATCCTTTTAGCTTTAGGAGCTAGCATACAGCTTACCCTACATTAAATCTTTTTTCATTGCTAAACAAAATTTTGTTGTGCAAGCTATGAGAATGTTTTGTATTTTTCACGTCAACAAAAGTACGATATGGCGTCTGAAAGCATTAAATTCCAAATACTTTTTAATAATTCAACTGTTGGATCGTCGTTCAGGAAGCGGATTTTAATGAACTCCACGTAGATGGTCCTTCAGACGATAGGCCTTATGTACCGGTAGACAAAACAGCAACTAATCCCGAATGGACGAAATGTTTTTCAAAATGTCAGGATTTCTCATATCGCACTTAAATAGTACTGTAACAGTGATAAGGTGATTGTTATTATATGAAATAGTCAGGCAACGACAGAAAATTTTTGATTCCCAGTATATAACGAGGTAGGGCATATCAATGAGTGTAACAATATTTATGTCCCTATATTATGAAGGACATTTCTTGATCGTAAATCGATTTATGTATATAGAACCGATTATTTATTATGCTAAGGGCCTTAGACAACAAAAAAAAAAAAAAAACAACAACATATTTATTATTTGCTTATTTGTATATGATAATCGAAATGAACAAAAATTTTATAACGGAACAAAATTCTATAAAGAATATTCAATTCAATATTGAATTTGTTTATATTCTAATAGATCTTTTTCTTTGCAAAATAAAATATTTCGAGATGTACTATTTTTATGTTGAATCAATGAAATTACACAAATATAAATATAAAAAATGTTCTTAAAATTTTATTTAAATGTAAAATATGGCCTATTACAAACAATTTAGTATTTAGAAATTTAATTTATGTTTAGACATTCTCATATATATGAGTATAAATATATATTTACGATTAATTAATTAATTAATTAATAATATTAAAATATTGTATGTAAGTATATAAAGTATAAAATAAAATGATTTCGATTATACCAATATTAAGCGGATATAATATATTATAAATTTTAGGAAATCTAACAAATGATTAGTTAATAATAAAGAGATAAATAAGAAATAATAAAATTTCACTTAAAAGTCTAATCGATTTTCTGTTTTATTTAAATTCTTGATTTTCGAACTGATTGAATGAAATTAATGATTGAGTATCATATTATCTGAAACTAAATAGAAGCCACTTCTTCTTTAAATGCAAGTATTGTGGAAGATTACTTGTGTCAATTTTATGAGATTTTAGAGATTCAAAAACAGTTTTTGTTGTTTAAAAATATGAAACAGTAGGTAAGTTGTAAGTAAATTAGCAAAATGGTAAGTTAACCTACAGATCTGTCTACACTTTTGCGCAAAATATTAAAG
This sequence comes from Sarcophaga peregrina, assembly GCA_014635995.1. NCBI lineage: Eukaryota > Metazoa > Arthropoda > Insecta > Diptera > Sarcophagidae > Sarcophaga > Sarcophaga peregrina. Next base: position 1,276,594 of record CM025791.1, read on the forward strand.
AGGATTACTGCAACGCACTCACACTGCTAATTTTATACATGAGTGGCGGGAACTACAGTTTTAAGTCGACTCCGTACGATAGATTTTTTGAGAAACTTTTCATAGCAATTTAATTTGCTCTCAGCACTGTTGCCAGAAAATGAATTTCAAAATATGCTAAAACATTAAAAAGATAGTGCTAAATTGTCCTACGGAATACAAAAAAAAATATGCTAAATTTTATAAATGTAACAAAACTATTTATTGCATACACGTATATGTTTTTGTTTTATTCCGAAAATAAAACTTATTTTGATCAGAATATTTCATTTAAGTTAACAATATGTTCATAAAATTATTGTTCTTTTTTAATCAATTAATATTTATACTATATAAAATTAACATTTTAAGGTTTGTTATCAAAAATAAATTTAATATTGAGGTAAGTAGACTTTCTACTAATATTAACAATAGATGGGATTGAAGGAGAGAAGGATCATTGAAAAGCTTCGAGGACAGAAATAATCGTATAAATTTATAGCTGATGAGCTTGGACGATCTTAAAATTTCGTTTTCAATGCCCTCAAGCCTCAAAAAGTCGTAGAAAAACGTGGTGCAGTGAGGAAAACTATCCCTATTTCGGACGATTGCGATGTAACTAAGCGAGTCTTTGAAAGCTATCGGAGCTGAAATAAATAATCAAATATCGACAAAAACAGTGTAGCGTCCTCTATGTGACATTAAGTTCCAAAAGTATACTTGAGAAAGCATGCTGCCATTTGCTAGCGAAGAAATGCCACATACTGGGTCTTACAATAATATAATGACCCCAAACACTTCTCCAGATTAGTAAGCCCTTGGTTTCGCGAAAACAACAATCGCCGGTTCTAAATCCAACGGAAAATTTTTTTTAGATTAAAAGAATCGGTTGAAAAAGGAAAATATACAAAAGAAGACTGAATTCTGGCAAAAAGTTCGAGAAATATGGTACAACACCCCAGTTGAAACTTGCCGTAACGTTATTGATTCTATTCCCAACAGATTCAATAATGTACTCAAAAATAATGGTGGAAATAGTGGATATTAACTTAACACCTTCCTTTTTTAGTATGAATTTCTATTTCGTATTTTGTTTTTTCTGTATTTCTTTAACCATACCTATTTTTATGACCAAATGAATTTAGTTTTTTTTCTTATTGGTAACTTTTACATATAATTTTAGTTCTAATTTTATTTTGTTGTTTTTCCATACTACCTCTATGCTGAATTTAATATTTATGAAATAATTTTTAATTTTTATTCATAAAAAATATGAAAAAACAAATTTTTAAGAAAACTGTTTGTCGTAATTATTTTAACGACCACATCTGTACGCAGCTTTAAAACATGGTAGCAAATATGTTCAGTGTCCATTTAGTCACCACACTGAAAGAAATTAACTTCAAATGTTCATAAATTTTTTTTATTTTATTTTATAGACGACTTTAAAAGCGAAAATATATTTTCTGATTTCTATAGCTTTTGTATTCTAAGGTTTAAAACCTGTTTATAATTATTTTTTAAGCTATAACTAACTTCTTTATTTGTTATTATAAAGTAAACTAGATACAAATTTAATTATTTAATACTCAGTTGAGTTAATATTACATTTGATCATTAACAAAATACACAAATAATTATTAAATATATTTATAAAAATTTTTTTTATTCGTTTATTCTTTACACATGTCTTCACATTCCTTAAGGGTATCGAAACGGTTTAGGTTTCCTCCACAGCCACCATAGACAAACTCAACGCACTCGTTAGAATCAGCCTTATATGACCAGGATGGGATGTAAGCATTACAAGCACTTATGCCATCTCCGTCAACGGAATGTTTCAAACCGCAAGCAGCTTTTAAATTCAATAAATTCAACAATTATTCATTATCCCACACGGATACATATGGATGTAAATCACTCATATCCCCAAACACTCACCATTTTTTATAGCAACTGCTGAAGCAATTAAAGCAAGGATGGACAAAACTAAAGCAAAAAATTTCATTTTGTTTTTTTCTTTTTGTGTATGAGAAACGTTTGCAACGAAGTTCAAAATTTGACTGTGCTCTAAACTGGAAAATCTAAATTTTTATACAAATCGGAAGAAAAAAGAAATCACAATTTATTGCTCTTTTTTTATTTTATTTTATTTTCCATTATAAAATGTTTATTTACTTAATTTTGTTCATAAAAATTTAAATATATAAACACATATGCAAACACATATATACAGTGTCGGTCAAAACATATTGGGCAAAATTCAGGATATAATATTTCGTACGATTTAAAAGAAATTAGATATTTCACAAACGACAAATACATACTAAAGTAAAAATACTTACCTAGTATAGTTAAAAATAAAATTTAATTTCAGTGTTTATTGTGATATTATGAAAAATTAAACAAAAAGGTAAATAAAGATAAAAAATTTATACGACAAAACATATTGGATTATGCAGCATGATCTAACATTTTGTTGCATAATTGTGATTTTTCAAAACTTCAGCACATTTTCTCGGCATAGAACTAATAGCTGACCACGCCTCATATAATTTATTTGGATATAATTTATTTGGATCCTGATGTGCCGATTCCCGATTTACATTTCCATTTACTATTTCCCATAAATTTTCTATAGGGTTAAGGTCGGGTGACTGTGCAGGCCACTCCATGACATTAACGTATTCTTGTTCCAAAATCCCTTTCACCAATTTAGATGTGTGTTTCCGGTCGTTGTCGGGATGAAATATCCATTGGTGTGGCATTTTAACACGGGCATGTGGCAAAGTCGCCGTGATCTAGTGGGTAGTGTGTTGGCTTATTAGACAAAAGGCCCGGGTTCGTATCCCAGGTCAGACATCAAAACGAAAAATATTTCTTCGGCGACTTCCTCTCAGCAGATTTTTTGGCAAAGACTCTGAGAGTAAAAATTGCCATGAAAAGCATCTCAAAAATCTGTCGTTCGGAGTCGACTTTAAACTGTAGGTCCCGCCACTCATGTATAAAATTAACGCACACAACATAAGTGGTGTGAGAAGCTAGGTCGTAATCCTGACTGAAGGGTTGTAATGGCCAATTATGTATGTATGTATGTGGCAATATCTTCTTCAGCAATATATTTTTATGCATTTGTTTGTTCATAATACCATCGATTTTGTGTTAAAAATATTATAACGTGAATTTTGTCGAATATGTTTTGACCGACACTGTACATACATACTAACATAAATGCATATAATGTACATATGTATGTACATATGTATTTATGAGTAAAATTATTGGATGGCTTTGATGATGATGTGTGTCATTGTTTGAGTTTCTAATTAGAGATAATAACTCTCTGCAACATTCTTAGAATAATCAGACGTGGCGGCCTTCAATAAATATTCTGCGATTGTAAAGAATAAAAAAACAAAACTTTCGAAAAACACTATTTGATCAAACTTAAAACGAAATGTTATCAAAATTCCAATTTTCGGTTCTTTTATAATTATTCTAATTTTTTATAAGATATAAAGATAATTAAAATATATAACAAAGTAGTTTAAAAAACGTGTCTGTCAACGGATTTAAAAATCACTCTAAGATAAGAATTTTATAACGATACATCTATATATAAAACTTTAAAATTAAACCAGCTGTACTATACGCACGTTGCTACGCCACCAACTAAATATTAAATGTCTCCAAATGTCTGATATACAAACAAAATTTCCAAAATTAAAATTTTCTGATTGACATTTTCCGGAAATAATTTATATTAAATGTTATTAAAATCACAAATGATGAATCCCAAAATGTCTGGCATATGTCCGATCAACACATGATCAAATGCTTAGTTTACGACACAATTCATTTTGAAGAATTCCCACCTGTCTTAAATTGGTCGTACCAACTTATAAACCTTCATAACGTAATCAATTGTACAATTAGCGATTCTATAAGGTTCATACAAACAAACATACATTTTTATATACAAAGAGCGTCAAAAGAAAGTGTACACCATGGGTAAAATTCTAACAATCAACGAACTCAACTTTTACCACTTAAGAAGAATGTTTTGTTCGTTTCAATTTTAAAAACTGACCATGCAACAATTTTAAAATACAAATAACGGTGGTTTATAAAGGTATATTTTTTTTTTAATGTACACTTTCTTTTGACGCTCACTGTATATCCACATATAAAATATGATTGTATATTTATATGTACATTTAAGCGGACACCTATGAGACTGACAATTTTTCCACTAATGAGGAGTGTCCGCATAAGAGAGAAATATTTCTCCCTTACAATTTGTTTGGTACTGAAAAAGAGTATCCGATTATTGAAGGTGTCCGCTTAAGGAAGGTGTCCCTTAGGACAGAGTACACTGTATATACTTAGTACTGTTATAAATATAAAATACATACAAGTAAATACAATAGATATTTATGAAACAATTTTATTTCCTTTCATATTATATATAATAGGCCTTCACGCACAACTTAAATTTGAAAATTAGCTACAACACGATCTAAAGCTGCCTGAAGGATGCCTCTAAACGTTATCCTCTAAACGTTACCACAATTTGCGGTCGCGTGGGTTTAAATCAAGACCGCCAGAAGACGATTCTTTTTAGCTTTAGGTGCTAGCAAACAGCTTCCTCTATATTAAATATTTTTTCATTGATAAATAAAATTTTACAAACAAAAAAGACGTTTGTATTTTTCATCTCAACAAAAGTACGATATGGCGTCTGAGAGCATTAAGTCCCAAATACTTTTTAATAATTTAAGTGATGGACTTTCGTTCAGGAAGCAAATTTTAATGAAATCTACGTAGATGGCCCTTCAGACGGTAGACCTTATGAACCGAATGGGTGAAATGTTTTTAAAAATATCAATACTGTAACTGTGATACGGTGATTCTTATTATATGAAATAGTCAGACAACGACAGAAAACTGTGAAAATTTGGGATTCCCAGTATAGAACGAGGTGGGGTATGTCAATGAGTGTAACAATATTTATGTCCCTACTATACTATACTAATGTCCCGAAGTATGTATATAGAACCAATTATTTAATATGCTAAGGGCCTTGGGGGGCGGGTATGTAACTTCACGGGACATACTAAGCAGCTCACAGCCTCCGTATCTTAGATCAGGCGCTCCCCGGGTACTGGTATCTGGCAACCGCTGGGTGCTTGCTAATGTGAGAAGGCAAGATTAATGATTCGGCATGACCTTGACTACGATTGTAACTTCGATTTAGATATGATGCAATAGGGCTGACGTTCTGCAGTATTCTGTTACCTGAGTACACCGAGTGAAATCCGGTGGAAATGGCTTTCAGGCTAATGTTGCAGACGCCACCGTTCTGTTAAATCCTTGGCAGGGCTTCAAGTACGTTCAATTATCGTCGCCATTTGGTTGGTGATGCAGGTTTAGTTGAGACGACTCCTAATTAGTGTCCGACCTGGCTCTGAACGCAAACACCCATAAGGTTTTGCGTCAACCCTCGCGAGGACCTCACTGGATACCATAGGCACCCTCGGGGTCTTAAAGGATAACTGCATAATCGATATGAGATAGCGGCTTGAAGATGGAACCCAGATGAAAATGAATAAAGGAATATTTGAAGTAGATAAGATGTTGCATTTATGAGCAGCCCACGTATAAGGCGGTCGCCTGTGAGAAAGGCACAGACGACCATGTTACAAAGGGGTGATAATACACCCAATGAGTCGGACACTTCGCAACCGCGGGCTACACAGTCAGTTGCCACCGTCCTACGGAAAGAAGATGATCTGGATAGAGGTAATAATGATATTAGCGGAACGCCGATTGATGGATGCTCTGGCCTAGAACAAAGAGGCACACCAACAGCGGTAAGCTCTCCTACGTGAACTATCGTAGATGAGGAGAGATGCTTGTCCAGTGTACGGACATCTGGCATGTTACGCGTCGCAAAGAATGCAGGAGGGGATGCTGATATGTCCGACAGTGTGAGGGAACACTTCGGTATGATTGCCAGCGTGTTACGAGTCGCCAGAAGAAGAAACTGGGTAACAGTAACAAAGAAACGTACTCAGAAAAAACTGAGGGGAATTTCAAGTAAACGAGACAAGATGGATAGACCCCGACTGGGGTGAACAAAACCAGATGCGCTGGTAATTAAGCCTGCAGAAGGTCACACATATGCCGACGTCTTGAGGAACTTACGTGGCAACATAACGACCGAAGACTCTGACAGGATAAAAGCAGTTCGGCGAACGCTGAATAGTGCCATACTCTTGGAGTTCAGCAGAGGTGAAAAAGTCAAACCGGATTTTGTTCAACAACTGAGAAGTACGGTACAAGAAATAGCCTCTGTCGCGGAATCGAAACAGAAACCTACAATCGAGATACTTGACTTAGATTCTTTTACAGTCAGAGATGAAGTAGAAACGGCAATTCGGAAACTGATTGCAGATCCCAGCGAGCAATTGCAAACGCGAATTACTGCCCCAAATGTGCGGGAGCAAGTTCGAGCTTTCGTCATGATGTCGGCTGAAAGTGTGGCGAGACTTATCAAGGTCGGACATGTAAAGGTCGGATGGATACGGGCGAAGATGCGAGTTTGTGAGGATATTCGAAGATGTTATCGATGCCTCGAAACAGGTCACTCTCAGGCGAACTGCTCTGGTCCTCACAGAAGGGACATGTGCATTAAATGCGGCGAGGTAGGACATAAGATGAGAGAATGCATATCGGCCCCAAAATGCGCCCTCTGCACGGATGCTAGAAGGGACGGACGATCACTTACCCGGATCTAGGAAATGTCCGTTGGCCAGACGACCATGAGATTGTTACAGGCGAATCTGCATAGAAGCCGGACAGCGGATGCTCTACTGGGGCAGATAGCTGTCGAAAGACAAATAGATGCAGTCATCATCAGCGAGCAATATGGTCGGATTGCCAGGGGTTCCTGGTTTGAGGACGAAACAGGCACGGCTGCACTTTGGATACCTGATGGCCGTAGGTTTGCAGTTACGGAACACGGAGCCGGTTCTGCATATACGTATTTTCGAACCGGATTCCTAACCATAATGAGCTGCTACCTCATTCCTAGTGATGATATGGAGCAATTTAGGACGAAGATCGGCTTTATTGAGGATAGAGTACTCGCTATTGGTGGACCGTTCATAGTGGCCAGCGATTTTAACGCTAAAGATGTTGAATGGGGCGACCGGACAACGAACACCCGAGGAAGGTGCATTCTATTATGGCGGCAAGGTTGGGTCTCATAGTGATGAATACTGGCAGCACAACCTTCAGGCGGCCTGGATGCGAGTAATCCTGGCCAAAAAAATAGCGGAATGGAAAGTTCTTGAAGACTACAATGGAAGTGACCACCACTACATTAGTTTCCGAATCGCGGAAAGAGCGAACCTTATCCCAACAGCCAGGACCAGGGGAACAGGAAAAATGGAACGTCGCGAGTCTCACTAGCGCGGCATTCTTGGAGAGATTCGATGAGACCTCACTTTCACGAACCAGTGGTGATGCTATCACTCTGGCTAGCGAAACTATGCATCCGTATAATTCGTAGTTGCAACGCTTCAATGTCTCGCGTATCGCAACATCCCAGAAGGCAATCTGTATACTGGTGGACACCTGAAATTGATACACTAGGGCTAGAAGAGATGGTCATGCAGCACATGAGGCTGAGTATTTCAAACGCGCCCGAAGGACACTGAAAAGGGCAATTATAGCCACCAAAAGGGCGAAATGGGAGGAGCTCCGTAATGAATTGAACATGAATCCCTGGGGCCTAGCTTATAAAATTGTGACCAGAAAGCTGGGCGCAAATTCTGCTGTGCCACTTCTTGACTGGCGACGCCGCCGACAATATAGTGATGAATTTGTTCCCCGTGCACACACCATTGCGTGAGGAACGTGATCCTCCGATAGCTGATACGCCAATACCCTTCGCGGATGAAGAATTGATAACAGCGGCGAAAAGTCTCAAAGGAAACAAGGCTCCCGGTCCAGATGGAGTACCGGCCGAAGTAATAAAATTAAATGCCTGAAGGAACGGAATATCTAGAATGGCTGAACTTCTGGATGTTATGTTGAATTACAGACGTACTTGGAAGGCTGCTGAAGAGGAAAGAACCACTTCAAACCTCCGGAAAAAGACCGCTACCCAGCAGTTAGTAGATGCCCCAACACCTACGACAGCGAACCCGAAACGAACTGCCACCAGCCCTGTGCAGAGAGCAGTAAGAGAGCAAGGGCAAAGGAGCCTAGCGATGAGGTGAAACAAACCCCTAAAACGAAGGAGGAAAACTGGGTAACAGTAACAAAGAAACGTACTCAGGAAAAACCGAGGGGAATTTCAAGTAAACGATACAAGATGGATAGACCCCGACTGGGGCGAACAAAACCAGATGCGCTGGTAATTAAGCCTGCAGAAGGTCACACATATGCCGACGTCTTGAGGAACTTACGTGGCAACATAACGACCGAAGACTCTGACAGGATAAAAGCAGTTCGGCGCTGAATGGTGCCATACTCTTGGAGTTCAGCAGAGGTGAAAAAGTCAAACCGGATTTTGTTCAACAACTGAGAAGTACGGTACAAGAAACAGAAAGCTACAATCGAGATACGTGACTTAGATTCTTTTACAGTCAGAAATGAAGTAGAAACGGCAATTCGGAAACTGATTGCAGACCCCAGCGAACAATTGCAAACGCGAATTACTGCCCCAAATGTGCGGGAGCAAGTTCGAGCTTTCGTCATGATGCCGGCTGAAAGTGTGGCGAGACTTATCAAGGTCGGACATGTAAAGGTCGGATGGATACGGGCGAAGATGCGAGTTTGTGAGGATATTCGAAGATGTTATCGATGCCTCGAAACAGGTCACTCTCAGGCGAACTGCTCTGGTCCTCACAGAAGGGACATGTGCATTAAATGCGGCGAGGTAGGACATAAGATGAGAGAATGCATATCGGCCCCAAAATGCGCCCTCTGCACGGATGCTAGAAGGGACGGATCACTTACCCGGATCTAGGAAATGTCCGTTGGCCAGACGACCATGAGATTGTTACAGGCGAATCTGCATAGAAGCCGGACAGCGGATGCTCTACTGGGGCAGATAGCTGTCGAAAGACAAATAGATGCAGTCATCATCAGCGAGCAATATGGTCGGATTGCCAGGGGTTCCTGGTTTGAGGACGAAACAGGCACGGCTGCACTTTGGATACCTGATGGCCGTAGGTTTGCAGTTACGGAACACGGAGCCGGTTCTGCATATACGTATTTTCGAACCGGATTCCTAACCATTATGAGCTGCTACCTCACTCCTAGTGATGATATGGAGCAATTTAGGACGAAGATCGGCTTTATTGAGGATAGAGTACTCGCTATTGGTGGACCGTTCATAGTGGCCGGCGATTTTAACGCAAAAGATGTTGAATGGGGCGATCGGACAACGAACACCCGAGGAAGGTGCATTCTATTATGGCGGCAAGGTTGGGTCTCATAGTGATGAATACTGGCAGCACAACCTTCAGGCGGCTTGGATGCGAGTATACCACGCCAGACATTACTTTGGTGACTGAAAACCTGGCCAGAAAAATAGCGGAATGGAAAGTTCTTGAAGACTACAATGGAAGTGACCCCCACTACATTAGTTTCCGAATCGCGGAAAGAGCGAACCTTATCCCTACAGCCAGGACCAGGGGAACGCGAAAATGGAACGTCGCGAGTCTCACTAGCACGGCATTCTTGGAGAGATTCGATGAGACCTCACTTTCACGAACCAGTGGTGATGCTATCACTCTGGCTAGCGAAACTATGCACCGTATAATTCGTATTTGCAACGCTTCAATGTCTCGCGTATCGCAACATCCCAGAAGGCAATCTGTATACTGGTGGACACCTGAAATTGATACACTAGGGCTAGAAGAGATGGTCATGCAGCACATGAGGCTGAGTATTTCAAACGCGCCCGACGGACACTGAAAAGGGCAATTATAGCCACCAAAAGGGCGAAATGGGAGGAGCTCCGTAATGAATTGAACATGAATCCCTGGGGCCTAGCTTATAAAATTGTGACCAGAAAGCTGGGCGCAAATTCTGCTGTGCCACTTCTTGACGGCGACGCCGCCGACAATATAGTGATGAATTTGTTCCCCGTGCACACACCATTGCGTGAGGAACGTGATCCTCCGATAGCTGATACGCCAATACCCTTCGCGGATGAAGAATTGATAACAGCGGCGAAAAGTCTCAAAGGAAACAAGGCTCCCGGTCCAGATGGAGTACCGGCCGAAGTAATAAAATTAATTCCTGAAAATCGACCAAATGCACTTCTGGAAATGTACAATGCCTGCATTGCCCAAGGTGTCTTCCCTGAGCAATGGAAGCTGCAGAAATTAACCCTGATCAGCAAGGGAAAAGGAGTCCCGACACATCCATCATCATAACGCCCTCTTTGTATGCTATAGTGCCGGTAAATTATTGGAGAAACTTCTTCAGCGGAGACTGGCAGCGGCCATTGAGACAGCTGGTGGATTATCGGAAAGACAGTATGGCTTCCGACCAGGTAGGTCAACGCTTGGTGCCATAGCGGATGTAGTGGAAAGCGTTGAACGGACAAAACTCAGCTTTTGTATTCTAAGGTTTAAAACCGTTTATAATTATTTTTTAAGCTATAACTAACTTCTTTATTTGTTATTATAAAGTAAACTAGATACAAATTTAATTATTTAATACTCAGTTGAGTTAATATTACATTTGATCATTAACAAAATACACAAATAATTATTAAATATATTTATAAAAATTTTTTTTATTCGTTTATTCTTTACACATGTCTTCACATTCCTTAAGGGTATCGAAACGGTTTAGGTTTCCTCCACAGCCACCATAGACAAACTCAACGCACTCGTTAGAATCAGCCTTATATGACCAGGATGGGATGTAAGCATTACAAGCACTTATGCCATCTCCGTCAACGGAATGTTTCAAACCGCAAGCAGCTTTTAAATTCAATAAATTCAACAATTATTCATTATCCCACACGGTTACATAGGGATGTGGATCACTCATATCCCCTAACACTCACCATTTTTTATAGCAACTGCTGAAGCAATTAAAGCAAGGATGGACAAAACTAAAGCAAAAAATTTCATTTTGTTTTTTTCTTTTTGTGTATGAGAAACGTTTGCAACGAAGTTCAAAATTTGACTGTGCTCTAAACTGGAAAATCTAAATTTTTATACAAATCGGAAGAAAAAAGAAATCACAATTTATTGCTCTTTTTTTATTTTATTTTATTTTCCATTATAAAATGTTTATTTACTTAATTTTGTTCATAAAAATTTAAATATATAAACACATATGCAAACACATATATACAGTGTCGGTCAAAACATATTGGGCAAAATTCAGGATATAATATTTCGTACGATTTAAAAGAAATTAGATATTTCACAAACGACAAATACATACTAAAGTAAAAATACTTACCTAGTATAGTTAAAAATAAAATTTAATTTCAGTGTTTATTGTGATATTATGAAAAATTAAACAAAAGATAAAAAATTTATACGACAAAACATATTGGATTATGCAGCATGATCTAACATTTTGTTGCATAATTGTGATTTTTCAAAACTTCAGTACATTTTCTCGGCATAGAACTAATAGCTGACCACGCCTCATATAATTTATTTGGATCCTGATGTGCCGATTCCCGATTTACATTTCCATTTACTATTTCCCATAAATTTTCTATAGGGTTAAGGTCGGGTGACTGTGCAGGCCACTCCATGACATTAACGTATTCTTGTTCCAAAATCCCTTTCACCAATTTAGATGTGTGTTTCCGGTCGTTGTCGGGATGAAATATCCATTGGTGTGGCATTTTAACACGGGCATGTGGCAAAGTCGCCGTGATCTAGTGGGTAGTGTGTTGGCTTATTAGACAAAAGGCCCGGGTTCGTATCCCAGGTCAGACATCAAAACGAAAAATATTTCTTCGGCGACTTCCTCTCAGCAGATTTTTTGGCAAAGACTCTGAGAGTAAAAATTGCCATGAAAAGCATCTCAAAAATCTGTCGTTCGGAGTCGACTTTAAACTGTAGGTCCCGCCACTCATGTATAAAATTAACGCACACAACATAAGTGGTGTGAGAAGCTAGATCGTAATCCTGACTGAAGGGTTGTAATGGCCAATTATGTATGTATGTATGTGGCAATATCTTCTTCAGCAATATATTTTTATGCATTTGTTTGTTCATAATACCATCGATTTTGTGTTAAAAATATTATAACGTGAATTTTGTCGAATATGTTTTGACCGACACTGTACATACATACTAACATAAATGCATATAATGTACATATGTATGTACATATGTATTTATGAGTAAAATTATTGGATGGCTTTGATGATGATGTGTGTCATTGTTTGAGTTTCTAATTAGAGATAATAACTCTCTGCAACATTCTTAGAATAATCAGACGTGGCGGCCTTCAATAAATATTCTGCGATTGTAAAGAATAAAAAAACAAAACTTTCGAAAAACACTATTTGATCAAACTTAAAACGAAATGTTATCAAAATTCCAATTTTCGGTTCTTTTATAATTATTCTAATTTTTTATAAGATATAAAGATAATTAAAATATATAACAAAGTAGTTTAAAAAACGTGTCTGTCAACGGATTTAAAAATCACTCTAAGATAAGAATTTTATAACGATACATCTATATATAAAACTTTAAAATTAAACCAGCTGTACTATACGCACGTTGCTACGCCACCAACTAAATATTAAATGTCTCTCAATGTCTGATATACAAACAAAATTTCCAAAATTAAAATTTTCTGATTGACATTTTCCGGAAATAATTTATATTAAATGTTATTAAAATCACAAATGATGAATCCCAAAATGTCTGGCATATGTCCGATCAACACATGATCAAATGCTTAGTTTACGACACAATTCATTTTGAAGAATTCCCACCTGTCTTAAATTGGTCGTACCAACTTATAAACCTTCATAACGTAATCAATTGTACAATTAGCGATTCTATAAGGTTCATACAAACAAACATACATTTTTATATACAAAGAGCGTCAAAAGAAAGTGTACACCATGGGTAAAATTCTAACAATCAACGAACTCAACTTTTACCACTTAAGAAGAATGTTTTGTTCGTTTCAATTTTAAAAACTGACCATGCAACAATTTTAAAATACAAATAACGGTGGTTTATAAAGGTATATTTTTTTTTTTAATGTACACTTTCTTTTGACGCTCACTGTATATCCACATATAAAATATGATTGTATATTTATATGTACATTTAAGCGGACACCTATGAGACTGACAATTTTTCCACTAATGAGGAGTGTCCGCATAAGAGAGAAATATTTCTCCCTTACAATTTGTTTGGTACTGAAAAAGAGTATCCGATTATTGAAGGTGTCCGCTTAAGGGGGGTGTTCCTTAGGAGAGAGTACACTGTATATACTTAGTACTGTTATAAATATAAAATACATACAAGTAAATACAATAGATATTTATGAAACAATTTTATTTCCTTTCATATTATATATAATAGGCCTTCACGCACAACTTAAATTTGAAAATTAGCTACAACACGATCTAAAGCTGCCTGAAGGATGCCTTTTATTTATATCCTCTAAATGTTACCACAATTTGTGGTCGCGTGGGTTTAAATCAAGACGATTCTTTTTAGCTTTAGGAGCTAGCAAACAGCTTCCTCTATATTAAATATTTTTTCATTGATAAATAAAATTTTACAAACAAAAAAGACGTTTGTATTTTTCATCTCAACAAAAGTACGATATGGCGTCTGAGAACATAGACATTCTCATATATATGAATATAAATATATATTTACGATTAATTAATTAATTAATTAATAATATTAAAATATTGTATGTAAGTATATAAAGTAAAGTATACAACATACTGCCTACTAGACTACTGTAATATTACTTTTTAATTTATAGACGACTTTAAAAGCGAAAATATATTTTCTGATTTCTATAGCTTTTACATTCTAAAGTTTAAAACTGTTTAAAATTATTTTTTAAACTATAACTAACTTCTTTATTTATTATTATAAAGTCAACTAGATACAAATTTAATTATTTAATGCTCAGTTGTGTGAATATTACAGTATACGTTCGCTAGTACGAATTCTCAGCCCCTTTCGTAGTACCGAAAAATTCGTATTATTGAACAACACATTTTTATGTTCCAATTCAAATAATTCACATAAAATTATTTAGATTTTATTAATATATGTACACCCAACTGTTTTTTTTTTTTATACAATTTCTTTTTACACGGATTTGAAGTTACACAGTTGAAAAAAAAAAATTTTTTGTACAAATTTTTTAATCTAGTACGGTTACAAAATCACTGTCTTGTAATTATGTTTGTTTTTACCGCACTTGGCACCATTGCTGAAATGTACATACATTGTAGTAACTGAGAAATTCCAGAAATGATACCGACTTTAGTCCAGTTCAACGCAAACAATTGCGCTTGTTATCAATTAGCGACGAATAATTTTGTAGCTATATTAATATTTTTTCCTTATTTCTATTCTAATTTTTCTGTTCTTAGTTCTGGAATGATAGATTTCTTTTGTTTTTTGCTTGCTCTAACAATTTTTCACCTGCATGAATTATGTATTTTAAGTTTTAATGCTCAATAAAATGTGATATGAACATAAAATTTGTATGCATTTCTGAAATTTTATGGTTCTCACATTTTACGAAGAAAATATAGTACTTTATTTTATCTTACTCGGTTTTCAAATGACACGCAACGTATCCCCATTTTGCTACACCGTTTTTCTTACACGGATTTCTGAGGAACGTATCTACCGTGTAAAAAAAAAAGTTGGGTGTATGTACATATATTTGTTTGAAATTTCAAATAACGATGTTTCATTTTTGTGGTCTGCTATAATTTTTAATTTATCTTGCAAAGAAATTGTCTCTTTTTTACATCATTCTACTTGCAACATTTTGACAGTTAAGAGCACAAAACACTTTTAAAAATAAAACAAAAACTTCAAAGTAACTTCGCTAAACATGGATGATCGTGAAAGAATGAAGTAAAAACTAATGACAACCACCAGTCGTACTATCGAATAGAAAAAATACCCATCTATTCGTACTATAGAGTAGTCAATGCAAAAATTGTGTCATTCGTATTATTGGAAATTCGTAATATAGAGTGTTCGTACTACTGGATGTCCACTGTACATTTGATCATTAGCCATTTATTATTTACTGATACGATTTCTTTCGACCACTTGCACAAAATACACAAATAATTATTAAATATTTTTATAAAAATTTTTTTTATTCGTTTATTCTTTGCACATGTCTTCACATTCCTTAAGGGTATTGAAACGGTTTAGGTTTCCTCCACAGCCACCATAGACAAACTCAACGCACTCGTTAGAATCAGCCTTATATGACCAGGATGGGATGTAAGCAGCACAAGCAATTAGGCCATTTCCATCAACGGAATGTTTCAAACCGCAAGCAGCTTTTAAATTTAATAAATTCAACAATTATTCATTATCCCACACGGTTACATAGGGATGTGGATCACTCATATCCCCTAACACTCACCATTTTTTATAGCAACTGCTGAAGCAATTAAAGCAAGGATGGACAAAACTAAAGCAAAAAATTTCATTTTCTTTTTTGTATGAGAAACGTTTGCAACGAAGTTTAAAATTTGACTGTGTTCTAAACTGGAAAGTCTAAATTTTTTTATACAAATCGGAAGAAAAAAGAAATCACAATTTGTTGCTCTTTTTTAATTTTATTTTATTTTATTTTCCATAACAAAGTGTTAATTTATTTTTTTCATAAAAATTTAAATATATAAAAATATATATATGCAAATACATATATATATATAAATACTAACATTAATGCATGTAATGTACATACGTATGTACATATGTATTTACGAGTAAGATTATTGGATGGCTTTGATGATGATGTGTGTCATTGTTTGAGTTTCTGATTAGAGATAATAGCTCTCTGCAGCATTCTTAGAATAATCAGACTTGGCGGCCTTCAATAAATATTCTGCGATTATCAATATAGTCTTATGGCGCGTGAAAACTTTGAGAGCTCATAACTCAAAACACACTTTTCGACTTAGAATGTTATAGAGCGGAGGCGTCGATATGTATTTATAGATTAATTTTAAGAACGGAATTGTTAAAATAATTTTTGGGAAAGGAATGGAAAGTTACACAGACTTGACTTAACTTATGAAGTTAATTTATTTTCTCTCTTTCTGTTCCATCTGTAATATTCTACACGAAGTCAAAAATTGACAAGAAGAAAAAATTTTTCCTAAATTCAAGAGATTTGAAGAACAATTCATGAGCGAGACTTGATAGGTGGCTTAGTTTTTGGGAAAACTTATTTTAAACAAAGAACAATACCTGAAATGCTATGCATAAGAGGTTAATACATCCCCCGGCATTAATAATATTATATTTGGATCAGTGTTATATTACTTAGAAAAACTGCTTTTAGAACAACAACTCTATACCAAAAGAGTACTCGACAGTATAGGCGTCTAAAACACACGAAATAGGATACCGTACATACTGTAACACTGTAATAATAACAAAATAGAATCTTGAACAATAATAACAAATAATCCCTTTTGTGAACAATTCTGAGATGATTTAGCGCTCACACAAAAAAATAAAAACAAAATAATTACGTTATGATAATGATAAGTTTCAATTAATAAACTTCGACGTTTGAGTAGACAAACAACGTATCAATTAGTAAAGGAACACTTTCTACAAATTCATAGATTAGTTTTAAATGCAAAATATTGTATTAGAGATTAGACTTATTGAGATTTTTATTTATGTATGCATATTACTTATCATATCATATACTATGTACATACAAATTTATAAAGAAAATGAGAAAATAGAAAATAAAAACAAACGTAAACAAAAATGAACTTATGAAACTAGACTATCACACAACCGCATACAAACAAATATGCTAATCGTAATAAATTTAAGATGAGAGACTTTGTTCGGTTGTAGAGTCGGATTCTGAGAGTGGCAACACAGTGGTGTTAACTTCTTCACTATCATCTACAGCTGGTGTCTTGTTTTGTAAACATTTTTGCTCACAATCCTCTTTAGTTTCGAAATTATTAGAATTTCCAGCGCAGCCTCCATATATGAATTCTACGCAGTCGCGTTTTTCCACATCATATGCAAAACGATAGAAGAGGGCGAAACAGCGTCCCGTTTCCTTTGGTTGGATGCAGTCTTGAAGTTGCAAAAATTTATTTGTTTTGTTTTTATCAAATCTTATATTAAAATAACATAAATAATGAAATTAATTTTTACCTTCATTTGTTGGCAACAACGATTCAGTCGTTGCATTTTGTGAAAGATTCTTTGGCACTTCAGCAACCACATGCTCTACAGCCGCCCCATTTAATCCAACAACTAAGCAACATAAGCTGACAGTTAGCACAATAAAAACTTTCATATTTACAAAAGGAGTGAGTGGTTGTACTCGCCGCAGTTAAACTTCGAATGTGTTTATTATTTCGGCGGAACGTATTAAATACTCAACTCGTGGGCAATATTTGTTAAAAAAAAAAATGTTTGTTAATCAACAAAATCAACATTATGATTGTATTACTTTTTATATATTTTGTTCGTGTTTCAATTTATTAGGCAATGAGTTTACTTATCGTATTCTATAGAAAATTTGCATATTTTCTATACAAAATTAATAACAAACTTAATTTGAAAGCAAACTTCTCTGAACACGTCTTTTTTCACCTCACATACGGGAAGTAATTACACTGAATTTAAAGTTTGTATGTCGCGCTAATGTCACTCAATATTTATCAAAACGATGTGATGTGTGGCAGGTGTAAACTAACCACAAGCGTATCAGTTAAGGAACTATTAATATAAATCACTGTTCATAGTATTGTACTTAAAATTGTTTAACTAAAGTGAAATTCTCTTTTGTATTATTTTAAATGAAAATTAAAATTAAAAAAAAAAAATAAAAACTTAATTTATCATACACATTCTGAAATGTACGAGTACATAGATAATGTAAAAGTGCTACAATTAATATGGAGGCAAAAGAGAGGAGGCAGTAAAGTTAATATTCGCCCTATCTACGCCCTGCTCTGGTCATTATAGAATCATTTTCTCACTGTCTATAGTTCACGATAAAGGGAATTACCCCCTAAATTAAGTGCAAATCTTCAATGTCGTCATATAAATTTATTTAAAACGTTCAATAAACTTTAGTATGACTACGTATGTACGTAAAATAAACGCGACGTGATTCAATCAATACAAGTCACAACTTCCAAAAAAAAAGTAATACAAAATTGTAAACAATAATAATGAGTCATGACTTTAAAGCTAATGTCGATTTATTAGCACTCACTGTTGTTGGATTATTTATTTAAATTTCATGCAGGTATCTTCCTATATTGTACAAACATTATCTATCTATTAGCATAATATCTACGATAGGTTGATTCGTGTATGAATATTTTCAATTGATTTTGGTTAAAGAACTAAAATTTATTTGCTTTTTGTGTAGCAGTAATTAGGCTACTAGCAGTTGGAGATAATTTGGATTTAACTGTTGTTCGCGATAATCGAGGCTGTGGAGTAGTTGTGGTTGTAGTAGAAGTGACATCTGCAGTAGTGGCCAATGTCTTACGAGTATCCGATCTTAACTGTTTATTTACCAAAGTATTCTTTTCTGTTGTCGATGATATTGTGCCTGCACCAGTAGTCGTTGGTGCAGTAGATTTTTTGCAAGCTGCTTCGCAAGTCTGTTTAAATCCAAATTTATTATCATTTCCCATACAACCGCCAAATTTAAATTCTTCACAATTGTTGGTTTTAGCGTTATAATAAAATCGCGTCAAACTCATGCGACAAGGACCGGGTTCCATTGGTAGCAGACATTTTGCATCTAAAACAGAAAATCGATTACAAACTCTACTATACATTGAAAAAATAAAACAGTTATCTATCTACGTACCTTGTTTCTTGTTCTCCGATGCAACGGTATTACAATTTACTACCGTTAACAGCACTATCATGTATATGAATGAATATTTTAAACAAAACATAATTTTTGTTATATTTTCGATTTTTTCCGTTAATAATTTTATTGAAATTATTCGTACACTCCCTCACAGTTATTATTAAACAAATGCAGATGACTTGTGAGCTCCACTAGTCATTTTCAAATGCTCAATAACGGCTTCTCATGGTTGATTGTATAAACAAACATACATACATACATACGTATACTCTTGTTGGCGTGATCTTTAACGCGCACATTGAGATAATTTTATTAATTAAACAAATTATTTTATTTACGTTCACAATACCGAAAACGTTGTGTATGTATATGTAGTGAGACACTTATTGTAAAATGTTTTGTTTTGTTTAGTTTAGTAGTTCATAATATAATTCCTTTTAAGCGAACAATTAACAGACTAATCGTAATACAATTTCGAAATCAAGTAATTTTGTCTTGATAGAAACATATCGATCTTCATGTATTCGATTCCACCCAACAAATAAAAATGCTAGGCGATGCTTTTTTTTATCATAAAAAATGAAAAACATGCCAAAAGTTGAGTTATTCTGATAATTATATTCATCCATGAGTAGTTTGTTGATTCCATTACGCAAGTTTCGACATCAAACATTAACTTTACATTGGTTAGGCTGATCAATCAGAAATTTTACTACCGGTACTCCAGCAATCTTCGACTCTAAATGTCAACTATATATCAGTTTAAAATCATTTGAATAAACTGAACTAACGCGAATGAATTTAAATTTTCGAAATACACATTGTTTTAAGCTTCCGTTTACTATAATTTGCTTGGGCGTCTGGAAAATTCTGGTAGTAAATTGATGGATCGAAAAATGATTGAATTGTAAAACCCACTATCTATGAAAATTAACATAACATAAATGTATTGGTTAAAGATCATGTTGTGGGCTACAGATCTTATTTTTGAAGAATATTTATTACAACCAATTTTTAGAGCTTCATAAAAGAGTTAATGACATCTGATAATAACAATGTATTTTATACTATAGAGATTTTATAATTCATTATACAGATAAATACATACATATGTACATATATTTTATGTTTATATAAGAGATTCCAACATATGTAAATTTAATCTATCTTAAATGTATTTATTCTTTTAATGCTCACAACTATAGTTATTAAATTAATTAATTTAAATAGAATGGAATTATGAAAATTAAAAACTTACATATACATACATGTGTAAATACATATATGTACGTATTTATATGTATATGTATATAAATGTTATTGAAAATAAAATTAAAACGTACAATATACGAATGAGCACGTTTATTTATACAATATTTTTATTTATAAAATAGCTGCATATTTAATTTACTTGAAATAATTGAAAAACTGTTTAAAAATAAATATAAACATTTAACTATTTATATCAAAAAAAACAAAACAAAACATATTACATACATACTTATATAAATATATGCATAAATATGTTTTTATATTTAATAGAAAAAAAAATTAAAAGTAATATATTTTAACCATTGGAGCCTATCTAGTAGTAGTACACATACGTGTATGTACATATGTACATACATAAGTAAGTTTATCTCCATTCGTATAATGATTGAAATATTTAATAATTCATTTAATAATTTCATGACATTTGGCACGTTCCAAAGACGACACATTTAATTACTAAATTAGAAAATTTGCATGAGAAAATTAAATTTTAACAGCTTTTGTGTGGTAAGTTACAATTTATTTAATCGTAAACACATCCTACAAATTCACAATTCTTACTCTACATATACTCATGCATGGTCTTTCTTTGTATTACAATGTGCATATAATTTTATGCTCATATACATACATATACATTTGTATGTATATTTGTATGACATTATTAGACACAATGTGCTTCTTTATATGTATCTATGTACATAAAACACTTCACAACACGAACATCGAATTCCAAATATGCATCTTTGTACGTACGTATGCATATGTACATATGTATGTACGTAGCGTTTTATGTGCATGAGCCTACTATTATTCACTGCTCTCTTAGACATAGTTTAGTCTTAAATCATATTAAAATTAATAAGTTTCATTAACAACTATTGTTACACAATAACAAAAATATTAAATTGCTCAAATTCCAATGGCATTTTAAGGTATGCATGTGTTAATTATGTTAATACAAAATACGTAATTGTATTTAGAACACAGAAACGGATGTGTATTCATAATAAAAGAGAGTAAAACTAAGCTTTCGGCAATATCCTGAAATCTGTATATATTCCATACACTATAATGTATGTATATATGTATGTATATGTGTCATTAAATAAACATAAATCTCGATGCCTAAAAATATGCAATACAAATTAATTTTTACACTTTTGTTATGTGATTTGTTGGGAACGAAATTGTACATTTAAAAATATTCTTTAAAAAAAAAAAACTCTAATATAACTTAAACTAAAATAATCCTTCTTATATAAACTGAACTAAACTGAAATGGCTATTACTACAACGAAAGAATTATAGTTTTAATACATTATATTAACTTTTAATAATAAAAAATCATCATATATCGACATATTGGATAGTTATTCTAATATAGTACATACAAAACAATAAAGCCAATGATCAATAATGAAACTACATTTTAAAGAAATAAATTATTTTATTTTTATAATATATTTTTCAATAATAAAACAAAATATATAAAATATTATGCTTTTTTCGTTTTGTTTGTATTTTATTATTTTTATTATTTTTTATTCTTTTATTATTGAATTCATTGATCATTTAAATTTTTGAATAACGTACTCGTCTATGGCGGCGACGATTTTTTCGGTTGCAAATTTTTTCACAATCTTCTAGAGATTGAAAAATTTTCTTATCCGGACTGCAGCCTAAATATTTGCAACGTTGAGTTTCTGCATCATAATAAATTCCTAAGGTTGACGAACCACATAAACCATTTATTGTAGGTTGACGCTCACATATATCTACAACGGTACCTTTTAACAAAAGGAATTGAAATTAAATCCATAAGAGCGGTTTCCCAAGCAATAAACTGCTATTACTTACGCGTACGATTTCCTGCTCCTTGTGTTGGAAAAACGAATAACGAATGTAATAATATACAAAAGAAAAGTACAAAATGTTTGCCGTTTAACGAATTCATTTTTTACAAAATACTGTTGATTGGATATTATTTGCCAAACTTTGATAAAATTGTATCCGTTTTCTTGTTAATGCTATTGTATTAAAACAAAAACAATTTCCCATTTGATTATTAATAGTGCTGTAGTAATTGTAATTGTAATTGTAACGAGTTCAACTAGTGTTTTTAAGTTTTTTTCTTTCTTGAGTATAAGATTAATTTCCACTCACAAATGTATGTATTCTCAAGATATTGTAATCTTTATTTTTTTAAATATATTATTATTATAGTTTTGTTCTGTTTCTTTTTAATGTTTTTAAATGAAAATAAAATTTATTTTACTTAAGTATTCAAAGTTTTTTTTTTTTTTTTTCAATTTTATTTATTTTACTTCCACTGCGAATGTTCGCATGTAATTGAATGCCTGCTGAAAAGATTTCGTATTTTTATTAATGGGGTTTAATTGTGATAAGAGATCGTTACTTCTCAATACTAAAAATTCTTGTAAGAATCAGAAATTGAAAGCATTGTTTTGAAAAGTAAAAACATTCGAAAGAACAAAAGCATGACATCTTAATAGGCAAATGATAACACAAATTTTATTTGTTTGTGCTTTTTTTTCTGAGAGCAAAGAGCACTTTTTATTAGGGGAATGTATTGATTTTTTAGAATTTTTTAATTAATTTTATAAAATAAAAATTTTTCGGAAAAATACCTTAATTAAATATGTACTACCAGTCTGTGTTATTACAATGGTAGTTTAATTATGAATGTCCGAATGTTCGAAATTCTTAATGTTACCTCGTGTTAATAATGAACGCAATTTTAAATACAATTTCATACCCCCAATATAACAAAGAAAAGAAAAAAATTTAAGTATGAATGATAAGAAGAATGAGCAAGAATTAATAATATAAAAAATAAACAAAACCAGCTATAAGTGGTTAGAGTGAGATTCCAAAATGTTCCTTTTTTTATTTAACTTGTAACCAAAGTATTATTTCAGTTGTCATTCTCGCCTTAAATCTTGTATACGTCGAGTGCCGTGGACGCAAGTGGCTAAGCAATCCTGGAGCGAGCCAAAACTTTGTCCACCCATTAAGCGACAGCCTCCAACGGTGTATTTTTCGCAGTTATTCATTTGAGCATCGAAATAAAACCCTTCAATTTCAATTGTACATATGCCTTCAGATCTGGGCGGAGGTTGTAAACAAATATCTGCGTACACAAGTTGAAATGCTCAATATTACATTCTCGTACTCATTATATTATTTCATGAGTAATTAATAAAACAGAAAATTGATTACAAAACTTACTTGGAATACCCCAACTACGTGTCTCAATATTAATAAAGCAATTCGATGCGATTGAGAAAATTAAAAGTGCAGTTACGAATTTTGGCATTGTATTCTGTTTAATCTGGATGATACCAATTAAAAGCTCTTTTTTTAATTGTAAAAATAATAATATCAATAATTTTCTTTAGCTCGCTCTCGGAGAATACTTGACGCAACAACGAACTGAGTCTTACTCTATGTAATATCAAAATAATCAGCGTTTCAAAAACAAGCTTCGCACTAAACACAACGTAATAGAGACATCATCATCTTATCAGCGCAACAAGAAGAACATGAAAAAGAAAACACTTTTAATTGAAATACAGCGAATGACCGCATGTTCGAACGTATTACGCACATAAACTGTACTAATCACAAAAAGTGTATAGTCAAAGATATTAAATCTATGTCATAAACGTACATATATGACACACCCTTGACTTAATCTAGTAAATTAACGCCTACAAGAGATGCCTTACTGCAGATGTAGTATGCATACAACGAACGTGACAAAACAAAGAAAAATCTAAATTAGATTAAATTTTTTTCAAACATTTTTAGGTTATTTACAGTGACAGTGACAGTTTTTATTGAAAAAATGTTAGTCAAAATCAAATAACCCCCTTAAATAAGGGAACTTGTTCCCGAGAACACGAGTTTTTCGCCGAGCACATCGGCCACTGGATCACACACTCCAGAGGTCATTCCTGTCACCTATGACACAAATCTGATGTCCACAAACTCTACTCCCTCTTTCCTCCTTCCCATAACATATTTTCCTAGTTCCAACATAATGCCTTGGATTAGTAGAGTCCATCGCATAAGTACTGGTCGTACAAAAAAATAAATTTAATAAAATTAAAGAATTTTTGGTTTTTGGTTATTAAAAAAAAATAAACTTTATTAAACAAGTTTAGCTTTAAAAACATTACAAAGACGCGAAATAAACATACCATTAACAGAGAATGTACGACACTACAATATTAATAGAGAGGGCAATCTATGTGCCAAAGTTATAATTACTTATTACAGCAACTCATTCATATGAATATCTTTGCGAACGGCATTATTGAAACCTTCCTTGTAACGATACCAAACGGGACTTTTAACAATTGGATCAGATTTGGCTGGAAAACAAAATATTCAAGCGTAAAATTAGCATTTAATAAATATGTATACACAATGCAAACAAAGTCCTCACACTTAACATTATGATTCAATGCTAACCGGATGGCTGTAAGCACACACACAGAGCTTTAAATTGACGGATTCATAGAACTCTTTTTTAAAAATTTATTACAATTTGTTCGCTTCGTATAAGAATTTAATTTTTAAAGCTCTGTAAATGTACATACATACATACATACATATGTACGTACGTATGTTTGGATTTGAAGTCAAAGTAAATAAACGATGTAAAATGATTACAATGAAAATAAAGAACAGAATCGAAAAGCAACAATGCAAACATACAAAACAATATTTATTCGTTCTTTATTGTTGAACACCAACACCAACAACAATACTTACATTCTTCTCCCAACGCGTGTGAGGCAGTTTTACGTTGTATACGACCGAAGAAATCCTTAGAGACCTGCAACGTTACTACATATTTAGTCCTTGTATTGTATTGTATTGTATTGAAATTGATTTTATTATTAGCATTAGCATTAGTGTTAGTGTTAGTATTCACATTTATAATATAACCAAAAGAGAAAGAAGAAAAAATTGTGATTGTAGATAAAATAACATTTTATATTACAATAATACTCATACAACATTTTACATCTCTTTTATTTTTTTCATTTAAACAATTGTAAATAATATCGTGTTGAACTTTCTTCATCGCTATTTGTTAGTTAGCCTTTAGCTTGTAAGTTAGGAGCAACTTTATATGGAATTTTATTTTCAATTTAACTTTAGAGTCTCATTTGAAACCGAGCATAACATTGTTACTGAATGTACAAACATACTTGGCACGAATACACCTTTTTTTATTTTGTTAGATTATATGTTTTTTCGGTTTTTTTTTTTTTGTTTTCTCTTGTTTACACAGCAAATAGCACTGAGATTTGATTTCAATTTCACAGGACAATAAAGACAATGAATTTTTACGAGCTACTTATATTAAGACAATGAATATTTATTTTACACTTTTTCATCATTTTACGATCTCAGATTTTAATACTTTATTTCGCAAGCGGAGTATATACATGTATATACATACATACATATTTATATATCGCACTTGTTTCTCTAAACTGAATCAACTTAAAATATGGAAATTTTTAGTAGGAACTTAACAAAGCATTTTTTGCTATCTAGTAAGTTTAAGACAGAAAGAGGCAAAAAAAAATACAGTTATATACACATATACATATGTATATATGTATGTATATACTAATTACTTAAGTTGTCAATTTAGAAAGCAAATAACAATTTGAAATGTAACCAATATAGAGGGAAAATAATTCATAGACATACATATTCAGACTTTTCAGACAAGGTCAAAATCAAAACTTCAGAAGCCTAGAAAACGAACGAAACGATACATAATCTGAAATTTTATAGTACATCATAAAATTTATTTCCAATCAGAATTCTTACTATGATTTGAAAATTTTTTTGCCAACTAAAAACGCCTAAATACCTATATAAATAAAATAATTTTTTCAATTCGAATTATCTTTCACATTTTCACTTTAAAAATTTTTTTCTTTTATCCCCTTACCTACATTCCTATATCCTCTATTTCCTTCCTCCCCTAAGGACAATGTACAATGGGTCAATTTCGCCCTCCGGGTACTGTGCTCGTCTTGACCGACAGGTGCACGTCCTCTAACCTAACCTAACCTAACCTTTATCCAGAATAGTATATAGGAAATCTTGATGAAATCTGCTAGATTTTGTTAGAAATTTCATATGTAAGTAGCTAATTTCATTTCGTTCATTTTTATTTAGTTCTAGTAGTAGTAGGTTCATTCCGCTCGAAATGCGAGAATATGGATAATTGATTTATTTATTTATATATATATTGTAACTAATGGTAATTAACCAATATTTTTAAAGCAACAACAACACCAACAACAACAACGCATAATGTATTTATATAATTTTAATAAAATATGTAAGAGAAAAATCTGAAATATAGAAAGAACTCTTCTTTTCTTTCAAACAATTTCAAATACTGCACGCACTTTAAATATATTTTATATTTGAAAACTTTTTTAAATTATTTCTGAACACGTTTCTACAAAAAAAACAATTTTTTTTGTTTTTGTATGTGCACAAAGGAAAACTAAAATCAATCTATAATCCATGCATTTCGCATGTAAATGGCGGGCAGGGAAGCAATTTAAAATTTTTTACGTCAATAACTGTAGTTTTAGAGAATAAATGGCATTATAAAAAAAAAAAGCCAACATTGTGTTAGTGTATGCATGCATGCATGCATGTCTGTGTAACAGAAGATAAAAAGAAGTAATGAAAAGAATATTAAAT
This sequence comes from Sarcophaga peregrina, assembly GCA_014635995.1. Lineage (NCBI taxonomy): Eukaryota > Metazoa > Arthropoda > Insecta > Diptera > Sarcophagidae > Sarcophaga > Sarcophaga peregrina. Next base: position 1,303,783 of record CM025791.1, read on the forward strand.
TAACTTACCGCATCAGTATTTGCGTTGCCTTTAGCTGTTGCTTCAATTCGTTTCGGTTTAAGACGTTGCAAATGATTGGGTAAGTTTGTAGGTGATGTATTTGTATTTTTTAATGGTTGTTGTTTCGTTTTATTTGGTCCAGATGTTTTCGGTGTAGAGCGATGAATGCGCTCTAATTCTACTTCCCGCGCCACTAGCTGTCTACCGAAATATGTTAGGCTGACGCCTGAAAAACCTGGAAATTGCATAATTGTATCGATATCTGGTTCCATTCGATATATATAGGGACCATCTGCCGATTTAACTTGTGTATATGTTATTCCCAGATCGACCATAATTTCCACACAATGTTTCAAATCCAATTGCTCCCTGAAAATGTTAGTTTTTATAAGTTACGTTGAAATTCTATTAATTTTAACAACGACCACCTTACCTTTGTGATAATAGCTGAAGGGCAACCGATCTCAATTGCGGCGACAATATATATTTAAGGAGTGGTACCGTTTCCAATAATATTACACTGCCTTGACCAATACCTACTGTACTGCTGGTAAAAGATTTGCGTAATGATTGAAATATATTCTTTTGTGTAGTCAATTTTTGCTGAAACTGTAATAAATAAAAAAAAAACGGAAAGATTTCAGAACGATTTGATTATAACTGGCCTCAGGAGTAGAAAAGTAATTAAAAAAATAAGTGTAGATGAGACGACAAACTGTAAAACAAAATAGAATGAGTTGATGGAGAATTCTTTTGAAAAGGCTGAATATGAAATTACAAAGTGTAAAATGAATTCATTTTACTTTTTTCTTTCATTTTATAATTTTTTTTTTTTCTTTTTTTGGTCCTCTTTGTTTTTTGTTTTTGATTTTCTCTTTTTCTTACATCATCTTATTATGCTCCTGCAACACATTTAATATCTTGATTGCATTTTATTCATTGAAATCCGAAAAAAAATCTACTTATACATGTCCTAAAGACGCAAAGATTAAAAAAGAAACTTTAGAAATAAAATGACATTTACAAAATGAATTGAAGTCTATTCATTCTCATTCATCAGCCAGCTAGCCAGCAGTTATGGAATTTTAAAATATTTATAAGCATTCACAAAACCAACAAACGAAATAATGATACCATAAATGATAATTGTACTGATTGTGATGATGGTTGGAAATGACAGAAATTATGTTATAAAAGCGAAGAAGTTAAAATCAAGACTTGTTTTTTTTTACCTCGTATCCTTTGGTGGGGAAATTTATTTTAGGCCATGCCAGTGAAGCAAAAAGTAAATGCCATACAACGAAGCCATATTGTAAATAAGGATAGACGGCATAATTTTGTAAATGATTAATTTGATTCTGAATTGTATCCGAGAAACAGAACCACTGAGCAGCTTCGACAACGCCTTTTAAATTTGGATCAGGCATTTTTTGTTGCAAATAGTTTTCGAAGACACCTTGTAAAAGACTAATGGACAAACAAAAATGGATAATAATAATAAAATATAAAGCATGTTGATAAAATACAACAAAAAAAAAAACAAAAATACCGTGGATAATCACCGCCTGCGTGTACAACATCGAGAGTATGCCGTACTCGGGTGCTTATGGACATGTCAGTCATGGTAACTTGAGCCTCTTCTTCGCCACGTACTTGCGTTAATTGCCGTTTCGGTCGTTGAATCTAATTGAAATAAATTTTAAAAATTCTCACTATTAGATTATTTGTTTGATTTGAAAAATATTTCTTCACCAACTCTAAATATTGAATTCCAAACATCAAATAAACCCTGATGACGATCTTTTTGCCCGAAATTATTATTAAGAACATCTTGTAGCCTTAAAGCATTCTTTTGGCCACTAAATTTAAATGAAACAAGGATTTATATATTTAAAGGGATTTTTATAATATGAATTTAATACTGATACCAACCTAAAAAACTGCATTGTCGATATGCAACACCGTACATCGTTACCGGATTTCTCAGCCAACGCTATTAATGTACCAAAATCAGTTTTTAAACGTTCACTTTGGGCTACTTGCACTAACCGTTCAGCCAAACGGGCTGAATCGATGGGGGGAAAGGTAACAACAAACGCTATTTGTCGAAGCGGTCTCAAAGCGGGATCATAAACGTCATTACAAATACAAATTATTGGACGTTTCAGCACATTATGGTTTGCTTTGCTGGCTTTAGTTTTACCTTTAAGCTGAACACTGTCGGTAACGAATTTTACAAGAAATTCAATAGATTGACGTGGTGCACCGTCAATTTCATCTGAAACAGAATGTTTTAAAAATGAGTAGATTGCATGGAAACTTTTTCACATAGGCGTACATTACCCAATATAATACAATTTGGCTTTTTGGAGTCATTCATAACGGATGTCATTTGCGTACCATTCTCAAGAGCCATTTTAAAAGCTTCAGGACTTCGATCATCAGAGGCATTTATTTCACGTACAATGTAACCAGCATGTCGTGCTATAGTGTGGGCTAAAGTTGTTTTCCCCAGTCCAGGTGGCCCACATAACAATGCTACTTTTTGTACTGGTCGACCAAGTTCATCGACATTTGTGTTCAGCAATTGTTTTGTTTTTCGAGAGCGCCAACCACCAGTTGATTCAAATCTACCCGTTCGTTTATTAAAACTATTTAGTTCTCCACCACTGTTTGCGTTGTCCTGCAATGCTTTAAATTCTCTGAGCGGAAATTAAAATGAAATTGATTAAAATATTGAATTACAGATCAAGTAATGATAAAACCGATTTAAGTTGTCGCCTCTATATAGTGTGCGCATTATTGAAAAAGTTCGTAATTAAAATGTATTTTGGAAAAACTCACTTGCCAAATACGACTTTATCCCACATTTTCAACCAGTACAATAAGCTTCGGTTTGTCATTTCATCTGACAGAAGATCGACATATTTTCTTGGTTTATATTTTTCCACCCATAAACGATTCTCTTTATCAGCTGTTGGCTCAACAACAATTGGTTGTAGCTGCTCTTGAATGGAGACTTCTTTGTTATTTAACCTCTTGAGTGTCAGTTCATTTGCTTCTTCCCAAATTTTTTCCTTATTTTCACCCAATAAGCTGCCTATACTAGGTGCTGCTTTTATTTCATTGATTGCCTTCGCTTCATAATCGTTTGAATGAAAGCGAACGTATACAGTCTCACCATCACTTCGTTTAAGAGGTATAAATGGCCACGGAGGTACTGAATACGACAGATTTCTCATTTTGAAAGCATGCAATGCCTCTAAGCGGGAAATCTCATCTTTGCGGACTGCTTTGCTTTGTTCTTGCAATTTTTTACGAGTTTCTAAAATTTTCTCAATCATTTCCAAATCGCGCTCTTCCTCTGTGCGAGCCTTTTTGGCTTCGGGATCTTCATAAGTTTCGTCACCAAATAAATCATCAATGTTACCAAAAAGATCCCGTTCTAGGCGTTTGCGTTTGCTTGAAACCTTTGGTAATTCTTGCAATGGCTTGTTGGTCGTCGAAGGTCTAATATCGTCATCGTTATCAACATCTTCGTATTGGTGACTCTCCAAATCAATCACCACTTCCTGTATGGGGGCCAATGTGTTCTTCTTCGAGACAATGGGCGTAGAAGCTCCTCTAGTATGGTGTTGTTGTTGAGGGGTACCAAACAATCGCCTATTAACGGGAGCGCTCAAAGAAGAGAGAATAGAATCATCTCCACTAAAACCTATGTGTGGCAATTGAGGAGAATTCAAAGTGATCTGATTTGCAACTGTGGGCGTTCTCGTTATAATAGTTGGCTGAAAATCTGAAAGTATATCCCAATAATAAATATCACTTGTGTGCTAGAAAACCATTACAATTCACATGCATATTACCATTTTGTTCTTCGGGCGGAAATTCATTCATTAACTCGAGTTCATCTTGATATTGTAATTCAAATTCCTCATTCTCATCAGGATACTGATCCATTTTCCAATTTGTTTATTTTTTTGTTGATTATTTATTATTGATGTTTATATTTCTTTTCTTTAATTGTTTGATTGGTTTATAAGTTTCAGAGCATTTTGTTTATTTGGCGCCTTTTACCTGTTTTGTTTTGCTACCATTTCATAACATTCTTTGTTTTGACACTTCTTTTAACAATATTTCTTAATAGAGTTGATTTCATTAAATCAATCAATCGTTGTTGGGAGCTCCGCTAACTGAGGGGAAAATTGTTTATTCCAGACACACACCAGTTAATTCTTCGCATGCAGTACAATAAATTATGGTAATACAGTACATATTTCGAGTAACGGCACTTTGGTGAATTTCGATTTTATTCACCACTCCAACAAAAATTCACCACCCCTACTGAAAATTCACCACATTGAAACCCACCACATCAAAAAATTCACCACATCACACAGACACCAACCCACCCCCTATACTGTAGGTGTAAGCCTAGCCAATTAACCTATACCCACAACACACACACACACAGATGCGAACCGCCCACCATGCACAAACCCACACACACACACATAACAACCAACAAACACAAACAACCAACAAACACAACACACACAACAACAAACAACCCCAATAAACACCACGCACACAAACAAACCACGCGCGCAATCAAAACACACACACACATCCACAATCCACACAAGGAACAAGAAAAGTTGTCGGGTTGTTTTATTTAAGCAAACAAAACACAGAAAAAGAATGTGCGAATTATTATTTTATGCGGTGGTGGTGGCTGAACCCACCAACAAATACAACAACAAACAACTCTTTTCTTTTTAACTTTATTAAAAAAGTTGTGCCAATAGTATAAATGATATTTTTATAATCGTCAATAAAAAGGTTCGCCTACTATTTATAAAACTAAAATTCATTCAAATTTTAATTCAAATTTAATTCATTCAAATTTTCATCAAAGTTTAATTTTTAATAAACAAGCAATATAAACAAATTAATTTCGTTCGATTCGAAATCGTTTATTAATTATAATATTTATCTTTTCATTTTTTCATTTAACATAAATAATATAAATAAAATAAAAAACTATGCTTTCACAACAAATGGCAAAAGTAAACTGATAAAATGAAAATTCAATCTTTTAATCTTCCTCATATATCTTGGAATTTTTCACCAGAGTCTGGGTCATTGGTGCCATGTTCTTCAGTTCCATTCTATGATGAAATCCTGTCCGCTATTTGTGATCTAGGTTTTTTCCAAAATGGTGTATTTAATTCAATGCGGAGAATTTTGGATCTTGTGTTTTTGAAGGATCCAAGTATTTCTCCTTTATTTCGCATTGATCCTACCTATATCTATTCCCGAGGATAGTTATCATCATCGTACGTTGTTACTTTCTATTGAAGTTGATCTTTGTTTACCTCCTAATTGATCACTCATTTGATAATGAGAGGCGTTTTAATTTCCATCGTACGGACTTTAGTCGTTTGAATACACTTCTGTCCTCTGCTGATTGGTCGGTCGTCTGTACTTATCTCGCCACCGTACGATTCTCTTTCACTTGACAGGATCTTGGGTGGCTTTTATGATGTGTTATTTAAATGTTTTTGGAAGTGTGTTCCATTGGTAAAAAGTCGTTTGGAGCGTTCTGGTCCTCCATGGAATTCGACTAGACTGTCAAGGTTGAGGAATAGGAAATCGAAGTTATTTAAAAAGTTTGTTAGATCAGGTTCTGATATTGATCTTTACTCTAGTGCGCGTGCGGATTATCGTAGAATGAATCATTACTGTTATGAGGAATATATGATTCGAGTCAGGTCGAATTTCGCTAATGATCCTAAGTCGTTTTACGACTTCGTTCGAGCTAAACGTAAATCATCTTTGTTTCCCACTAAGATGTTTTACGGGGATGTATCATCCTCTAGTCACCTTGATATTTCGAATATGTTTGCTGACTTCTTTCAGTCTACTTATAGGCAGTTGGACCCGGGCCCTGATCTGAGTGGCGGGTATCCTTATTCTGTGGGAAGTGTCTCTATTCCTAACATATACTCATTTGATGAGGAGTCTGTTCTTGATGCTTTGTCTGGACTGAAACTTACATACTTGCCGGGCCCTGACGGGGTCCCGGCCTGTATTTTAAGAAAATGTGCTGTTGTCTTGAGTGGTCCTTTGACCTTTATATTCAATAGGCTTCTGAGGGTTGGTCATTTTCCATCTATTTGGAAGAGTTCGTTCATAATTCCTTTGCACAAGTCGGGTAATAAATCTAATATTTCCAATTACAGGGGTATTGCCAAGCTCAGTGCTATTCCCAAGTTGATGAGAAACTAGTGACGGATTATCTCTTTTTTAATACGAGATCTTTAATATCTCCTTTCCAGCATGGTTTTTTGAAAGACAGGTCGACTGTCACAAATCTTCTTGAATTTACTACACATGTTTTCAGGGGCTTTCTTGTCGGTGCTCGGACTGATGTAATTTATACTGATTTCTGTAAAGCTTTTGATAGGGTTGATCATAGAATTTTGCTTCTTAAACTTTCACTAATCGCTATTCCTGATATTATTCTTCATTGGCTAGACTCTTACCTCTTCCTTAGGACTCAGAGGGTATTGTTTAGGAATGTATTGTCTAAGACTGTTTGTGTTACTTCTGGTGTTCCGCAGGGTAGCCATTTGGGTCCTATAGTGTTTTTATTGTTTCTGAATGATCTTTATTCCTTCTGCTCTTTCTGATTGTAATATTCTGATGTATGCTGACGACGTTAAATTATTTTATACTTTTGATGATGATCATGGCCAGGCTGTTTTCTTCAGCGAAATATTGATTTGTTTGTTACTTGGTGCAGGATAAATTTAATGGATCTTAATTTGAGAAAATGTAAATGCATGGTTTTCTTTCGCCTTGGTGTAATCTCGTCCACTTATGTGATTAATTCTTGCCCTTTGGAAACTGTGCTCTTCATATCTTGATTTAGGAGTATTATTGGATATTAAATTGTCTTTTATTGATCATATTAGTTTGATGATTGGCAAGGCTCGAGCTGTTCTTGGTTTTGTGAAAAGATGGGCTAGGGAATTCATTGATCCTTATATAACAAAACTACTGTACATTTCACTTGTTAGGCCTATTTTGGAGTAGGAGTATGCGTCTGTTATTTGGAATCCATACTATCGTTGTCATAGTGATTCAATCGAGTCTGTGCAGAGACAGTTTTTATTATTCTGTTTACGTGGCTTAGGATGGGATTATACCAATGGGCTTCCGCCGTATGAGGATAGATTAGCTTTGGTAAAACGTCCAACTTTGGAACGTAGAAGGTCTGTTTTAGGTGTTTGTTTTATTTTTAATCTGGTTAAAGGTGACATCGATTCTGAGTTTTTGCTTTCTAACCTGAATTTCAGCATTCCTGCAAGATTTACACGACACTATCATCCTCTTTCTTTAGATTTCTATAGATCGAATTATGCATGTAATTTTCCTTTTCTTAGATTATGTAATGATTTTAATTCGCATTATGACTTTATAGATTTTAATTGTAGTGTTTGTAATATAAAACGTAGCTTGTATTCTGGCATTAATTTATAAATTATCGTATAAAAACGTATTTTTGTTCTTGTCTTAGATAGTTCCGTTTTTTTTTTTTTTTTTTTGTTACCTTATTCAGCTTGTGATTAAGTTCTGTAGCTGTTTATGTTTCCCTTTCCCGCTACAGTCCGGACTGTAGTGTGTACGTGTCCCTACGTAATGGGGACGAGACCTCTGCGGTCGGGTGAGGGTGGGTTAGTGTGAGGCTGGGACGTTCGAATAAAAAAACTATCTAAACTGACTTAAGGATCTGATTGATATTCACGCCTCTATTTTCTTTATGTTGTTTGTTTGTTGTAAGCATTCATTCATTACACAAGTATGTTGTAATTTATAGAAGAAGGAGAGAGATATTTATTTCTGATTAATTAAAAAAAAAAAACGATCAATAAAAGCCGCTAAATGCCTTTTTAATAAAAACTGTTTCAAGTATTACCAGAAAGTGCAATGTTCGAAATTGGATATATAAATACCGTATTATAACAGTTTCTCTCAGGTTTCCCAACGGAAACATTTGTGTGTATAAAAGAAAACAGGATTTTTTTGCTTCAAACCATATTAACTTTTATTAGGATTCATATTTTTTGACTTAATTTTTTTAACAGTTTCCTTCACTCGTTCATAGTATATATAAATACATTTTCCTAAGTTATTTTTATTTATAACAATATTTAATTTTTATATACTTATTAATCTACGTATAATAATACATACAGATTTAAGTAATTAAACAACAGAGCAATTAACAAAAAATAGTACTCAAATTAATGCGAAAATATCACAATATGCAATAAAAATACATTCTTACGTATACATACACACAAACAAATTGTTTAATTGGTATAATTAAAAAAAAATTATAATATAATAAAAATAAATCATATTATTATGTTAAAAAATTTATACATTCTACATAAAAAATATCGAAATGTATCTATCTATCGGAAGTAAAACTGAATTTTATTAGCAAACCGACCGACACAACACATACATTATTATTTGCAATCTTTATAATTCGAAAAACTAATATGATGAAAACGATTTGGCAACAAATTAATGACCACTTCCAAATCTATTTTTTCATTTTATAGCCCTCAGGAAAACCGTAACTGTCGGCTTCTGTAAATATTAAAAGAAGAAAATTTTATTAGTTTCGCACATACAACGAAAAAAAATTATTTGTATTTGAATTTACTTTCAAAATCTGGAGTATAAGAATTGAAAAATTCGCCTAACAACTTGCCGGGTGGCAATTCCCAGGTAGCAGTACCTCCATATCTCGCAGGTAAAACTGATGCATCAATATGATTAGCCAATGATTTGAAATCCTTGCCGTGGAAGAAAATCTAAGGAGAGTAAGCAAGCAGCAGAATATTTTATTAATAAAAACGAGGTTCGAGGTTAAAAAAGAAATAATGCTTACACGTTTCCTAAGTTTTTCTCTGATGAAGGGCTTGAAAATGTTAAATAAAATATTGAAAATGTATGAATTGTTGACAATATGAACGCCTTTCAAACGCATGCATATACAATCCTGTACATAATCCAATAACATGGCGGCAAAATTTGGTGTAAATTGCATAACATGACCCATTGGAAGATCTTCAACATCGATGATAACAACGGCGCCACATATTTGTGAAAGAGGTTCAGCCATTGAGCCGAGCACTGTCAGCTGTATGCCACGGAACATATCGTTTAATGGGACTTTCGAGGGTTTCCATTTCTCTGTTAATGAATTAAAATTGTAAAAAGTCACATTATATATAGGTTTTCTAGAAATATGTAAATAAATTATTACTTCCGGCATGTAAAACTAAAATTCGACGTCCATGTTGATCTCTGTTTGGCAACAATTCCAAGAGTTCAGCTTCGAAAACATTTTGCAGTTTGCCGGGTAAAACGTTATTGCATGCATCACCATATTTAAGTTTCATGTTGAAGAAATTTTTTATCTAAAAAAAAATAGCACAAGAAAGTTGTAAGTTATGTTGTTGGTATACATATGTATGTAGTACTACTTATATGAATAATGGATATAAATAATAAATAATACAGGAAATCAGAAATTATTTTAAAATGTACAAAACAAAACATTTTTCCGTTCAACGGAAAGATTACATAAATTTAGAAAATGCTTCTTCAAATTACAAACGCTGTGAACCGGTTGGATGTCTCCAGATCAATTGTGTTCTAATGTCTCTAAATCGATATTGTGGCAGTGTTATTATGAAATACAAAATACTTTATTTCAATGTTTTTTATCCTATTCCCGAATACTTTAGGATCTAAATTAAATAAATTTTAAATTTATATCGAAATCTTCTCGCAAATTATTCGTACTTTCTTCACCCTGCTGATAACATTTAGCGGAAATTATTTTTATCGCCAAATGAAATATACAAACAGACATGAGCTTGCTTGGTTTTCTATTGATATGAGAATTTTTTTTAATTTTATCTGAAACCTGGATTTGTAACACTTTATTCACAAAAACAATAAATTAAAAATTTATATTTTACTCACCCGTTTCAATGCACTCTCTGGATAGAAGTGGGTCGGCCTTAAAAACATTTTCATATATTCGTCATCCATGGGCAAATTTAATTGTGGTTCAGCTGAAATAAATACAATCAATAAAATTAGTTAGGTATGCTGTTCCGGTTATATACATCGCATGCCATAAAAGTTGTTCATTCACCTTGTATAAGTTCTCTAAGTTTTTTCATTGCCTCTTCAACAACTTCAGGTGTTTCGCGTAATTCTTTTTGTGCAATTTCCAGTGCCCATTGCGGTGGCGCTTCTTGTTCCATGCGTATAACGGCCGATCCCAAATCAATATAGGCCATTTTGTTATCATCGTAACTTAAAGCTTCAGGTTTTCCCATTTCGAATTGACTTACTTATTTGCAATGACTGTAAATATCTTTAACGAAAACAAAAAATCGTAGTTAATGGCAATATGTTAATCCAAGTACGAATATATGAAATTTTTTATTCGAATAACAGCAAAAAAAACTTTTCATATCAGCATAGAACAAAAAGTATAGATTTGAGAGTCCGCCAAAAAGGTCTTTATTGATTGTAAAAAAGTTCTGTTTTCTGAAGAATATAAGAATGATTTAAAATATTCATATCCAAAATAATATGGGTACGTCATGTTGACTTAGGGACAAAAAAATGGACTCAATTCATGTACTGTGACATATTACAAAATGGAAGATACCGCCATATGCGGAGGTTTCCACAGTAAACGTACCTCCAAAGTTCGTTCAATGGCGACTAATGAAAGAAAAATTGAGAAAATTGCCTAAGTGAGGAATATAGCATGTTATTAATAATTTGATATCCGCGATAAGCGATTAAGGCTTAAAATATTTGTCTTCTCATTTCCAAGGAGCAAACAACAACATTCCCACTGTATACAAAGGGTTTCGTGACATTTGATGATACTCGTAATGCTCAAAAATTCAAACAACCGTGAATTTAAGTTAAAAGATGTCTATCGGGTGTTCTTTGTTTCTATAAGAAATTTTCTTATCAACTTGTTGGAATTTTTTTGTCTGAGTCTAAAGTCTGTTTTAAAAACTCGCGAAATGATTATAAAACCAACCTGTAGTATCCTACAGATACGGCAGATTGATTAAAAATCTTCAATAAGGATCTCTGGAAATGATATCATATTTAATAAAGTGCACAAATTTAAAGTCGCCGTTGTTTAGTAGGTTGGCTTATTATTAATTTATTTATTTATTTCAAGTTAACAATTTCACACAACAAGACATAGATCTTATAATTATAGTGTGAAAATTACATGAGTGTAAAACAAAAATTAAAAAGTAGTAAAACAAAAGTAATTAATTAAATAAAGTATTAAAACATTGTAATATAACATAACATAATATTCTAATTAAACGAAAATACATATTCAATATAAGTGAAACTGTGTCACAATAAAAAATGAATTAATTAAGGTGTTTGGGAAGTGAAATATTTATATAAAAGTTTGGAAAAAGCTTTTAAGTTGCTGTTTATTTGTAAATTATTGGGAAATGAGTTCTAAAGACGGGTAGAAAATATATAAAAGTGATACTCAGATACGCTACGGTGATATCTCATCGGAATTAGTTTGTTGCCTCTATTCGACCTAGTGAAATGAAGACGATCGTAAAGATATGATGGCTTCTTGGTATATATTATCTTGTGTAGTAAGATTAACTTCTTAATCTTCATAAGGCTTTCTAAAGGCATACTATAAAGCAAATTTGAAAAAGAAGAGACGTGATCGTATCTTCGTAGGCCAAAGACATATCTAACTATATTATTAAAGGACCTTTGCAGTAAATATCTGCTTCGGGAATCATAATTAGCAATTATTCGATATGAGGGAGGCCTCGGTTCAAATTCCAGATCAGACATTAGAGCGAAAATACGAAAAAATATTTCTTCGGCGACTGCCCCGCCCCTTTCAGCTGTTTTGAAGCAAAAACTCTGAGAGCAAATAAAATTGCCATGAAAAGTTTCTTAAAAGTCTTCGTTCGGAGTAGACTTTGAATTGTAGGTAGGTCTCACAACTCATATATAACAATTAACGCACACAACATAAATGATGTAAGAAACTAGGTCTTAATCCAGACTAAAGGGTGGCAATGGCGAATTATGTATGTACATAATACATTTGTTTAAATTTACAATTTGTTTAAATTTAAATAAAAGTTTTCAAAACGTTGGCTTTGCTATTTTTAGGCATCGTATATTATTTGTTAATGAAGAAAACCAATATTAAAGAAACACATTTGGGATTGTACTTTGGCCCCGTATTTTTGGTTCGAATTAATTAATGATTTCTGCTCATTTACATTAAATACAATGAATTTATGAAGATTTTTATTATTTCGTTAAAATCAAAAAGAAGATGAACAAAAACAAAGAAAAATTTTTGCAATATGCCTTCCGAACAACTTTAAAGTGTTAATTTTATACATAACTACAACTACTACTATGTGGAGCGAATGGCGTTTTTTTTTTGACTTTTTAAAATATAAATTTTGCTTATAAATTATAATAATTGATAGTAAAACAAGTCAATTAAAAGTTAAATAATTTTAAATAAAAATGTACATTTTTAATTGTTTAAAACGAGTGGAAGAAGAAACGATTTTTCTGCTTTAGTTTTGTTTGCATAGCCAAGAGAAGCTATGGATGGATATACATTTTTATTTGTTGGCAATTTTTAGATTGTATTTCGAATACTTAAAAAGTATGGCATGTACATGCATGTACATATGTATGTATGTATGTATGTGCTTAAAATATCATACCAAGATTTTAGCGCAACAAAAGAAAAGACAGTAAACAAAAGATATTAATTTAAATACAATAAAATTAAAAAAATTTATTTATTTATTTCAAGATCAATGTTCGTTCAATAAAAGTTGACGGCTTTAACCTAAACCTGAATTTTTAGTACCACTTTTCTATTTAGCGATTAGTTTGGTTTTATAATCAGTTTTTTTCTTTTTTTGTTTTTTGCAAACAATGTGATACATTTTGCCATTTAATGTTTTCATTCATATATTATTAACACGTTCCCTGCCAAGCTGTTTAATAGAAGATGTAATTTCTAGGTCACGTGTACCATTTTCGGTACACATAACTACTTTCATATGTTATTTTCAAAATTATTACTATTTTCAAAGGGCAAAATGCACAAAATAACAACAAAAAATTAAATTTATTTCATATCGAATAAGGGACATAAGGGTAATTGTACAAAATAGAATACATACTTTACTCAAGTTTGATTACACTATTATAATTTTTCATACTTTCTGCATACCATCCATCTTCTTCAGAAAATATATCATTATTTCTCTTACATAAATATGAAATCAGGAACTTACTATATTTTTAAAATATGAAATTAAATTATTGTTTCTTGTATTATATAAAATCGATGCATTTACAACTGTCGTATTCAATAAAAGTTCATAAGTGGTCCGATAACTAATTACCACGTCACATGTAGTATCGTTATCGGTACATCGCTCTAAAATTGCTCTAAACATCATTATTACGTTACATAAAATAGTCCTGCTAATAATTAAGTTTTAGATACAAATATTTTAAATTAAAAAGTTCAGCTTGGCGTAGAAATGAGATTTAGCGTGCACCGAAAACGGTACACGTGGCAGGGAACATGTTAATTATATATGTATATACTCGATTTTCGTATGAAGTTACTTACAAATCTTATAAATTGTGAATCTTTATAATCACAACATTTAAAATAATTGTCTGTCGATAATTTGATCATTTCCGAGTAAAAGTTTTTTGTGCAAAATCATTTTACTTAATTAAGGGATTTTTTTCATAAACTTATTGAAAATTTAAAAAAACACTAAAAACCAGAAACAAAAACCTTGATGATGAGTTTTGTATTTTCTTACTGTTTTTTGCTGATGCCTCTGTATTTTTTTAATGCCGATGCCAGTCAGTAGTTATTCGGCAATTGCTGTTTTTAGTATGTTGGTTGACTAAAAGTCAAGGTCAAGGTTTTGTAAATAAAATTGCTGATTGAAATATTTCGGGTGATTTATGATTAATTGAGTCGTTAGCACACACAGTCTACATTTTAGTAAGTAGTACAACATCAGTATCTTTAACCGTCACAGATCATCGTCTAACAACACTAACAAAAACTTTAAATATTTGCTTCATCACACGTACAAACGTTCAAAACTAAAAATTATTCACAATTATGAAGAACAGCAAAAATAAAAATATTTGTTTTGCCAATTCACTTTCATTACCAGTTTTGTTACTATTTTTTATTGGCATACACATAATATATATGTATGTATGTCTGTATGTATTTATATTTGCGAATATTTTCTTCTTTAACAATAGAGATATAACCTCTTTCTTAATCCAAATTGAAATTATGTTAAATTATACAAAAATATATTTTAATTTTTCCTTTCTCTCCAATGTATTATTAGAGTTAGCTAGCTATTGAATGATTTCTTAAATATTTTTCAAGAACAGCTTTTTTACACATAAAAAAGTTCTTTTAAATTCGTTGTATTACAGTTAATAGTGTTTTGGTTTATTAGACGCATACATATCTACATACATACAGTGGGTGACAAAACAATGGAGACTTTTTCAAAATTTATTTATGTGTTCTAATTAGAGAAAATAGGAAATTGAAAAGCAAAAAATTGGAAATTGCATTTCATTAGTATGCATAAAAATATAAAAAAGCTATCTAAAATGGTGTCTTAAAAAATGTTCTAATAATTTTTAAAAGTTCTGATTTGTTAAGTCCACATTTTTCACATATTGATTCTTTTTTGCTGAAATTCAGCATTGAAATCGTTTTTTTATTAATAAACAGCACAAATATTTTACGAATTTCTTAAGGATATTTATAATTTTTAGTGCAATTTTGAAAAAGTTTCCAATGTTTTGTCACCCTCTGTACAAATTCCAGGATGATTATATTTAATTACCACTTTTGTTTTAATTTTATTTAATTTTGATCTTGTTATAACAATACAAACAATTAACAAAATTACTATCTAGATACATATATGAATACGATTTATTTTAAATTCACGTTTTGTTCCATAGCACACACAACAACACAAAGATTTAATGTTAATTTTTAAATATTACATATACTCGTTCAACGTAGTAAGTAAGAAATGTCTGTCTGTCGTTTAATGTAAAGCTAAAACAAATTAATTATGAATTCAATGCAATTACCGGATTGTCAATTGTCGTTGAAAACACTTATTCTAATCGCTATGGAAGGTATCGAACGAAAATGCTATCAATTTATTTAGCAAATGCAATCTATGACTGAATAAATTTAAAAATATAACAACGGAAAAATATATATTAGTTCTTGGTATACGGATTATAGGATAGAAGTCGAGCGATAAGATTATTAATTTTTGATTAAAATCAATATAATGCATACATTATACATAAAAATTATATTATTGTTAGCTTCAAAATGCTATATATTATTGCATATTTAACGGCGTTTCGAAATGGCAAAAATTCGAATTGTCAAGACGTCTCTGTTCTATAGCATTCTAAGTCGAAAAAATGTGTTTTGAGTTATGAGCTCTCAAAGTTTTCACGTGCCATATGACTATATGTGTATGTGTATTCCAAGTAGATTTTTGCCTATAACTTCGAAACGGATGGGCGCATTAAAATACTTAGAACGTTATAGAATGGAGGCGTTGAAATGCAAAATGCATGTCTGCGTGTGAATGAACAAATTAAAATTAATATTTATTTACGATAGTAATTAATAAATTGTAAATAGATTTCATTTTGTCCAATTTTCATAACTTTATGGTAGGTCCATTGTAAAATAAATTTATTATTGCCAAATTCGTCTGAAAGCTGAGTTATAATTTCTTAAACAATCATAAATTCTGCAATTTCTAACAATTTTAATCCGACTAGTCCCTGGGATCAGTTCTGTCCAATTTTAATTATCGTATGTCTACTACGAAGAAACTGGTTTAAAGATTTAATTAATTGAATTTAAACATTTGTAAAATTATTTCACAAAAAAAAGAGTTTTTTCTTTTAAATACACAAAGAAATTCTATATCAATCTTAATAATTTCATTAATTAACTGAAATTATTGATTTACAGTGAGTATCTTTCATTTAAACAAGATAAATTCAATTTAATTTAATTATACCATTTAAAGTGGTGATGTAAAACCAATTACTGTATAATTATTATTTATATTTGGATTTATTCTCTATTGCTTTTTAACATTTCATTATTTATAGTCGAATTAAGAAATTTATTCCGTTTTTTACTACGCACATGCAAGTTTTGTTTCTATAATTATACTTTAATTTAAATAATAGATAACATATCATTATATAATATAATAAGGTTTATAAACGATATGAAGCGATCAAAGTTGACTACAATATAATTTACATACTGGATATACATACCGTCGAACTTGTATAATTGAATCCAGAAAAAAACTTCAACTTATAGAAACTTTAAGTTAAAGAAATAAAACCTAATGGAATTTCTATCCAACATGCTGTTACTGTGCTTCAAGTTATTGAAAATTCATGTAGGTTAGGTTAGGTTAGGTTAGAGGACGTGTACTTGTCTATTCTGACAAGTACAGTACTCCGTGGTCGAATTGACCCATTGTACTACGTCCTAGCTTCTCACACCACTTATGTTGTGTGCGTTAATTTTATACATGAGTGGCGGGACCTACAGTTTAAAGTCGACTCCGAACGACACATTTTTTGAGAAGTATTCCATGGCAATTTTTTACTCTCAGAGGTTTTGCCAGAAATCTGCTGAGAGGAAAAATTCAAGTAATAGAAGTTTAAATTATAGAAGTTCAGTCTGCCGTTATTATTATAATGCATCGATTAGAATCTATTTTCAACAAAAAAATAAAACAAATATTTGTTCCGTTTGAAAAGAGATAAATTCTACGAAAACAGAATCTTTTTATTTTTGCAATATGATTCGTTATATCTATGTATATGCATATGTACGTATGTATTCATATATGTACATATATGTTCTTATATATTATTTTATTTAATGTAATAACCCTAGAGTCTAGATTGTGAAAAAGTTGCCGTGTACGAGAGTTTGTTATTCGTTGTATGTTGCTTGCATAAGAAATATTTCGTTAAACAAGTTTCCATTATTATTGTTGTATGAAAAAATAAAAAGAATTAAAAAAATACACAGATTGTGTTTAAAAACAAAAAAAAAAGCCATACACAGTAAGTAATAATATTATTTCAATATTATTGTAGCACTCGCTGACAATCACGTTCAGAAAGATACGATTTCTATAGCATGTAAGCGTATGTTGTTGTTTTATAAAGAAGAAGAAATAAAATAATGTTTTTTATTATTTTCAGAATTTTAAAACAATAAAAAAGAAAACTGGTTAAACACGATAAATTAATTGTTTTCATTTCTAGCTCTCTTAATCATTTTGCTTTGAAATAATAACGACAAGAAACTAAGAAATTTATACACTTTGACTATCAAATGCCCTTTGAGCTCTGTCTTACGACTACTTGAACTGATAGAGAGTGGATATCGTGAATTAAACGGCTGGCCAAGGGAAACCACTTGAAGTTGTAGATGAATTAAATCTAAGTAACGTCTCAATGGAAAGCAATAGATGATGATGATCATGATGATGATGTTGAGGGTATCAATACAGTCAGTACAAATAAATAATAATAAAAGTTAATAATATTCGATCAAATCAAGTACAAATTTAAATTAACATTACTATTATTATTGGATTTAATTGAATAAAACCAATTTTTTTTTTAGCTAAACAAACAATTAATTCTTTTATAAGTAGTTCATTAGAAAAAATAAACTCTTATGCACTACCTACACGATACTATTTATTAGTGTACAGTACACAGGTTGGTTAACTTTGCTTCACACGTTTCGAGTTTACAGCCAATTTACTTATAAATTGTTTTTGTAGCAATACTGGCCAATATATCATCAGGTTTTTCTATTTTCTGATTCGATTTGAGGCTTTGAGAAACTGAATGCTATTGAATGCTATAGGGGTTTTAATTGAAGATTCATTTCTTAAATGTTAATAATATTGTTGGTCTTAATAAACTAGACAACGTTCATTTATAATACAAATAAGAGTTGCTCCATTCCATTAAAAGAGCGCATTTGAAATTCCTTCCAGAATTCAGTCTGGATTATTGATTTAGTTTCTCACACCACTTATGTTGTGTGTGTTAATTTTATATATAAGTGTCGGGCCCTACAATTCGACTCCGAACAACAGATTTTTTTTTTTTTTTGAGAAACTTTTCATGGCAGGTTTTTTTTTACTCATCTGTCGGTAAGATAATATAAGAATTTAATTCTTTTTACAATACAAAAAAAAGTAGGCAGCGCAAAACTAATCAAGCAGACTAAAATTAGTAGAGCCTAGTTTGAAGACGTTTGGCAGAAAATAATCGTTAAGGGTATACCGGAATCTCCCTTCTTATATTTAAATAAATGCATACGTACATGCCAAATTTTTCAGTTTAAAGATCTGGTCAAATGGAACTATAATAAAAACTAAAAAGATAGGTACTTTACTTTAATATTAAGCGCCCTGGTAGTCTAGTTGGTAGTGTGCTAGACTATTAGCGTGAGGGCTGTGGGTTCGATTCCCACCAGAGGCTCTGGTCTGTGACACTACACCGAGCGTATGGTCGAAGTTACTCAGCTCGTATAGAATTATAATATAATTTGTAATTGTATTGTAATTAATAAATAAATAAATAAATAAATACTTTAATATTTTCGAATAAAATGAATCTTATGTGGTGAGCATACGTGTATCTCAATAAGGATCCAAAGTTTAAGAAACTTACAGTTTGGAATAATGAGTTGAGGTTTAATGTCTTCGAATACGACGTCAGACCTTATGTGCTATCATTGGGGTGAAGAATACACAGAAAAAGACACTATCAAAGGCGTAGAATTCGAAATGATAAGGGGCTGTACTAACCCAACTTTAAAGATTTAAAAAAAAATAATTTAAAAAAAAATTTGAAATACAATTTTCCTTGAAAATTTTACTTTCATACGCATTAATTATTTGTTCACTCAATTTAGAACACAGATTTTAGTTTTGCAAGAGGAAAAGAGTATTTGAATGAATAATTGTTGAATTTAATCTATTAAAACGAAATACCTTCAATCGTAATACTAAATTTATTTCTATCGTGTAACATAATTTTTTCTTATTTTTCCTTTAGGTCAAGGATTAAATTAAAGGACAACAAAAAGAAAATTATTCCAGGTAGCAAAATTACAATGAGGCCATCATTGCAAGAAAGATTTTTTTTTCTATTCTCATATTCGAAAATGAAAATGTTCGAATGAGTAAGAATATGAAAACGATTAAGTGTAAAAATGTTACATAGATAGTGTGTAATAAATGTTATGGCACACAAAATCGTTTGTTTTCGATTTCATGATTACGTCCATATTATTACAATATAGCTGTTGAGTGAAAACTTTTTATTACGAACAACAAATACCATTCCATCCATCCATCCATTCATGGTTTCTTTTTTTGCGTACATAAAAGAAAAAAAAAACTAAAAAACAAAAATGAATTTAAAATAAATAGAAAAAGAAGTAACACTACAACGTAAAGCTAATGTAAATTGTAGTGTTTCAGCTAGTCAGACGGTCAGATAGTCAGTCATGTCGGTAGGCAATATGATAATAAAATTGTACATGTTGTGTACACGTTGCTGCTGTAGATGGCTAGAAGAGGATGAATGTAACTCTTGAACACACTTTTATTTCAATTACTCATGTTTAAGACTCCGAGTCGAGTTGGAAACTCTTTGTGTGTCTCTATTTTATTAACAGCATGAATCAAAATCATTAAATAATCTATAAAAATAACTCTGCGGAAATTTCGTAAGATTAAATTTATAGAGACGGTTTAGGCCAGGTTTTTTTGTTTTTTTGTCTTTAAACGCAACATCACCGTTATATGTATTCATAATGGTCACTTTGTTACGACTTACCACACTATTTATAAATTGTTGTTGGTACGAGTATTATACCGTTTGTTTATGTTAAAACTTTTTAATTTTTTAATTTTTTTTTTTTAAATTAAATTAATTTCTTTTGTTTTCTTTAGGCAATAGTTACTAAAAAAAAATCAACACTCAGTCGTTGTTTTATATAAATCAATCGAGCTAGTCAAGTGGATTGCACGTTGTAATGGTTAAAATGAATCTTCGAACGATTTATATATAATTGACCGTATTTAAACGAAACGAATTAATCTCACTTGAGGTGAGCAGGTAACTGACGTTCTACTCCGTTAAACTACAGATGTATACAAAAATAATCAAAGTCGTATCGAGGCAAAGTCGTACTTAGAGTGAGATATTATGAAAAATAGATAAACACACTCAAATTGAGTCATTTCGATTAAAAATCAACTTCTTGTGGAAAGAGAAAACTTTAATAAGGGCTGCCAAGCTTAGACTAATTTTTAAAGTGGGATTTGAATTCCGTCTTACAACCTATTTTGCGAGTGAGATAAGTATGTGTAGATCTCAAGAAAACCTCATAGTCTACTGCATTACGTTCACAGCCGACTATGTCAAATGTGATTGTCTTTAGTATACTTTTTTTTAATCAATTCCCTTGAAATACTATCCAATGGCAAGTATTCATAAGTAAAAATATCTGAAAGTAGCTAGGATTAGCTCTTTAAAATTATGTATTCAACAAATAAAAATTACAACTAATAAAATATATACCGCCAAATATAGAACAATACACATACATTGTGTGTATTGGTTTTGGTTTCGTTTTGCTGTTAGACATTTGTACATAAAATGCTTTGAATAATTTATAAAACTTTTTAACAAATCGCATTCGTTCCATAAATAATGCCAACCACACTTGGCAACTCTTATTTTATTTAGAAAGCACATATTGAACTTGGCTTACTACTACTCTTTTATCAGAATTTCTCTTTCACAGAAATTCAACAACATCGAACACAATATTTTTAAACAGTGTTGAAAAATCTGTACTTTAGTACTTTTTGCAGTACTTTTTCATTTCAAAAATACCGCAGTACCGCCGCGACGCTTTCAGTACTTTTTTATTATTACATATTTTATGTCTTGCTCAACGCAATGCTAAAGGTAGAATTAGACCTTAGCCCCGGTTAGCCAAACGTAATAATAATATCAGTAAGCATTTTGCAACACGTTCCATCAACGTTTGACTAAACGGAGCTTTTACGTGTTGTTACGTTCCGAATCAGCTGTTTTTGTCTTGTATGTTAGTGTTTCTGTTCCGCGGCGGGATATTAGGTTTATTAAATATAAATAAATAGTCTAGTAAGTAGTGTGCTGGCGTACTAGACGTGAGTCCACGGTCCAAACGCCATAGCAGACACCTCCATCTAAATGAAATAAAAAATATTTCTTCGGCGATTTCCTTCTGGTAAAAACTGTAAGTGTAAAAATAAAATTGCCATGATAAAGTTTCCCAAAAGTTTGTCGTTCGAAGTCGACTTTAAACAGTGAGTCCCGCCTTTCATAGATAAAATTAACACACACGCAACATGAGCGGTGTAAGAAGTTTGATCATAATCCTAACTGAAGGCTTGTGATGACCAATCATGTATGTATGTATGTATGTATATTTTTACAAAAGTACCGTTTAATGCAAAAAAGTACTTTTTCAGCTATAGTTCGGTACCATTTCAACACTGTTTTTTGAATATTTTAAGCCTCTCTTTTATCGTCATTATTTTTTCTCTTTTACAAAATTACTGTTATTCATTCTCTTTTAAACTTAACCCCCATTTAACACCTTTTTAGAAAACTAGCCAAAAAACGACAATTTGTTTTTTTCACATTAGTGAGTACGAGATAATTCGTGGTTTGGCTCCTTAGAAGGGAACGCAATCTACGAGTTATCTCGTAGTCGGCAGTCAACGTGTTAAAGAATCAAAAAACAAAATTAAATTATAACGCTTAGGTCTCTAATTTTCTATATCCAATCCATTTTTTCGAATAAAAGCAAACAACTGAAAGTAATTCTGCACTAACCATTGGACGAATTAATAAATTTAAGTTTTTAGTGTTAAATTGAATGGAAATTAAATGAAAATTTTATCATTGAAAATTGTTAAACAATTAAGGAAACACGTGTTCTGTACATGTTTAATTTTGTTTTATTTATCTTTTGATTGTAAATTTTTAATTTTTAAAATGAACCGATTCGTCATGAAAGGAATACGAGCTAACGAACGATTTTTAGTCTTAATTTTGCATAATTAATTAAGTTTGTAGTGTAATCGGTTTATTTCAATACAAGAGTTGACGATAAAAAGCACTTATGTATGTATGTATGTATTTTACTTAATATATTAAATTTTAAAAAGAAAACAATTCTTATATACTGTAATAGTTTTATATGCAATTTAACCTTTTCGCTACATTCTATCCATATGGACACGATACATTATATAACTCTCCATATTTTCTTTATTCTTTAAAACAATTTTCAATTTTCAATAAAAATTTTTCATTTACAATAATTTTTACCAAAAATCTTCCCCAAAATAAGAAAATCCCAATTATGTGGCATTAAAATTTTCTTGGTTAAACGAATTAAAAACTGATACGATTTTTATAAAAAAAAATCGCTTCACAACAGAATTTACTATAAGAATATCAGCACTTACTTTATATTTTTTAATTAAGTTATGCAATTAAGAATTGCCAAATTTGAGAAAATTGCGAAAAAAGAAATATTTTTCAAGTTTACCCAATCAAAACTCTTAGCATACAAGGTTATATCCTCCCTTCCTTCCTCAAAAACTTGAATTCAACTAACAAAAAAATCTTTAACTAAAGATACGTAAGTAAATTGGAACCTTTCGGGATGTATATTGACTAGAATAAACACTAATATGGGTTGAGCGGGTTCCGGATCAAGTTTATTTGAAACAATGAATCAATTTCGTTTTATCAAATAAACTAAATTACACCATTTCCATTTTTAAATCATATTTTCCAATTTTACTTTACCTGAATACAATGTACGAATTCAGGTTAGCAGTCAATTTAAGCTTGCGTGGTGCTTAAGGCTAGACCAGGATGTGTCTACTATAGAGGAATTATGTTTTAGAATCTTGGTAAGTATTTTAAAAGTCCTGGCATACGAACTACATACATAAGCCGAACGTAGTTACTTAAAAATTTAATAAATGATCGTATGTAGTTCTCCTTTCGATTTCTGCCAAGACTTTATTTTAATATCGATTCCGTTTTCCATTATTTTTAAAATTGTTTGCTTGTGGTCCGATGATGATTAACTTGTCAATTTGCTTTGTTTTTATTTATTTACTTATTAATTTCTTTAATCATAATTATATTTGTATGTAAATATTTTTGTGATATTGTTTATATTCGAAATTATAAAAAGTCGCCATCAAATACATAAATAAACCGAAATATCTTAACGAATTTTCCATTTCTTTTCTTGTATACTTTTTATTTATTTATTATTTTGATAATTAAATTCCTAAATTCGCTGATAGCACATACATATGTACATACATACAAACATATATACATACATACATACTATTTTCGTATTTCTAGTTTAGTTTTTACTCAAGTAAATAAATTACATTCGAACTTATCAAAACTTTAAAAAAATTTATATTTAATTATCATTGTGGTTGTGTGTGTTGTGTGTGTGTGTGTGTGTGTGTGTAATTAATTTTGTTCTCTTGACAATAGGACTTTGCCCTATGAGTGTTAAGAGCTCCCCACTGTCCTGATTTAGAAGAGGGGGGAAATCTACTCGAAAATGTACACCCCCTTCTAACTTGATTGAGTTTCATTATTCAAGTTGTTGCTTCAAGTAATCTTCGTGTGCCCTGCCCGTTCGTTGTGTATCGATTTCATTGTATCGCGTATACGTTTTATTATTAAACGAAACAAAGAAATTTTGAAAAAACTCGAAATGAAATAAAGAACAATAATAAAAATATAAAGATGATCGGTAAACATTGAATAATATACGTTATTATTTATATACGGCTTGGTAATGTTACTACTGCCATAACCATTGATGGATGCAAAAATACCCTACAAACTTTAGAGAAATTCGACTGTATCTGATAAGTTTTTAAAATTAAAAGTTAATTTAATGTCTTAATTATATTCGTACCTTATGAGATATGAAAGTTATAATACATATCTCAATATTGTACTGTATACAACACCTGTAGAAGAATTGCACAAAGGCGGTAATCAACATAAAAGGTATATTACTTTACTTATACACGGTTAGCAATAAATGATAAATAAAATATGAAAACGAAATCAAATTAAAAATAAACTCGTTAATTTTCATTTAACAGCGAAAATAAGATAAGAATGTCAAAAACATTTGATATTTAATATCTCAAATGGCAAATGGCTCAGAAAATACATATGTTTAAGAAATAGAAAAACGAAAATTGAAAAATTGAAATTAATTGTTTTATCATATAAACTAAATTACACCATTTCCATTTTAAAATCTAAAATTAAGCCTGCTGTTTGCTCTAAAAATAATTCAAAAGCATGTGTAGAAAGAAAGATCGTAAAGGTTTCACCAAATTCAATCTGGGTTTCATTTTAAAAAATAAATGCAAAAATCCAATTGATTAAAATATAAAAAAAAACCAATGCATACATTGATAATCAATTTTTAATTATTAATTTTCGTTCAATTGCTTTGCCTCTCCTTCAAATAACGATGATGCTGTGAATCAATATGTACAATGTCCAATGATGACATATCGACAAAAGTCTATATAGATCGTAATTGTCACTAACATCACATGTACATACATACATATGTAAGTCTATGCACCTGTAAATTGTGTCGCAATGTAATAATTACAAAATGTGACCAAAGAAAACTGTAACAGTTTAATTGCATTGTTGTCTTAAACTGGTTGCTTAAATATAATATTTGATGTCATGTTTTCTTCTCTTGTTTTTTTTTTTTTATTTGTTATCAAGTTGGACCCCTGTATGACCCTTGATTATGTTTAGCCTTTGGACTCTTTTGTTACCTCATATCCATTTTAGTGTGTTAATTATTTGCTTCTGTTTTTTTTTTATTGTTGTTGTTAATAAAATTTCTTAGCTAAATACAAAATAAAAAAAGAAAACTAAAAAAAATAAATAAAAAAAACCAAAGAGTAAACACTTTAACAAAAACAAAAGGAAAACACAACAACTTTCATGACATTATTCTAAACGATAGTGAGCGGAAACTTTTTTCTGCTCGCTCTCACTGTGGCCACAATAGAAGTGAGATTGTAATTAAACAACAACAACAAATACGAATTTTATTTGTTTTAAAATAAAAATTAAAATTTAAAACAAAATATTGTCGATATTGTATGCACATACACATACATACGTGCGTATGACATACTACATACAGACATATTGCATCCAACGATAAGAATCCATGAAGCTCAAAAGTCGAATTCGTCCCTTCTTTAATTCTGACGACGACAACAATCACAACAACGACGACAACGACAACGACGACGACGAAGACGAAGACGAAGACAACAAATACGGTGACGAGGCGATAACACAACACCAAATAACACTGCTGGACAAAACAAACATTCACTACTACTACTACTACTGCTACTACACATGCAATGCCACTTGTATAGTAAGCATGTATGTATGAGCATTGGTATCAATCATATCAATTGTTTTGGCTATAGTTTATATTTTATTTTTAATTTAGGGTTTACTAGGGATCCAGTGTCACATTCAAATATCAGTTGTATGGAATACCGTGAAAGGTATAGAAGCATTAAATCTGTCAAACAATTCAAATCCGTCCATTTATACTAGAAAAAAACGTTACATCTCTCTACAAGTTTGAAACCTTTCTATTATACAAATCATTGTATTGCATATATGGACATACATATAAATCGTTAATAAATTCAAAATTATAAAACATAAATTGAAATTAAAAAAAAAATTGCAAAATTTAACGTGTAAGTGCTGTTTGAAAATCCAAAAAAAAAGAAGAGAAAAATATGAATCCTAAACAAAAATAAAAAAAAATAGATTCGTAACAATTATAATGATAAACAAAAAGAAATAATACAATTTCTTATTTGATCGTTAACAAAATAATTTACCTACAATAATAGGGCAATTTTATTGTTTTATTGTTTAACAATAATTGCGTTAAAGTATAATTCTGTTTTAATTTGAATTTTTAGTTTTTAGTTTTTTTTTTGTGAATTTTTATTTGTATTTGATTTGCGAACGTTTTAAATTGAATTAATTCTTGATATGTTTTGTTTAACTTTCCTCATTCGTTTTTTATTACAACACAGTCAACATGTCGAATGGAAATAGCGAAGAGGCGTTTAATATCCGTGTGGGTTATTTTAAACCCGACACTATGGAAATTGCCAAAAACGAGTTGCGCGAAACACCGGAAATCAGAGAGGCTGCCGTTAAAGAACTGCGCGAATTGCTACAGTCCTGTTCAGAAATCCGTTACAGAGACGATGATGAATTTTTAATTATTTTCCTTAGAGCTTGCCATTTCTATCCAAAGAGTGCTTTTGAAAAGGTAATTAATTATTCATTATACATATATTTGGATAAATAGTTTTCGAAATGTACTTTATTTGTAGTTTCCTTTCTATTTGATTTATTGCTTGATAGTACATCTAGCATCCCAAAATTCTAAAAGTGCAAACAGACAGACAGACAGATAGACAGAATGAAGTCTCTTCTTTACTGTTTCATTTAAAATTCGGTTTCAATATTTATTGTTTATTGCTGCACTGTTGAACTCTTGTCTCAAGATGTTGATAAGCGCTTAGCTATTTGGGACGGTACAGTTGTTACCAAGTCAATGATTTTAATTTTCCTTTGATTAAAATATAATATTTAGCGTCATTCCAACTTTATGAAAAAAAAAAAAAATAATAAGAAAACAAGTGAAAAACTAGAATATAACCATCGATGTTCAGTAATTTTCATTATCTTGGAGGAAGTAATATTAACTACTTTGACTGCTTTTATTGTTCTTAGAAAGGAATGTGAAATAACTTTCATCTAAATTTGAAATAATTTGTTGTTGCTACTGTTAGCTCTTTAATTGTAATGCGATAAATACTCCATATATATGTAGTATTTTAATAGCGGCTGTTACCCAATCGATCAACGGTCATTGAATTGAAGAATACTTTAAATTTTCAGTATTTAACAATCAGTAATCATCGATCGATCAGATAAAAGAGGAGCGTACATTTATTTTATCGATTTATATGCGTAGTGCTGATAATTAATGAATAAAAATGTTTTTTATCTACGCTTTCGCTTTATAGATGAAAACAACCGCTACATTCCGTAAGGACAATGCCGCACTTCTACATGGCCTGTTAATTGATCACGTGAAAGAAAAATTTGTAAACTATGGCATAATAAATGTTTTGAAGAACTGCGATCAATTGGGTCGTCGTGTATTGATTGTAAACTGTGGTGCTATATGGGATCCAAGTTTAGTGCCAGCTGATGATGTCTTCAGAATGTTGTATATGGTACATATTGCTGCGCAGTTGGAAGAAGAAACACAAATTCGTGGTGTCGTTTGTATAATGGACTTTGATGGACTTTCCATGAAGCAAGTAAAGGCTTTGTCACCAACTTTCTCGAGACGCTTATTGACTTTTATACAAGACGCAATGCCACTACGGATGAAAGAAGTTCATTTTGTTAAACAGCCATTCATATTTAAGATGGTTTGGTCTCTCTTTAAGCCGTTCGTTCGCGAGAAATTAAATAAAAGAGTAAGTAAAGTAATCAATGCACGTTAATATGATGTTTACATGTGCCCTATTTGCAGATGCATTTCCATGGAAGTGATATGAAATCATTGCATAAATTTTTATCGCCTGATGTATTGCCTGAAAATTATAAAGGAAATCTGCCAAAAATTGATTATGCTGGCAAAGATTGGCTTCCAGCTGTAGAGAAACACACAGATTTTGTTAAAGAATGGTCTGAATTCGGTCCCGCTCAATGGTAGTGAGTGCCTCCTTTGTAGCTGTTTCATAGCTATGTACACATTCCTTAGAATTTTATAATAAACCATAAAAATAATCTATTTTTAGAATAAAAAATAAAGTAATTAAAAGAAAAGTTTATAAATATTTATGTTGTATATTTTAGTGATTTGTTTCTCTATTTGTTTATTCGTACATGTTTCATATTGAATGCAATACGATTAGCAATAACAAATTATACATGATTTTTTACATTGTTAGTCGATGATATTTATGAATCCAAATTGCTATAATTTTTCTAAGGTGTATCTCTTTCACAGATAAATCTTAATGAACCCCTTTGATTAACATAAAAACTTGACATAACTTGAATGAAGATTCAAATCTCATCATTTAGTCCTATTCAATAACAATTATGAGTTTTACCAATTAAATTCTTTGTTTTATGATAAATATAATTATAATAAATACTCTTCTTCTTCTTCTTTAATTAAATAACAAAAAAAAATCATTATTAATAAATCCAATTATAATTCTAATGTTAAAAATATCGCAAAATATGCTATCGGTGAAATCTGTTGGTATAATTTGGTTTGCTGTTCTCCTTTAAATTCAGACCATACATGGAAATATTTACGGCAGGATATTGAGATGACACGAAAAAAAAAAACATTTGCAAAGGTAATGGAGAAATATAGATCCTTAAAGAATCATTGTTGAAGGATCTTCAACAAATTCTTGGAAGTGTTGCAACCATTTGGCAGCTACAGCACCATCAACAGTTCTATGATCGGCTGATAAAGTCACCTTCATTACATTAACTTCCTTGAATCTGATAACAAGTTAAAGAAGTTAAAAAAGAAAATTAGTTTTGTTATGCGGAATAAAATGAATTTTAAGGATTATTACCCTTTGAGGCTGTCAGGATCTGCAATAAGTTTCTTTTCAGTTGTTCCTACAGCTAAAATGCATGACTGTGGAGGATTGATGACAGCACTAAATTGTGTAACCCCTAAAAGTGGACATTAAATAATATTGCATGAATATCAAGTAATTATAAAAAAAAAAAAAAATTAAGAAAAAACAGAATAGAAAAATGAATTAAAAATTGTATTCAAATCATTATATTGAAAAAGTTATTCAAATCTCAAATCAAAATACGTATTTTAAATAGAAACAATAAAAGAGTATCTCTATGAAAAATATGATGACAAAATGGCATCAACAACTTTGTAACTGATATTGGGTATAGCATATCATGGGAATAATTGTAATATCTGAAGAAAACTTCATTATTTAACTCGGTGACTGTAAAACATGACATGACATGCTATGGATACAACAAACATTTTTAAGGACGCAAAGTTGAAAAATCAAATATTTTTGCCATCATTTGTACGATACGATCTTTATAATAAAAACAATTTTGATCTTTCTAGCTTTTGACAACAAAAGAGAAAAAAATATTGTTTCATTACTTACCAAACATTCCCAAATTTGAAACGCTGACTGTGCCTCCTTGGAATTCGTGAGGTTGTAGTTTATTATCGCGTGCTTTACCCGCCAATTCCTTCACATTTTGAGATATCTCAATAACACCTTTACGGTCAGCACTGAAAACGATGGGTGTAATCAAACCTTTATCGGTAGAAACTGCAACAGAAACGTCGACATTATCGAATCTACAATTCGAAAATTATTCAGATTGTTAAATATAATTTCTTAACAATAAGCCACCAGCAAAGTAATCAACTTACTGTCTAATTACGTTGCCCATCCAATACGAATTTGATTCGGGTACTTTACGACAAGCGATGGCAGTGGCTTTTATTATAAAATCATTAACGGACACTTTAATGCCTTTTTTCTCGTATTTCTTGTTTATTCTGGCGCGAAGTTTCATAAGCTGTCAGAATTTTAAGATATAGTTGATATGAAATAAAAGTTTTCATAGCTATTTTATAAATATGTACTCACATTATCCACTTGGCACTCAACAGTTACATAGTAATGAGGTATTGTCTGTTTCGATTCCAAAAGGCGCTTGGCAATAACACCTCTAACATTACTGACTGGGATGTCAATGTAACCGCCCTGTGGAGCCGTAGCCTTAGCTGCTGCTTTTGCAGGTGCAGCTGCAGCTTTAGTCATTCCTGCAAGATCGGAGGATTTAATCGAACCATGAATACCACTGCCACGTCCTGCATGCAAAGGTACGTAATTAGTGCAAAGCAGATAATGGTTAAAAACACAAAAGGGAATTTTTATAATAAACCTTCTAAACGTAATTGCTGCGCCTCAGCCAATTTTTTTGCCATTGGGCTGGCGTAAACACGTGGACCACGTTGTTCCACAGCTGTTAAAACCTTACCGCTAGGAGCAGCGGGTGCAGCAGCGACTGGCTGTGGTGGAGCAGCTACTGGTGGTGGAGGAGGAGCTGCGGCAGCTGGTGCCGGTGCTGGTGCCGGTGCTGGTGCTGGCGCTGGGGCTGGGGCAACTGCAGGTTTGGCTGGGCCTGCTGTGTCTTTGAAATCCTTAAAGGCTGCAATATGTGCCGAGTCTTGAACGATAATGCATACCAATTTACCAATTGGAACATCTTTCGTTCCGGCTGGAATCACAATCTTTGCCAAATAACCCTCCTCGGGTGTTTCAAAACCCATAGTTGCTTTATCAGTTTCGATTTCGGCCAGTAAATCACCTAAAATTGTTTAATTCATAATTATTTAATTCTTAAATATATGATCTCACAATTTTTTTTTTTTTACCTTCATTCAGCTTATCACCTTCCTTCTTTTCCCAACTTACAATAGTACCCTGATCCATAGTGGGCGACAAAGCTGGCAAGTTAACTTTTATATGATCAGGATAATCGGCGTAGGCACGAACAAAATTTGTACTCCATACTCCTGAAGGCTTTGATTGTTTTGACAAAATGGCTGCTGATGATCTTCAAAATACACAAAACGGTTAATAAATCAATCACAAATAGTAATACATAGTATGTATGTACGTCAATAAGTATGTATATGAGCATTACATTTTAATAAAACTATTTAATACGAAATAAATCAAACAAATTTGTACATGAACATAGTATATAGTACATATACATACATTATATATTCTATACATACATATGTTCATAATTATATTCGAGCTAGAAAACGAATAGCAAAATATCGAAAAAAAAAATTGTTTTACGAATATGCTCAGACTGAAAAAATTTCTGATTAACTTGTTCTTAAAAGTATTTAAGAATAATATTTATTCATTTAATTTAATAAAAGTATTTATAATTACAGTCCGAATATCTAGGAAAGGAAGAATATAACAAAATGCTTCTTTCTAAATCGTTCCCTCTGAGAAAATATAAAATAGCTATGTAAACCTATCTTATACTCACTCGTAGATTAAATTAACACATACAACATGGTTGATAGGAAAGTAATATAATGTGCATATCTATTAAAAATTAATCTCATTAGTTAATCTCTGTTATTTTCACATTTTTTCTTTCGATTATATTTGCAAAACTAGCTGATATAGAAGGGAATAAGAATTTTGTTAACGATCTGTTACAAAATTGCTTACGTTTAGTATTGAGAGTTTAGACTACTAAAAAATAATATTAAAATTTGTCCTGAAATTAATAAATCCTTGCAATTGCATTATAATTGTAGTTCTTGATCACATAGGTACATACATTAATTATATAGTGACAAGTTGTGAAGGAATTTAGCAGGAAGTAAAGCTAATACAGAAAACAGTTTTGGTATTATTAGATTCAGGTTCTCATGGGTTTAGCTATTGATTCCTCCGACCAAATATCTCCATTTCAAGCCATTGTGAAATGTTATATTATTTATATGGAATTGTTTAGCATAATCTCGAATGGGAAATATCATATCATAAACAAATTGTTTAGAGAAATTTTTTTATTCTTAATGAAAATTTGTCCAGATGATAAAAATAAAAAAAAAACAAGTAAACAGACCCATAGTGTTTGATAGATTCAGATAGTTTTGCTTATGCATGTACGATCACGCATACATAGGCCCCCATATTATGATTGCGAGTATTAAAATGCGTGTAAACAAAACAACAAACATCTGATTTTAAGAGAACATTTTTGTTATTGTTTTTGGGGACTGTTATAAATCTAACTTCAAATTATGTCTTATCAGTGGCGTCATTTGCTGATAGCGGTCGTGGTGGTAGTGGTAGTGGTGATGGTGGTATCATTCGATAGATGAATGTTTAGACAAATCAGTGCGTAAATAGCCCCCCCAATGTCTTTTCCAAAAGTCAGCCTATATCACTTCTTATTTACTTCGCACTTGTAGTATAAAGATTTTCTATACAAATTAATAATTGTATTTTTTTTTATTTTTGTTTTTATTTTCGTATCCTAATTGTATGAGCAATGTATGTAGTTGTCTGTTACGTCGTATATTTACTATTTCCATTGCTAATGTAACAAATTGAACTTTTTTTTTTCGTTTTGAACGAACTGACATTGATTGTGGGTTACACAACAACATTTTCATAACCTTAAAAAGTGCATAAAAATTTGCATTTACATTCACTTTTGCTGATCAATGATTTAGGCTTTATGTTAATTATAAACATTTATTAGGATTAAGGATGCCCACCTGCATACAGATAAACTCCGAGCTGCTTGAGTGCTAAGAACGCGAGCAGCTGAACGAGATGCATTGGTCACTGTTCGACGGAAAATCCATTCATTGCGACCGACAATTGTTCTCAACATTTTCACACAGACTGGATGTCAAATTCGCTCCCTAACGTTACTTTGTTTTTATTTGAAATTGTTTGTTTAAACAATTTGTTTAAATGTGTTTCGGTGCCGTTCGAATTATTTTGATTTTATTATTAACCGATTTCCACCGACCTTTTTACACCTTCAGTAGGTCAAATCGTATCTCGAATCGAACTACAGATTTTATAAACCAACTGTCAAAATTCGCAAACTCGTCATACTGCTTCTTTTCCCTGCATTCACAAGAAAACGATAACATATGACTTGACTTTTAATATCAGTGTTGCTATAAAATTAAATCGAATACAACACATTCAACTAAATTGAGGGATAAATTTTTGTGTACATTTTCAATGACTTATTTTATTGAATTAGAGATTCTCATCTCTTATTAATTTTAGATAAAACAAAAAAAAAAAAAAATGATAAGTTTTTATTGAACCCGATGAAAAGTAAATATTTTTCTTAATGAGAATTTTAAATTTTGTTATGCGATATTTTAATTATATTCATTTATTTCTCTTAGTCCCGCTTAGTCCGTGTTAACACGATGGGAGTGTTATTTTTAAGAGTTTGCCTTAATTTTTTTAATTGTATGCATTACGAATGAGAAAATAAATCGTATCGAAAGTACAAAAGTCCTCTCCTCTCTCGCTTATAAACTGGCAAAACTTAAAAATAAGAGCCTCCAGTTTTTTTTTATTAATATTGTCCAGCATCCTATGACAAATAGTAGCGTATGTCCTGTTTTTATTGCATACGGTATTTTACTTGGCTACACGATCAATATTTGTCTTCCTATTTATAATGTTCGTTAAAAAAGAAAACACTTGATGTATGTAAATCGGTTTTCTGAAAAATTCAGCCGCTGTAAAGGCCTAAACAAATGAATCCGTTCTACATTAAAATTTGAATTTTTCTACTGACAGCAAAGTTGCAATATATGTTTTATTAATTTGACCGACCACTCAACAAATAATGGATCAAACTAACTTTGTTTTAGTAAATAAATAATGCTGACATTTTATCAATAGGCTGCGCCTATGTTGATCATAATTGTCGCCGTATTCAAGTAGGTTCAAACTTCAAACAAATACAAACTTCGGACAAATACAGTAAGACCCCGCTTAACGCTGTTCCAGTATTACGCGGTTGCAAATGAAACGGCCATGCACTAACCAAAAGCGCTACACTATATAGCGACGGTGTATACCATGTATTCGTATCAACGCTCTTTTGTTTGTCTGTTCAGAAAAAAGATTCCAACTGTATTTTCCGAAGTCGCAATCACAGTACAAGTGCATCTTTCCTGCGTCACATTTGATCTATTAGTTGTCATCAACGTTACTAGGTGTTTACATATGTACGTGTTAAGTTGCCTCGTTTAGCGCTGAAACTTATTGGAACGTATCCACCGCGTTAAGCGGGGTCTTACTGTACTTAAATTGTAGATCCTAAGCGAAATTAAAAGAATGGTTTCTTTTCTCTCTAATTAATGAATATAGATCGAATAGCGTGCATTATAGGTACATTTTTTTTAATTAATAATGGGCGTTTAAAATTGATTTCTGGGACTTGAACACATCAGGCTAATACGTTATAAGCCTCATGACTTATACATGGCTTAGTTACGTCTCAAATATTAAACTAACTTTCATTGATTTATGATTTAGTAATATGTAATGATATGTAATTTCCTACAGTGATGAGTAAAAGTTTGTTTTGTTTAAATTTTTTTTTTCAAACTACTACGTGAATATCGAAATTTAAATAATTAATAGCTACTAAACCAACGAAATGAAATCGGCAAAGTAATACTGAACTATTTTACTTTTCAATCAGATCTACATGTATATGTACAACTCCTTCATTGTTGTTAGTCAGAGATCATATCATATTGGGGAATTTATCATATCAACATTTAGGTGATTGTGACTTCAATTTAATTTTCTTATTTGTACAAGTTCAATTGTTATATAATAAATGAAAACTAATTTTTAATTGCATTGGTTGCAAAATAATAAGTTTATAATATTTGTATATGTTATCAGGGTGTGCCTTGGTAGTATAGCGTGATGGTCGTGGGTTCTACGCCCACCAGAGATTCTAGTCTGTTACACTACACCGAGTATATGGTGTGTGTTAGTTACTCAGCTCGTAATAATTAGCAATAATTCGTAATTGTATTGTAATTAATAAATATCTCTCTATATTATACGGAGACCAAACCTGCGATAAATACGTTTCTGTGGTAATTAAAACGCCAAATAAAAGGAAACATAAAATCTTTAGGCTATTTATTACAAACCATAATCATTTTATAAAATATAATAAAAATATGAAATTAATTATTTTATCTTTTTTTTATTGAACTTTAGATTTTTAAAATCAGTAAATAATTTTAATTGTACCGATTTGTGAATTTTTATTTTAATTAATTAATAAAATAAAGATTACAATTTTTGTGAAAACAATAGTTTAACTTGAGTCGCAACATTGAGAGATTAATTCCAATTTGTCCTCCTGGAAAATAAATTGAATTGTGATTAGAAAATATTGCAATGGGAAAAACGAAACGAAAATAAATTAAAAATTGTTGGCACGCGTCTCATATTGAATGTACTTCAGCATGTGCCGGGTTTCCAAATCACCAGAGCACCTGATGAAGTACAATAGACATGGGACATCACTTGTCTATAATTAACTACACTGGTTTTATTTATTATTTTTCACTTAATTCACAGCATACTCTTGATAATCATTTAAACTTAAAACTGAACTGTTTATCATAAATAAAGTCAAAATGATGGACATATGACGTAGGCAATGCAGATGAGAATGCTGCTGTGATGACTATGATTAAAATGATGGAAGAGATTGTGAATGATGATAAATATGATGTCAGTGCCTAAAACTTCGCGCGCTACTTCAGGTACCTGACTGCAGTTTATTAAATATTCAGCCCCGGTCTCTGATTAGCGCGCAGAGTGCTAGACATGGTATATAAATGCGCTATAATAAACAATACATAAATTTATACGTATGTATGTACAAACATAAATACTATATGTATTTACATGTATTAATAATGTAAAGTTGATTGTTAGTTAGCTTGGTAACTTTGATAGCTTAATGAATTTAATCACTTTATAAAAGCATATGGCCTGCCTTTTTTCTCTCTCTTATGACTGTCACTTTGTATGTGTATGATTTGTTGCCTCTCATATGTACACATGTATGTATGTATGTATGTAATCGCGAGCAGTTTCTTGCATCGACATTGTCTTCTTGGGTAGGTATTCACTCTTATTAATATTTGCAGTGTTGCAAACCATGTTGAGTTGCTTCAACTATGTCGCGAGTACAAAAAACACTGAGAAAGAGTATTATTCGCTCTCCTCTCACTATGTATTATATAATGACCTTGCTTCTGTGGCATGTAAAAAATATTTTAAGGTTAATGATCTGGAATTTATACGTGTAACAAAAATACAAAGCCATACACGTACGACTACGACTATCTTGGCTATATGTTGTGTGTCCGTTTATATTTTGCCAAAACTGAATGACTAAATGTGTATCTTGTTAAATCGCTTACTCACCACACTCGATTACACAAAGTTTGCAAGTAAATCAGCAAAACACATACAAACTTGTGTACATATTATATTAATGAAAGGCTTCATGTTAAATCAGGGTTGCCAATAGCTGTAAATTCTATGGAAAAAGTAAAGGCAGTTGAGCTTTTTTCTTCATTCTCTTTTCGTGTTGTTCATGTGATCTTTAGCCGTCGCTTTTCCAAGTTCATCGGGACCAATCACAAAGAAATGTATGGGAGTTTTATTCCCTTTTCTCATTTCATTCATTCTTTTCGTTTTTGCACACTCTCTGGATGTTCGTTGTGTGGTAAATTCAATGACACAGCAACACAACTACAGCTGAGCACAAAGCAAATTTTAAACTGCTGAGTAATTTTTCTCCCTAAATTAATCACAATAAAAATAAGAATAAAAAAAAAACAAAATTATGACGTCATTTTGTTGAAATTTAGCAAATTTTCAAACAGAAAATGAAAAAGAAGGAGTACCTAATAAACAGTAACACCTTTGTTTGCAGAGCGCTTCCAAAGACCATATGTATGTATGTAGATACAGACACAAACACTTTGACACAAATGCACTTGTGTATAGAAGAACGTGTCTCTTTTTTGTGATTTCTTCCTTTTTCTTGGTCTCTTTCCGTACGTAATTTAGATTTCGCAGTTTGTATAAGACCCAGAAATGACCCTGGTTTTCTAAAAATGAATTTCGTCCATTTCGATACGTACAATAAATATACCCAAGTGTTAGTGTGATGGCAGGCAAAAAAACAAAATAAAATTAAAAGAAATGGCTAGGCAATGATCAGTTCTGTTTGCCGTCGTATACTGTTGGAATGTGTATGAATTCTCTCTTTTTCTATGCTCTCAAAAGACCAAATAAAAAAAAATTAAAGAAACGACATGACCATATGTTGGTTGGGTGTATTGGTATCATTCCTCCTTGTTGCACTGTTCATTTTGCTCGAATGCTGCAAGATTAACGTTTGTTTGCCTGTTTTATTTGGTTTAAATTAGTCTCAAAATCGGAGTGTTGTGTTGTAGTATGTTTATGCCTGCTGTTACCAAGCAGCAGATTTTGCTGGCAGTCAATTTTTTTTCTTTAATGAGCGCAGACGGCCTCAAATATTTATTTATGTATTTTTTTTTTTTTTTTGTTTTTGTGTTTCACAGATAAAGATTCGCATTTGCTCACAAATACAACGAAGAAAATTACGATACACGTGCCCCACTACATTGATAATGCCAAATATTTTTTTTAGATTTTATGTTGATGTTTGTGTTTGTGTGAACGTACGTATGTACGTACATATGATTTTTGCACAGTCTTCACTAGATAGGTATCTTTGCTAGCGAGAGGCTTGCTCAATACAATTCGTCCGTCGGTTACTCTTAAAAAAATAAAAAAGACATTAAGAATTAGTCATTGAAGAGGAGTTTGAAGCAAATTTCAAACGTAGATCGGCTAGAAAATTTATTATTTAAAGTTTAGAATTTTAAACCGACAGAATATCATTAACTAATCAAATCGGCACATGCCAATTTATATTAA
The DNA here is from genome assembly GCA_014635995.1 of Sarcophaga peregrina. Lineage (NCBI taxonomy): Eukaryota > Metazoa > Arthropoda > Insecta > Diptera > Sarcophagidae > Sarcophaga > Sarcophaga peregrina. The sequence goes on from CM025791.1 coordinate 1,341,948, forward strand.
AATGATTGTTTAATTATGTATTTTGTATGGAAATTTACCGCGATCTAATTTTTGTATGAATTTTGTACATGCATGAGAAGAGTATTTTTTTTTAATTTTTTTGTTTTTTTCATTAATTAAAATGAATAAACGTGTTGTTACGATACGTTCAATATTAAATTTATTTTTTTATTAAAATTATAGTTCATTTCATTTGTCAGCTGCGATTTTTGTATGTACTATGTACATATTTATTTATATACGGGGAAACGATGTGATATTTTTCGTAGCTCGGCTGGGTGGGGCACTCGGGAATAGTATAACCTCACTTAACATAGAAAGGCTTCTCATATAGTACAATGTATAGCCAAAGTACATGCACATATACATATATGCTTGTTTGATGGTATTAGTTTTTGCACTGTTTAATTAAGTTGTTTTTTTCTTTTCAGATGTTACTTTCAGTTATACTATGTATGAATGTATGTATGTATGTATGTAAGTATGCATGTGAATATATACATTAAACTTACCGGCAAAACTTTAAACGTTTAAGATCATCAAAACCACTATTGTAGAAACAAGAAACGGAAAATAAATATATTTTCTATAAACGACGCTCACATTGTTAAGTAAAACAAAAAAAAACCCCAGACATTCGGCCATATGATTAGCTGCCTCTTGACTAGTACTGTTGTATTTGCGAGAATACAAGCCCAACCTCATAAAAAGATGAAAAATTAAAAAATGAGAATACCGGTCGTTCATTCTTCATTCGTTTCTTTCTCCTCTCTCAGTTCAGTTTTCTTTCAAACATTCAAGTGCTTCAAAGAAAGAAAGACAAAAACGAAGACAAAAAAAAACGGCTGCGATGACGAATACGACGAGTCAGTCATGTACATATGTTTTACCGAACGGAACAACTGTTGGGGATTTTGAACACCCCACAAACGGATATAGCACACACACAGAAAGAGAGAGAGAGAGAGAGAGAGAGAGAAAAGTAACAAAGAGACCTAAAGTAATAGCGTAAAACTGAAAATTAAAAACATTAACGAAAACGATTCTTCGGTTAAGTTTGGATGTTTTTTTTCATTTTTCTTTTCAAAAATTTTCGTTTACTTGGCATCACTTAATGAGTTTTACGACAAAGGGTTCCTCTTTACGTTGTCTGTCCGTCCGTCCATCATTCAAATGCATTTCTTTCTTTTTTTTGCTGGTGGAGCCGGCAATTTTTAAATTTCGAATTTTGTTTTGTTTTTTTTTCTTCTTTCTGCTGAAGTTTTTCCTTGAGAATATGAACTTTTTTGTATGTCGATGTCGTTGTCTCCGCGATGGTGGTGTAACTGTATGGTTGTATGGTCGGTTTATGGTTTGGTGTGGTATGTGTGGTGTACGTGATTTGATGAGATGGATGACGTGTGTGTTGTATGATCTAAACTTGCAATTATTCAACATACATACACATACTCAATAAACGACTAAGGTATACAAATATGTTAGAATAATCCCAAAAATGTGCATTCGCTTCTGCTGGTGCTATTTGAAAATTTTACCATGAGGTTAACGCATGATTTTGTATCTTTTTTTCTGTTCTCTGAGATACATAGGTATGTATGCATGTATGTAGTAGATACCTATGCAAGTGAATAATTCTATGATTATTAATAAACGCATAGATTTGCGTCAATTTGTCTTTTGAAAGTATGAACATTTGAAAAAATAATTTTCGTTTTATCTGAATATAATAAATTTTCAATTTGCGTTTATGGCGATGGGAACAGTGATGAGTTAAAAATAACTCATTAGCATTATTGTATTTTCAATTATCGGGAAAATTCCATTACTCGGTTCCCACTGTTCTTGTCGAAAGCCAGCAAAAAGAAAAAAAATTTTTGCAATTCTTGTTTGTTGCTTTCCAATTATTCTCGCTTGGTTTTCTTTTGTTGTCAATTCTCCTTTCGTTTCGTTTTTTAGTTGCTGAATAATGCCGGGTTTGAATTTCACAATTTATTGCGTTTTAGTTAACTAAACAAACACACAAAGTTTTATTGTTGTTGTTATTTTTCGTTTCTCTCTTTTCGTCGTTTTTATTTAAAATTTTGGCAATCATTTTTTTTTTTCGTTTTTCTTTGGCTCACCATGCGTCACCACTCCATATAATACTTTAATAAGTTCACATTGCACTCACACAAGCTTACGGTCACACTTAGATGACGGGCTACTATGGGCTACAACAACGACACAACAACAACAACAATATAGAGAGCGACATTCATTTGTTAAGTGGTATACATATATAGGTATATGTAAGCATATGTGTGTGTGTATGTGTATGTCTTTTATTGTTTTTGTCATCTCATTTACAATTCGTTTTTGTTAGAGTATTAATTATTATTTTTTTTTCAATTATTCTTTTGCAAAATGTTCTATTTTATTTTATGTTTTCTTTTTTAATTTTTTTTTTGTGAAATCACTTGAGTTATTAAATTTTATTCTCAATAAAGTTCTTTTTATTAAAATACTAACTATAATTAAAATTTCATTGTAATATGATTAAGAAGACACAAGCACGGAAGAACTTTTGCTAACCAAACCGTTCGAACCGGCTGTTGGCGATCAAATAAGTCCTATTGAATGTCGTCGTTTAACCAAAAGCCAAAAGTTTGCAAAATGAAAAAAAATATATGTATTAAAAAGCACACTTTGTTGCCTTCGCTGCTGATTGCTGACTGCCTTGCTGGCTGCCTGCCTGGTGGCTCGTTGGCTTCTGGCTGCTTGACTCTATTGCTCGCTGGCTGGCTGGCTGTCTGGCTGTTTGATTCGTATATAAAATTTTGTTCGTTGAGTTGTTAGTTCGGAATAATAATTCTCCATGTGTGTCGTCTCACTGTTCTGGTATCTGTTTGTATGTGTGTGTGTGTGTGTTTGTTGTTGGTATTTTCTTTATTTGTATTAAATTTTTTGTTGTTCTGCACTGCTGCTGCTGCTACTACTATTGTTGCTGTTTGTTTGAGATGTTGGTGTTGTAGTTGCTGGCAGTATTGTTGCTGCTTTATTGCTGTACTGTTGCCTTATGTCTGTGCGAGAAGATGGAGACTAGACCAGACATTGCCTATAGTGATATTCAAAGGCGAACAACATGTACTACTTCTCGCATTTGCCAAAGAAAAAAAAATACTAACAGCAACAACAATATCGAAACAAAATCATACAAACATTGTTGGTGGGATTTAATGTTTATATTGTTATTGTTATTGTCGTTGTTATAATTTTCGTTCCTGTACTCACCCGTAATAATAGCACCGAGCAAACAATAGATGATTGTATGCATATACTCTATATGTCTACACACATACATACATATGTATATATTTATGTCGGTATACATGTATGCATGTAGGAATGTATGTATATATTTGATTTTTATGTTATTTCTTTGTTAGAAACATGCTTGCGTACAAACAGACATGTTTGCACATATTTTTTCTTATATTTATTGTTGTAAAGTGCATGGCATTAATCTATTCACTGATCCTCCCTCCCATCCCACTGTCTGTCTGATGCATAATCTCATTGCTTTCGATTGGTTTTATTAACCAACATCTATCTCATTATGTACCAATAATATTTATTAAAATAATATCGTATTTAAAAGATTTTATATTTCGTTTCGATTTTTACTATGAATATAATGAAAAAGAAAAGCAAAACACAAAAAACAAACCGACAACTCCAAACGATTATTCTTTTTCTGCCGGTGTTCAAGACCAACTAAATTCATGCACCATACCAGGCAAAAACCAAACCTACAATTACGAAAAAAGCTCACCGTAGGATTTTTTTCTTCGCTTCAAACGTTTGCCCTTTCAACCCTCTTTTCAATTCGAATATTGTTAAACCCCAACGTGAACATATTTATGCTACAATTTTATGTGAGTATTTTTGCACGTGTGTTGAGTATGTGCTTGTGTGTGTATGATGTTGCCATGGGTGTGCGTGTGCTTGTGTACATGTCTGGCAGACTGGCTGGTTGAGTAAATTCTCTCATATTCTTTTTATTTTGTTTATTTTTGCCAAAAATGCAAATCATAGTGTTGCCAATTCTTAAAGAAATTCACCACAAATTTATAAAATAAATTTCCTTAGTTCCATTTTGTATTATGAATGTAAATGTACTCCTATACACTCGGTTAAGTATAATACTTTTAGATAAAAACGAATAAAAGTAACAGGCCGGAAACTCAAACGTGTATAATGATCAATAAAAATTTTGAAACCTCTCGTATACTATTTACAACTCTTGCATTTATTCGTAGGATGGACTTAAAAATTGGATGGTACGATGAATGGTCTTTATTTATTGGGTTTTCGAATTTTAATTCACTCGCTACATATTTCTATGCAACCCGAGAGTCATCAGGTTGGCGTTTTCACGTAAATTACTCTAAATCATGTAGGACATCAGTCCATTCGACAACAAATAATTATTTAGAGGACGGAAGATGGAACAGAATGGCGTCTTGAGGAAATACAAGACTTCTAAGTCAATGTAATGTGTAATCGTTGAACCAATTTTTAACCATCAATTAATATTTTCGTTTCTTTGTTTTTTGCGCAAGAATACACTTTGCAGTTTTGGGAATATGATTGAGAAACTCTGATTTTTAATTTTATAACGCTCTCTATGTACATATGTATTTAAAAACGATTGCATGTAATATTGGCGCAGTAAAGAGATAAAGCTTCTTGCATATGGTTTTGGTAACAACAACAACAACAGCAACAGCAACAACAATAAATATGAATAAAGGCAAAAGGAAAAAAAAAAGGAAAAATAAAGACAACAACAAGAAAAAACATGTACAACTCTGATTGACAAAAAGCTTAAAGTAGGAGTTTGAAGTCAGTAGTTTTCATTGTCTAGCTAGTAAGTAGAATGACTGATTTTATGTACTTCTCTGGTCCAATACTTTATGCATTCGGGTGTCATTGCTGAAATATTATATTAGATAGACGTGTAGACAAATAAACGTGTGTTCTTTTTGGGATTTATGGCAATTGGTTTGAGAGAGAGAGAGAGTCCTCGGCAATATGTACATATGTATGTACGCCTGTCTGTATATTGAGCAAAAGAATGAGAAAGTGAACGAGCGACCGAGTAAGTATATAATGGCAGTAACAAAGTGATGACTCCAATAGAATTTCGCGATTGTCGGCAGAATAAACGCAAATATATAATAAGTATGTGTACATACATACATATGTATGTATGTCTGTACTTGTGCACAGTCATATCTACTACATTCATTTATAATTGTTTACTTACAGTCATAGGCAAAAGTGTACTTACATAAACTATTGCAAAATTAATTATTTTAAATATACACATGCACTAGCAAATTTACATAAGTATGTATGTATGTACATATGTATGTATGTACTAAAGATCACCAACGAGTATTCAAAACGAGTCATACTTATAATTTCTGTTACTTATACGCATTCATACTTATTTTAATATGATAATCATACTTAAAGTTGGAAGTACTCGTCGTACTCATACTTAACAATACGGATGATGTTATTGACTTCGACTTGTCTCTACTTAACATTTACAAGAAGCACAAAATAAGTATGATTCGCATACGAGCACTGCAATATTCACAAGAAGATTGTGTGTATGCTTTGCTTGTTCTCTTCGTCTTTCCTTTTTGCTTTGTTTGTATATGCAACAACAATAAAGGATGTAAATTTTGATGAATGATTCGAATCATTTATAAGTGTATTATTCTAAATTTATGAATCAAACATATTTCGAATGTTGTGAGTTTGATGTCAACGTTGTACTCATACTCATTGTAACCTGTACTTATAAATCAATGTTGTAGCGAGTACGAATGAATCAGAGTAGTTAAATTTCAATTCTGTTGATTCAGCATGAGTACTTATGAGTAGCGGAATAACGAACGATATGTTCTTTTAATTAAATTAATTGAAGATTTTTGCAACTTAGAGAAATAAAGGAGATTTTCGTTAGGTAATGTTGACAGATTTTAGTAAATTAAAGATTTTATCTTAGTAGTCTAATCTAATATTCAATCTAGACGTGTACGTAAACTTTTGTTAGATACTGAATGTAAGTTATTTATGTGTCTGCTTCTGTACTTTAAGGTATTTCAGATTGTACATAACCGTACAGACGGCGGCATTACAAGTAAGTTTTTGAGAGAATGACGTGCCTCAATGGTCTGATGAATAGTACAACAATTTTAGGTGTTTAATATACAGTCTAACGTACATACATACAGACATATGTATGTACATATGTATGTATGAACACTGAAAGAAAAAAAAAGATGCCATACCGTGTAGGGTACGTAATAATGAGTTTAGAAATTTTGATGCTAATTTATTGTTATTTTTAGATTTAAATTCTTTATTATTTTGCTATACAATAATAATTTCTTAAAAATACATTAATTAAACACTTACAAATTCTTTATTTAATACATTTAATATTCTTCATACACATTTGAAATACACTCCAATATTTATTATTTTATTTTTTTATATTCCATTCAATAATTGTATCTGTAGTAGAGTAGTACGATAGTAGTAGTATTAGTAGTTTGTATGTATGTATGTATGTACTTAACGTTCAGGAGTTGAATTATTGAGAAAATGATGTCTGTATTGTGTAGAAAAATATATTTATGTTTGTATGTATGTATCTATGTATGTTCATATATTCGAAATACAACACCTGAAGAAGCGCATGAGCAACTGGCTGACTAATAATCATTGCCGAAACTGTCTGTCACAAACTGTAACTTAATGACTCAGAACTGTTAAAATGTAATGGAAGAACAAAGAATAATTTCTGCATTGATTTCTTTGTTTCGCATCTTCTTCTGTTGGGAAAGAAGAAGATACATATGCATGTATGGATGTATGTATGGATGTATTCTATTTTTTTAATGCAAAATAAAACTGTCTTGTACAACAATGAGTATCTGTCCTAATTAAGAAGATTTTAACAATAATCAAATTTAATCATAGTTGGGTATCACCCTTTTTCAGGGGGAATCATTATTTTGTTGCGGAACAAAAGGTATCCAACGTAAACAAGTTTCGTCTATTTTGGGAAATGTTCCACGACGTTTAATACGCTCCTCATAGTCATCCAAGACATCCTGTAATATTACAAGAAAAATACAACACAATACTCAATCAGCTGACGACGTACGAATAATTAAGCTTTCAGTTCAGTTATATTAATACATACCTGCTTTTTAAGTACAATATGTTTACCTTTCCAGTATTTCATCATACCCAACGCCTGTAGCGTACTGACAATATCATACGAATAAATGGCCATTTCCTATTTTTACAACCAAAGTCAATAAACAATAGACAATCGGAATTTTTTCATTTTAAAAATGACTTACTTGTGATACATCTTTGATGCTTAATGTATTTCCCGTTCTTTTGCAAAGATATTCCAAGAGAACGTCCTTCCAGTAGGATCGATAAGATATCAAACCCAAATCTGATAGCGGCTTTTCCGGCGAACCGATTTTTCGTTCGACTCTCGTTAGCAAATAGCCTACAAAATAAATATTAAAAGTATCACAATTAATATCCATCCAACGAGATCAGAATTTGAATATTTTTTTTATAACGTTCAGAAAGGAATGTAGACATTTTTCTCAAGCTAGGATCGTCTACGAATACAATCTTCATACATAGTATATGTACCTCCTCAATGGTAAAGTGTGTGTGTATGTGAGCGAACGTTAATGGATGCTTGTGTGTGTGTGTGCGTGTAAGTCCTCAAGATTCATGATATGATACTTAAACTTTCTCTCATTAAGATTGAATGTCATTTTTATAGGAAACATTTCTGTACCATTTACAGTAATTGAACAGACATTTAAAATAATTAAATACCTATACAGACTTTTAAAATATCGAATAGATAAACAATTTTTCAATAAAAATATTTTTGGTTTTTTGTGTGTATTTGCTAACGAGTAGTAGGTATTTCGTCTGTAGCTCAGTAAATACTTTCTGCTTTCCTCTCTTTCTTTTAGAAATAAAAGATGAATATTAAATTAATTTAAACTTTAACAAAATTTATTTTTTAATTTTTGTTCATACTCTGATTAAATCAAACAATCACGTATTTCACAAAAAATAAATAATTACAAAAAAAAGAAAAAATGAATATGAATATGAAAAAAGAATGTGCATTGTTATCCGTTGGTAGAAGCAAAAAAAAAAAAAAAAAAAAAAGAAAGAAGTAGAAAAAATTGTTCACTAGTCTAGACAGTAACGAAGCCGCCATCCTTTGCTTTGCGTTACATCCTAAAGTATGAGAAACGAACAGAAACAGCAAATGACCTCTTCTCAGTTACCACGGCTATTTGACTGACTGACTATCTCCTTATGTATTCGCATGATAATAATGATGATTACTCATTCTCTCATTCTCATTATTTTCCTCAATGTGACTCAGACTATGACAACAACATCATCAAAAACAAAAACAATAATAATAATAATAATGACAACAATAAAAACAATAACAAAACTCGGTTTTACTTTAGTCCATTCAACCCAATAAGCTCTTTCTTGCTTACACTCTACATACATCTTTTCGACTGCAAAATATACGAGAGAGTTGCAGAAGCCCAGAGAGTGTTATACTTTTTGCTCCCTACACGCTAATGCTACTACTGAGCGGTATGTGAACGAGTTGCAGTAGTATGGCCATATAGTCAGATGCATATAGCCATCCATCCAACCATCCATCCAGCCAGCCAGCCAGTCAGTTATTCATTCAGGCATACGACCAGCCAACCCTACTATAATTTCTTTTACGTCTACTTAGAAGCACGTCGCTACACTAATACATACGCGCACGCCAAAACATATGATATGCATTTACTTATGTCTATATACATACATACATATGTATGTATATACTATATACGCTCGTATAAGAAAAGTTTATATTCGAGTGTACGTTACTAATAACCCAACCGTTTTTGTACATTGTGGGTACAATAATGTTTTTTTTGTTTTTTTTTTTTTGTTGTATTGCGGAGGGTTGTTTTCTCCCTGGTTAGACTTTGCATGCACGCTCACTCACTGCAGACACTCAAACGCAAACACAACCACGACGTCCGCATTCATACAGCCATACATCCATACATTCATAAATGTTTAAAGCTTATGATATTATTTGTTTATTGCTTTAAAATTTTTGTTGGCGTCTAAATATCTACGTAGCCCCCAAATACTCATTTTATATTTCAATGAATTACTGTTACAGCCTTTGGGGTTGAATGGAATTGGTTCGTCGTAGCTATCATCGTCCCCTTTGCAACATGACTGACTGAACCACCGACGTTGTAAAAGTTCTTGTGCGTTACTATACAAATTGTTAAAAAAAAAGCACAAAATTCTACCCCCCCATTATTAAATGTAGTAGAACGTCAACGTTACCATCATTTTTCTGATTGCAATTTCGTTTGTATATTCGTATGTCTGAAAGTGTATGTGTGTGCGTGTGTGTGTGTGTGTATATACATTTATTTGTTTATTATTTTCTTTTTTTTTTCTGATTCATATACAATACTATGTATGTGTATGAGAATGGGGAAAAGCGTCGAGACGACTTTATCGATCCATGTTTAAGTGTTGACATTAAGAAACCAACAAAGTTTGAAATGAATAAGTAATCGAATCGATTAATGAAGCTTTCTTATCATATGTGGTTATTTTACTTTGTAATGTAATAAACATATTTTAACAGCTTGGTTATTAAAGAAAATTATCGATTCATTTTACAATTATGTAAGTATGTCCAATATTTTATACATTTGTACATACAATTTATGACGATTATTATATCTATAATAACGTATACACCTAAGTATACATATGCATGTGCCTCAAGCTAGTTTCATAAGAAAGCCAATAATGCATAGATGATTTTGGGCCAATTGGGCGCATTCAGTTAACTTGATTTCATCATTTTCCTATACGAAATTATTTCAAAATTTTTAAATTTTAATTTTGATTTGTAAATACATTTAAAATTTTTCACTGACATCAAAATATGATCAATAAATAAATATCTATGAATGTAAGTATTAGTTTAGTAGGTAGTCTGTTGGATTATTACTCCAGCTCGTCAACAAAACGAAATAGATATCTATTAAAAGCTCTCGAAAGTAAATAGAATTAGCATGAAAACTTGCACAAAATTCGGTTATTCAAAATCGACTTTAAACTGTAAGTCCCTGCTACTCATGTATAAAATAACCTCACACGACCTAAGTGTCATAAGAAGCTAGTTCGTAATCCTCACTGAAGCATTGTAATGACTAATTGTGTATGTATGTAGGCCTATAAGTAGCTATTACCTTAGTTATGACCAGGCAAGGTTTGTGGTCAGTAAGTCAAAATCACTTTTGACAATATATCTTTTCGAATCGAAGAATTTCCAACAAAATGGCGTCGATTTGTTGTTGCATATTTTTGCATATTTTATAATAAATGCATATTTTGCATATTTTTCTTATAAGTGCATATATTTAGCATATTTTACTATTTTATTGTATATTTAATTTTCTTTTGGAAATATTTTGATGTCAATACATCAAGTTTACAAAAATCTCATTTTACCCTCATTTAAATAATATTTTTATTTGTTTGTTAAACTGTGTACACAAAATAAATTTTGTTCGCTATTTAAGTTACTCAATAGGAAAAATTTGCCTGTTCGTTAAATGCGATGTTCTTAGAATCGAATGGTCGTTAAATCGGAAAACTGCTGTATAAATATCTCTATATACATACATATATAATAATGACGTGTATTCACGTGATCGCTAAACTCAAAAACTACTGGACCGATTTTAATCAAACTTAATATACATGTTCTATGGGGCGTGAGGAGTGTTTCTGTGTAGTTTGAAGTTCGTCCGGCAAGTTCGATGACGCAATATTTAGTTTTTTTGTGTTTTTGCACTGTAACTCAAGAACTACTATACTATGCTGTGTTTTGTTGAAGGCGTTGGGTCGTTAATCGATACTTGATACCACACTGATTTTGATTTTCTTCGAAAAGCAGTTCAACATAAAAGAAAAATTTGCGGCCAGCAACGCGGACCAGGCCAAGGTATCAAAAATATATAATTCCATTTGAGCAATAATTGCTATGTCAATTTAGTGCACCTTTCACTCTTCTTCTAAATATCAATCAGCCATGACTTTGCGTGGAAACCAGACTTACAGTGAAAATAAAATTCGCAGGCAAAACAACGTTTGCCCGGGTCTGCTAGTTTATTAAATTTATAACTTATCAATATCCTTATATGTACCCATGACATACGTAAATGAATTATCTAATTTTCCCTTAAAAAATACATTTAAAATCTTATATGTTCCTTATAAATATGAAACTGTGACCTGAATTTTATTTTTAAATTTGTTTAATAAATTATATTTCAAACAAAAAAATTTTTTATTGCATATTTTTAACATTTTTAGTGCATATTTTCTTTCTTATAGTGCATATTATATGCGCATATTTTTAATTTTTAGTGCATGAAATTCCTTGCCCTGGTTATGACAATTACAGAAAAAACGATGTGCATGCGAATTACTTTAAATCAATTTGATTGATTGTTGTCGCCAGTAATCGCTACCAAACTGGTGGTAATTTTTTTTATTTTGGGAAAATAAAAAAAAATCTGATCCTGTTTCCTAAAGACATATTATATAGCATTTGACTTATCGATGTTGGGATTGAGCCATACATACTTAAAACATTTAATCTTTTTTTAATCGAATAGTCGAATAAAATGAAAACTTTAATGTTGCAGACACTAATAAATATGGACGACGCCTTTTTGCTGTGACCTATCCTGACCTTTGTTGCATGTTACAAATACATGCACACATACATACATGCTTACAAACATTTGTAGACTTGCAAAACAAAACCGAACAAACAATGCAAGTACACTCATACAAACATTCATTCAAACACATTCCCTGGAACAATGACAAAAAAGTGCGAGTTCAATTTATTTTGGCCAAAATGAAAATTAACATTTAACACACACACACACACACAGACGCACACACCACATACATACAAACACACTCGCACTGATGAGAATGTCTGTATCTGAACACGGGGGCAGACATCTGCTTAAACACATACTTAAAAGTATTCATTCATCAAACATTTCATATTCGCTTGACGGTTAGGTTACATTAAACGTTTGATCACGTATAAATGAATAAATGGAATAAAATGAATAAATAAATAGAGAAATATATGTAATACAATATGCGAAAAGCATTAAAAATTAAAAAAAAATTAATTAAAGCAATATGGTATGATATACATACATACAGATTTAAAAGTTTTCAAAGGAACCCAAAAAAAAAAATGTAGACCAATGGAGATGAACTTGGAATTATTCTAAAATTAAAAATATTTCCATTAAAATTGTGTTGCTGTTTTTTATCTTTCATGACTGCTTTAAAGTCCCGTTTATTGGTGCCAAATTGCTTTGGAGTATATTAAGATGCCTATAGAGTTTTAGTACAGTGTATTGTGGACGGATGAGGCGGCATTTCAATTTCAAGACACGTTCTGTAAGCGTTTTATACATCTACCACGAAACAAAACAAAAAAACTGTATAACCACTTAACAGATTTGGTGGCGGCACGGTATTATTTTGGGGATGTCTATCATATTACGGTTTTAGCCATTTGGTACGGATAGACGGAACAACCACGCCTTTGAGTCCTCAAACAACCTTTTTCCAACCAGTGAATGGATTTTACAGTACGATAATGCCCTTTATCACAAAGGATGTTTACCTACCACATTCTTAGAAAACGTAGGTCAGGCTGTTCTTCCAAGGCCCCCTCAGAGCCCTGACCAGCATTGCCGTTTTGGTTAATTTTAATCAAATTTGGTTATATTTTTTTCTAATGTGTAAATGTGTATTTTTTTCTTCATTTTGGTTATTTTTTTATTATTGTGAATACAGCAATCACTTCTTTTATTTTATTTGAAAATTTGCATTGCAAACATTGCAATCGTTAGGTTAGAGGACGTGTACTTGTCAGTTAAGACAAGTACAGTACCCGGAGGTCGAAATTGACCCATTTGCAATCGTTAGGAAAGCATTTTATTTCTTTAAGCGTCTTTATTACGTTCAATTAAAAATAAAAAAAAAAAAAAATAATAAATACAAATAAACAAAAATTTACTATTTTTAGTTTAACTACACAGAAAAAAAAATGAAATTTTTGCATTAAACCTTGAATTTGTTAAAAACAAATACATTTATATAAAAAAATGTTTGGCTATTTTTTCCTTATTTGGTTATTTTTTATTTTAATTTTGGTTATAAAATTATTTTGGTCGTGGCAACACTGGGCCTGACCTAAACGTTATTAAAAATGTTTGGGCTTTCATAAAATATCACAGAACTATAGATAAACGTCGCAAACGCGAAGAGGCTATACAAGAAATTAGTGAAATTGGGTCTAAACTGACTCTCGAATTTGCTAAAAACTTAATAAAGTCAATTCCAGAAAGATTACAGGCGGTATTACAAACTACTAGTTAAGTTTATTAGTAAACTATATAAAAATAAAAAAAAAATAAAATATATATTAAAATAAACCGGACTTAAGTCTTGTGTAAATATTTTTGAAAAGAATGCAATGTTTGTAAATAATTTTGACAACTTATAAGCATATGGTTATTTGCTTTTTATTTAGTACTAAGAATTCTTATCTTTTCCAATTTTATTTTATATACTTCTTTATATTACAGGCTAGGCAATAGTAAAATTATTTTGCAAAATTTACTTCCAGTAAAAAAGTAAATACTTATGACTACCACTGTATATGGTCTAACATATGTGCCGTAAAAAAATAAGTAGTTGGATTGATTTTTTGAAGTTGGCCATAAGTACATGCATATAATTAAGTAAAGGAATTTTTCAAAATCCAGACAATTTTGTTTGGAAATCAAAATATGTATGTAAAAATATTGTAACATTTTCAATTGTTTGTAGAAGTTATTACTTGAAGGCTCTGTTAGAAAGTGAACAAATTATTCGCATGTAGAATATTTTAACACCATGACCACCGTGTGCATTAACTGATATACGAATGCATATGTACGTATGTACATACATATGTACATGTGTATGTATGTATGTAATGTAATGAATTTAGTCGTAATCTTTATATACATATGTATGTATATACATACGTACATATCCATCCATATACTGTTCCAGTTGTATTTTTTGTCGTCCATTGGCAATGCAATTTTTATTTTAACTACGTTCAGGGGGACGCGAACTTTTTATCTTTTGAGAGTAAATTACAAAGATACTAAATACTATAAGCAAAGCTTAACAAAACATATTTAATTGTAGAATAATAAACTTACTTCGTTTTTTCTTTTAATTTTGATTTTCGGTTTTCGGTTTTCTTTTCCTTTTCCTAGTTATTTCATCAAGTTGAGATAAGTGACGGATGAGTGGGTTGGGTAAGGTGCTCCTAAATTTTGTGTAATGCAAGTTGTTGTTACGGATATTAATGTACACACTACGTATGTACATAAGTATGTATGATTGTATATAAATAATATTGCATATACAAATAAATACATATACATACATACATACATATGTACATAAATATAATATAAATTAAAGTTTAGGAGAATTGATGTTTCGCAAACTGGTCGGTTAGCAACATTTACAATATCGAAATACTCGATCAATGGACAGAGAGCGACTATAATTTTTATTTAATTTTTATTATGAATGAAGTAAGTAATCAAAATGTGCATACAAGTACTGTTCATCGGTATGAGCATTATAAAAAGTAAAATTCAAAATTCTCAGCAATTTATCATGAAATAAACCCATGTTTTAAAATCAATTGAACGATTATTTTTTAGACAAAATAGAAATATCGATTTGCAAAGAGTTGGAAAGAGTAAAAAAAAAAAAGAAAATACAGAAGATGATATGCCATTGTCAAAAAATAATAACTTTTTGTAATGTCTCGTACGATATGGAAAAATCACATTTATTAATATAGCTTTGAAAATACATAAGCATGTGAAGTAAGTCCATCAAGTATTGAGTGCAAACGGTTTGTTTTTGTACAATACAAATAAAAAGAATTTCGTTTGAATATAATAAGTTTTACTATCTTGGTACATTTATTAAGGCTGTCCCTTGGATGTAAGGACGTTGTTGTAAGGATGAAATTAACAAAAAAATTTTAAATTATTTCTACTTTTATAAGTGATTTCTTTGTGAATATTCATACGAAAATTGTTATTGAAATTATTTAAACTAAGATGGCCAATAACGGCAGAGAAAAAATGCAAAGCGTACCAATTTATAGAGAGAAATTTTTAACAATTTTGAATTGTGTTTGATAGCCGTCTGTTACATGGTTTGAGTAGTAAATAAGAAAAGGTGTATTTCCTAAAAAAAACGATACAAAATTCAATGAAGTTGGCTAAGGGTCAATTCTCCATTTGTATATTTCGGATGATAATTTTTTTTACTGGATAAACAAATTGGAGAAATGTTAGTTGAATGGGCACAATGATTTTCTTCTAAAAAACTGAATGGGCGTTAAAAAAGATTTTATTGTCCTACCATACGTCCTCTGGTGCTTAAAAATTCTAACTCAGCTTGTATTTACGTAAATTTGTAAAAAGAGCAACAGAAACAAAATAAATATCATAAAGGTAAAAATGTTCAATGCTACAGGGATTTAAATTAAATTTAAATAAATACCAAATCAAATCGGCGAACAACTTTCGTTTTTGGCTAAAGGAGATTAATTCGTCGGTTTGATACAAACAAAAAAAAAAAATTAAAAATTTGTTATAATTGCTCTGGCTCCATTCTATTACGATATGTTTACTGGACGCAGAACTAAATAATTACGTAAATAAGGTATACCCAATTTAATTTTCACAACTGTATTGCATAATTGGTCATTACGACCCTTCAGTCAGGATTATTAACATAGTTTCTCACACTACTTATGTTGTGTGTGTTAATTTTATACATAAGTGGCGGGACCTACAGTTTAAAAGTCGACTCCGAACGACAGATTTTTGAGAAACTTTTCATGGCAATTTTATTTTTACTCTCAGAGTTTTTGCCAGAAATCTGCTGAGAAGAAATCGCCGAAAAAATATTTTATCTTGTATTTTATTTTGATGTCTGGCCGGGGACTCGAACCCTGGCTTTAAGTCTAATAAGCCAGCACACTACCTACTAGACCACGGCGACCTCACAACTGTAATCATCTTTAAAAATTAAAATGTAATTATGATTTGAATAAAACATACTAATTCAGGAATTATAGTGGCTACATAAATGGAGCAATTGGTTACCGTTTCGTTTTTCGGCTTTAACACAGATGTGACGTTTTTCGTCTCCAAATATTAAATTAAAGTATGATGTTGTAAGAGAACTCATACTTCAAGAATGGGCAGTTAAACGTATTGTAAATTTCCAAATAAAAATCAGTTGAGATTCTTTCTCTTGCATTTCAACAATAATAGGTAAAAATTTCAAAGTTGTCTGTGTATACCCAGAAACAATAGCGGATAATTTGCGACCATATAGTATACATAGATATGGTCAAAGTAATGTGCAAATTTAGAATACTGTTTGAGTTATTTCATACCCAATACGATGTAGTATGTATGTACCCAATAAAATTTATGTTTATATCAATAAAAATTGCGTACTTTTTGTGCAACACGTATGTTTAAATGGATTACACATTAAGCTATATCCAGTTCAATATATCATCTGTAAGATTAGGTTCTATGCTCAAACAATTAAAGCCATTATGAGTGGTTTGTTCAGATTATACTAAATTGTTTATTCGGAACATTGATAATGAATAATAATTGTTTTAATAACATAAGAAGTTTGCTTGTTGCAACCACAACAACACGGTAATGCAATGTTATTCAAGGTCAATGTCATTTTAATACATTCCTTACGTCGAATTTCATTTCTTCTTTGCATGTTGTACGCTTACATGGGAATCTCAAATAGCAACAGAAGCATTTTTTTTTTATTTTCTTTCTATTTTCAAGCTTTTTCACTTTGGCAGGTTGACTGACTCATTCGTTCAAAATGTTTGCTTGTTTATTGCAAAACTTCAGAAAGGAATGGCTAAATTCATTTTGTCTTACCACACATAAAACTTGAAATTTTTTTTTTTTCAATAATTTATTAACGAAAATATATTAATATCGTTTACATACGTATGTATGTATGTATGTATGCATGTATGTATGTATGTATACATTGAGAAATAAAAATGAGTGTCTGCTGCATGACTCAATACAGTTTTTCTAGAAATTTCGTTGGTAACGATTATTGATTGTTTATTTAGAAACGAAATGCATTCTCTAAAAAATTTCCAAATAATTTTATTTTTAATTATAAATAAGAAAATATATTTTTTAAATTCTATTCTACTATCGCGGAGCATAGTAATATGTAATGGTAATCGTTGAAAAATAATTAAGCAAACATAAAATGTTTTTTGAAATAGAATTAAACAACAATAGTGTTAAAACTGACCACTCAGCCACCCTCTAAACCCGTTCCACTCAATAAACCCATATTATATATAATATTAGGACCCATTGATGTGTTTGATATGGACTCGCCACTACATAGATTCATATGAGAAGTATGGATCGTAGGATGATTGCAGAAAACGATGTCTAAATTGCATAACCGTAGTACTGATCTTGCTACCATGCTATCACCCGTCCAATGAAACTATAATATATCTTATAATAGAATCGCGTATTTATGTATGTACATATATGACGTTGATATCGCCAAATAAGGAAAGGCAAGTTTTCTGATTTTCTTGTGACAAGTTAGTTTAGTGCACTTAAGGCTAAATCCTTCTCATGCTATTAAATTGAGTTTCAGATGACACTGATTGCGAAAAATTACGGGGTTTGAACTGAGGATTACAAGAATGTGACATATTTATACATGGAGACCCAAATTTGCATTCCAGCAATATGAACTACTGCATCCTAACTAACCTCTACCGGTTTAACCCAAAACGATAGAGATTGAAATGAAATCAATACGAATGAATCTTAATCGAAGACTAGACTAGGAGGTCTAGGGAAATGAGCAAGAGGATTATCTTCAGCCTAAATACTGACTGTTGTGTTCCTTAAAGCGACGTAATGCCATTTATAGTGCTGTAAACAGTATTGGGGTCGTCGTGGTCTAGTAGGTAGTGTGCTGCCTTATTAGACGTAAAGCCAAGATAAAATATTTTTTCGGCGATTTCTTCTCAGCAGATTTCTGACAAAAACTCTGAGAGTAAAAAAAAAATTCCCATGAAAAGTTTCTCAAAAATCTGTCGTTCGGAGTCGACTTTATACTGTAGGTCCCGCCGTTTATGTATAAAATTAACACACACAACATAAGTAGTGTGAGAAAGTAGGTCAATAATCCTGACTGAAGGGTTGTAATGACCCTTACGTCAAAGATTTTCGTTTAATTCAGATAGTTAAGTAAAAACCTTTTAAAGCAACGGCATAACGGTAGTGTTATAATAGCCAATAATATACGTTTGTATGACAACATGAAGCGCAGTCACCTCAGTCACTACTTATTGTGTAGTCTCATCAAGGTCTGCAACGGTTTTTAGAACCTCATACTCCGATTGGGCAGTGTAGAATTGACCAGTAGTGCAATACACACACATTAAGCGATTACTTCTTCTTCGTACTACAAAAATATTACGTACTACGTGTTCATATCTTAATTTTAGACACTAGTCAGGTTTTTTTTTTTTTGAATAATTTAATATAAATTGTAGTCGTTTAATTTAAAACAAATGATAATTATTTACTTACTGAAATCAATGAGCAGTCTTCCGTATCCCTTTCTTTGATATGGTGGTAAAGTGAGTATGCAGGAAACATTGTAAAATGAATTTTTTTCCTAAAAATAAGTGAAATTAAAACCAAGTAAATAAATGTAGTAATACTGTCGAATTTTTACTATTTAGGATATATGTATGTATGTATGTATGTATATAGGGCCAGTAATACACCTTTTACTAATTACATTTGCTTTTAATACAACTAAAGCTCATTTGTATAGGCGTATTTTTTATTTTGTTTTTATTTTTTCGATATAAAATATCGTTTAAGTCGAAATTAAAATATATAAAAAAAAAATTACTAGAAAAAACAAAAAATTGGTGATACTATTATCCTCATCGTCGTCATCATCTTCATCATCAAATATATGTACATATTTACATATCTGCGTATGATGTATTTTTTGGGAGTTCAATGACCACAGATTAATATCTATCTCGTTGGCAATAATGTCTGGGTGTACCTAATATAGTATAGACGCAGAGAAACTTTTGTAATTGTGCGCAGAATAATATACATAAGTTGTACATAGTAAACAAGGATGCAGACACATAAAAGGACAGACATTCCCAGACATAAACTTTAAAGGACAACAGCCAGCATCTTTGTATAGTTTTATTCGCTGAAAAAAAAAATCAGTGAGAGATGGGAGTTTGAAGGCAAAAATAATAGAGAGAATTTAGTAAATCGATTTGGGAGGAGACGAGCGGCATCTGCATTCTGAAGAACAACAACAATTGTTTAAATAATATAATAGTAATAATAGTTTATACCGAACGCCATAATGCCATAGTCGTAGTATTAGTAGTAGACGTAGTACATAATATAAAATAGTTCATACTCTATATTTGTGTTAATCGCTGTACAGAAAAACTATAAATGTATACATACAAATGTTCATATGTATGTATGTACATAGATGTAAGGAAATCATTCACTATGCAATAATATGTAATGGACTTTTCAAACGTCAATATGTAGTATAAGAATATCCAACAGAAGTTTTAATAAGGTTCATTTTAAAAGGAATATTTGAAAAATTATAATTAATATTAAATTGTTAATGGAAAGCATTTGATAGACAAGAAGTTGCAACCTTCAAACCGTTGAAGATTCCTGATTTTCATATTTAAATGATGAAATTATAAAACTTTTCTTGTTTATTTAAACAATTATGGATAACAATTAAGGAATCAAGAAGCTTTACTTATCCTTTTTTCTGCCCTTACATGGATGGCATGAGTATTCCAAAAATTATAAATATTCTGCTAAAAACTACAAACATAGGGAATAACTTCTGTGCACATTTCCACTTTGGTTTTAAAAGGTTTACGACCTCATTACGCTGCAATATCAAAGAGTAAACGCCGTCTACGCACAATCAACTATTGTCTGGATATAGAGGTTCAGACAGAAATTTCTTTTGCCACCTTCAATCTCACTGTCTAACTAACTTTCAAGTTCTGCCAAAATTTTGCAATTTATTAGCAACATGCAGGGAAAACAAAATTAAAAAAAATATGTACAGACATATGTATGTACATATTTATTTACGCAAATACAATACATATGTATATAATCATTGATTTGTGAAAAAAAGCAAAAAACACAAAAATAGAAGAAAAAAAGTTGAGTAGCATTTATTTTTATTCCATTATTATTAGCAATTTTGTAAGGAGATTTCCTTGTGCAATTTGTGTTGGTTGCTTAAAGTTCAGTAAAAATGACAACCACACACAATTGTATGGTGATTTAAACATTTCATATATTTACTTATTAAAGGTAACACTATTTGGAAAAAAATCCTAGACAGTTTAAAAACGTTTTAAAGTTATAATAGCAAGAGGCGGTGTAGTATGGAAAAAGTCAACGGCACGACATGCGCAATTTGTAACACAAACCCAGTCTGTTCTATGTGCAGTGTCGTTTATTCTTTCATTGTATTTGACGGCATCGTCCCTTTGAGGGCCGCATTACATTACACTACATTGCCCTGCCCTACCTTACTTTAGCGTCTGCATATACTTTTTTTTGTTTTTTTTGTTTTTTTTTTTGTAAAACAAAAATATCCAGTTTGTTATATCCGCAAGTCCTACAACAAGTTTATATGTATTGTAGTATGCAGCTGTTGGCAGTTAGGTTAAAGTACTTGAAACAAAAGATTTGTTGTATTTTTGGGAAGTGTAAGTTATATACTGCTTCATTTATATCCACATTCATGTGTACAAGTATTTTTTATTATTTTTCTTTTTTTTTTTAATGTATGTATATATATACATACGTACATACATACATACATACATATATAAATATATAAAAAGTAGACAGACAAACCCAAAAACTCTAGCTGTAAAGGGAGCAAAAACGAAAATAAAAACAACAAAACATAATAAGGTACACAGACAAAACAAAAGTACTCACTCAGTCTACACTTCAGACTATACTACTTAACTCTTACTTTGTATGGAAATCGGATATTTTGGGTATGGTCAGGAATTTAAATAATAAGGAGAAACAAGTGTATGCGTTCAAATTTAGAAGAAATGGTAGATTTTATCTTATTATTTGGTAATTAATTTAACGAAAAGAATTTCGTATCCTTAAAAATTTAATTCCCACACTTTAATTGACAAATTAGTTTCAAACTCACCTTACTAAAGTAGCCAACGGTATGACAACCATCTACATCTGCTAAAGTCATAATATAAAAGAGAAACGGTTCCACGTCATAGTACAAGGTTTTGTGGTCCAGAAAGAACTTTGCTAATAAGCATAAATGTTGACAGTACTGTTTATGGCGTTTGCCATCTACTTGCCATACTTGTAATTTGCCTTTTCGGTATATTTCATCGCCAGGAGGATGTCTCCAAACGCACTTTTGAGCATGACGTTTAATTCCGGTTTCAGATTTTTGATAGCGCAAACAAAATTCACAAATATACATTTGGGGAAGCCTTGACACGTCTTCGGGATAGGGTGACTGGTACCATACTTTCATTTTATATTTTCCCATCGTTATATATCTGTAATTCGAATGATAAGTTTAACATAGATACAAAACTATTTTGGATTTCTTACTTTATGCCTTTTCCAATGGGCAAGTCTTTGACTTCTTCTTCGATTTTTTCACTAGCTAGAGCCTGTGCATCTCTGAATAATTGCAAATCATAATCGGGTACTAAACCTATCAAATTAGGCTCACGGTCTTCATCGGTACAGTCTTTTTCCAGTTTAACTTTATCACAATTTACCACTTCCATCATGGGTTTAAAACGCGCTCGCGACTCTTTAAATTTACTATAGAACTCCTTCTGTTCAAGGGTTTGCTGATGCTTTGTAGACGACTGAGTATTAGTCTTTTGGTTGTCTAAATGATTGGAATTAATCGAAGTCTTGCTAATAGACTCGCTGCGTAACTTTCGTTCATTAGCTCTTTCCTTGCATTCGGACACAGACATGTTGTGGTAAATTGGGCAAGCTTCGGGCAGAAAGTGGCGATCCAAATTTCCACTCAAATGACCAGAAGAATCACAGCCATCTACTGGGCACCTTTTCTCTAGCTGAGGTGGAGTTGGGGCTCGTGACATATTTGTGTAGCCATTATTACTTATTTCCTTTTTCACACTGCATTTACTAAGACCCGTTGCGCCAAAACCGATGTAGGACTTCTTTGCAGGGCTCTTACAAAGTGATCGTTTAACGTCACCTGTACCATTAATAGGCTCTGAGTCCGTCTCTGAACCCATGCCTTGTTGACTTGTGCCAGCTGATGTTTTAATTTGTTGCTTACTATTGCGTCGTGTGCTTAGTGAACGAGTTAGTTTCCTATTTCTGGTATTTTTTGTGGGACTTTGACCGTCTTCTGAATCAAAAAGTTCATTTTTATGTTTTACATCAGTTTCAGCGAGTCTATTTTTGGGTCGCCTTTTGGCACCAACGCCCCCGCCTAGACCTTTTTCTGTCTTTGAATTGTACGAGCTATTTTCACTGCTTTCAGTTTCGCTGCTACTGCTAGAAGTTTCATCTTCAGTACCTGAAATGCTATCGTATTCTGAATCGTCGGAACACTTTTTTCTTGTAGAAGACGTTGTTGCAACTGCTGCTGCCCGAATTGGTTGTGTTGTTCCACTATTTCGCTTAGTTTGATTAGATTTCACTTTAGCAGATAGAGAATCGGAGACAGAGTTGGCATTTGACGGCCTTAGTGTAGGCTTTACTGTTTCTTGTTTAAGTTTCTTTACAGGAGAACTAACAGCTGACGGTTTAACTGTGTCCTCAACATCTGCAGGCGTCATGGAAGGAGCTTGTTTGTCTTTTTCATTCCCTTGACTTCCCTTTGTTATTTTCGCATCTGGCGTTGATGTTGATGCAGCTGTGGTGACTAAATCGGACTGCGTTTTCTGTAATTTAGATGCTGTAAGGGCGAATGGACCAGAAGATCTTCTTCTTTGACTTGCTTGTGCATTAGACGACGTTGACAGTCTTTTAAGAGGTTTTTTTGTTGGCGGCATATCATCATCACTGGAGTATGCAAATGATTTAGTAGGTTGCTTCTGTCCCGCTGTGCCATTAGCTGAACAATTTTTTGCTGTTGTCTTTTCAGTGTCCACATTTGGCTTTTGTTGATTTGCTTTACTTTCGGAACTCTTTCTTCTTGTCACTACCTGTTGTTTGGTTTTGCTATCATTTGTGCGAGACGAAGTCAGTGGTTTTGCATCGCTTGAAGTGGTGCTATCAGAATCTGTTGAAGAAGATCCACTGTCTGTACAACTTGAGCTGCCACTGCTTGTGGTACTACCAGACGATGATGTAGAAGTAGAATGACTTGAGTTCATTCTGATATATTATAGGAAATATCTTTTATTACACTTATGCCTACTGGATTCGAAATATAAATTAATTTTTCTAATTAATTTCTAGATAATACATTACTTTTAATAATTAATGTAAAAAATTCACAACTTTTTCCTCTATTTTCTTTTTTGTATTTTGATTTCTTTTTACGTCTTTTTCTAAACAATCACTTATAGTTGCATTATAAAGTACTATTTTAATATCAACCCTGCTTCTAAAAGATTATTACATCCACTTTAAAATATACACAGAGAAAAATTTTGGCACACCTTAATCCAGTTGTACAACAAATCACAATGTGTGTCGGCCGCATAACAAGCTGTATGTATGTATGGAAATATTTAATGCGAATTTTGAACAGGAAACTGTAGTGCAAATGTAAGATGCCTTTTGCACGTTGAAATTTGTTTCGAAACAAATTGCAACACTCTTAAATTTGTGGGAGAGAGGGGAAAAACGAGCGGAGGTGATTTCAGAATTTCATGTACTCGGAAACTTGGTTTGTTCTTTATTCGTATATACACAGAGTTGTATTTGATTTCACATTTTCTTTTATTTTTTTTCGCATCTTGACTGCCGCTGCAACTTTCAGAAAACTGGCTAAAAACGACAATTTTTTTTATTACCAAAAACAATTTTTAGATCGTAGGTATCATCAAAAAGCAAAACTGATGATCGTATTTAGTCAGCGTGTTAATATAAAGTTCCCTTATTTAAAATATATCTTTGTTTATTTTGTGTTTGAAATCAAAACATAAAAATAAAAAATTTCAAAAAGAATATAATTTAAATAAGGTAAATATATTAAAAAATAATAATACATAAATATATAATATATTATAATATAATAACCAGGGCAAGGATTTAAATGCAAATGTTTAATGCATGTTTGCAGTCGGTAAGTCAAAATCACTTTTGACAATATATCCTTTCGAATCGAAGAATTTGCAATAAAATGCCATCGATTTGTTGTTGCATATTTTTGCATATTTAATAATAAATGCATATTTTGCATATTTTTCTTATAAGTGCATATATTTAGCATATTTTACTATTTTATTGTATATCTACAAGATAAGCAACGGCAACCATCGCTGCCACGAAGCTTATAAAGCAGTTGCAATTGGTTGTGTGACCACTCTCACCAACCTGCAACATAGAAAGGACTGATTCCGTTGAGTGCGCTGCTTTTATACCCCTTTCAGTATGGGCTTTTCTTTATATCAATCACAGCAAGCGCTGATATTCAAACTCAGTTTCAAACTCAACGAAATAGTGCTTTTCCATTACAGTGTTGTATTCACCTAACGACAGTGTTGTATCCTAAGAAAGTCACACATTCTAGTGACGTACAATTCAATGGTAATTGGTATAAAATAAAATAACAATGTTTCCTTATATATAAAATATACTACGCTACAGTCTCCCCCTTTGACGTACGGGATCTCGGCTCGAGCAGTACGTCAACATCTTACTAGGCTTCACCCACTTGGCATCGTCTATTTGGGTTTCTTCGGTCTTCTTCGTCTCTTCTTAGGATGAACTGGTGCTGCATAATCATCTCTGTTAGTAATCTTGCATAACGTTAAGGCCGAAGAGTGGTAGGTACCAAGGGAAATATTCAAGTTGTTCGGTGATTTTAAGTTTAGTAAACACTTCAGGGGTTTATGGTCTGTTAGGAGTTCAAGTTCTTCTCCTCCTATTGGGTGTTCATCTTGACCCTCCCCCTGGAGTAAAGCTGCTGCAAGTGCATAAGAGCTAGCGTTCGTTTTAATGGAATATGACGTATTATCGATGGTTTGTCGTAATGCAGGTGGGGTGGATAAGTCCTCCTTCAAAGCGATGAATGGTCTTTGTTCTTTACGCTCAACAATAGCCTGGATTTTACTGGGGTCCGCTACTATTCTCTCTGGAGTATCAGTCTTGTGTATGGCATATGGCGAAGTTTTCCCCAAACCACCAAACACATTTTTATGACTAAACGATATGTCATCCAAATGTTGTTTTTGCACAATATCCAGTTGTGCACCATCTGTCGGTGTCAATATGTTGCAATCAAAAGCAAATAATAGGGTGAAAATCGCCTCGTCGTCATCATTGTGTGGTCTATATACCACACCAGTAAAAAGACCTTTGTCTTTAGCTCTCTCAGGAGTCACCATATCGGGAGGGATTGCGTCTTTGAAAATTGCCTGTATTGAGTGAGGTGAGTAATCGCTCTCCCTTTTATAATCAGGATTATAGGGCTCAAAATCCGGGATATGTGTTCTACGTACTCTCTTCGGAGTAATCTGCAAGGGTTCCACTGTATTCTTGCTTGTAACACGCTTGCAGGATGTTTCTGTAACTTTTATCGTCTCCACAAGATTCAGATCCAACGGCCAGGATTCACTAAAATCAAAATGTTGAGTAGGACTGCTCTCAAAGTACCAGTAACGTTGGCCCATATTTAGAACTATACCCGCTTCCTCCAAGAAATCGGAACCAATTAACGTACGGTTGCTTTTGTCCTCTGGAAAAATTAAAAATTGGATGTCGAGACTTCTCCCGCCGATTATGATGTTGCATTTGGTTGTCAAACATTCTCTTTCACAGGAAGTACCATCCGCGAGAGTCACTTTACACAATATGGGGTTATATTTGCATCCTTTGAAATCCATTATGCGTTTCAAGTTCGAACTAGCTACGCTCGTCTTCGCACCTGAATCGAAGTACGCTTGCCCTGGAACACCAAACAGCTCAACATTAACGACTGGTATTTTTCGTCCAATACACAGTCCCAAGGAATTAAAGCTCACACTCACTGGTGAACTACCATTAATCTTTTTGCTGCAATTCGGACAGTTCGCTTTCACCACGCCGGGAGCATTGCATCCGTAACAAGCAAACTTTGGCTTAATCACTACAGGATCGCTTCTGACCTGCTTCGAATTCAATTCTTGCTTCTTGAAGCAAGTATCCATAGTATGCCCCTTCTTCCGACAAAAAGAGCACCTTTTAGGACCACCTTCAGGACCACTGGCAATATTCACATCAGTGTTCACTGCACCGCGTTCACTCAAAACCTGTTCCGCTTCTCGCGCGTCTTTCAATAACTCGTCGAATGTGCTGATTTTATGGCGAAATAGTCGCTCTCTTATTTGGGTATGAAGCATTCCAAACACCATGTCCATCTGGTCAGACTCCGACGGGCAATTCGGCAATTGTGCAAACAATGCACGTTTCCTACGAATGAACGAGTCAGTAGGTTCGTTCTTTTGCTGCTTCGTCTCGTTTATCTCCATATATAAACGCCATGCAGGTTTCGGAGGTGAAAATGACTCACGTAGAATCCGCACTACATCCTCGAATTTAGTCACGTTTGCTTTAACACCACGCCACCATTCCGCCGCATCACCCTCCAAAAGCATCGGCATACCATTGACTGCGTCCGCATCTGGTATCTTCTCCACTGCCTTAAATGTCGTGATGGCAGAAATAAATTCCTCGACTTTGGATGGGTTTCGTTCACCACCATATCGTGCTGAGCAACTGCTAAAAGAACCACATCTTTCGTTTGGTTTACCCACAGCACTTAAAAGTTGTTGGAACTGTTCCGTTGATAGCGTAACCATTTTGCCTGCAACACGTTGACTTCTTCTTAAGTTCAAATTGGAATCCACTTTCGCAATTTCAAAATATATATATATATATATATAGGCTTTATCTTCTCTTTCTACGTTGTCCGAAAAATATATGGGCGTTGTCTTCTGCCTCTAAGTTGGGAATATATGGGCGTTGTCTTCTGCCCCACGTTGGGCGCCAATTATAACCGTTTCTTTTATTTACAATATAACTTACAAGTAAAGTTCAAACTGCACAAATAGAAAGGTACAGTAAAGGAAAGAGTCACAATAATTCCAAGTATTTGCGGCCACCATCGCGACCAACATCTACTAAGAATTCTTCAAACAATTGCATCTACAAGATAAGCAACGGCAACCATCGCTGCCACGAAGCTTATAAAGCAGTTGCAATTGGTTGTGTGACCACTCTCACCAACCTGCAACATAGAAAGGACTGATTCCGTTGAGTGCGCTGCTTTTATACCCCTTTCAGTATGGGCTTTTCTTATATCAATCACAGCAAGCGCTGATATTCAAACTCAGTTTCAAACTCAACGAAATAGTGCTTTTCCATTACAGTGTTGTATTCACCTAACGACAGTGTTGTATCCTAAGAAAGTCACACATTCTAGTGACGTACAATTCAATGGTAATTGGTATAAAATAAAATAACAATGTTTCCTTATATATAAAATATACTACGCTACAATATTTAATTTTCTTTTGGAAATATTTTGATGTCAATACATCAAGTTTACAAAAATCTCATTTTACCCTCATTTAAATAATATTTTTATTTGTTCGTTAAACTGCATACATAAAATAAATTTTGTTCGCTATTTAAGATACTCAATAGGAAAAATTTACCTGCTCATTAAATGCGATATTCGTAGAATCGAATGGTCGTTAAATCGGAAAAAAATGACGTGTATTCTCGTGATCGCTAAACTCAAAAACTACTGGACCGATTTTAATCAAACTTAATATACATGTTCTATGGGGCGTAAGGAGTGTTTCTGTGTAGTTTGAAGTTGGTCCGACAGATGGCGCAATATTTAGTTTTCTTTTGTGTTTTTGCACCGTAACTCAACTGTTCTGTTTTTCGTTGACGGCGTTGGGTCTTCAATAAGCGTGCAGTGGCGTTAATTAGCCCGATACCTCACTAATTTTGATTTTCTTCGAAAATCAGTTCAAAATAAAATGAAAATTTGGGGCCAGCAGCGCGGATCGGGCCAAGCTATCAATAATATATAAGGCCATTTGAAGAATAATTGCTATGTCCTTTAGTGCACCTTTCACTCTTCTTCTAAATATCAATCAGCCATGACTTTGCATGGAAAGCAGAATAAAATTCGCAGGCAAAACAACGTTTGCCCGGGTCTGCTAGTTTATTAAATTTATAACTTAACAATATCCATGACATACGTAAATGAATTATCTAATTTTACCTTAAAAAATACATTTAAAATCTTATATGTTCCTTATAAATATGAAACTGTGACCTGAATTTTATTTTTAAATTTGTTTAATAAATATATTTAAAACAAAACAATTTTTTATTGCATATTTTCTCTCTTATAGTGCATATTATATGCGCATATTTTTAATTTTTAGTGCATGAAATTCCTTGCCTTGATAATAACAAATATAATATTTATGTCTTGTGTTTGAACCTAAATCATAATGCCAAACAAAGTTACAACTGTCAAAACAGCAGAACGACGCGATAAAAGAAAACAAAATCACTGAAATTAATTTTTTACGTCCAAAAGCGAAAGAAAGTTTAAAAAAAAATGCAAAAAAGTTTTTCACATTTGTTTCGAAACTAATTTCAACGTGCAAAAGGTGTCTAAAGTACTATATATACATACATAATTGGCCATTACAACCCTTCAGTCAGGATTACGACCTAGCTTCTCACACCACTTATGTTGTGTGCGTTAATTTTATACATGAGTGGCGGGACCTACAGTTTAAAGTCGACTCCGAACGACAGATTTTTGAGAAGCTTTTCATGGCAATTTTTACTCTCAGAGTCTTTGCCAGAAATCTGCTGAGAGGAAGTCGCCCAAGAAATATTTTTCGTGTTGATGTCTGACCTCGGATTCGAACCCGGGCCTTTCGTCTAATAAGCCAACACACTACCCACTAGACCACGGCGACTTCACTATATACTATTAATGCCCAATTCTATTTCGGGTTCATAATTTTTTATAAAATAAATTAATATCAGAAATTCAGTTATATTAAAAGACTAATACTAATAAAGACTGATTTTAACTTTGCAAATGTCCATAAAGACACGAAACTGTCTCCGTGTATAAATTTATACATTTTTCAATTTGTACTTTAATTTTTTTATGTGTAGTTAAGCAGAGTGTATCAGATTGGTATTTTAATTTGTTTTTGTAAAATGAAAAGTAATCGGTTTGAGGTTTACATTTTTTTTTATTTAATTAAAGTAGTGTGACGTGCTGATTTACTGTGCTGTGGATTAGTTTTTAGTTAAATTTTAGATAAAATACGCAATTTGTGATTAGATTTGTTTTTCTCATGTAACACTGGGGAGTAACAAATTCTATTAATTTTTTAACCACCCTATTGACCTGAATTTGAAGTTTGAGGTTATGAGCATAAAAATACTGTGAAGAAAATCTATTTAAAAAAAAAATTATTAGAACAAAATGAAGCTGACAAAAGCTTTATTAGTTGCACTTGTTTGCTGTGCTTTATTGGTTTACGATTTGTCTCCCGTGGCTGCTTTCGAAGACAATGACTTTGCGGAATTTGAAGATTTCGACAGTGAAGATGATTTTGTAGAGGCACCAACTACACAAAGCGTTGGCAGCGACACGCAAGGTGGGTTGAACGAAGCTGCACCAGTTAAGGAAAAGGAGCCTGTAAATGTTGGTAAAGCACATGTGCAAGATGACGAAGAGGACGGTATAGTCGAAGATGAAGATGAGTTTTTCAAGGACGATGAAGAATTTGAAGGTTTTGATGGCGGCGAAACGAAAGAAGATATTGTAGACAAAAAGGGACCTGAACCAAAGCTTACTGTTGCTAAAATTCCTATGCATTTCAGGTAAGTGAATAGATTTCGGAAAAAAAGTCTATAATAAATAGAAATACTTGAATATACATATATAACATTATATATACATCAGGACTCACTGGGATTCTTATTGGATGGAAATGTTAATGTTAGCAGGCCTAATGGTGTACTTTACAAACTTCTTTGCCGGCAAAGCTAAAAACGCTAAATTAGCACATTTATGGTATAATACTCATAAAGGATTACTCGATGATAATTTTGTACTAGTTGGAGATGATGGAAAGCAAGATAATGAAAATCCGGGCTTGATGAAGGAAAGTGAAAGCTTGTACACTCTATGGTGCTCCGGTCGCACTTGCTGCGAAGGTATGCTGGTCGAACTAAAAATGATAAAACGCCAGGACCTGGTGTCACTGGTAGCAGGGTTGATGCGGCCCCAAAATGATCAATTACACGTTAAAGTTGATCTGACCCGCGGTGTAATGGACCCATTCGTTTTCTGTGTTGGTTCCAGGAAGACTGTCACAAAAGCTTTCAAAGAATATTCGGATTTAGTACGTAAAATCATTTGATTGAATTCTAAAAAGTTTTTCATCTAATCTAAGTTTTTTTAGAATAAATATTGCACTCTAGTCAGTAAGCCAGAGACACGCTACAATGTGCCAACTGGTTTTGTTGTACTTTCTGAAATCCCAGAAGCAACATCTGCCATACTTGAGAACCGTGTTATAACGGCTCTAAGCAAATATCAACAATTTATTGATTATATTCATATTTCGGATCAATTTAGTGGTCCTATTCAACAAGACGAAACCACCAGTTTAAAGCAACCTGAGACTAAACCAGTATTAATGGCAGGTTTTAATTTACCAAAAGATGGCGACATGGAAACTGTTAAACCCCTGCTCATTCTAATTTTCTATTTAATGGAGCGACTAAAAGTTTTGCGTATTTCGAAAGAGGTAAATATGATTCTATTCTATTCTATCGATGTACATTTAATTCCTCTCTACTCATATGAGCATAGTTTTGCTGCTATAAATATTAGTTTTAGAATCACTATTCATATCACTAGAGTTATGTATAATTGAAAAACTTTTCGCCTTTAAGTCAAACTGAAATTAAATTTTATGAACTTCATTCGGGAAAAATATTGTAAAATTATTGAAACTCAATCCATGTATTTTTAGGGCGTCCAAAAAGCTGAAAAGAATAGGAGTCGTGTCGAAGAGGAGTTCCTAAAAAGCACTCATGCCGCTCGTGCAGAAGCTGCTGCCCAACGTCGTGAGGAGAAACGCAAACAGGAGAAAGAACGTATTATGGCTGAAGACGATCCCGAAAAACAACGTCGTTGGGAAGCAAAAGAACAGAAACGTCAAGCTAAGAAGAAAGCCCCTAAAATGAAACGTTTGGCGGTGAAATCACTTTAAATTATTTGGTACGTAACTGCCGTCTTTCACTTTCAACTTGTGTATTTTGTTGAACACAAAAAAGCAGTGAAATCATAAATAAAATAAATTTTATTAAATCTTTGTTCGTATGTACCAATTTAAAAATTAGCAAATAATTTTAATTCAACAGATAATTAAAGAAGAAAAAAGACCGAAAACAACATTTTTGTATATAAATTCATAATTAAGTCGTTTTAGCACTTAGCAGGAAAGCAATTCTCATTAGACATATAGGCAATATGATTGCGTAGAGTTTTAATTTGTTTTTGTGCTGCATCAAAGCTGTATGATAGTGTATTTAACTGGCCTTGCATTTCACGTATCACAGCTTCACGATCACTCACAGATAGGCAGGCTGTTGCCCGACATTGTGCTAATTGTTTTTCTAAACGATCTATGTGTTCCTGCTGTTGTTGCTTAATTTGTTCAGCCCTTTCTTTGGTCCTCGCAATGATTTTGGCAGATTCGGACCGTAAGGTGTCCAAGTCTTCCATAGTTTTTCTTAATTGTTCACAGAACAGATCTCTTTGGTTTTTCATTTCTTCCAAATTTTTCTTCACTATGCACAATTCCTGCTGACACCTCTGCAGTTCTGGTTTACAATCCTCGTCATTGTTTTGCGATTTTGATTTTAGATACTTCAATTCCTTACATACAATAACAAGTTTTCCTTCAAGTTCTTCTTTTTCTTTGAAAGCCTGAGCCAATTTGATTTGCTCGTTTTCTAAAAGTCTAGGAAATTGCAACAGATCATTCAGTTTCTCCTGAAATTTTGCACGAATTTCCTTAATTTCTATATTTATTTGCTTTTCAATTCGCTTATTATTCATATTGAGCTTTTCCAATAAGGCACACTGTTCCTCTACTTTTTGTTGAGCTGATAAATATTTATTGCGGTAGTCCTCTAGTTGCAAAGACTGTTCTCTCATAAGACACTTGAATTCGATTTGCTCTTCGTTCATTTCATTGATGCGATTTCGTAAAAGATGTATTTCGGACTCGTCGGCACTAGTGCCATCGGTCTTTCCAATGTTCCCGTTTCCACATTGATCACAAGAGCTTTTCATTCTGAAAGTGCGTTATAGTGCTTTAATTTTAAATATTTTCAATAATAAAGAAAAAAACTTACTTTTTAAGTAGATCCTTCAATTGCTCATCTTTTTTGCTGTATTCAGTCAATAGGTATATGTAGTTATCCTTAAGCTTTTCAAAATTTTCCGCTTTAGATCCACCTTTCAGACATAACAGTGTTGGATCAACAGGTGGCTTTCCGCAAATGGTGTCCTGTTTCTTTTCATTACTACAAGGAGCACAAGGAGCTTTTTTATGTTCCCGGTTACAAAGTTGTTCCTTAAGTTTATTTATTGTTTTCTGCATACAGCATATTTTGTTTTTAACTTCTTCCATCGAATCGTGCTTCTTACAAGGCGGACGTGAGTGTTCTTTGCATGGTCGAGGTTTTTTTTTAGGTGCGGCGCATTCTTTTAGAGTATCAAAAATGTCTTTCAATAATTTTTTCTCTTCGTCCTCACTGTCTTTTTCACAGGGATCGTGTTCATCTGCACAAGAACAACTTTTATCAAGTTCACTTGAATCTCCGCCAGACGCTCTCCAACAAGGATCGGGTTTGGCTTTAGCTTTGGCTCGACCTTTTGCTGTTTGAACTTGCATATTTTCGCATGTGCGCAATAATGGTTTCATATTGTTGTCTTCATCAAAAGTAGTGACAAGCTGAAATTCTTTGTAACGTCGCCTTGATCCAAAATTTTGTAAATGAATAGCTCTCTCAATGAGACAGCGTAGCTTTTGCATTTCTTGTTCTAACCACTCGTACAACTTTTTCAAATCCTTCTTTTCACTAGGCGTTGGGCAACTCTTTTGAGTTATATCTTGTATTTGACTTTTAATCCGTTCCAAAAGTTCATTCTGATGGTTGATATCCCTTACAAGTCGCTTATATTCCTTGTAACTGCGTTGTTTCTCAGGATCTTCATTCGAGCTTAATGGTGTATAATCTTCTCCTTCTTCTTCTTGTTCTTCATGCTCAATTTCACCTTCCATTTCGCCAATATCGGTCTCGTTAGCGGTATCATCAACGACAGGTTCCGGATCCGATGGAGCGGCGAAACTGTGAAACTCCTCAGTAGCCATAATTATTTATTTTCGCAATTGAAATCTTAACAAATCAACAACCGACAATACTTATTAATTGCAATTACTGAAAATTTTGTGAGAATTATACTCTTTTTTTTTAAATTTTATTTAAATTGAAAATATTTTTAATGATTTTGTAATATGTTTCTTGTTTTTTTATTAAATCAATCGTAAACTGACTTTTAAATATCAGCTGCTTAATTTATAAAAAATATTTCTATAATAGATTTCTTGTTGAACAAAGTAAATTATTTGGTAATTGTTGTGGATCTGGATCAAATGGTAATTACATATAACAGTTAGGAACGCGAATATGTTGGTTGTGAGTTTCCTCTTCTCCCTTCAATCAGTCGAAATTACTTTGATGTCTTTGCGTAAAATACTGTCTTTAGAGTTTATTTGAGCAACTGGGGTTTTAGGATATCTGTACTGGACTGACAAGGTATACGTATTGAGAAGTGTTAGGATCTTTGTTGCAATTGATATAGCGTGAAATTCAGAATCTATAATCTTCCGGTAAAAGCGAAAACTCGAAGTCGTTTTCTCATATGTATATGGATAAGTTTTATTAGAACAGACGATTATTTGTGTAATAAAAATTGAAAAAGGAATGGACAATGCCTTATTTTAACGAAAGAAATAAAGTACAGTAGAAGGCAGATAATCCGACACGCTCGTGACCGGCTCGGTGCCAGACAAAGTTTATTTTAGATTTCATATAATGTATGTACATATACTGTAAAACATATTTCACTTAGATTTAAAAAATTCACGAATATCTTTATGGCGTTTAGTATAAAATTTATATCCAATGATATGGAAATCAATAATTTCTGAAATACTGTAGCTAGTACTAGGCTCAGCAAAAAAGATAAACTTGTTTAGTGATTCTGCAACTTCTCCCCAGATAATTTTTCCTTTTCTTTCTTTTCGGTATCTGAGTCACTCTCTGCATGATTTTGAGTAGGCTGAGGGTTTACTACAGTATTGATAATGTCCTCATCGGTTAGTTCTTGTTCAACAGGCTAATTCTCGTCGATAAGGAGCTACTATTCTACCTCATCTTCAGGCAGGTTTTTCAAGGTATTATCAGCAAATCTAACGACATCCAAAACTTTGGTAAGAACGTCTTGATGGTTTTCTTCCGCTAATTGTTTCCGAATAATACCGAGCGCTTCCGGATGATCCCGAACTATCCCGAAAACTTTACAATTTTCCGTAGCGATGGCGGATTATCGTGAATTCCGGACTGTTGGATGCCGAACTAATGGGTTTCTACTGTAATTCAATAACATAGCATACAGTGTTGTAAGCTTTTGAAATGTATTAGGGCAGTACTAATTTTCAACAATCTTTGCACCTAGTGAAACCTATTTGTAATAAGACATCATTTACCTTCTTGTTCCATTCACGGCCGGCTTGTTTTAAGCTGTATAATGCTTTGTTAAATTTACACACTTTGGGCAATTATTGCCCAACGTCGTGATGAGAAACGCAAATAGGCAAAAGAACGTGTTATGGCTCAAGACGAACCCGTAAAACAACGTCATTGGGAAGCAAAAGAACAGAAACGTCAGGCTAAGTAGAAAGCCCCTAAAATTACACGTTTGGCGGTAAAAGCACTTTAAATTATTTGGCACGTAACTCCCGTCTTTCAGTTTCACAATAAAGCAGTGAAATCATAAATAAAATAAATTTTATTAAATCTTTGTTCGTATGTACCAATTTATAAATTAGCAAATAATTTCAAATAATTTTAATTCAACAGATAATTAAAGAAGAACAAAAAAAAAAAACCCGAAAACAATAGTTTTCTATATATACTCATAATTATGTCGATTTAGCACTTAGCAGGAAAGCAATTCTCATTAGACATATAGGCAATATGATTGCGTAGAGTTTTAATTTGTTTTTGTGCTGCATCAAAGCTGTATGATAGTGTATTTAACTGGCCTTGCATTTCACGTATCACAGCTTCACGATCACTCACAGATAGGCAGGCTGTTGCCCGACATTGTGCTAATTGTTTTTCTAAACGATCTATGTGTTCCTGCTGTTGTTGCTTAATTTGTTCAGCCCTTTCTTTGGTCCTCGCAATGATTTTGGCTGATTCGGACCGTAAGGTGTCCAAGTCTTCCATAGTTTTTCTTAATTGTTCACAGAACAGATCTCTTTGGTTTTTCATTTCCTCCAAATTTTTCTTCACTATGCACAATTCCTGCTGACACCTCTGCAGCTCTGGTTTACAATCGTCGTCATTGTTTTGCGATTTTGATTTTAGATACTTCAATTCTTTACATACAATAACAAGTTTTCCTTCGAGTTCTTCTTTTTCTTTGAAAGCCTGAGCCAATTTGATTTGCTCGTTTTCTAAAAGTCTAGGAAATTGCAACAGATCATTCAGTTTCTCCTGAAATTTTGCACGAATTTCCTTAATTTCTATATTTATTTGCTTTTCAATTCGCTTATTATTCATATTGAGCTTTTCCAATAAGGCACACTGTTCCTCTACTTTTTGTTGAGCTGATAGATATTTATTGCGGTACTCCTCTAGTTGCAAAGACTGTTCTCTCATAAGACACTTGAATTCGATTTGCTCTTCGTTCATTTCATTGATGCGATTTCGTAAAAGATGTATTTCGGACTCGTCGGCACTAGTGCCATCGGTCTTTCCAATGTTCCCGTTTCCACATTGATCACAAGAGCTTTTCATTCTGAAAGTGCGTTATAGTGCTTTAATTTTAAATATTTTCAATAATAAAGAAAAAAACTTACTTTTTAAGTAGATCCTTCAATTGCTCATCTTTTTTGCTGTATTCAGTCAATAGGTATATGTAGTTATCCTTAAGCTTTTC